>CM075875.1:15992923-16609580 GCA_038021265.1 Cyprinella venusta
AAATGACAGTGTTACCCCTTATGTTTTTTTTTTCAGCTCCAAATTTTGACCTTCGATATCTCGGCTCTGGAAGGGTCTAGAGCCTCCATTTTTGCGCGCTGGTCGAAGTCTCGTGGCCCTCTGTCAGAATCCAGAGTTTCAAGAAGATCGGAGGGGGTCAAAATTTCGGCCAAAAAATAAATGACAGTGTTACCCCTTATGTTTTTTTTTTCAGCTCAAAATTTTGACCTTCGATATCTCGGCTCTGGAAGGGTCTAGAGCCTCCATTTTTGCGCGCTGGTCGAAGTCTCGTGGCCCTCTGTCAGAATCCAGAGTTTCAAGAAGATCGGAGGGGGTCAAAATTTCGGCCAAAAAAAAAATGACAGTGTTACCCCTTATGTTTTTTTTTTCAGCTCCAAATTTTGACCTTCGATATCTCGGCTCTGGAAGGGTCTAGAGCCTCCATTTTTGCGCGCTGGTCGAAGTCTCGTGGCCCTCTGTCAGAATCCAGAGTTTCAAGAAGATCGGAGGGGGTCAAAATTTCGGCCAAAAAAAAAAATGACAGTGTTACCCCTTATGTTTTTTTTTTCAGCTCCAAATTTTGACCTTCGATATCTCGGCTCTGGAAGGGTCTAGAGCCTCCATTTTTGCGCGCTGGTCGAAGTCTCGTGGCCCTCTGTCAGAATCCAGAGTTTCAAGAAGATCGGAGGGGGTCAAAATTTCGGCCAAAAAAAAAAATGACAGTGTTACCCCTTATGTTTTTTTTTTCAGCTCCAAATTTTGACCTTCGATATCTCGGCTCTGGAAGGGTCTAGAGCCTCCATTTTTGCGCGCTGGTCGAAGTCTCGTGGCCCTCTGTCAGAATCCAGAGTTTCAAGAAGATCGGAGGGGGTCAAAATTTCGGCCAAAAAAAAATGACAGTGTTACCCCTTATGTTTTTTTTTTTCAGCTCCAAATTTTGACCTTCGATATCTCGGCTCTGGAAGGGTCTAGAGCCTCCATTTTTGCGCGCTGGTCGAAGTCTCGTGGCCCTCTGTCAGAATCCAGAGTTTCAAGAAGATCGGAGGGGGTCAAAATTTCGGCCAAAAAAAAAATGACAGTGTTACCCCTTATGTTTTTTTTTTCAGCTCCAAATTTTGACCTTCGATATCTCGGCTCTGGAAGGGTCTAGAGCCTCCATTTTTGCGCGCTGGTCGAAGTCTCGTGGCCCTCTGTCAGAATCCAGAGTTTCAAGAAGATCGGAGGGGGTCAAAATTTTGGCCAAAAAAAAAAAATGACAGTGTTACCCCTTATGTTTTTTTTTTCAGCTCCAAATTTTGACCTTCGATATCTCGGCTCTGGAAGGGTCTAGAGCCTCCATTTTTGCGCGCTGGTCGAAGTCTCGTGGCCCTCTGTCAGAATCCAGAGTTTCAAGAAGATCGGAGGGGGTCAAAATTTCGGCCAAAAAAAATGACAGTGTTACCCCTTATGTTTTTTTTTTTCAGCTCAAAATTTTGACCTTCGATATCTCGGCTCTGGAAGGGTCTAGAGCCTCCATTTTTGCGCGCTGGTCGAAGTCTCGTGGCCCTCTGTCAGAATCCAGAGTTTCAAGAAGATCGGAGGGGGTCAAAATTTCGGCCAAAAAAAAAAAATGACAGTGTTACCCCTTATGTTTTTTTTTTCAGCTCCAAATTTTGACCTTCGATATCTCAGCTCTGGAAGGGTCTAGAGCCTCCATTTTTGCGCGCTGGTCGAAGTCTCGTGGCCCTCTGTCAGAATCCAGAGTTTCAAGAAGATCGGAGGGGGTCAAAATTTCGGCCAAAAAAAAAAATGACAGTGTTACCCCTTATGTTTTTTTTTCAGCTCCAAATTTTGACCTTCGATATCTCGGCTCTGGAAGGGTCTAGAGCCTCCATTTTTGCGCGCTGGTCGAAGTCTCGTGGCCCTCTGTCAGAATCCAGAGTTTCAAGAAGATCGGAGGGGGTCAAAATTTCGGCCAAAAAAAATGACAGTGTTACCCCTTATGTTTTTTTTTTCAGCTCCAAATTTTGACCTTCGATATCTCGGCTCTGGAAGGGTCTAGAGCCTCCATTTTTGCACTCAGGTCTAAGTGTCATGGCCCTCTATCAGAATCCAGACTTTTGAGAAGATTGGGGAAACTTAATTTTTCGCCCAAAAAAAAAAACATAAGGGGTAACACTGTCCTTTTTTTTTTCTGCACAAAATTTTGAGTTTCAATATCTCAGCTCTGGAAGGGTCTAGAGCCTCCATTTTTGCGCGCTGGTCGAAGTCTCGTGGCCCTCTGTCAGAATCCAGAGTTTCAAGAAGATCGGAGGGGGTCAAAATTTCGGCCAAAAAAAAAAAAATGACAGTGTTACCCCTTTTGTTTTTTTTTTCAGCTCCAAATTTTGACCTTCGATATCTCGGCTCTGGAAGGGTCTAGAGCCTCCATTTTTGCGCGCTGGTCGAAGTCTCGTGGCCCTCTGTCAGAATCCAGAGTTTCAAGAAGATCGGAGGGGGTCAAAATTTCGGCCAAAAAAAAAAAATGACAGTGTTACCCCTTATGTTTTTTTTTTTTTCAGCTCCAAATTTTGACCTTCGATATCTCGGCTCTGGAAGGGTCTAGAGCCTCCATTTTTGCGCGCTGGTCGAAGTCTCGTGGCCCTCTGTCAGAATCCAGAGTTTCAAGAAGATCGGAGGGGGTCAAAATTTCGGCCAAAAAAAAAATGACAGTGTTACCCCTTATGTTTTTTTTTTCAGCTCCAAATTTTGACCTTCGATATCTCGGCTCTGGAAGGGTCTAGAGCCTCCATTTTTGCGCGCTGGTCGAAGTCTCGTGGCCCTCTGTCAGAATCCAGAGTTTCAAGAAGATCGGAGGGGGTCAAAATTTCGGCCAAAAAAAAAAATGACAGTGTTACCCCTTATGTTTTTTTTTTCAGCTCCAAATTTTGACCTTCGATATCTCGGCTCTGGAAGGGTCTAGAGCCTCCATTTTTGCGCGCTGGTCGAAGTCTCGTGGCCCTCTGTCAGAATCCAGAGTTTAAAGAAGATCGGAGGGGGTCAAAATTTCGGCCAAAAAAAAAAAAAATGACAGTGTTACCCCTTATGTTTTTTTTTTCAGCTCCAAATTTTGACCTTCGATATCTCGGCTCTGGAAGGGTCTAGAGCCTCCATTTTTGCGCGCTGGTCGAAGTCTCGTGGCCCTCTGTCAGAATCCAGAGTTTCAAGAAGATCGGAGGGGTCAAAATTTCGGCCAAAAAAAAAAATGACAGAGTTACCCCTTATGTTTTTTTTTTCAGCTCCAAATTTTGACCTTCGATATCTCGGCTCTGGAAGGGTCTAGAGCCTCCATTTTTGCGCGCTGGTCGAAGTCTCGTGGCCCTCTGTCAGAATCCAGAGTTTCAAGAAGATCGGAGGGGGTCAAAATTTCGGCTAAAAAAAAAAAATGACAGTGTTACCCCTTATGTTTTTTTTTCAGCTCCAAATTTTGACCTTTGATATCTCGGCTCTGGAAGGGTCTAGAGCCTCCATTTTTGCGCGCTGGTCGAAGTCTCGTGGCCCTCTGTCAGAATCCAGAGTTTCAAGAAGATCGGAGGGGGTCAAAATTTCGGCCAAAAAAAAAAAATGACAGTGTTACCCCTTATGTTTTTTTTTTTCAGCTCCAAATTTTGACCTTCGATATCTCGGCTCTGGAAGGGTCTAGAGCCTCCATTTTTGCGCGCTGGTCGAAGTCTCGTCGCCCTCTGTCAGAATCCAGAGTTTCAAGAAGATCGGAGGGGGTCAAAATTTCGGCCAAAAAAAAAATGACAGTGTTACCCCTTATGTTTTTTTTTCAGCTCCAAATTTTGACCTTCGATATCTCGGCTCTGGAAGGGTCTAGAGCCTCCATTTTTGCGCGCTGGTCGAAGTCTCGTGGCCCTCTGTCAGAATCCAGAGTTTCAAGAAGATCGGAGGGGGTCAAAATTTCGGCCAAAAAAAAAAATGACAGTGTTACCCCTTATGTTTTTTTTTTTCAGCTCCAAATTTTGAGTTTCAATATCTCAGCTCTGGAAGGGTCTAGAGCCTCCATTTTTGCGCGCTGGTCGAAGTCTCGTGGCCCTCTGTCAGAATCCAGAGTTTCAAGAAGATCGGAGGGGGTCAAAATTTCGGCCAAAAAAAAAAAATGACAGTGTTACCCCTTATGTTTTTTTTTTCAGCTCCAAATTTTGACCTTCGATATCTCGGCTCTGGAAGGGTCTAGAGCCTCCATTTTTGTGCGCTGGTCGAAGTCTCGTGGCCCTCTGTCAGAATCCAGAGTTTCAAGAAGATCGGAGGGGGTCAAAATTTCGGCCAAAAAAAAAAATGACAGTGTTACCCCTTATGTTTTTTTTTTTCAGCTCCAAATTTTGACCTTCGATATCTCGGCTCTGGAAGGGTCTAGAGCCTCCATTTTTGCGCGCTGGTCGAAGTCTCGTGGCCCTCTGTCAGAATCCAGAGTTTCAAGAAGATCGGAGGGGGTCAAAATTTCGGCCAAAAAAAAATGACAGTGTTACCCCTTATGTTTTTTTTTTCAGCTCCAAATTTTGACCTTCGATATCTCGGCTCTGGAAGGGTCTAGAGCCTCCATTCTTGCGCGCTGGTCGAAGTCTCGTGGCCCTCTGTCAGAATCCAGAGTTTCAAGAAGATCGGAGGGGGTCAAAATTTCGGCCAAAAAAAAAAAATGACAGTGTTACCCCTTATGTTTTTTTTTCAGCTCCAAATTTTGACCTTCGATATCTCGGCTCTGGAAGGGTCTAGAGCCTCCATTTTTGCACTCATTTCTAAGTGTCATGGCCCTCTATCAGAATCCAGAGTTTTGAGAAGATTGGGGAAACTTAATTTTTCGCCCAAAAAAAAAAAACATAAGGGGTAACACTGTCCTTTTTTTTTCTGGACAAAATTTTGAGTTTCAATATCTCAGCTCTGGAAGGGTCTAGAGCCTCCATTTTTGCGCGCTGGTCGAAGTCTCGTGGCCCTCTGTCAGAATCCAGAGTTTCAAGAAGATCGGAGGGGGTCAAAATTTCGGCCCAAAAAAAAAAAAATGACAGTGTTACCCCTTTTGTTTTGTTTTTTCAGCTCCAAATTTTGACCTTCGATATCTCGGCTCTGGAAGGGTCTAGAGCCTCCATTTTTGCGCGCTGGTCGAAGTCTCGTGGCCCTCTGTCAGAATCCAGAGTTTCAAGAAGATCGGAGGGGGTCAAAATTTCGGCCAAAAAAAATAAATGACAGTGTTACCCCTTATGTTTTTTTTTTTCAGCTCCAAATTTTGACCTTCGATATCTCGGCTCTGGAAGGGTCTAGAGCCTCCATTTTTGCGCGCTGGTCGAAGTCTCGTGGCCCTCTGTCAGAATCCAGAGTTTCAAGAAGATCGGAGGGGGTCAAAATTTCGCCCAAAAAAAAAAATGACAGTGTTACCCCTTATGTTTTTTTTTTCAGCTCCAAATTTTGACCTTTGATATCTCGGCTCTGGAAGGGTCTAGAGCCTCCATTTTTGCGCGCTGGTCGAAGTCTCGTGGCCCTCTGTCAGAATCCAGAGTTTCAAGAAGATCGGAGGGGGTCAAAATTTCGGCCAAAAAAAAAAAAATGACAGTGTTACCCCTTATGTTTTTTTTTCAGCTCCAAATTTTGACCTTCGATATCTCGGCTCTGGAAGGGTCTAGAGCCTCCATTCTTGCGCGCTGGTCGAAGTCTCGTGGCCCTCTGTCAGAATCCAGAGTTTCAAGAAGATCGGAGGGGGTCAAAATTTCGGCCAAAAAAAAAAAAATGACAGTGTTACCCCTTACGTTTTTTTTTTCAGCTCCAAATTTTGACCTTCGATATCTCGGCTCTGAAAGGGTCTAGAGCCTCCATTTTTGCGCGCTGGTCGAAGTCTCGTGGCCCTCTGTCAGAATCCAGAGTTTCAAGAAGATCGGAGGGGGTCAAAATTTCGGCCAAAAAAAAAAATGACAGTGTTACCCCTTATGTTTTTTTTTCAGCTCCAAATTTTGACCTTCGATATCTCGGCTCTGGAAGGGTCTAGAGCCTCCATTTTTGCGCGCTGGTCGAAGTCTCGTGGCCCTCTGTCAGAATCCAGAGTTTTGAAAAGATTGGAGAAACTTAATTTTTCACCCCCCGAAAAAAAAAACATAAGGGGTAACACTGTCATTTTTTTTTTTCTGGTCAAAATTTTGAGTTTCAATATCTCAGCTCTGGAAGGGTCTAGAGCCTCAATTTTTGCACCCAGGTCCATGTCTCGTGGCCCTCTATAAGAATCCAGAGTTTTGAGAAGATTGGAGAAACTTAATTTTTCACCCCCCGAAAAAAAAACATAAGGGGTAACACTGTCATTTTTTTTCTCTGGTCAAAATTTTGAGTTTCAATATCTCAGCTCTGGAAGGGTCTAGAGCCTCAATTTTTGCACCCAGGTCCATGTCTCGTGGCCCTCTATCAGAATCCAGAGTTTTGAGAAGATTGGAGAAACTTAATTTTTCACCCCCCGAAAAAAACATAAGGGGTAACACTGTCATTTTTTTTCTCTGGTCAAAATTTTGAGTTTCAATATTTCAGCTCTGGAAGGGTCTAGAGCCTCAATTTTTGCACCCAGGTCCATGTCTCGTGGCCCTCTATCAGAATCCAGAGTTTTGAGAAGATTGGAGAAACTTAATTTTTCACCCCCCGAAAAAAAAACATAAGGGGTAACACTGTCATTTTTTTCTCTGGTCAAAATTTTGAGTTTCAATATCTCTGCTCTGGAAGGGTCTAGAGCCTCAATTTTTGCACCCAGGTCCATATCTCGTGGCCCTCTATCAGAATCCAGAGTTTTGAAAAGATTGGAGAAACTTAATTTTTCACCCCCCGAAAAAAAAACATAAGGGGTAACACTGTCATTTTTTTTTTTCTGGTCAAAATTTTGAGTTTCAATATCTCAGCTCTGGAAGGGTCTAGAGCCTCAATTTTTGCACCCAGGTCCATGTCTCGTGGCCCTCTATCAGAATCCAGAGTTTTGAGAAGATTGGAGAAACTTAATTTTTCACCCCCCGAAAAAAAAACATAAGGGGTAACACTGTCATTTTTTTCTCTGGTCAAAATTTTGAGTTTCAATATCTCAGCTCTGGAAGGGTCTAGAGCCTCAATTTTTGCACCCAGGTCCATGTCTCGTGGCCCTCTATCAGAATCCAGAGTTTTGAGAAGATTGGAGAAACTTAATTTTTCACCCCCCGAAAAAAACATAAGGGGTAACACTGTCATTTTTTTTCTGGTCAAAATTTTGAGTTTAAATATCTCAGCTCTGGAAGGGTCTAGAGCCTCAATTTTTGCACCCAGGTCCATGTCTTGTGGCCCTCTATCAGAATCCAGAGTTTTGAGAAGATTGGAGAAACTTAATTTTTCACCCCCCGAAAAAAATAATAAGGGGTAACAATGTAATTTTTTTTCTGGTCAAATTTTTGAGTTTCAATATCTCAGCTCTGGAAGGGTCTAGAGCCTCAATTTTTGCACCCAGGTCCATGTCTCGTGGCCCTCTATCAGAATCCAGAGTTTTGAGAAGATTGGAGAAACTTCATTTTTCACCCCCCGAAAAAAAACATAAGGGGTAACACTGACATTTTTTTCTCTGGTCAAAATTTTGAGTTTCAATATCTCAGCTCTGGAAGGGTCTAGAACCTCAATTTTTGCACCCAGGTCCATGTCTCGTGGCCCTCTATCAGAATCCAGAGTTTTGAGAAGATTGGAGAAACTTAATTTTTCACCCCCCGAAAAAAAACATAAGGGGTAACACTGTCATTTTTTTTCTCTGGTCAAAACATTGAGTTTCAATATCTCAGCTCTGGAAGGGTCTAGAGCCTCAATTTTTGCACCCAGGTCCATGTCTCGTGGCCCTCTATCAGAATCCAGAGTTTTGAGAAGATTGGAGAAACTTAATTTTTCACCCCCCCAAAAAAAACAGAAGGGGTAACACTGTCATTTTTTTTTCTGGTCAAATTTTTGAGTTTCAATATTTCAGCTCTGGAAGGGTCTAGAGCCTCAATTTTTGCACCCAGGTCCATGTCTCGTGGCCCTCTATCAGAATCTAGAGTTTTGAGAAGATTGGAGAAACTTAATTTTTCACCCCCCGAAAAAAAACATAAGGGGTAACACTGTCATTTTTTTCTCTGGTCAAAATTTTGAGTTTCAATATCTCAGCTCTGGAAGGGTCTAGAGCCTCAATTTTTGCACCCAGGTCCATGTCTCTTGGCCCTCTATCAGAATCCAGAGTCTTGAGAAGATTGGAGAAACTTAATTTTTCACCCCCCGAAAAAAAACATAAGGTGTAACACTGTCATTTTTTTTTCTCTGGTCAAAATTTTGAGTTTCAATATCTCAGCTCTGGAAGGGTCTAGAGCCTCAATTTTTGCACCCAGGTCCATGTCTCGTGGCCCTCTATCAGAATCCAGAGTTTTGAGAAGATTGGAGAAACTTAATTTTTCACCCCCCGAAAAAAATCATAAGGGGTAACAATGTCATTTTTTTTCTGGTCAAATTTTTGAGTTTCAATATCTCAGCTCTGGAAGGGTCTAGAACCTCAATTTTTGCACCCAGGTCCATGTCTCGTGGCCCTCTATCAGAATCCAGAGTTTTGAGAAGATTGGAGAAACTTCATTTTTCACCCCCCGAAAAAAAAACATAAGGGGTAACACTGTCATTTTTTTTCTCTGGTCAAAATTTTGAGTTTCAATATCTCAGCTCTGGAAGGGTCTAGAGCCTCAATTTTTGCACCCAGGTCCATGTCTCGTGGCCCTCTATCAGAATCCAGAGTTTTGAGAAGATTGGAGAAACTTCATTTTTCACCCCCCGAAAAAAAACATAAGGGGTAACACTGTCATTTTTTTTCTCTGGTCAAAATTTTGAGTTTCAATATCTCAGCTCTGGAAGGGTCTAGAGCCTCAATTTTTGCACCCAGGTCCATGTCTCTTGGCCCTCTATCAGAATCCAGTGTTTTGAGAAGATTGGAGAAACTTAATTTTTCACCCCCCGAAAAAAAAAAAAAAAACATGAGGGGTAACACTGTCATTTTTTTTTCTGGTCAAAATTTTGAGTTTCAATATCTCTGCTCTGGAAGGGTCTAGAGCCTCAATTTTTACACCCAGGTCCATGTCTCTTGGCCCTCTATCAGAATCCAGAGTTTTGAGAAGATTGGAGAAACTTAATTTTTCACCCCCCGAAAAAAAAAAAAACATAAGGGGTAACACTGTCATTTTTTTTTCTGGTCAAAATTTTGAGTTTCAATATCTCAGCTCTGGAAGGGTCTAGAGCCTCAATTTTTGCACCCAGGTCCATGTCTTGTGGCCCTCTATCAGAATCCAGAGTTTTGAGAAGATTGGAGAAACTTAACTTTTCACCCCCCGAAAAAAAACATAAGGGGTAACACTGTCATGTTTTTTCTGGTCAAAATTTTGAGTTTCAATATCTCAGCTCTGGAAGGGTCTAGAGCCTCAATTTTTGCACCCAGGTCCATGTCTCGTGGCCCTTTATCAGAATCCAAAGATTTGAGAATATTGGAGAAACTTAATTTTTCACCCCCCGAAAAAAAAATATAAGGGGTAACACTGTCATTTTTTTTTCTCTGGTCAAATTTTTGAGTTTCAATATCTCAGCTCTGGAAGGGTCTAGAGCCTCAATTTTTGCACCCAGGTCCATGTCTCGTGGCCCTCTCTAAGAATCCAGAGTTTTGAGAAGATTGGAGAAACTTAATTTTTCACCCCCCGAAAAAAAAACATAAGGGGTAACACTGTCATTTTTTTTCTCTGGTCAAAACATTGAGTTTCAATATCTCAGCTCTGGAAGGGTCTAGAGCCTCAATTTTTGCACCCAGGTCCATGTCTCGTGGCCCTCTATCAGAATCCAGAGTTTTGAGAAGATTGGAGAAACTTAATTTTTCACCCCCCCAAAAAAAAAACATAAGGGGTAACACTGTCATTTTTTTTTCTGGTCAAATTTTTGAGTTTCAATATTTCAGCTCTGGAAGGGTCTAGAGCCTCAATTTTTGCACCCAGGTCCATGTCTCGTGGCCCTCTATCAGAATCCAGAGTCTTGAGAAGATTGGAGAAACTTGATTTTTCACCACCTGAAAAAAAACATAAGGGGTAACACTGTCATTTTTTTCTCTGGTCAAAATTTTGAGTTTCAATATCTCAGCTCTGGAAGGGTCTAGAGCCTCAATTTTTGCACCCAGGTCCATGTCTCTTGGCCCTCTATCAGAATCCAGAGTCTTGAGAAGATTGGAGAAACTTGATTTTTCACCCCCCGAAAAAAAACATAAGGGGTAACACTGTCATTTTTTTTCTCTGGTCAAAATTTTGAGTTTCAATATCTCAGCTCTGGAAGGGTCTAGAGCCTCAATTTTTGCACCCAGGTCCATGTCTCGTGGCCCTCTATCAGAATCCAGAGTTTTGAGAAGATTGGAGAAACTTCATTTTTCACCCCCCGAAAAAAAACATAAGGGGTAACACTGTCATTTTTTTTTTCTCTGGTCAAAATTTTGAGTTTCAATATCTCAGCTCTGGAAGGGTCTAGAGCCTCAATTTTTGCACCCAGGTCCATGTCTCGTGGCCCTCTATCAGAATCCAGAGTTTTGAGAAGATTGGAGAAACTTAATTTTTCAGCCCCCGAAAAAAAACATAAGGGGTAACACTGTCATTTTTTTTTCTGGTCAAATTTTTGAGTTTCAATATCTCAGCTCTGGAAGGGTCTAGAGCCTCAATTTTTGCACCCAGGTCCATGTCTCCTGGCCCTCTATCAGAATCCAGAGTTTTGAGAAGATTGGAGAAACTTAATTTTTCACCCCCCCCAAAAAAAACATAAGGGGTAACACTGTCATTTTTTTTCTGGTCAAATTTTTGAGTTTCAATATTTCAGCTCTGGAAGGGTCTAGAGCCTCAATTTTTGCACCCAGGTCCATGTCTCTTGGTCCTCTATCAGAATCCAGAGTTTTGAGAAGATTGGAGAAACTTAATTCCCCCCCCCCCCCCCCCCCCCGAAAAAAAAAAAAACATGAGGGGTAACACTGTCATTTTTTTTTCTGGTCAAAATTTTGAGTTTCAATATCTCTGCTCTGGAAGGGTCTAGAGCCTCAATTTTTACACCCAGGTCCATGTCTCTTGGCCCTCTATCAGAATCCAGAGTTTTGAGAAGATTGGAGAAACTTAATTTTTCACCCCCCGAAAAAAAAAACATAAGGGGTAACACTGTCATTTTTTTTTCTGGTCAAAATTTTGAGTTTCAATATCTCAGCTCTGGAAGGGTCTAGAGCCTCAATTTTTGCACCCAGGTCCATGTCTTGTGGCCCTCTATCAGAATCCAGAGTTTTGAGAAGATTGGAGAAACTTAACTTTTCACCCCCCGAAAAAAAACATAAGGGGTAACACTGTCATGTTTTTTCTGGTCAAAATTTTGAGTTTCAATATCTCAGCTCTGGAAGGGTCTAGAGCCTCAATTTTTGCACCCAGGTCCATGTCTCGTGGCCCTCTATCAGAATCCAGAGTTTTGAGAAGATTGGAGAAACTTAATTTTTCACCCCCGAAAAAAAAAAAACATAAGGGGTAACACTGTCATTTTTTTTTATGGTCAAAATTTTGAGTTTCAATATCTCAGCTCTGGAAGGGTCTAGAGCCTCAATTTTTGCACCCAGGTCCATGTCTTGTGGCCCTCTATCAGAATCCAGAGTTTTGAGAAGATTGGAGAAACTTAACTTTTCACCCCCCGAAAAAAAACATAAGGGGTAACACTGTCATGTTTTTTCTGGTCAAAATTTTGAGTTTCAATATCTCAGCTCTGGAAGGGTCTAGAGCCTCAATTTTTGCACCCAGGTCCATGTCTCGTGGCCCTCTATCAGAATCCAGAGTTTTGAGAAGATTGGAGAAACTTAATTTTTCAAACCCCGAAAAAAAACATAAGGGGTAACACTGTCATTTTTTTTTTCTGGTCAAATTTTTGAGTTTCAATATCTCAGCTCTGGAAGGGTCTAGAGCCTCAATTTTTGCACCCAGGTCCATGTCTCGTGGCCCTTTATCAGAATCCAAAGATTTGAGAAGATTGGAGAAACTTAATTTTTCACCCCCCGAAAAAAAAAATATAAGGGGTAACACTGTCATTTTTTTCTCTGGTCAAAATTTTGAGTTTCAATATCTCAACTCTGGAAGGGTCTAGAGCCTCAATTTTTGCACCCAGGTCCATATCTCGTGGCCCTCTCAGAATCCAGAGTTTTGAAAAGATTGGAGAAACTTAATTTTTCATCCCCCGAAAAAAAAACATAAGGGGTAACACTGTCATTTTTTTTTCTGGTCAAAATTTTGAGTTTCAATATCTCAGCTCTGGAAGGGTCTAGAGCCTCAATTTTTGCACCCAGGTCCATGTCTCGTGGCCCTCTATCAGAATCCAGAGTTTTGAGAAGATTGGAGAAACTTCATTTTTCACCCCCCGAAAAAAAACATAAGGGGTAACACTGTCATTTTTTTTCTCTGGTCAAAATTTTGAGTTTCAATATCTCAGCTCTGGAAGGGTCTAGAACCTCAATTTTTGCACCCAAGTCCATGTCTCGTGGCCCTCTATCAGAATCCAGAGTTTTGAGAAGATTGGAGAAACTTAATTTTTCACCCCCCGAAAAAAACATAAGGGGTAACACTGTCATTTTTTTTTCTCTGGTCAAAACATTGAGTTTCAATATCTCAGCTCTGGAAGGGTCTAGAGACGCAATTTTTGCACCCAGGTCCATGTCTCGTGGCCCTCTATCAGAATCCAGAGTTTTGAGAAGATTGGAGAAACTTAATTTTTAACCCCCCGAAAAAAAAAACGTAAGGGGTAACTGTCATTTTTTTTTCTGGTCAATTCTTGCACCCAGGTCCATGTCTCGTGGCCCTCTATCAGAATCCAGAGTTTTGAGACGATTGGAGAAACTTAATTTTTCACCCCCCGAAAAAAAACGTAAGAGGTAACACTGTCATTTTTTTTTCTGGTCAAAATTTTGAGTTTCAATATCTCAGCTCTGGAAGGGTCTACAGCCTCAATTTTTGCACCCAGGTCCATGTCTCGTGGCCCTCTATCAGAATACAGAGTTTTGAGAAGATTGGAGAAACTTAATTTTTCACCCCCCGAAAAAAAACATAAGGGGTAACACTGTCATTTTTTTTCTCTGGTCAAAATATTGAGTTTCAATATCTCAGCTCTGGAAGGGTCTAGAGCCTCAATTTTTGCAACCAGGTCCATGTCTCATGGCCCTCTATCAGAATCCAGAGTTTTGAGAAGATTGGAGAAACTTAATTTTTCACCCCCCCAAAAAAAAAAAACATAAGGGGTAACACTGTCATTTTTTTTTTCTGGTCAAATTTTTGAGTTTCAATATCTCAGCTCTGGAAGGGTCTAGAGCCTCAATTTTTGCAACCAGGTCCATGTCTCGTGGCCCTCTATCAGAATCCAGAGTTTTGAGAAGATTGGAGAAACTTAATTTTTCACCCCCCGAAAAAAACATAAGGGGTAACACTGTCATTTTTTTCTCTGGTCAAAACATTGAGTTTCAATATCTCAGCTCTGGAAGGGTCTAGAGCCGCAATTTTTGCACCCAGGTCCATGTCTCGTGGCCCTCTATCAGAATCCAGAGTTTTGAGAAGATTGGAGAAACTTAATTTTTAACCCCCCGAAAAAAAAAACGTAAGGGGTAACTGTCATTTTTTTTTCTGGTCAATTCTTGCACCCAGGTCCATGTCTCGTGGCCCTCTATCAGAATCCAGAGTTTTGAGACGATTGGAGAAACTTAATTTTTCACCCCCCGAAAAAAAACGTAAGAGGTAACACTGTCATTTTTTTTTTCTGGTCAAATTTTTGAGTTTCAATATCTCAGCTCTGGAAGGGTCTAGAGCCTCAATTTTTGCACCCAGGTCCATGTCTCGTGGCCCTCTATCAGAATCCAGAGTTTTGAGAAGATTGGAGAAACTTAATTTTTCACCCCCCGAAAAAAAACATAAGGGGTAACACTGTCATTTTTTTTCTCTGGTCAAAATTTTGAGTTTCAATATCTCAGCTCTGGAAGGGTCTAGAGCCTCAATTTTTGCACCCAGGTCCATGTCTCTTGGCCCTCTATCAGAATCCAGAGTTTTGAGAAGATTGGAGAAACTTAATTTTTCACCCCCCGAAAAAAAAAAAAAAAAAAAAAAAAACATGAGATGTAACACTGTCATTTTTTTTTCTGGTCAAAATTTTGAGTTTCAATATCTCTGCTCTGGAAGGGTCTAGAGCCTCAATTTTTACACCCAGGTCCATGTCTCTTGGCCCTCTATCAGAATCCAGAGTTTTGAGAAGATTGGAGAAACTTAATTTTTCACCCCCCGAAAAAAAAAAAACATAAGGGGTAACACTGTCATTTTTTTTTTCTGGTCAAAATTTTGAGTTTCAATATCTCAGCTCTGGAAGGGTCTAGAGCCTCAATTTTTGCACCCAGGTCCATGTCTTGTGGCCCTCTATCAGAATCCAGAGTTTTGAGAAGATTGGAGAAACTTAACTTTTCACCCCCCGAAAAAAAACATAAGGGGTAACACTGTCATGTTTTTTCTGGTCAAAATTTTGAGTTTCAATATCTCAGCTCTGGAATGGTCTAGAGCCTCAATTTTTGCACCCAGGTCCATGTCTCGTGGCCCTCTATCAGAATCCAGAGTTTTGAGAAGATTGGAGAAACTTAATTTTTCACCCCCCGAAAAAAAACATAAGGGGTAACACTGTCATTTTTTTTTTTCTGGTCAAATTTTTGAGTTTCAATATCTCAGCTCTGGAAGGGTCTAGAGCCTCAATTTTTGCACCCAGGTCCATGTCTCGTGGCCCTTTATCAGAATCCAAAGATTTGAGAAGATTGGAGAAATTTAATTTTTCACCCCCCGAAAAAAAAATATAAGGGGTAACACTGTCATTTTTTTTCTCTGGTCAAAATTTTGAGTTTCAATATCTCAACTCTGGAAGGGTCTAGAGCCTCAATTTTTGCACCCAGGTCTATATCTCGTGGCCCTCTATCAGAATCCAGAGTTTTGAAAAGATTGGAGAAACTTAATTTTTCACCCCCCGAAAAAAAAACATAAGGGGTAACACTGTCATTTTTTTTTCTGGTCAAAATTTTGAGTTTCAATATCTCAGCTCTGGAAGGGTCTAGAGCCTCAATTTTTGCACCCAGGTCCATGTCTCGTGGCCCTCTATCAGAATCCAGAGTTTTGAGAAGATTGGAGAAACTTAATTTTTCACCCCCCGAAAAAAACATAAGGGGTAACACTGTCATTTTTTTTTCTCTGGTCAAAACATTGAGTTTCAATATCTCAGCTCTGGAAGGGTCTACAGCCTCAATTTTTGCACCCAGGTCCATGTCTCGTGGCCCTCTATCAGAATCCAGAGTTTTGAGACGATTGGAGAAACTTAATTTTTCACCCCCCGAAAAAAAAAACATAAGGGGTAACACTGTCATTTTTTTTTCTGGTCAAAATTTTGAGTTTCAATATCTCAGCTCTGGAAGGGTCTACAGCCTCAATTGTTGCACCCAGGTCCATGTCTCGTGGCCCTCTATCAGAATCCAGAGTTTTGAGAAGATTGGAGAAGCTTAATTCCCCCCCCCCCCCCCCCCCCCCCCCGAAAAAAAAACATAAGGGGTAACACTGTCATTTTTTTTTTTTCTGGTCAAAATTTTGAGTTTCAATATCTCAGCACTGGAAGGGTCTAGAGCCTCAATTTTTTGCACCCAGGTCCATGTCTCGTGGCCCTCTATCAGAATCCAGAGTTTTGAGAAGATTGGAGAAACTTAATTTTTCACCCCCCGAAAAAAAAAACCTAAGGGGTAACACTGTAATTTTTTTTTTTCCGGTCAAAATTTTGAGTTTCAATATCTCTGCTCTGGAAGGGTCTACAGCCTCAATTTTTGCACCCAGGTCCATGTCTCGTGGCCCTCTATCAGAATCCAGAGTTTTGAGAAGATTGGAGAAGCTTAATTCCCCCCCCCCCCCCCCCCCCAAAAAAAAAACGTAAGGGGTAACACTGTCATTTTTTTTTTGGTCAAAATTTTGCGTTTCAATATCTCAGCTCTGGAAGGGTCTAGAGCCTCAATTTTTGCACCCAGGTCCATGTCTCGTGGCCCTCTATCAGAATCCAAAGTTTTGAGAAGATTGGAGAAACTTAATTTTTCTCTCCCCGAAAAAAAAAACCATATGGGGTAACACTGTCATTTTTTTTTCTGGTCAAAATTTTGAGTTTCAATATCTCAGCTCTGGAAGGGTCTACAGCCTCAATTTTTGCACCCAGGTCCATGAATCGTGGCCCTCTATCAGAATCCAGAGTTTTGAGAAGATTGGAGAAACTTAATTTTTCACCCCCTGAAAAAAAACATAAGGGGTAACACTGTCATTTTTTTTCTGGTCAAAATTTTGAGTTTCAATATCTCAGCTCTGGAAGGGTCTACAGCCTCAATTTTTGCACCCAGGTCCATGTCTCGTGGCCCTCTATCAGAATCCAGAGTTTTGAGAAGATTGGAGAAACTTAATTTTTCAACCCCCGAAAAAAAAAAACCTAAGGGGTAACACTGTCATTTTTTTTTCTGGTCAAAATTTTGAGTTTCAATATCTCAGCTCTGGAAGGGTCTACAGCCTCAATTTTTGCACCCAGGTCCATGTCTCGTGGCCCTCTATCAGAATCCAGAGTTTTGAGAAGATTGGAGAAACTTAAATTTTCACCTCCTGAAAAAAAACGTAAGGGGTAACACTGTCATTTTTTTTTTTCTGGTCAAAATTTTGAGTTTCAATATCTCAGCTCTGGAAGGGTCTACAGCCTCAATTTTTGCACCCAGGTCCATGTCACGTGGCCCTCTATCAGAATCCAGAGTTTTGAGAAGATTGGAGAAACTTAATTTTTCACCCCCCGAAAAAAAAATGTAAGGGGTAAAACTGTCATTTTTTTTCTGGTCAAAATTTTGAGTTTCAATATCTCAGCTCTGGAAGGGTCTACAGCCTCAATTTTTGCACCCAGGTCCATGTCTCGTGACCCTCTATCAGAATCCAGAGTTTTGAGAAGATTGGAGAAACATAATTTTTCACCCCCCGAAAAAAACCATAAGGGGTAACACTGTCATTTTTTTTTTCTGGTCAAAATTTTGAGTTTCAATATCTCATCTCTGGAAGGGTCTACAGCCTCAAGTTTTGCACCCAGGTCCATGTCTCGTGGCCCTCTATCAGAATCCAGAGTTTTGAGAAGATTGGAGAAACTTAATTTTTCACCCACCGAAAAAAAACGTAAGGGGTAACACTGTCATTTTTTTTTTGGCTGAAATTTTGACCCCCTCCGATCTTCTTGAAACTCTGGATTCTGACAGAGGGCCACGAGAGTTCGACCAGCGCACAAAAATGGAGGCTCTAGACCCTTCCAGAGCCGAGATATCGAAGGTCAACATTTGGACCTGAAAAAAAAACATAAGGGGTAACACTGTCATTTTTTTTTTTTTGGCCGAAATCTTGACCCCCTTCGATCTTCTTGAAACTCTGGATTCTGACAGAGGGCCACGAGACTTCGACCAGCGCGCAAAAATGGAGGCTCTAGACCCTTCCAGAGCCGAGATATCGAAGGTCAAAATTTGGAGCTGAAAAAAAACATAAGGGGTAACACTGTCATTTTTTTTTTTTGGCCTAAATTTTGACCCCCTCCGATCTTCTTGAAACTCTGGATTCTGACAGAGGGCCACGAGACTTCGACCAGCGCGCAAAAATGGAGGCTCTAGACCCTTCCAGACCTGAGATATCGAAGGTCAAAATTTGGAGCTGAAAAAAAAAACAGAGTTTTGAGAAGATTGGGGAAACTTAATTTTTTGCCAAAAAAAAAAAAAAAAAAAAAAAAAACATAAGGGGTAACAATGTCGTTTTCTTTTCTGGACAAAATTTTGAGTTTCAATATCTCAGCTCTGGAAGGGTCTAGAGCCTCCATTTTTGCAATCAGGTCTAAGTGTCATGGCCCTCTATCAGAATCCAGAGTTTTGAGAAGATTGGGGAAACTTAATTTTTTGCCAAAAAAATAAAAAAACATAAGGGGTACCACTGTCATTTTTTTTCTGGACAAAATTTTGAGTTTCAATATCTCAGCTCTGGAACGGTCTAGAGCCTCCATTTTTGCACTCAGGTCTAAGTGTCATGGCCCTCTATCAGAATCCAGAGTTTTTAGAAGATTGGGGAAACTTAATTTTTTGCCAAAACAATAAAAAAACATAAGGGGTACCACTGTCATTTTTTTTCTGGATGAAATTTTGAGTTTCAATATCTCAGCTCTGGAAGGGTCTAGAGCCTCCATTTTTGCACTCAGGTCTAAGTGTCATGGCCCTCTATCAGAATCCAGAGTTTTGAGAAGATTGGGGAAACTTAATTTTTTGCGAAAAAAATAAAAAAAAAACATAAGGGGTAGCAATGTCGTTTTCTTTTCTGGACAAAATTTTGAGTTTCAATATCTCAGCTCTGGAAGGGTCTAGAGCCTCCATTTTTGCACTCAGGTCTCAGTGTCATGGCCCTATCAGAATCCAGAGTTTTGAGAAGATTGGGGAAACTTAATTTTTTGCCAAAAAAATAAAAAAACCTAAGGGGTACCACTGTCATTTTTTTCTGGACAAAATTTTGAGTTTCAATATCTCAGCTCTGGAAGGGTCTAGAGCCTCCATTTTTGCACTCAGGTCTAAGTGTCAAGGCCCTATCAGAATCCAGAGTTTTGAGAAGATTGGGGAAACTTAATTTTTTGCCAAAAAAATAAAAAAACATAAGGGGTAACACTTTCGTTTTTTTTTTTTTTTCTGGACAAAGTTTTGAGTTTCAATATCTCAGCTCTGGAAGGGTCTAGAGCCTCCATTTTTGCACTCAGGTCTAAGTGTCATGGCCCTATCAGAATCCAGAGTTTTGAGAAGATTGGGGAAACTTAATTTTTTGCCAAAAAAATAAAAAAACATAAGGGGTACCACTGTCGTTTTTTTTTTTTTTTTTTTTTTTTCTGGACAAAATTTTGAGTTTCAATATCTCAGCTCTGGAAGGGTCTAGAGCCTCCATTTTTGCACTCAGGTCTAAGTGTCATGGCCCTCTATCAGAATCCAGAGTTTTGAGAAGATTGGGGAAACTTAATTTTTTGCCAAAAAAATAAAAAAACATAAGGGGTAACACTTTCGTTTGTTTTTTTTTTTTTTGGACAAAATTTTGAGTTTCAATATCTCAGCTCTGGAAGGGTCTAGAGCCTCCATTTTTGCACTCAGGTCTAAGTGTCATGGCCCTCTATCAGAATCCAGAGTTTTGAGAAGATTTGGGAAACTTAATTTTTTGCCAAAAAATAAAAAAAAAACATAAGGGGTAACACTGTCGTTTTTTTTTTTTTTTTTTTTTTTTTTTTCTGGACAAAATTTTGAGTTTCAATATCTCAGGAAGGGTCTAGAGCCTCCATTTTTGCACTCAGGTCTAAGTGTCATGGCCCTCTATCAGAATCCAGAGTTTTGAGAAGATTGGGGAAACTTAATTTTTTGCCCAAAAAATAAAAAAAACATAAGGGGTAACACTGTCGTTTTTTTTTTTTTTGTTCTGTTTGCTTTGAGTTTCCCCAATCTTCTCAAAACTTTGGCTTCTGTTAGAGGGCCATGAGACTTAGACCTGGGTGAAAAAATGGAGTCTCTAGACCCTTCCTGAGCTGAGATATTGAGATCCCACATAGCATTTATGCCATTATAAAAATAGTGGGTGTTAGGTGGGATCTCAATATCTCAGCTCAGGAAGGGTCTAGAGACTCTATTTTTGCACCCAGGTCTAAATCTCATGGCCCTCTATCAGAATCCAGAGTTTTGACAAGATTGAAAAAACTCAAAATTTCGCCCGAAAAATTTCCCCCCGAAAAAAAAACGTAAGGGGTTACACTGTTTTTTTTTTTTTTTTTTTTTTTTCGGGGGGCGAAATTTTGAGTTTTTCCAATCTTCTCAAAACTCTGGATTCTGATAATCGGCCATGAGACTTAGACACGGGTGCAAAAATGTAGACTCTAGACCCTTCCTGAGCTGAGATATTGAGATCCCACGTAGCACCCACTATTTTTATAATAGCATAAATGCTACGTGGGATCTCAATATCTCATCTCAGGAAGGTAGAGACTCCATTTTTGCACGCAGGTCTAAGTCTCATGGCCCTCTATCAGAATCATGGTATATGGTACATGGTTAAGAAATGAAATGGAGCAGCTGCATGTGAATTATGTGATGTCGTTTCCTTATGGAGGAATTTGTAGAAGATAATTACAAACAACACAGAGACATAAAAATACTGCAAAGCAAAAGTTGTATTGTAATGTGAAATAATAGATTTATTTTTTTAGAAGATGTTCATTTTATATTTTACATATATTTATTTAAATATATTCATAGATTTTCTATGGTTTATTTGTCATAAATTCCTTTATCTAAACATTTTGCTATTTTGTTAAATATTGTCATTAATGAGTGTGTCTTTTCGTCTTTAAGGTATCTCAGTTTATGTTGTGCACATTGTGAATTATCATAACACCGGCAAGGCTCAAACTCTTTACGGGCTTGATTAAAGTCAGCCCATATTGGATGAACTGAAACCAACAGCATCATTCCATTGTATACAGCAAAGCCAACGGTAGCACCAAGTCAAAATATAGTTTTTCCACCACTGATTTCCTGCTTAGTCAAAATATGATGAACCCCCTCTAATTTCCCGTCAATAAGGTCCACAGTCCCACAGCATTCTTGCATGTTTTCAACTGTCCTTCATCATTGCTTATACACACAACAGCTAGGTAGGTAAAACAAGATGGTGAAGGTATGCTGGTCAAACTGTTTCCACTGTTCTCAACTATCAAGACCAAGGTTGCAACCCAAACCCCTACTATATCATAGGCAAAAACTTATTACTAGCCAATTACTTATTCAAAATAATGCCTAGTCAAGAGAGTATGCTATTTTGGACACAGCTTAGAGTGCAACATTGTCCACACACTTTTTCGGCCTCATTTATAAAATAAAAAATATCCTATATGTGATCTTGCGATAATTTTTCCAATTTGCGTACGTGTGATTCTGTTTTTTGATATTTAATAATAACTCAAGCTGGAACAAAAGTCACTGTCTATTTGATGCCATTCAAGCATAGACATATACACACGTCACCTTGGGGTTCTAAGCATGCGTCAAAACCGCCGCCATCTTGGAACAGAGGTCTTGTCATAGGAAATAGCTTGGTAACACTGCTATCTCTGCCTTTACTTCAAATTAATTAATTTTGTCGGACTTTTGTGCTGTGTATAATCTTCACAATGAATGAAATCTGAACAAGGAAGAATGTTTAATTTAAATACTGTACATGTCTGACCATTGGAACGATCCAAAAAAAAAGAAAACAAAAAAATCGAATTCATGATGATTTTTGGTGATTTAATTTCCGTTAGACCTTTGTCTGCATTGACGCTGATGCATTAAAAGTGGAGGGGCTCCACTGTTCCAAGATGGCGGCTCTATTGACGCATTCGACTGCCATAGCCAAGGCGACATCTAGTGTATATATCTATGGTACACAACAAGCTGCTTCTTCTTCGGCTTTTGCTTTGATACTGTGGGTTACACCCATAGATATCCACAATGATGGCTAGATGTCTTACGGCGGAGTTTCTATCGTCATCACCGGCAGCCATCTTGTCACAGGCAAGCTGATGTAAGATGAGTGATCAGCACGAACACAAATATCTCCTTTCTCATTGAAATCTTGACGGATTTACAAACGGCTTGGTTTCTTACAAACATTATTAACGTGGCTATAATTCCGGATGATTATTTATTTATACACTTATTATTCATAAGTATGCAGTGTCAACTACATCTCTGATGTTTATAACAAACCAAACCATTTGAAAATCGGTAGAACATTGAGCAAGTTATAGTTTTTTTAAAAAGTACATGCACCATTAAAACAATGTTACGAGTGAGCGAGCTGCCTGTGACAAGATGGCCGCCAGGTTCAGACGTCGACCTCCATTGGCCAGCAGCGTGGACGAGATATCATTATGGTTACACCATCAACATGCCAGTGGACACTGCCTACTAGAAGTCTACCACCCAGCACTGAGGTGAATCACATTGGTTGAATGTTTTTGCAGAATCATGGGTAATGCAGTTTTTCTTAAGGAATTCCGCAGTTAAACATGATTGTTTAAAAATAAGTTGAAATAATGTAGACTGATGGCTTTAACAGAAGCATTTAACATCAACTAACAACCTCGTAGATCGCACAGGTTTGGAACTTCATCAATTCCCCTATGGATAAAATGAAAAGGATTTTTACATCCGGAACCCAACTGTTGCACTCAATAGAAAATCAGCATTGCTGAGGTAAGGCAGGAGAACGCTGGGATACAGACGCTCCATCCGTTTTTAAAAAGAAAACTTTCGAGAGGTCAAAGGTCAAACATGTTAGTTCAACACAAGAATGTTATTTACTGTTTGAAAAATCCAACATTGTTTCCATTGCTGTGCTGCTCGGCAGCTATTAAGCATTCCCGTAGAGCATAATGCGGTACAGTCCAGACATAATGAAGGTGGGCAGTCTTCTGATTAGCTGTTGTCTTTGGCACGTTTCACACATTGATTGTTGGGGCGGCCCCAGTTTTTTCAAAAAAGAACACCCTAAAGCATTGTTTCGTATGTGCACCTACTCAGTATGCAGCACTGACATTAACCGACACACATTTGCACTGCTTGATCCGTTGCACTTTTCGTTGCCGGTATGGCGGCTGCAGCCCAGGGCAGTGAAGCCGTACAGTGACCGTGGTTATCCGGCTTGGCCGGCAAAACGCACAGGACTGAAATGAAGTGTGGTGGTCTGACGTGGATGCTGTTTTTCGACTTCGATGACGATGTGAAGCTTGAGACGTCAGGTGGCGTGGGATGTAGAACGAGTTACACTGGCCATAGCAGAACCGGTTGATTACAGTTCGGCTCAGACAGCCCTCCAAGCTCACCGTTTGACGTAATGGCTGTGTTTTGCACCAGTCGCTCTTCAGGTACTTCCTCTCGGTGACTACCAGGGCCTCGCGACTCGACGACAGCATGTCGTGTTTACCCTTCTGTCGTTGTGCTGATGTGTGCTGGGGCAATGCCACTAGTGTGTGGGAAGGTGATGACAAATCATTGCCTTTTAGTTTGTATGGAGAGGGGATGGAACCTTGAGGGCGGGGCTTCTTGGTCTCCGTAGACACAAAAAGGGTCCATGCCAAAATGGCAGGTATTGCCAGCTTCCAGAACATCCTGAGGAAAGATTCAAAATAGGGAAACCTTTAGTGCCTCTGTTACTGATTCAAAATGTATACATTGTCAAATAAATGGTCAGTGAGTAGCTACTGTATATATTGATAAATGTTTAATTGTAAACTGTACTTGTTTACTTACTATCATTTACTCAGAAATCAGACAACTCTGGTTAATTGGAATGATTTTAATTAACATAAGTAGAAGGCCTATACATAATCAGGACTTTGGCTTTTACTAAGGCCCCGTCCACACTATAGCGTTTTCGTTTAAAAATGGAGACCTTCTGCTACGTTTGCACCTCCCGTCCACACTAAAAGGGGAAAAACGAAGACCTAAAACGGAGAAGTTTAGAAACACTGCAGCTGCGTTTTGCATTTTGAATCTCCGGAGGGCGTTTTAGTGTGGACGAGACAAAACGGAGGAGTTTACAAACGATGACGCAGAGGCTCACACTCGGCTCTATGATTGGGTGTCATCAGTCATGACGTGTCCTTCCCTGATTTGCCAACCACTGTTTGCACCGGCGCGTGCATGCCCAGTGTTGGTGAATGGTCACGTGATCCGCGTTTTCAGTCGTTTTAATGTGGACAGAGATCATTTCTAATACGCAGATAAAACGCTGGTGTGGACGGAGATCGTATTCGTTTTAATTCTCCGTTTTTAAACGAAAACGCAGTAGTGTGGACGGGGCCTAAGAAATATTGCATTTTCACTTGACCTGCTCATGTGACATGAATCTCCCAAAAGCATGAGTCGGTTTGTTCATGCTGTATGTTTTTGATTCGCTAATATCAATATGCTCATAAGAGTCATTTTATTTTGATGGTCCCTTTTGGACATTGTGTTGACTATAAGTAACTTTGCAAAGTTGTCAACTAACTCTCATTAGATTATTAGTAGACTGTATCTGATAATAATAATAATAATATCTGATAACTCTTAATTGATGCTCTTCCAACAGACATTCTACTGACTATTTACAAGTAAATTTCAACTTATTCAAACCCTAACCCTACAGTCTAATAATACTCTAATGAGACTTAGTAGACATGTTGGTGCAATGCTACTTAGTCAACAAAATTAGTTAAAGGGACTATCAAAATAAAGTAAAACTGTAATCAGCGTCTGGTTTGAGTCATAATGTTTGGAGTATCCGTGTTGCAGCGTTACTGTAGTAATGTAGGAAACCAGTAAAAAGTTAAGTAGTGTGAGTACATGGACACTACAATGGCCGTGATATGACATCAGACTAAATTTATCATATAACAAATAATAATAAAGGTAAAAATATACAACCGACTCTACTTTCCAGCAAAAAAAAAAAAAGTGTTTTCTTTTAATTCAGACAAGAGGTCAAGTCGTGGCAGGTATGGCATGAACGCAGTCTTAGATAGGGGTTTGAGTGATTAATAATCAGTATCTAACCTGGTGAAAAAAAATATTTATTCATTGTTATCCTCATTATTTTCATCTGCAACTGAATTGTGAACGGTAGGAAATTCAAAATGATTCATTGGGCAGTTTAAACGCTTACAGGATGCACATAACTAAGCGACAAAGCAGTCCAAGGCACAATTATGGTGAAGCAGTATGTCCTAAAGACACCACAAATGATTATTATGAGTTATTAGCATGGTATATGCATGGTTGTGTCATGATAACCATACAACTATGGTGATCACATGGCACTTCCTGGTTTAAAAAAAAAAAACAGCGAGTGCAGTTTTCCAGCATTTTGTTTATTCTTAAAAAGCAGAGTGGTTCTTATGTAATGCTGATAAAGTTAAACCTGGTCTTTGGTCTGATTCCTCAGTCCTGTTTATCTTGGTGCACTCTGTCAGTTTTGCTTTAGATAAACCTCTGATAACCTCTGATATTTCAGATACTTTACAACCACTGGCATAGTCTGTTTCATTCATGCTCTCTCTCTCTCTTTCTCTCTCTCTTAGCCAGCATCCGCTTTCATCTTGTCTGCTGGGTAGATTGAGAATAAAGCACAGTTGTAGGCTATTTCATATATTTAAAAGACACTGTCTTTCAATAGGTTTGTTTTTATGTTCCAAAGGCTTTTTTATGTGGATGTTTTTCAGGACAGACCAACTAAAAGTGCTCACAGATTGTCTGGTGCTAAACAACACCAGAAAGCTATTATGACTACATCCTTTTTACATGATACCTCTGAAAAAAAAAAAAAAAAACTAAAAACAAGCATTAAGAAACATTGAAGTCAAGAAAATGTGTGAATCTTTCTCCACAAAATAGAAAACACACATGAACAGGCATAACACAATCCTGCTCAGTCAGGTTTATCTTTTAAACATGAACTTTCTTTAAAAAAAAGTACCTAAAAGGCATTTACTCACCCTTGTGTCATTCTAAATCTGTATGACGTTTCTACACAAAGGACTATAGCAATCAGACTTCAAAGAACCATATTTAAAGTCTTCTGAAGCCAAACTATATCTTTGTGTGAGAGAGACTTTGTGTTCAGACTGAATTTTAATGTTATTCACTGAAAATTTCGACATCTTTGCATATTAATGAAAGTTTGCGATCTGGATGTCTGAATCATGAAATTGTTCCTTTGAGTCTTTTTTGTGAATCATTAATATGGTTTGCAAAACCAGCGCGAGGGTTTCATTCACAAATTAGAATCTCAAGTTCAATTCTCTACTGGAATTTTAGTCCGTTTCTCACAGACAGCAATCAGATGACTTCAAAATACATCAAATAAAGTGATATAGACCACTTTCATGATGTTTTGTGGTGCTTTTGCTCCTTTTACAGCTTGAAAGCTTAGGTTCCTTTTCATTGTAACTGCATGAAAAAGAGCGACTCACACTGTGGCAGAAAGAATGGATTAATCATCCATATCTCCCTCCGTCAGTGTCGCTGGCAGCCATTAATGCTGTTTACTTTTACACCAGTCCCAGAATGCTCATGCAAATAAACAGGGCCGACTCATCAAAAGAGAACACTGCAGAAGCCAGGAGGTTACGAGGAAGTGGCCTTTATGTCTCTGCTGAGGCAGGGTTAAATAATGAGGGCTTTGCTTATGCCGGTGGTGAGATATGCAGGGGACATGTAAACAGTGGGGAGAACACCATGTGAACGTTATTAGATCATGATGTGGAAAGTTTAGCAGTCTTGGGTTTCTCTCCTTCAGATGACCATAGGCTGACTGAGGGTTTGATTTACTGGTAGCTCAAGATTATGTGTGAAGAAACAGGGAATGCTGGGATGTGACAGTGACTCAAAAGGCAGTGACATACTGTACATGCACAAAAATCACAGAGCTCAATTGTCCATACCTGAAACTGATTTCAGATCTATGAAAGTGAAACACACACGCTTGAACACACACAGACATTCACAGACAGAGGGGCCATACACCCTGAGAAAAATTGTGGTTTGGAGATAATGACAGTGTCTAGTTGGAACATACATAAGTAAATAAACACAAAACCTTCTATCTCTCTCCCATCTGTCTGTGTATGTGAGAAAAAATACAGTACACTGTAAAAAAAAAATTGTGTGGATTTACAGAATAAACGGATGCAGTTGCTGTACTTTCACAGCTATTGTTATCGCTAGTATTTCTAACACTTTACTATATAATTGAACTGCATACTGTGACTTCACAGTCATATAATGTAGCAGGAATTGCTGTTAGCTTTTGTTTATTTATTTATTATAATGTAATAGTATGATATCCACGGTAACTTAAGAGTCAATTGATTAAGTAAAAATTAAAATAGTGAATTAATATTAAAAAAGGAATTAAAAAAACATTACTGTGAAAAACGCAAAGTAACTTTTTTTTACAGTATTTTGTTGAAAATGGCCGAGCCATTTTCCCATCCATTCTCCAAACCGGTTATTCTCTGTGTAGGGTCATGGGAGCGCTGGAGCCACAG
This sequence comes from Cyprinella venusta, assembly GCA_038021265.1. Lineage (NCBI taxonomy): Eukaryota > Metazoa > Chordata > Actinopteri > Cypriniformes > Leuciscidae > Cyprinella > Cyprinella venusta. Next base: position 16,020,113 of record CM075875.1, read on the forward strand.
GATGGAAAATCACTCTGGACAGATGGCCAGTCCATCACAGTTGGCACACACACACACACACACACACACACACACACACAATCACACGCACAGACAATTTAGCATCTCCAATTGACCTGCTGAATGACTTTGAATTGTAGGGGAAACCCCCCCTCTACTAGAGAGACCTGAGGTTATGTTAGTAACCTAGTGTTGTTCTCTTGCGAGAGTACTCTTGTGTTGCATAAGCTGGCTTACTCTACGGGAACCCAATGTAAAACGCTGTGTGTGCTGAAATCATTCACACATAGTCCCAAGGGCAAGTGCCCGGGGAACACATAATAGAGAGGACGGTCGTGCCGGTGAAGTGGCTCAGCAGTCCAGGATGACCATATACATATTGCATAAGATGAGTGCTTAACACAATATAACAGTCAGCGCGGACGAAAGTCGGACTGAGCTGTTCTGAAACAACTTAATCAGTTCATCAGACAACAGCGGTCTAAACTGAAAATAGTTTAGCCTGTAAGGCAGGAACCTCCAGGTTGTAAAACCTAATAAATGTAGAAGGAGAGGCCCAGCCTGCCGCTCTACAAATATCTTGGAGTGAAACACCACTAGTCCAGGCCCATGAAGAGGCCACACTTCTGGTGGAATGGGCTCTAACGCCTAAAGGGCAATTAAGGCCTTTAGAAGGATTCAGTCCCCTAGCTCGCCTGAGGAAACGGATGATACAATTTTTCTTTCCCAGAGACTGGCCATGCAAAGGTTCTGTGAACGCTGCTATGGCTGCCACATATAGTTTGAGCATGGAGATAGGAGGTCCTTTCTCAATGGGATCTACCACAGAGCTGTGCTCGTGAGCTACATCAGTTCCGGAAATCATGCACGGTTCTTCCAGAACGGTGCTACTAGGAGCAAGGATGACTTGCTTTGCCTGATTCGCTTGATCACCAGTGGTAACAGTGCGATCGAGGAAAACCCTTGTGAAGAATATTGGACAGTGTGTGTTCTCTGCTGACACAAAGAGATCTATTTCTGCTCTGCCAAACATGTCCCACAGTAACTGGACTGTCTGTGGATGCAGGGACCATTCCCCTGTGGGGATGTTGTATCTGGACATTCTGTCTGGTGGCCCGGCATGTGCGTTGGTGTGAGCGAGTGCAGATGGGCCTGGGTCCATTTCAGGAGGCGTTCTGCCAGAGCAAGAAGGCGCCCTGATCTGAGACCACCTTGGCGATTTATGTAAGACACTACCGCCATGGTCTGACCTTGTAGAGGGCGCCCCGGCCTAAGTTGGAGGCGTCTGTTGAGATAGTTTTTCGTGAGATCAATCCCAGACTGACACCTGACTGGTACCAGTCTGACGCTCTCCAGGGCTCCAGTACTGTGACACAGTTCTGGGTTGTCCTGAGGAAAAAAAAAGACCAGAAGCCCATGATTGTGGCGGGACTCGTGTATTCAGCCAGCGCTGGAGGGGTCGCATGCGGAGCAGACCCAACTGAAGTACTGCTGAAGCCGAAGCCATAAGGCCTAGCAGCCTCTGTAAAATTTTGGGAGGGAAAAGACTGTCAGCTTTGAATAACTCCACTTAGCGCTGAATCTGCAGCAAGCGTTGTGACGTCAACCGTGCTGTCATGGACACAGAGTCTAAGTCTGTCCCCAGGAAAAGGCAGGAGAAACAGGCCCGTTGCGAAAAGTAGCACTGTCAAACTCTTTCAAGTCGGACAGCGTTAACCACAAATGTCTCTCGGTCATGGTGAGAGATGCCATGTTCCGACTGATGGCCTTTGCAGCAGACGTAGCTTGCAGAGGGTCTGCGTTGATTGCCAGCAGGAAAGGGGCAGGCCTAGTTTGCTGTGACGAACAGCGTCTAGGCAGGAAGCAGCAATCCAGCTGACTGGGCTCGGGCTCCTTGGGTGGCAACCAATTGAGCCAGAGGTCCTTCACGGCCTTGGTCATGAGGCGGAGAAGTTCAGAGTCCACGCTTGACCACACTTCACGAGGAGTTAGGACGTAAGGGACTGCGCCCAGCATCCTCTGTGAACGACGCTTTTAACGGCGCAGCCCAGCAGAGAGAAGCAGAGTTGCAGGATCCACGTGGAAGGTCGAGCCCGCAGGATCGACAAGTCCATCGAGTCGCATTCCGGTTAGCCGCCGACTGAAAGCGCATGGTCCCCGTGGTTCTTCCCCAGGCAGGAAATGCACAGAATGTGGTGGTCCCTGTTGCTGAGGGGGGCTCTTTTAGACAAATTAGAGAAGCAAGTAATGAAAGTATATGGGCGCCGGATAGCGCCGCAGGAACGGCGGTAAGGAGGAGAAGGCGGCTTCAAACTGCAGTGCAGATGGCAGTGCAGAGGGATAAGCCACGCCTATTTTGGTGGGACATGACGCACATTGGTGCTTACGTCATGACCAGTCCATCGATAGGTTGCAGCATAGGTTGCCACAGAGTGACCAATAGGCACACAAGCTACCTCGCCTAGTTCTGCTCTGTGCAACAATGCGTTTTACATATAAGAAAAATTAAAGGATAATATTTTGGCTTCAGTATTCTAGCGAAAGGCATTTCCCGTACCGTAAGCTAGCTTACGCAACACGAGAGTACTGTCGTAAGAGAACAGATATTTCACTCCGAAATTTTCTTACAAATCATGTTTCCTCAGCTTCTAAAAACAGATTGAGACAAATGCTGATGTAAGTGAACCAACGTAGCGTAAGACAAACAAACCGCAAGTACCAGCATCTCTCATTGAAAAGAAGCCAGCATGCTCTCCCACACAGCCAGTGACACCAGCATTTGATTCAGCATTCAAAACCCACAGCGAGCCTTCCCTCACACTTCCACAACACTTCCAACCCAAAACAACAGCCGCATGAAGCCACAAGTCCAACCCTGAAGCTCTCTCTCTATCTTGCACCCATACAAACATTAAACATCATCACATGCATAAACACTAACTGGCGCCTTCAAAATTATGAATTTGACAGGAGTTATCATCACAGCAATTATGTACCTCCCTCTGCCACAAGAAAATCTCTTTACAACATACTTATGCAATTTATACACGCACATACAGAGCTGAAGTGTGTTTCCAAAAATAAGGATTGCATTTTGAACAGATTTCCCCAAACATGCCCCCATCTGCCCCATCTTCAAACAGAACAATATTTTGTTTGTCTCAAGGTATTCACACTTTTAAGGGGAATTAACCTACACTTGGTTTACTTTAGTTGTATCTGCATTTTAAAGAAAAAATCTAAAAACAATTCTGTCATCATTTACTCGCCCTCAAGTTCCTTTAGTTGATGGGTCCTATTGACAAAACACTATGGTCAATCGGGACCATCAACTGTTTTGTTACTGACACTCTTTAAAATATCTTCTTTTATGTTCAGCAGAAGAAAGAAATTCATACAGGTTTGGAACAGGGTGAGTGAATGTAGACAGAATTATCCCTTTTGGGTGAACATACCTTTAAGCTAGGATAGAAGAAAGTATTTTACAAAAAATTTGGAAAAAAATTAAACACTTCAGCTTGAATTTAGGATTACACGTGAAGAAAGCCCAGTGTAAAACCATTAATGCTCAACTTAATATTTTCCAGAGCCATGTTTCAATTGAATAATTTCACTTGAACATACTGTACAAATGTTTGCAACTTTAAAGTGTATTTTTTCCCTGAAAAGATGACAAATTTAGTTACCGATGGGCACATATCTCTATATAGAAACTATTGCAAAGATTGAGATAATAAGAGGTTTTGCCCACCAGTCTACAAAAGTTGTGAGGATTGTTCCTGAGTAAACACCTTGAAATATCAGCATGAATTAAACTGCACCACAAGTCAAGCTGTCAAACGTTGCCTCTAATATTATTTCCACTTTTCAGTTGTTTTTAAAACATCTACATGTATACAGCCACCCCAGAAAAATTTAGAGATGGGGGATCATTGAACCCATGAGAAAGAAAGAAAGAAAGAAAGAAAGAAAGAAAGAAAGAAAGAAAGAAAGAAAGAAAGAAAGAAAGAAAGAAAGAAAGAAAGAAAGAAAGAAAGAAAGAAAGAAAGAAAGAAAGAAAGAGAAATATTATAAAATCAATTTTCTTTCTCTCACATGATGGTGATTGCTATCACAATATGCAAGAAACTTTCCATGGATTTTTTTGGCAATGATTTTTCCAGGATAGGTTGCCATGTCTTTCCCCAACCCTCCCCATTACATGGCTTGGGACTCAAACACACGCATTCACACCTAAGGACAATTTAGAGTTTCCAAATCCCCAACACTGCATGTTTTTGGATTGTGGGGGAAACCGGAGCACCCGGAGGAAACTCACAGAGACACAGGGAGAACATGCAAACTCCACACAGAAAGGACTCCTGGCTCAGCCGGGACACAAACCGAGGACACTGTGAGGTGACAGTGCTACCCACTAAACTCAACAGTTAACTGTCCTGTACAAAGTATTCTTTCCACACCACAACAACAGAAAATAAATCGCTGAACACAACAACATGAATGCCACCTGTGAATCATACTGGTTACCAGCGACCAAAGAAAACAAAAAGTACAAAAATGTTCTTAAACTCCAGATGAATCTAGAGTATTCAGCTAAAGCACAGCCTAAGGGTGCAGTACAAAACTGCTTCCATGGTGTGATTTGGTCACCATGTGGTATATAGGTATATCGAGATCTCTGAGACTAGATGGAATATCTGTGGTTTAGGACTGTTGGGTCACACTCATGTTACAATACTGAGGTTTAAAGTGTGGTTGAGCAGTTCAACCATATCAATGACTGAATTCTCTGATGGCTGTCATCACATAATGTTTTGAGTCTGACGGCACCTCCTTCAAATATAGTACATGCACAACACACAGTCAAGTGTATTATCTATTCACATCTGCTGTTAATGCATGATAATTACAATTACAAGAAATTAATCTTAACCCAACCCTTATTACAATACCAAAAACCTCCATTAATATGAACCATTTTATAACCCCATCCAGCCCCTAATTATAATCTAGCCCTCAAGGCACACACATTTCCATTTTTCTTGATAGTATTTGTTTAGGATTGGTGGGGATTTAGAAGGTCACTGGGAAACTCAAAGGCTGTCAGGCTGAAATCCGCTTGGTTTAATGCGCTCTGAGGGGCAGTCACCACTTTGAACTGAGTTGCGGCTGATCCTTTTTCATGGCCTTCTTTATAATGACAATCATTCATTTCAGTCACAAACACACATGCGTGAGCAGGACTGAAGCCAAAACTGTCACACAACCTCACACGCTCTCATGCTCACGTCCCCATCAATAAACATACAGTACACTGTCAGTCTCACTCACTCCCTACTTTTCAAAGTGAACAGTATCAGTTTCATTACATTATGGTTAGATGATGACCTGCATTATGAAGAACCAGTTTCAGTAGCAGAACCCTCAAATTAGAACTCCTTGAAGAACTTAAGAACCATTACAGCATAAAATAGTTTCTTACACTCTCAAAAAGCTCCATTGCACTAAAAGCCCTTCGGATTATTAAAATTCACCCTAAGAAGAAAAAGTATTTTTCAAGACTGTGGAAACCAGATTCTTTTATGGCATGGCTGCAAAAACTCCCATTTGGAAAATATATTTATAAAAAAAGATATCATTCTAAATAGAACTAATCATAAAATAATCTTATTTTTAGAGTGTACCTGTAGATCGGGTGTCCAGAGTCACGGTTTACTGCTGTGAAGAGGTCACTCAGAGGTCAAGGGTTGAGCAGCAGATCAGAGGTCAGCCAAGGCTCAGAGCTCCAGACGTAGAGAATCAGCGTGGATATCCATCAGAAGTACAGAACGATTCTCGAAGTGTTCCTGAAGATTGTGCCGTGTGCCGTTTGAGTCCAGCTCTGCAGAGGCCAAGCTGAAGCAGTCACGCTTTATGGCTCATAGTTCCCCAGTTTCACTCATTTATGTGGCATCCAGCTTGCATTCTGTTTCACTGAGTCCTTCCCGTTGAGTCTTTGCATCATATTCTCACTGATTTACTGTCACATCCCAGTGGCTCTCCAAAGAGAAGTGTGTGAGTGTGAAGAGAACAGAAAGAAAATCATCAGTTGCACACAAGTTACAGAAAAAATCATCTACACCTCTCTCTCTCTTTCTCCCTCCCTTTTGGTCTAGCATTCTCTGATACCTCCCCCAGAAGTCCACTGTTAATCAAGCAGTACTGAAAACATATTTTCTCTCTCTCTCTCTCTCTCTCTCTCTCTCTCTCTCTCTCTCTCTCTCTCTCTCTCTCTCTCTCTCTCTCTCTCTCTCTCTCTCTCTCTCTCTCTCTCTCTCTCTCTCTCTCTCTCTCTCTCTAAACCAATGAGTTTGATCCAGATGATCATTACATATTTATATTGGGTCAATAAAAAAAAAAAAAGTGTGGGCTCAGTTTCTGAAACATTTTCACTGTGGCTTTACTGAGGTCCTGCCTAAAGTTTTTTTTTTTTCCTCAAGTGTCTTTCCAAATGCAAAATGGTTAACAAGTTTTGACAGCACATCAAGGCAAGGCAAAGCAGATGTGTTATGTGGCCTAAAAAGACAAAAGCTTTTAGATGCAAAACCATTAATCTTTCACTCTACAGTTTATCATTTTTAAGTGTGTATCCATAAATCTCCATTTGGCTTGGGAGGTTACACAGTACTGACTGTTCTCCTTTGGTTTTCTTTGCTTATTCTGTCATTCGTTCTCTCATTCTGTTGTTTGTGTGGTTTTGAACTAATCTCTATTTGACCACAATAAGAATAACCTTCATCTCTTGTTCCTTTTATTTTTCTCTCAATGACACAAACACACACAATCCACAGCACAAAGAACATATGAAAACACCCAAAAAGACATTGTACACAATGATCAGACACGCATATATTGTTTTGGTTGAAACTGAAGCTGAAGCACTCGGGTCCTGTTAAATTCCTCATTGTATTGATAGCAACAAACTAGATTGTTCTGCTCAGAGCTGACTGTTAGTGTTGGATAGGTTAGTCTGGACCTCAAGATTTAGTGCTGTTCTCACCAAACTGACCAAATTATCAAATACAAGCAGTAACTCGAAGACTCTTCAGGAAAATGACCTGGTGGATGTCATTGCCCTCTAGTGGTTAAAAAGTAGCAGCAATCATCTAATTATGAATGTGGGTAGTTGACAATGTGAGAGGATGTGTTTTCTCAGAATTAAGACTAGATTAATACATAAAAAAAAAGAAAAAAATGTATTAAAAAAGGTTAACTGAAAAGGTAATGCAGTAAATATATGACAAGCAACATTTAATACTTAAAACCTACTAGTATCTATTTTAATGCTACAGTTCTGGTACTTATATCTAAATAAGAAGAACTACTAGTAGCATGAAAATACATACGGTTTTAAGAACCTACTATATACTATGGCAAGCCACTTTAACATTTAATTATACTATGGCTTGCCATAATACTATGAATGAATGGAGGTATAGGAGCAGGCTTCGCTCATTGATTGCACTTACATTTCTTGAGAGTGCTGGCCTGATAAGTGGAATATATATATATATATATATATATATATATATATATATATATATATATATATATTATATATATATTATAAAGCCATAAAACATTTAATTATACTATACATAAACAGTTTATTTTGCACATTATTGTGAAATTAAAATAAACTGTTTATGCATAGTGCGGCCTCTTTCTTGCATATATATATATATATATATATATATATACATTTTACATTTTATATATATATATATACCGCTTTAACATGTAGTCCTTAAAACCTACTAATATTTATTTTCATGCTACAGTACTAGTACTTGTAACTAAAAAATAAGAACTAGTTGGATGAAAATACATACAATTAGGTTTTAAGGATTAAATGTTAAAGCGGCTTTCCATAGTATATGAAGTCATACAAACTACAAGCATGATCATTAAATAGTTTTAAATACTGTTTTATTTATATGTTTTATTTTAATAAAATACTTTATATAAAATATAAAGTATTTTATTTATACTTTGCCAATGGAATGAGCATATGATGCAATCTAGACTCAAACCTGCGTTCCTTTGGGAGCACTACAGCTCAGATTTGTCAAGAGTAATCTACCACGACGTAGCGCTCTGACATTGTCATTGACAGCTATACAGGTGGCACCGAGAAACAGAAAAAAACTGCATGGCTTTCAGACAACAAATTGACTTTAATACATTTTCAAGTAAAAGTGTTTACATATGGTATAAAAAATAAAGGAGGGAGCCAACAAAGAAGAACAGACGAGACAGATTGCAAGACCAGTCGCTTTCAGATATATCCCATGCGACTTCACATGTGCGATAAGCAAACGTGTGCTAAATCCTTTATAGTGCAATAAAATCAATGCAAAAAGAGATGAAATGTGAGTAGGAAGAGATCATCTCTGTGTCTAAAGCTTCTCGATTTTACACAATGTGCCTATGCTGTTATATTTAACTGTGGTTTTTATTACTTTACATTTTCCGGTTTTGACATCATTTGATCAGTCTACAGGAGACAGTCCTGACAGACAAAAGAGTAGAGGAGAAGATCATTTTCCTCTTTTGAAAGACATTGCTGCATTTCCCAAATATTTGAAGTCCACGTCTAAATGTCTTAAAGACTGAAACTAGCAAGTAGCAAGTAGAAACTGATGTAAAAATTCAGTCTCTTGGACATGCACGTGATTTGGTCCGTTGTCCAGGGTATCTGGAATCAGACGACAGAGATGAAGATGACAGCGTCCTCATCCTCGGTGGATTGTTTGAGGCTCAGCAAGATTGGGCGACAGCAGGCAGCCTCTTCGATATCAGAGATTTCCCCTGAAACACAAGACAAAAAGGGGTACATTTATATGGTTTTGGGCAACGACAACAGCCAACATATCAATATTTAATCTTTAAGCAAATAGAAAATGACCAATTTAAGTAAAATGATATTATAGGGATAGGAGCAACACACACAGGTCAAGGAGAATCAGGGTTACCTGGAAGAAATGCCTTCCTTCAAAACAAGTTCTTACTTTTCTGTGGACAAGATAGAGAAAAGTGAACAGGTACACATTTTGGCAGCTGTTACAACAGAAGACCAAAATGCAAAGTCATGCAGAGTTACAAACCACAGCTAAACACTTCTTTTAAAGATGACACAAATAACAAGAAGAGAAGAGCTTGCTTAACCCTGTAGGAAAACATGAATTAACATGACATCACAAGGTTCGGGGGGTGGGGGGTGGGTGGGATAAAGAACCAAACAAGCTTCATCTGACCAGAGCTGCTGTCTGATTGGTCAGGTAAGCCATCACTGAGGGGGCGGGGCCACTACCACTTACCACATTACGAGTGAACTTTTCAAATGAGGTTCTGCGATCCTGTATGCTTCCCGACTTGAGCCAACAAGATAAAGAGTGAAAAAATGGACTACTGCATGGCGTGTCTGAATAAGTATGCCTATATTAAATAGAATCAGGCTAATATATCCGTCTATTTGTGTCAATTCAAATGTATCAGATTTTCCACTTTCACGCCTTTGCACTAGTAATTAATTTTGGAAAATGTGGTTTCTAATAAATATAATATTCCCACAAATTATAATACATCCTTTTTACTGCTGGTATCAATAAAACATCATTATAATCGCAACAAACTAATTCACATCATGCTATCATAACCCCAAACCAAAATACACATATTGGTATTCCAGGAAGCATGTTCTTGGATTCAAAAACAGCTGGAAGAGAGTGACAGAGTAGAACAAAATGCGGGGGACTCGAGACACATGTTTTTTTTTTTGTTTTTGTTTTTTTTAAAGTTGAGCTATTTTCAAGCAGTTCCCTATAAACCTACAAATCATAGTCGCCGATTTATGTTTCTGTCGGTGTGTGCTTTACACATAAGCAACAAATGCCCCTTAAACATTTTAACATTCATTATTTAGTAATTAATTATAGCCTACTGCAGTTTTTCAAGGGTAGGCTACTGTCATTTTTCTGTTCAATGGTGCGCTTGATTAATGAATTACACTAAAGTTCTTCATGTCCCATGAAGAGAAATACACAAACTAAAAATGCATTACTAACCAAAAACAAAAGCACACTCTTTCTGTGAGTGTTCTTGTCGCGAGTCTCGTCTCGCTAGGATAGCCTATGGGTTACTACCTGATGATCAGTAGCGGTTCACTAAATAAAATGTCATAAATACCTATTTACAATAAGCACTTAACTCTTAAGAATTTAATACATTTATTCCACAAGGATACATTGAATTGATCAAAATTTACAGTAAAGACATCAATAATGTTACAAAACATTTCTATTTCAAATAAAAGCTGTTGTTTTAAACTTTTCTATTCATCAGTGAATCCTGAAACTGTTTTCGATTCAACTTTGAATTCAACTTTGTCATCACATTAATAAATTACAATTTAAAATATGTTAAAATAGAAAATAGTTATTTTAAATCATAATACATTTTCGAATATTTCTGTTTTTACTAGTCTGACTTCTTCAATATCTATTCTAGTCAGAATGTGAGTCTGATACTGCTCCATAGGGCTTTGATTATTATTATTTTATTTTTTTTTTCATAGGGCTTTGATTATGAGGCGTGTCTTAACCGAACCAGGGAAAAAAAATAAACCTCTGCACTCAATTGGATAGACCAATCAGAGCAACGCAGTAAGTGACGTATGTTGAGCTACACATAGTTGTTAACATAACTCAACTGCACACATGCTGGAAGAAGTAGTAAAATGAGTGTGACGGTGCGACCAAAGGAGAAACCACAACTACTAGAGGGTTTTCGTTGCGTCCCATCTTCTAAGCGACTTTCGGAGCCAGCTAATAAATTACACTTTTGCTGAAACCCATGGGAAGGACGGCAAACATCTTTCCGTTCAACAAATGTCTTGATTACAACAGACGCGATAGCGGAATCTATACATCTCACTTCTCCAGCTGCAGTCATCTTTGAGAGAAAACCAGTTCAACCCAAGCTCTCTTTGATAACATGATGATTATGTAAATGCAGATCATCTGTCCATAATCGTATAAAGCCCACCCTGGCAATTTGATTGGCCGGACGATTTCTGAACCGATCGTAATTACTCCTCACTGGATCAAATCCAGACCGAACTTCCCGACCAAAAAATGTTGTGGGCGGGGTTCGGGCTGGCATCCAGGCTAGTTTTTACAGTGTTTTTTATCAAATAAATGAGACTTCATACCGACCCAAAATCATACCGACCCAAACTTTTGAACGGCAGTACATTTACCAATCAGGGCATGTAGATGCAGTCTTACGACAATTCAAGAGGAGTTATTCGATCCTGTCAAAACGCTTAAAACATTTTACCTTTTTCTTAGCCTGCAGAAGTTCCTGGTAGGCACTGGATCTAATGAAACGACTGTAAGAGTCACTCTTCATCAGCTTATAGATGTGTTCCTGGGAGACACACATTTACATGTTTATATGGTTTGTTCTCATCAACTTTCTGAAAAGGAAAACCACTGTAGCTTCTAAAAGCACATAATCCTCACCTGTGCATCTTCAAAAGCATATCGTCCAGGGTCTTTGATGTTCTGTGTGGTTTTGTCGTAGCTCTTCGAGTCAACATTGATGGCACTGGGGGCTCCAGGAGCCAAAAACTCTTCCCAGATCTCCTGCACCCGTGTCGGCACCTCACGGATCGGCCTCCTTTTTAACTCCTGCGCTGCCAACCAGAATCTGAGTTTTGGATAACAAAAGAGAATCAATTTGCAGAATAAAAAGATGCATTCAGCAAAAGTAGTTGCCCAGTGGAACATCTAACTGTGTTACTCTCCACCCGCCAGCAGGGGGCATGAAAAGGAAGTGTAGGTTTACCTGAGGTTTTCTGAGCTGAATTCAGACTCCAGGAACTTGAGAAACTGCTCTCGCCCAATGGGATCTTTCAACACTTCGTCGATTCTAAAAGCCCAGCGTCTAACTCTAGTCTGACCAGGTTCCTTACTGTTCCAACACACACAAAAACACATTATACATACACACTGATTTGTAGAAACAATAACAATATTTAGTGTGTAATTTTGAAACAGACCTGGCCTCCATTTCCCAGAACGTTGTGTCATCTGATATCCAGGGGTTGGAAGGATCAGAAGTGGACAGGAACGGGTCATAGTCGGAATACTGCTCAGTATAACTCAGCAAACTACAAGACCATCAAAAACAGAGTGAGGGATAAAACAGAGGAAGAAAGAGGCCACTAAAGGGTGTTATCTATTAGTAAAACAAGCATGCCAAAACATTGTGACATATTCAGGTGTCAGTGCATACTAGTTATGTGACTCCTTTTCCAGTTTAATGATTCAATAAGATATAAACAACATTGATGATGGGGAATGTTTCATTTTGTATTATTCATTAGTAAAATCAAGTGTGTGTGTGTGTGTGTGTGTGGGTGTGTGTGCGTGTGTGTGATGCCTACTTGTTTTATTTGCTCATTTATTTAATTATTTATTTGATATTTATTATCACAGGAATTCACGGCAGCAAATTGTGAACCATAGTCCATTATTTTGCGTGCAATTGTTGATAAAGAAAAATGTCATGACTAATATTGAAAATATTTCCATTTAAAATAAATAAACCAGTGGTGAAAAAGTCTCAAACCCTAAACATTAATTCACTACAGAGATTCAAAGTAAAAACTGGCTGAACTTTGACATCTGACGTTGCATTAACAGTGCATATTCTCTGAGAGCTGAATCTACTTCAAACTGTGCTGATAAGGGTATATAACTGTCTTAATATTTTCATTATCTTTCATTTATGCCCCATATGTATAAGAGAAGTATATCATGTTAAACACGTTGTTTTTGAAATGAGGAGCAAGATAATCAAACATCTTTTATTATCCTCATCCCTAAATTATCCTCACTTATGCAGTCATGCACTATGAAATTATTGCGGGGCAAATAAATTGTTATAGCCAATAATCATAGTTTTTTTTTTGATAGTTTTACCTGTGTTAATGCCAACTGGATAAAATGTGCCAAATATGTGAATAATTTTATTATTTCACCCCTAATTACTTTAAAAAAATCTATTTTTCACTAGTTACACAAAATAGTTCCACTCAGGCCCTAAAGGACAAAATGTCCCCATTGAAACCCATTAAACAGCAATTTTTAATCCAAGTGCCATCAAACTATAAAATGATATTAAAAATTGTTAATGGGCTATATGCACGCATAAGTTCCGCATTTGACGCAAGGATGCTCGTCCATTTCCGGTTGTGTAGATTAAAGCGGAGGAAAACCGGGGAAAACGGGATTGTGGCAGAGTCTTCAATATTTACTGTCCTCCCGACTTTGAAATGAAATGTACATACGTTTAGATGTAATTTTATATATAGTTATGTTTATTTGATATAATTTTAAAAAGAAGCATAAACACAACGAGGGGTGTCTGTTTTATCTGTTTTTGTGACTAACGTTTCATTAGTATAACCATGGAGTATAAAATTCAATATAAATTCTCGGTATTGCATTGGACTCTATAATCGGCGGAAGTTATCGAGCATCCTTACACCTTCACCGGAAATACCGCCGTGCATAGAGCCCATAGGCTTTCATTCTGTTGGCAGGGCTTCAAAATTTTAACTTTTATAATTGTCTACCAGATGGTGCCATTTTCTCAGGTTTGGCCTATAAAGCAAATACTTGTTTTCATCATCATCCTCATCAATCTTTATTTACAGACTCTTGGTCCATTCAGAAGACAAAAAACAATACATGCAACAATACATAAATCAGAAACATACAAAGAGACACACACACACAAAAACAAAAACAAAAAAAAGAGAAAGAGATAAAAAATACAAAGCTAAAAAAGATTCCATATTTCCATATTGATGATTGGTATCGTATGGCACTAAATCTAGGATTCACTAGCAGCATCACTAGCAGTTTTATTCCTGTTTTCTGCTTATAGATATTATTGAGCCAATTGGATAAATTATCCAGCCATAACTTTGTGGGAGTTTTGGTATGGATGCCAGAGAGTGGTTTGTAAGTGTGCAATTAAAAAATTGTGAGTGTGTTTAATATTTTCCTGGCATCGGGGAAATATGGTTCTGCGCCCAGATAAAATCTTAATGAAAGCTCATTTTTTGAGATATCAACCTCACATTTGGGACATGGCTTGTTTAGATTTATGGCTTTGATTTTCTAGCAATTTTAGAGTTCAACATGTTTGATAAAATATATGTTTTATAAAAAAATTGTTCATAAAACATTTTCATAAACTTACAGTGTAAATTGCAGGTTAACCGCCACAACCAATTAATGTGTAAATTAATGTGCTCAATATGTATGTATTTAAACATTTCTGTCTTAAAATGTGTTAAAATAACATCCTTTGGGGTTTCAAAGTAGCATGTTTTTTACAGTAACTGGGTAATGACGTCATTATAGGGAGTGGCAACCCGTACCCTGCTAGTTTCCTACTGTTTGAGACTTGATTATGGAAAACGACTGGGAGACTGAGGAGGGGGGAAACCATCAAATTCTTGATGGACCACAGCCCTACAATTTATCAATTATCAATGCTTTGTGTGATGAAAATGAGTGGAGGGTTGGCCAGGTGTCCTGGTGGGTAGCTAGAGCTAGCTTAGGTTAAAGCTTAGGTTAGAGCTAGCTTTGGTGCTTTGCAACGTTTTTTCATTTCAACAATAATCCACCAAGAAGGGACTTCTTTAAATGAAACCAAATTTAAGTCTGTGCTCCACTTTTTTTTTTAGAGGACAAATATATTTTGTCCTCTATGGACCTGTGTAACTTTTTTTAATTGATGCACAAGGGTTAATACATTAATTGAAAATGCCTCTTTTGCAGCTTTTGATGATATCTATAGATATAGTCGATACACAATATCATCGTCTATTGGTGCAACCTGGTGTGGTCGCAAATCAGGTCCTCTTTTCAAATCGGGTCTCTGTTAGGACCCCAAGCAATCCCATTGGCTCAAATTAGTTTTAATAGGTAATTATTCTTTAGCGCCTGATTATAATATTTACAAAATCATGTTATGATAAACGCTTTTTATAATGACCAACATTACTACAGTATAATAAACTTCATTATAATGACCATTAATGTCTATATAAGTTAGCTTACAATCTAGCGTAGCAGGGTTGTTCCCTCCGAGGAGGAGGCAAGCGAGGCAGTGCCTCCTCAAAAAATTGGATGAGAAAATAATCCATGTTACAAAATGTGACATTAAAAAGTGTATAAATCACCTGTTTTTCTAAAAAAAAACACTGTCCAACAGCGACACCCGTAGGTAAAGTTACAGCAGGTGGCTTGCCTCCCCTGAGCCCATTGACTTTTAACAGACCCCCTAAAGCGTATGGTGGGGGGTAATTGAGAATTAATAGGGGAAGGTCACGTGAGATGAGACAATGCCTCCATCATAACAGGATTGGATATGACTGGTTATAATTGGTTTGTCAGATAAATGTTGCCTCTTGTTTTGGAATCAGTGCAACAATACAATGATTGTGAAAACAAATATAACACTTATCCCAGGTTTCCCAGTTAATATTGATTATTTGCCAGTTGGCTATTATAGTGTACATTTAACGCATACTACTTCCTCAAACACTGATGTACATTGTATATTTTTGGACCATCATTTATTGTTGCAAATTCAGTTTAATTTCACGCTGCACTAAAATCTTAGTGCTTCAAGAGGTTGTGGCATCCTAATAGAGCCATTGATCTCACAGAGGAAGTACATTTGAGGACGAGAAACAGAAACATGCTTGTCAGCATGAGCAATATCTACACAGACTATTAAAGAGATCGATAAGAAAATGTTTAAGCACTGTATAATAATGAAGACCTGTGGATCGATCACAGCACAGACGTTCTCTCTGACTTACCTCTCTGCAACTTTGGACATTTTCAATCGATGCCGGTCTAACTGTACTTGCTGAAACTTGATCTGGAAAGACAAAAGAGGTAATAGTCAGAGTGAGTGTATGTGGGTATGTGTGTGTGTGTATAAACAGGTGGCAAATACAGCCATGGATAAACAAAAATTTGCAGTTTTACACACAGCTGCTGGTCTCCTGGCCAGGCAAAGCTGGTTAGGCTGATCAGTTCTGAAGGTTTGAAAAAGCGTTGGTCACTTTTTTATAGAGCCCTGCACATGCTATGCAGAAGTAAAAAAAAAATGGATCTTGTGGCCATGAATTAGAAATTTGTTCCCATAGCTTATTAATTCATGGCCACATGTTAATTAATTCCCCCATTTTCCTTAAACGGTGGCTCCATTGTACTAATTTGATTCCTTATTTTAATTTAGTTAAATCATGGTCACAATTTATTTAACTAAAACAAGGGACTGAATTAGTCTAACAGGGCCAGTATTTAATGGCACAAAGTGAACAAATTAATTTGTCATGGGAACGAATTCTTAATTCACAGCCATGAAATCCAACTAGCCAGCCAAATAAACACCAGCTTGGCTAGGCTGGGAGTCAGCAAGAGTAGACTATCTTAAACCAAGTGGAATACTCAGATGCATTTAAAATCCAAAATGTTTAATTGAAATACTCTGCCTATAAACACACACAACCAATCAGGCGTTACCTGTTCGTGAAGCTCTTCTTCGGTTGGTTGCTTGGCCTCAGCGGCTGGTGTGTGGGTCGGGCTATGGCTGCGAATGTCATTCTGAAGGCCATACACAGACTGTGGAAACCATCAGAATAATTTATAACCACATTTACGTACATTTAAATCAGTAATTAGAAAAGAGATTTCTGTCTGATTGCATCAGTGATTGGGGATTTCATCTGGACAGCTGCGCGATTATTGGGGTGAGCAGTTCTTGATTGGTAAAGTGTTGGATTTTGTTAGGCAGTCTGATTGGTGGATTGATTTACTGTAAATCTGATTTGGTATTCTGATTGGCTCAGTGGTGGATTCATTTGTCAAATACAAATGTTCCATAATATAATGAGTGGAATAACTGCTTTAGTGATTACGTGGTCTAGGAGATTAAAAGCTGAAGTACTTTGCAAGTGGGTGTGTGTTAGTGCATCACCTTTCTTGTTTTGTGAGGGTTCTTCATTCTGGATGATTTCTTTATGTCCACTTCTGTTGTGTTCACACACCCAGGCTAAAACACACACACACATGGTCAAATATAACTGTCAATTCTCTCGATGACCTTTAATTTATGGTTGCCAGGGAACAATGTTGGTTCGACCACCTGACGTTTTGCACATCACACCTATATATTCTTCATTAGCGACTATACGTAAGCCGGTTGCTATATTGGAACGGTATGTGAACATTCAAGATCAAGTTGACTATGCGTCTGCAACCGTAGTTATACACATGTATGAATATCTTGATCTACAATAGACTTCATTAGATGATTTTTCAAGACGAAGGCGTCAGCTAACATGACATTAAAAGGTTTTCATAGTTAAAGTAAAAACATTAAAAGTACCATAACAAAAACCTGTAATATTGAGTTAGTACATTTAAAAACTTAAAACAACACATTCTCCCCTGTGAAAGATTATTCCATTTCTTCAGGAATTAAAACATTGGCGGTTCTACAACCAGAAGCTGCGCAATGTTGTTGCATCATTTATTCTAACTGTGATTGCTTCGCGTCGGGTGGTTCTTAGCCTCTACGTCGTGCATTAAAATCATTTAATGCATGGCTAGCCGTGGATTATCCCGCTTATACCTCGGTTATTTGCCAAGTTAAAAAGAAATTAAAGCTATAACTGATGTTAACAGTGTAATTTTTTAACAGACGTAAAAATGACGGTTATTTTCTTAAGTTACGGCTTGTTAGTTCTACTCCGTCCACTTTAAATAAAGTAGAGCCATCGGATTGCATTTATTTGAATGAATTATGAATCTGTTTGCAAGTGTAACTGTTACTATGGTTACCAATGTTTGTTTTACAGTCTATGGTTTACAGTCTAAGCGGATTCATTTCAAACTGTAATCAAACTGACTGGAACTACCTGTGCATTAAAGGGTTTTACTGCACACCTTCCAGCCAATCAAAATCGAGTATTTAAACAGCCCGTGGTATAATACATATATGTATACACATCTATGGTGCACCTTACCTGTATACTCTCTCCTGTTTAAGTAAACTGAAGTGATATTTTAAAAGGCATGGAACTGTCAGTTAAACAGGTTCCTGTGGGTTGGACTCTATTTTAGCTCACAAAGGACCAAATGTTTCTACACTCAAATATAGGATGAACTTTAGGTCCAAGCCTCCAATGTATGTTGAGAGAGAAAACAGCCTCTAGGCACAAGAGGTTTGTAATAAACCCAATTTGAACCCACACTGGCTAAATGTGGACATGATCTGTAGCATCTCACTATTGCATGTCAGCTTGAAAGATCAAGCCAAGTTAGCATGAAATTGCTAATGAGAAGGATCAGCTCAGTGTAATTGAGGGAGAAATTGCTGCTTCCTTCAAAACAAACAGTTCAAATACACACAAGGCATAAAGCAATACACACCAGGTCATTCACACATATAAAACACATGGAATGCTACAATAATAATAATCGCATAAAAAAATATTCTTCAAAATCTATTTGAAACTAAGAAAAATCTAATTAAATGCATAGTCACTATAGTTACTACTGCGGAACTGTTATTAGTAAAACAATTCCCATTAAATCATAGACTCTTCACTTTCTCGGTTAGATCAATATAATAACTGATATACATGCACATATATGTACATACATTAGAGTTTTTGAAATTAGTTTTAGCCTGATTATATTTAGATACTATTACAGATAAAATCAAAATGAACACAAATGGTACAATAAAATAAATAAATAAATTTTAATAAACATACTAAAATATAATATAGGATATCAAACAGATATATCATATATACCATATAGCAAACAATTCTAAAAGTATAGATCAAGTAAGAACATCTCTTAAGGGGACAACTGCACATTTTCACTTTTTACTTTAGAATATTGTCTAAGGAAATCAATGATATATGAGTGTGTGTTTTAGTTTTATGGCTAGCCGGCAATTTTGCAAGCTCAGAGGTTATTCCATCAGCCCAGAGGTGTTTTAACACTGTTGTGTCATTCCTCTGTGAGGGAACAACTTCAAACACTTCAGAACAACAAAGAATAAGTCTGAAGAGGAAAAGAGAATAGCTGCATTGTTCTTACATGGACTTGCCAGCCTTTACACAGACATTCACTCACCACTGGTCTGTGCACGTCCCAGAAAGCTCTCTCCTGACTGTCCAGTATTTTCCTCTCAATTTTGTCTCTTTTCTTATCGACTCTATACAGACAGAACACAAAAGCCAAAGCAATTAAAGCATTTAACTTCCAAAAGAAAAGGCAGACATGCAATGAGCCGTACAACAAAGCTGAAAAGTTATAAACTTGCCTGTTTTGGCACTCAGAGGCACTATAGGGCTCACAGAATTGCCTTGAATTTCAATTTAAACGGTATAAGTGACTTATAAGACAAGTTCTGTCATATCCAAAAAACAATTTTGCAGTGCAAAAAAGTCCAAGAACCTTTTTAAAAACCATTAGCACATGTTGTTTAAAAACAACATAAGAACAACCAACAGCTTTACTGATATTTCAAGAGATCCAGCGATCAATATTTTAATTCTTGCTACAGTATGTAAAGAGTCACTTTCCTGTCTTCTGACTGGGTGGCATGCTTTTATAAATGCACAAAGAAAAATAGGCAATAAAGAATGGGAAAGACTAGAACTAATCAATCTGAAAGATACATACTTTGCTTGAGCCTCGGCTTGCATAAATATAAACTCCCATTTCCTGGCGAATGCACGCTGTAGTCGCGCTAAACTCTCCTGGAAGAGAAAAAAAGAGCATTTTTAAACTATCAAAGTCAAATAAAAAGTATTGTTAGAGAAATTGAAGCCATTTATTTAACATAAATAGTGTCTGTTATGTTAGATAGATAGATAGATAGATAGATAGATAGATAGATAGATAGATAGATAGATAGATAGATAGATAGATAGATAGATAGATAGATAGATAGATAGATAGATAGATAGATAGATAGATAGATAGATAGATAGATAGATAGATAGATAGATAGATAGATAGATAGATAGATAGATAGATAGATAGATAGATAGATAGATCTTTTTCATGCTCAAAAAGGAATCTTACACTCTAAAGAATGTTGAAAATGTAAAAAAAAAAGGATAATAGGACTCCTTTAATAATAGAATAAGGAAGAGGAGGCACAATGATTACATGTTTACAGTTCTCAGTTCAATATGAGAAAGACGTTGGTGGAGACGGCTCTCTCTGCACAGGTCTACTGGAGAGCTTACATGGATTATTCAGACAAAGCCTGACATTTAAAACCCAGCTTGGATTAGACATACTTTCTTTTTAAAGATTGTCATTACCTTATTATCTTCTTAAAATCTTCTATCTAATAATGTCTGAAGTACAAAGCATGAGATAAGCATTGTTACAATTAAGAGAGGGAGAGAAGGGAGAAAAAAAATAGGAGATTACTTACAGCTTCATAATCAGCAAGTTCCAGACGTGCTTTGTTCTGCATTGTTCTTTTGCACAAGTACACAGCTGCAGAGAGATGCCAACAAGTGTGTGAGAAACGCTGCTCGCACGTCCTCAAACCTCAGCAGCCCTCAGGGCTTTCAAATGAGTTGTACTAAAACATTTAGTAAACATTTAACATATTTCACACCAGCTTGTACCTAATCGCTCCTGAGTGTTGCTTTGTTCTAATTGCTGAATTCATAACAAGCATAATTTACCGAACCCAAGGCACACCCATGCACACACAACCATAATACAGTAATCTCAATTGTGTTCATAGGTATTTCTTCATAAAGTATAATAATGTACAAAAATGCCATGAACTTTCTTTAATACTCAAAAATATTCATGAACATTGTACATCCACTAGATCTATTAGCTCTATTATTCTCTGCTGGTAGATGTCTATAGAGTATCTTTCTCTATTGACAATCATTCAAAAGTAGTTGTGGAATTGTGGAAAAAATGTGGAAAAATTAACCTTTTTGCAAGGAACATACATTATGCAATTTAAACAAAAAGAATACTTTTATTTGGTAAGGATG
Source organism: Cyprinella venusta (assembly GCA_038021265.1). Classification (NCBI taxonomy): domain Eukaryota; kingdom Metazoa; phylum Chordata; class Actinopteri; order Cypriniformes; family Leuciscidae; genus Cyprinella; species Cyprinella venusta. The sequence goes on from CM075875.1 coordinate 16,041,306, forward strand.
CAGTAAATTGATAAAAAGTGACAGTAAAGAAATGTATAATGTTATAAAAGAACTCCTAGGCCCCAGGAGTGGAAAGGTCTACGTCATAAAACTGGACAAATGTATGCGGTAAGGACCAGCCTGCCACATTACAAACGTCCTGAAGGAAAACACCCGAAATTAAAGCCATAGAGGCACCATTCTCCTCGTAGAATGGGCCAGCACAGTTATAGGTGATGGCTGTCTGGCCGCTTCATAAGCCAATGAGATAGCCTCAACTATCCATTTGATCATTACCTGTTTAGATGCAGGGCACCCTCTCTTGAGTTACCCAAAGCAGACAAATAACTGCTCAGACTTAAGCCACAGGGAAGCTCTGTGAAAGTATGTATCCAATGCTCGAATTGGACATAACAGATTAAGTTGTTCCTGATCTGGCGTATTAAAAGTTTGTGGATAAATGGCCAGCAACACTATTGGGCCTGCAACATTAGCTGGGACCTTAAGAATGTAACCCGGTCTAGGGTAAAGAAATCCTTTCACCATACCAGGTGCAAATTCCAGGCATGAAGGAGTAACCGACAGGGCAGCAAATCTCCAATTCTCTTAATAGATGAAATAGCAAGAAGAAATAGAGTTTTCAAAGTGTGGAACCTATTCGATGGGCTCGAAGGGAGCCACAGCCAGACCCTCAAGTACAATGGCCAAATCCCAAGCCGGTGCTCTAGAGTGCAGTGCAGGTGTCAACCTCAATGTACCATGGAGAAAACGAATAATTAGAGGATCTCTCCCGATAGAAGTACCCTCCGAGGGGTGTGGTTGGCCAATATAGCTGTCACGTAAACCTTTAAGGTAGAAGGAGATAACCCAGCAGAGATTTCTTTTGGTACAGAAATCATGAACTGTACCAACAGGGCAGTTAACAGAATCTAGGTGACGTTCACCACACAAGGTGGAGAATAATTTCCATTTCAATGGTTTTCTCATGGAAGGAGCTCTGGATTGGAGAATGGTCTCAACACCTCAGTCGAGAGACCGGATTCTATGAGCCGGGTCCCCTCAGAGGCCAGGCCCACAGTTTCCACAACTCTGGACGAGGGTGAAATATCTCCTGAGAGGAATCTCCATGGGAGAGCCGTCTAGAAGGGACACTAAGTCCGAGAACCAAACTCAGGTTGGCCAGTAAAGGGCTACCAGTAGCAGAGAGGCCCTATCCTGGCGAACCCTCTCCAGAACCCCCGGAAGCATGGATATCGGAGGAAAAGCGTACAGATGCAGCCTCTGCAACAGCTGCACCATAGCATCTAGTCCAAAAGGAGCTGGGTGCGTCAGGGAGAACCATATGGGACAATGGGTTGAATCTGATGATGCGAAAAGGTCGACTTGAGCTTGACCAAATTTTCCCGAAAGGAGCTCCACCACCTCAGGGTGAAGTCTCCATTCCCCTATCCACTCATGACAGAAAACTGTCCCACAACAACAAGGATTTTGGATATTAGCAACTTTATGGGGATATTTTGTCTCCATAACACTGGGTTTGCCAAGACCACAAACACACACACGCACACACACACTGGTGTCAGTAAGATACAGATAACAGATCTCGAACAAAAACTCACCGTAGTCAGTGTTCTCGGGCTCCCAGCAATTTGAGGGCCAGAAATATGGAGTCTAACAGAAGAAAGAGCACAATTACTCATAATGCGGTGTAATATGAAAACCAGTACAGTTCATATACAAAAGAAACCAAGACTATTGCAGTTGTTTGTAAAGAAAATGTAGTTACATTTAACATTGATTGCAGTGATTATTGTATATTTACATTAGAAAGTACTGATTAACAACTTAGCTTGTAATTATTTAATGGAGCGATCAGTATCCAAACTTGAATACAATGTTATTAGTCTACTATGTAATTAACTTCAGTAACATGCACAGTATTTTTTGAATGGGTGCTATATTTTAAAGCGTTTCCAAAAGTTCCGTTTCTATTGTGTTGATTTCAGGTACAACTGACCTGAAATCTGTAGAACGTGCCATCGTCTTTAAGAGTGAGCACATGGTCAGAGATGGGGAAGAAGTAGCCGTGAGCCGCCATCAGTGTGCCCAGATGAAGAGCCTCCACTAGAGAAACAATTAATAGTGTTATTATGGGTAGCCAAAACATTTATCCCAAGATAATTATTATGATTTATCCTGCGCTGAAACTAAATAGAACAAATTGTATGACTCGTTTTTCATGTGAAACAAAATACATTTAGGCAATCCTCAAATAAAGTAGAATAATTGGAGAATGTATCCTGAGATGAGAATTATTTTAGTATTAAAATAAAGGTGCTCTATGGTCTAGGCTATATCATATTCATCAACAAAGTGCTGGTAACAAAGACTTTATTATTTCATGGCTACACCCGTTTCGGCACGTCTTAATAAACGCTTTTTAATTGAAAAGACTCCAATGGTCATCCTAGATCTTTTTTGATGATGCTTTTAGTAATGTTTTTCATTCCATAAAATATTCCAATCAATAAGAAGTTTCTTTCCCCAGTCTAATTGAATAATCTATTTTGAAATGAAAACGATACTCTAAGGTAACTAGGTTATGATGTGACCTATGGGTCTCGATCTAAAAGAGGAAGCATGGAAATAACATTCTACTGCAACATACTGAACAGCACCACACACTCCTCTGCAAAACCCGCACCAGAAGAAGTTAAGCATCAATAAATAATTATCTATTAAACTTTTACAATACAGTGTTTACTGTGAGTGTGCATGTTAGAGTATGTGTCCGTGCTGATTCCAAATTAATATCCCTTTGCTTTCAAGGGTGCAGTATGCTTTTTGCAGATGTTGTTGTTTTGATGAGAGCTTCCCACAAGGCATGTTCATGAGGTGAATTCCACTAATCAGCAATGTATAAGAACTGAAGAGAGAGAGAGAGAGAGAGAGAGAGAGAGAGAGAGAGAGAGAGAGAGAGAGAGAGAGAGAGAGAGAGAGAGAGAGAGAGAGAGAGAGAGAGAGAGAGAGAGAACTTTTTTTAAGTTCTTGTTTTATCTCTCCATGGTTCCAGTCTATTGAGTATACTGAGAGATACAGTGCACTTATCTGGTTGCTCTTTTCTTGTTTGAGAAGAGCCCCCCTATCACACACTTACTCTCACATACCTGTCACATTTGTCAGAGGGAATCTAAAGTATTGGGATATTCTTCCTTACTAAAACCAACTCCACCTTCAAAATAGTCAAGCCACCTTTGTTTATATAGCGCTTTTTACAATACAACTTGTATCAAAGAAGCTTCACAGTGATAACATGAAAATAATACAACACAGATCAATAAAATTGTTGAATATTAAATGTCCCCAACTAAGCAAGCCAAAAGCCAAGGTAACAGTGGCAAGGAACCAAAACTCCATCACGTGACAGAATGAAAAAAAAAAACTCACCTCTACAATACCTCTATTTGGGTTACACTTGAAAGGCACCAAATGCAATCAAAATTAGCTTTGATGAGTAAATAAAACCTTAGTCGGATGGTTTATTAGGAATTGAAACTATCAATGGGTTAAGAACAAATATATTGTCAAAATAATTCAACAGAAAAATGAAATAAATAGTATTCAATTATTAGTCATTTTACTTAAATGCAGTTTAAAGTTCAACTATGTTTTTATTTTATAAGAATAGCTTTACTATTACCTACTTAGTTAAATTACTCGTGTATTGCTTGCTTCACAAGAGTTTCAAAGCTTTTCCATTCTTGTTTTTCAAGAAGTAGATGCAAGTATAAATGATCCCCCATTTCTTTAATTAAAGGAGTAACAGGAGATGCTGACATTTGCTGTTTGCCAACTTACAGTATAATTATGATTATGCAAATCCTGAATATATTACCCTGTGAGCTGAAGATATGAATATGACTTTTAGAAAAAAGTGCATGTGAATTAATCAAAATAAAAGAAGTAGATTTTCAACTTATGCACATCAGCTGAAGCACTGTCAGTGATGTCATTAAAGAAAAGACTGCATCACCTTGATCCTCGATACATAGATTTTTCAGCATCCACTGGACAATGTCTGAACCTGGAAAAGAAGTGAAGATTATTATTTAAAATGTTGGTTGGTCTATCTAAATTCTATCTTTCAAAATTCAGCAGAATACTGTTTCATGGTTAATAAGAAATGTTCTCCATTCACCTGCCATGAACTCATATTCAGTAGAAAAACTACAGGTGATAATAATAAAAAATATTCTTTGTATCAACAGCTGAATAATCTGCAATGTGGTCCATTCAAAATTTTCTGTTTGCATTTTTCTAGCTAAACTTAATCTTTTATTCAAAGGGACCATGCAATGCTATCTATGACCGGATAAAAGCCGGCTGCTGCGAGAGAACGGGAGAGAGAGAAGGACTGGGCGCTCGTGTGCAAATGGACTGAGTCTCTGGGAAGAAAATAAACTTCATAGAATGTGCTATAGTGTTATCTATGGCACAACTATCATCTATCATGCGCAGCTGTTTCCTTTTCTTTTATAATAAAGTCACACCGACCTCTTGTCTTCTTCCATCCTCATTACATTGCACCTGCAACATTACTACAATGCACAAACAGTCAGTTAAGTTTCAAGTGAAAGTACAGTTGTGAAAGAAAACATGTGTAATAGTATAATGGATCAGTGTGTCAGGTCTTAAAGTGACAGCAGCCTAAAGCCCGGAACACACCAAGCCGACGGTCGGGCAGTTTTTGTGTGTGTCGACCGACTAGTCTCGGTGTGTTCTCCACGGTTCCATGCCGTCGGTTGAAATTGGTCTTCGTCGGTTTTGTTTCAGCGATTCGAAATGTTGAATCGGCGTCGGGCCGCCGGTGAAAGAGCAAACTCTGATTGCCTGTTCAGCTTAGTGAACTAGTCAATGCACGAGAATAAAAGCAAAACAGCGAGCAAAGCAGCGCACTGCTTTGTTTTCGGTGTGTATATGCAGCCTATTGCGTCGGTTTCCCTTTTTGAATGACGAATATAGACAAACATATCTGCAGAAATAGACAGTTGTCTCATTTACACGCAGGCGCAGAACACGATTTATAGCTGACAGTCGGCTGCAGTTCTCTCGATGTGTATAAGTGCAGCTTTCTACCCCGATGCGAGGCGACAACACAGTCGGCTTTCATCAACGCTAGTTCGTTGGCATCGGCTTGGTGTGTTCCAGGCTTAATATACCTGAGAAATTATGAGATAATATTACAAATATCTATATGGCAGTTTTTCACTATGGTATCAATGTCAAAATTGTTGCCAGTGAAAATGCTGAGTGGCTAGTAACTTTAAAAAAAGGACCCAATTTTATGCCAAGCTCTGATTACAGGTCTTTCTTCAATTTTTCCCTCTAAGTTTTCTCAGACGAATTATATTCTCTCTCTCTCTCGCTCTCCAGCAGAACTGTATAAATTCTGCTAAAGTTAAGTACAGAGGTTCTGGATGCTCCAAAGAGGATCTCAGTCTCAGTAAAGCTTCGCTGGAATATTTAGTGGATTAACCGAAAATCATAATCTTTACCTCTGCACACATAAACCCCTATTTGTCCTCTTTCTGTCTGACTCTCAAAGCAACCAAGAAGTCAACTACTTTCTGTATATTCACCTAAAATAAATGAATGCCTAAAGTGCGGTACACAACTCTTTGTACTGTAAAGACTCTTTGTACTGTACAGTCTTGTACTGTAATTACAAAAAAATTAAAACACTGTATCCAACCCTACTTTAACATTCAGAAACAATTATAAGAACACAACTGGTAGGTTGACAATGATACTTTGGGGATATTCACATTGGCTCAACTAATGGCATGAATATAGGGGTGGGGATATATATGTTTAATCAGGAACCCTTTAAAAAAACTTTATCATTAAGTATTAACTACCATTTTACACAGCAAAATTAGTTTCTTAAACATTTTTGTTCAGTGTTTCATTTTCAACCTGGTCACTGCTAAAATTAATAGACCGTGAACAGTTTCCTCTGAGAAATATCTTTCCGAGATAACCCTTACTGACCAATCAAATCCAGTATTCCCCAAATATGCACAGAGCCCCTGTTGCGCAGCCAATCAGCAGAGAGAGGTGTGTCCCTAGAGACAGCAGAAGCCCAGAGCGTAAGAGACTTTTTAAAGCATAGAGAGGCAGAGACTGGGGTGTTAGAGCTTGAAGCTGGCCTTTTAATGAATCCTCGGAGGGACCACAGTCAGAGGAACCAAAGAACATCCTTCTGAGAATTTCTCCTTTCCAATTCAGCCCTTCTAAAATGGATTACAACATATCAGGAAGTATAACATTTGCACTCTTTTTCAGTCTCTTCAGCCTCACTATTTCTGTAAATATAGTGCAATTATTATCCAATCCAATAAACAGTGGATCATTTATTGGGACTATTTCCTTTTTGTCTTCTCAAAGATGTTAAAAGGAGTACGAACATCAGACAAATGTACCATAAACAATAATTTCAACTTTTTTGTGAAAATTAATTGGAAAATGATGTCTGTGCCACTGACGTGGTCCATAAACATTAGCTTGAAAATAACTCAGAATATTCCATTAGTTGCATTTATAATTGCTGTTTCAGGATATTAGAATGAAATCTGAATAAACATAATGAGCCAATTCCATAGAGAATAGTTCAAATCCTGTTGTTTATACCCAGAATGCATTGTGCTTCCCCACCAGAGCAATGCAGGCCAGAGAAGACCAGAGATACTGGTTCTGCACTACTGAGTTCTGGCAGAGTTTTCACTGTGTTGGTCTTCAGGCTTGCTGTGGGGCACTGGCTCCAGCTGAATTCTGCTTTCTCAATGCTAACTTGGTATTTAAAACAGGTGTAAGGGGAATTACCAGAGAAGACACTGGGAATCTTGGACAGGAAACTCTTCACTGTACGGATAGGTATACCGTTTTTTTCATCCTGCATCCTAGCAATCACATCCTCCATCTAAGCAAGAAAGAGAAAAAAATGCAAGTCAGTAAAAACAAATGTGCATTTGATGAAGCTGCAACATGGAATAAAAAGAAGAATACAACTCAGTGTCAATATGTGGAAAATATGATATTTTTTAATTCTTTTAAATCATTATTCTAAAAAAAATATTTTAATTGCAAATGCATCTTATGAAGCACACAAGCAAAAATGTTCCTATCTTTTAAAATTATTCAAAATCCCTAAATTGTCTTTATTTGCAGTTTTCTAGAAAAAAACAAATAAACAAACAAATAGTAGCCCTCAAACTGTATTCACTTTATAGGCCTTAATCCTGTAATTGTGGATAAATGTGGGCACAGAGGACTCAGGTGTGATCCTAATTTTTATTTATTATAAATGTTATATCACTGTCTTTGATAAAGTTTTGTCTATCCATTTATCGTGTTTTTTATTTTTTATTTTGGGGGTATTTTTGAATTTATTTACTTCAAAAAGTACAATATTTTCTATGTAAATTATGCTTATTTTTATGTTTTATTTTTTTAATTTTTTTAACTACATTAAAATACCATTCCAATAAATTCTTAGAGCTAAACCTAAAGATGAAGTGACTTTGCTGTCACCTGGTATCTAATTTTGGCTTATTTTAGAATGCTCTAAATTTCCGATTCATTTCTATGGGTGCCCATTTTTGACCCAAATACCAAAAAAAAAAAAAAATGTGTGTTCAGGAGGCAAACTTAGGAAAAGTAGCCAAGTCTTGTACTGCTCAGATCAAGATTTTTTTTTTTTAAATAAATGAAAACAATTTTGCCCACATTCGTCCAGAATTCGGTTTTAGGGTTAAAGTGTTCTCAGAATTTTGGACTCCTCTGCAATGTAATGTAATATAATACAAAACAATATAATAAATCTTTGTTAGATTTAAACACTCCCAATCAGCCAATCAGGACTCAAACATGCTGAATAATACAGCCATTCACTGTACAGCGTGAGGCAACAGAACTTCAATAAGAGCCCACGGGATGCTTGTCTTAAGGATCAACTCAGCCAACATTGAATGAAGTCATTGGATATAACAACCCTATTTAATAGATGAAGAGAAACCCGGGGCAGAGCAGGACAGATCATGTCACCTGCTCATTGATCCGCTGACATTTGGACTGTTCTCAAAAAAGCTAACAAGGCGAGCAGCTCAAAGCGTCGCCAGGGAACTCACACTCTGGACATGTGACCAAGTGCTCTACAGCTGCCAGTGACATCACTCCAGCATAAGACCACATCGAAATCAGGTTAGCAACATGCGCCCTGGAGACAAGGTACATATGTAGGTGTTTGTATATGTATACGCAGAACAAACATGATGTGAAAGTATATGAGCTTGTACTTGTGAGTGTTTAGCCTGAGAGTAAGAGACAATTGCCTCAAGGGGAGGCCCAGTTAACAGGCAGAATTACATCAGTGGGTGCTGCACTGATGCAGAGTGTTTCTTCAGGCTGTGATGCCTTTGGAGAGAATCCTAACAGAAAATGTTGTTGAATTCCCCTGAAAACCATTATTATGAATCCAGAAATAGCATATTTTTTAATATCCAGAGATGAAATGCTTTTAGGTGGCAGTTACTAGCCACCTACAGCGCATACGCACTCACTGAGGGAAAGAGAATCAAACATACACTTTGTCGACAATGCAGACCAGGCTGGTGGGCAAACACTGAAGTGCTAATTTAAGGTAATGAGGGATAGGAGCATTCCACTCACACTGACGACTGTAATAGAAACATTTTAGAGAGAGAGAGAGAGAGAGAGAGAGAGAGAGAGAGAGAGAGAGAGAGAGAGAGAGAGAGAGAGAGAGAGAGAGAGATGAGCATATCTCAGCTGTATGGTGCAATGATGTGTGATGATATGAAGTCCCAAAAGCCTCACTGGCATCAGCCGTAGTAGTACCGCAGCCAATCTGTGGCTAAGATTTCCTATTAAGCTGACACTGAGATTCGTGGGTAAACTCAAATCAATGGCTTAAGCTCATTGTTTTAACCAAAAAATTCTACAGTGTGGAGGTGGTAGATATACCAGCAACCAGCTAAATGAACTGTAATATAATTTTAGGCCATGACTGATAGAGGCTCTCTAATGGTTGCAGGTTCAATTCTGAATACCAGCAGGAAATGATTGCGGTGAGCAAGGCATCTAACCCCCAATCGCTTCCTGGGCGGCCGAGCAAATGGCTGCCCACTGCTCCCGGAGTGTATGTCCACGGTTTGCAGTGTGTGTTTGTGAGTAGGGTTGCGCTGGGTTAAATGCAAATGACAAGTTCTGAGTATGGATTACTATTTTAAGCCTGCACATCATGTCACTTTTTTTAAAACCACATTTACAAATATCTGCCGAAGAAAAATCTATGAAATAATGCAAGATAATGAAAAAATAAAAATAAAAGCTTTCTATTTCAGATAAATGCTGTTCTTTTGAACTTCCTATTCATCAAATAAATACATAAATAATTCTGGGGAAAAAAAAAGTATAATGGTTTTTACTGTATTTTTGGTCAGTACATGCAGCCTTGGAGAATATACTGTAGCAGGTGGGCTGTGAACACAAACATGAGCCTCAGCCTTAATCAAATCCATGATTATGCAATATACACATAGATCAGTGTGCATGATCAATCGACAGCCCTAATATAATAAGCAGCATACCTGGAACATTCACACAGACACTTCTCTCAAAACAAAATGTCCTCGGGCGCTATATCTCCAGGGATCAAACATCTGTGCCCACCACACATCTGTGGCTGCAGCCAATCAGAACAGACTGATAAAAGCCAAGAAGATCAGATGCCCAGAAGAGAGATATCAAACAGTGAAGTAAACAGACATTAAACTCACTATTAAAGCCAGAGGCTAAAATAAATTCATCTCAGAATGTGAATTAAATGGTTTTAATCCCAACTATAAATGTGTTATTTTTGGTTTTGGATTTGAGCAGGTCGCCACCACAGAGCCTGTAATATCCAGCACATCCCAATTCACACATTTGGAAATGATGGCCAACTCAATTATTCATTTACTAAATGACTAAGCTTTGTCCCTGACTCATGGCAGACTGTGTCCTGCCCTCAATCCTGACACATCTTCGATATATCAACAGTCTTTGCATACCAAAGTAGTTGCCTTTAGAGATGCTGCCTCCTCATCTCCTATAAGAAGACGTTCAACATTTATTTTAGGCCTAATTAAAACTGCACAGCAAAAGCTTGGTTTGGTTCAAACTCCTCAGTGGAATTTTTCTTTCATGTTTTTAGTGGAAAACAAGAGAGAAGGGCAGGGATTTAATTTATGTTTTAATTTAAATATCTTATTACAGACGATATTAAAATTAGTTTCAGGTATCGGATAGTAATACTATGTTACCCAATTTGTTTATGACAAATTGCTTGAGATGTTCCTCATTTGTCATTTGGGATAAAAGCATCAGCTAAATAAATAAACACAAGTATAAATGTTACTGAATGATTCCAATATCCATGGTATGTCCAAAAACTATAGTATTCCCATTTTCCGTCCAAAAAAGGTGGTATTAATATGACATTTGTGTAAACAACAACAACAAGAACATGATATTGCCACAATACACTGTTACTAAATTAAGAAATTAATAGTTTTATTCAGCAAGCAAGGACACATTAAACTGATTAAGAGACAGTTAAGACTTTTAAATTATTAAAAAAAAACACACATTTGAACTGCGATAATATAAGAAATGTGTCACGATTATGGACTTCTATGTTGATATTGTGATCTGTTCTTTTATTTCCTATTGTCCTGCTTTCCGGTTTTCTTGGTTCCTGATTATCTTGTTTAAATTGTAAAAATATTTCACAAATAAAATAAATATAGCCATGTTGAGTATAAGAGACTTACTAACTGAGCATAAAAATCTTACTGACCCCAAACTTTTGAATGGTAGTGTAAACGTCCATAAAAAAAATTGTAGTACCATGGTATGTTTTGTTAGAGTCCGCTAATATGCTAATGAAGTTAGTGTGGCAACAGGAGACATGAATAATCTTTTATATACAAAGAAAAGCATCTCTATTAACACAGCAGTTATATCAAATAGGGATCACATCAAAGCGTCCATATTCATCAAGCACAAGTGTGCACTTACAAAAAAAAAACAAAAGACTCCAAAATCTTCCACACCAGCTAATTAACAGAGACAGACACAAAGAAAAACACTCACACACACAATGACACCACCTCTTTAACCCTGCGACTCTGAGCTCTCGAAAAAAAAAAAAAAAAAAAAAAAAAAAAAAAAAAAAACACACACACTTCTCTCTCTCTCTCTGTGTGTGTAGCAGACAGCTGGAGTTCAGACTGCTGGTGACAGCGGAAGTGTCTTTTGATGATTATTTTCCATCAGAGGAGAGAGGAAGTGTTAGTGCTCGGACGCAGACAAGGTTGTTGCAGAAATGACTTGAATTTTAGATCTCTTCTGCTCATTCCCCCTCATCCTCTCACTCCCTGTCTCTCATTTTATAGCCAACCCCCCCTTTCTGTTTCCTAGGCAACCGGGGAGATGATGACATCACATACAAATGTCAGCCTAGGAAGAGACAGAAAGAGAATGATTAAGATGTGTTTAAGTGTATGTGTAAAAAAAAAGAGAAAATTAGAGAAACTGAAAACAGACAAGAAAAATACGAGTCATTCTACGGTTGTAGTGGCAGATGTTGTCGCTCACTTTCAGATGAGTCAAACTGTAGTGTACACGCACTACCAATCAAAAGTTGAGGGTCAGAATGTTAAAAAAAGAACCTAATACTTTTATTCAACAAGGACACATTAAATTGATCAAATGTGTATTGTCACAAAACATTTCAAACAAACGTTATAATTTTGAACTTTATATTTATGAAAAAATATTCTACAATAGTAGCGTACTGTATTTTTTTATATAAAAAACAAAACAAAAACAAAATGGAATATTTAAACATTTTCTTCGATGACTTTCAGGGCCGTCAAGTTTCAATCCCTTTGGCAGCCTATGTACTGTAGCAGTGATTCACCTCTCAAATTTAATCAAAAATATCTTCATTTGTGTTCCGAAGATGAACGGACGTCTTAAGGGGTTGGTACAGCATGAGGGTGAGTAGTTAATGACTTAATTTTCATTTTTGGGTGAACTAACCCTTTAAGACATTTAAAATGGTCTTTGGCTAAAGGTCATGTGTGGTTAAAGGAGCAAGTTTCTACATGTTTTTTGAAAATAAAATTACAATTATGTATATGACCTTGAAGACATGAATAAAGAAGCATTATAATAAGCACAACTGAATCTTTTTTCTTTTTCTTTAAAAATGCATCAAAAAATTGATGGATGATGCAATACATCAGCTCTGATTATGTTGATCACCTTTAACCACCGGGAAGTGTCAAGGTGCAACTAACATAAAAGAAACACTCTGTAAGAAACATCCAATTGTGTTCTAAACCATAGACTGTGATAGAGAGGCCAAAGTTCTGTAGTAGTGCAGCTGTAATATACCAAGCAAGTTTAATACAGGATTCATTTTTTCAACTTCAAACAAAGTATATTTTGTTATTATTGCGCAAAATCCCCATCAGAGCAGTTCAAACTTAAAAGTTCCACTTAAATCCCCAGCTGTTACAGGCAAAGCGCCGCCTCACCAGACCGAGCGGAACAGAATGAGTCAGGAGCTGTTCACAAAGGACAACGCAAAATGGAGAGCAACAGAAGGCAGGGTAATTTCAAATTCGACCTACTTTAAAACATCTTAAAAACACAGCGCAATCGCTCACTGAACTCACTTAATATCTGCCTCCAAAAGATCATATTTTAGTGATATGGAAATAAACAAAAAATATTGAAGCAACTTTTTGCAAAATCTATTGAATGATTTATTTTGTCTGCCACAGTCGAGTGTAACGTAATGTGTGAAATTTATTTAAGATGACATTTAAAAAAAAAAAAAAAAAAAACACGCAGCCTATATATTTGTCCTTCCAGCACCCTTCTTCCATCTGCGTGAGAGCAGAGACTAAAGACCAAAGGTATGAGTGCCCTTTCACGGGAAAAGCACATGAATATTCAATACAGCATTACACACAATTGAATATTCAACATCAGAGAGAGCACTGCTCAGTTATTCACTAAGAACATGATGTGGTTCTTCTCAGCATAAGAGAGCACACTAAGAGAGATGAGATGACACACACACACACACTCCTAAAGTTTCCAACTGATTGAGTGGCTTTGAAGTCTTGCTGCAGTCCTGCTTTCACACACACACACGCTGATTCACACCAACACATGCCATATGATCACATAAAAAGGCCACACATTCTGTCATGAGAACACAAATGTGCACAAAACAAACAAACACTTACTATCGAAGGGGTAGGAGGATAGTAGAGCTGAAATCAGACTGTTTATATGACCTTATTCTTCCAATGTAGAGTCCCACAACCCTCTCGTTCTCTCGTACACATGCACAAAAACAAGTGAACACATCCATGCTCATGCCATACACACATACGCTCTTTCCACTTTCTGCAAGCACATGAGTGTTTTGTAAAATCTTTCGAAAAAAAGACAGTCCCAAAAGCTGCAGTGCAATCTCCATTATATAAATCATATTTAGTAAGCTAATGCTTCGCCCCCCTACACATACAGCTTGAGGATGCCCTTTAAAGGGTGCCACTGTATAACTCTTTCTCCCACGCACTCACTCTCTCACACACACACACACACACACACTTCTGTCAGGGATTTTTTCATAAGGCGTCTTTCTCTTTGTGCTCTAAAAATGCTGAACAGGTAAATGATGGTTTCACTTGCAAAAAAAGTATCAAAACTACCATGGCTCTACCGTGGTATTTTGCACATAGTACCATGGTAATCCCTTGCTATTCTTTGTTGTACCTTGCAGTATGATTTGTAAATCAATTTCACTATGTTAAAGTACCATGGTATTTCCAATTAATACCAGCACTGTGTCTTGGTACTACCAGAGTACATTTTTTAAGGGTACATGTACAGTAATTATATATATATATATATATATATATATATATATATATATATATATATATATGTAATAATAGGTCATTTTTGAAAAATTGCATTTGAATAAATTGTTTATAAACCATATTAAGATTTGACAATCACTGCAATCACATGGTATTAACTTTGGACAATGTACAATGGAAGTATCTATTTTAAGGACATGTACTATGGTAATATGTTATTTTCTATATACTATATGGCAATAAAAACCTAAAATTCAAACAAAAAGAACCATGGTATTGCAATCTGGCAATCATTCGGTACATGAAATGTCATGGTGTTAACATCTAGTACCATCACCAATCACCCTGAAGTTTTTTCCAACAACGTCCTCATCTTTGTGTTCCTTCCAATAATAGTGAGGTAAAATGCAATGTGCAACTTATAAAACATGGCAATCTGTTAGATTTAGAATTATCTAATATGATTTTAAAGCAGTTTTCCTCATGAAAACCAAAAAAATTCTCACACGGTCAAGGATTTCTGGTATTGCATCGTTGTGGGTCCACGGCAATACCTGAACAGCATGCACACACACATGCAAGGACACACACACACTAAATAAATGAAGAAAAAAAATAGAGCAATACAAAGAAAGATGCAATTCCCAACAATTAGCCTTCTTTCACTCTCCATCACTTTATTTCTTCATCTAAACTTTTTGCACAAATCCTCATTTTGGCTGTATTGGTGAAAGCAATAAATCCTGTCCCTGACCTCAATCTAATAATTAATGGTTATATCAAAATTATAGCAGGTTATAACAGGTTTTATGTAATATGTTTGAAATAATCATAATCTTTGAGGGTGGAATTGTGCGTTAAGGAATTAAGGCCAAGCGCAGACAGACTTGAAGGGCAGCCCTATTCATCCTTTCTTCGCTCTCTGTTTTGCGTATTTTTTTGTATGCGTGCTTGTGAATTTTTGTTTGTCTGCGATTGCATGTGTGTGTGTCTGTTTCCATGAGAGCATGTGTGGGAGGAATTTTAGTGGGTGTTCTGACTCAGCTGTGGAAGAATACGATTCCGCAGAAAATGAATCCGACCACCCACCTGCTGCGTTTTACCAAACATTTTACACACACACACACAGTAATTTAGAATGCTGAAATAAATATGTCCCATAATAACCTACTTTCGTGTAATTCTCCACAGCACTTTAGCTGACATTGAACATTTGAGAATGATCATGACAAGACCTCTAGAAAACTCTATACCACATAGCACTGGACTCTAACATTGGCTGCATCCGAAAGCTTAAAGGCCGTGTTGCAGGTTAACCACTACTGTCGATTAATGGGTATACATACATCACTCAAGATATGTGTATCATTTTTAAAATGTCCCAAATGGTCTACATTTTTTGGTATTAACAGGTTTTTTTTTTTTTTCTTCACGCAATTCAGTGATGACGTCACTGAAGCGGAGGAAAGGGCGCCTCAGCCTAGCATTAGAGCTATGGGGATTGACTATGATGAGGAAGAGGTGGCAAGAGCCAACTTGTACGTAAGAGAGCAAACGAGGAATTGCCAAGAAATGATGGCCATCAAAGCCAATTAAATCCATGGTCCGAGGAGAATGAGTGGAGAGTTGGTGAAGTGTCCTGGTGAGTTGTTATTATTTAGCAACACAGCAATGAGCACTGGAGCTGGTCTACGAGTAGCAGTGCACAATAACGACACTTTTTTTTACTGTCATTGAATAGCACCAAGTGAAAAATCGTGTCTAAACAGGGAAGAGAGGTGCTGTGATAATGTAAAATATGTGAAAAAATATGTTTTTTTTGTTTTTTGTTTTTTGTTTACAATCAATCATTAAAGCATATTCTAGTACACCCTAAAACAAAATCAAGACTTTGTGAGGCATAAGAGGACCCCTTTAAACCGCTATATTACTTTAGAAGTCTGTCCGTATCATAAGGTACAAACGCTGCCCACAAAGTCAATTCCTTATAAGGCAGTTAAGCAGCAAGTCAGCTGCCTAAATTTTTGGATGAAGCCAATAAGTAAAACATTGGATTAGGTATATCAAAGAAGTTTACAATTTAATTGGAATGAATAAAATAAAAATGTGCTTTCTATTGGCTGTAAATCTGCATGGAAACCATAGCTTTACATCATATATAAGTGGAAAAAAGAGAAAGTGTCAGCTTGATAATTAAAGACAATAAATTTTACATATTCATATTTTTATTTTTATTTTTTTGCTCACTTTCCTCATAAAGGAAAATGTATTATAAGGGAATCATCATTTCTGTGTCTGTGGCATCAAATAGTACTTCTATGATCATTTTAACTATTGCATCACATAAATAATGATACTATAAAGCTGAAAAGGCTGTTTGTGAAGCTGCTTCATGACAACTCCCTCCTGGTCAGCGGCAGCGTCAACACAGCTTTGAATGTTGCGATATGATTTTGTCAAAGTTTAATAGACAGATGATTTGAAAGATTGCGTGGGCGTTTGAATCGAGATCGTAGTCTTTTAAAGACGAATCGTGCAGATCTATTCTCTTATCTCTCTCTCAGTATTTGAGTAGCACGGGGGCTTTTCAGTGCTTTCAGTCTCACGTCTCTTTCACGCGTCCACTTGGGATATTATGTCACTCAACTCTCATAGAACAAAATATTTCATCCTCTGTTGGAACGAAAGTGGCTAACTTGCAAGGACAAAAATAAAGCAATTGAATTTGAAATATCAATTCAAAAAAAAAAATCGATTATAGAATCGCAAAAAAATAAATCAAATAAAAATCGCAATTGCTAGGTGAATCGCTTTTTTTCTCCCAGCCCTAGAAAACATGTCCATAAAACTCCAAAAAGTGTCCAAAAATCTTAAGATATTGTCATCATTTTTTATCTTTTTCTAAAATATAATTTCACATTTCTCTTAACTTTGGTCATGGGTATTGTTAATAAGTCAAAATTCTATCTTAGGTTTACCCAATTTTAAAGCGAAACAATTTTCCAGTTGCAGTAATACGTTTTACAAAATTTGAAAAATCTGGATTCTCGGTTAAAATGTTTCTCTTTATGACAAAAGAGGTAAACACAGAGAGAAGAAGAGCAGATAAACAATGCCAGCTATTTGTAACCAACTGCAACTGAACAGTTGACATGTCCCCTTAGGTAAAACAGAATTCAGGACAAATAAAGAAAGAATACAAGCTAGATAGAGAGCTATGCAAATGCAAGAAAATAACAAGAGGAAAGAAGAGAAGGATAAACAGAAGAAAAACAGTCACAATTTTTAATGAAAAGCAGGAGTGAGTGAGCACTATTTTTAGCCAAGAACCTCTGGCCCTTTGAGTCCACACGTGTGTCCTGAATAACAACAAGGTGTTTAGAGACTTTGTCCTCACCAGCCGGAATGCATTGTGATGAGCTTCAAGCTCACACCAACTGAGAATGATTATTACGTGGACAATTTCATTTATTAATGTGCTGGAACATCTGTACAGGCAGCATTCAACATGTTAGCATTAATAAATGATAGTAGTTACAAAACAAAGATCTTGACCACTCACTGTAACGGCAAAAGAACGACTTATTACTTTCATCCAGGGCTTGTTGAAGAGAAGGGAGACCGAATGAAATGCATACAAATTACCTGCTCTCTGTTAGGCTGTTCCGGAGGAGTTTAATAAAGCACAACACCGTGTAATTAAACACTATGACCATCCACTGGCCTTGAGTCAAATCCTGCGCACTGCACATATTTAGCAAAGCCACACACAGTGTGTAGCAGATGTACAAAAGCATACAAATTAACAGGCTCTAAAGAAATCCAAAAGTATCGTGATTTTCTAGATCCGCCTGCAGTAACTGCAATGAGTCAAATGTAATGAGTCAGTCACTTAAGGCAGGGGTTGTTAAACTAGCATCGGGGAGCCCCATGGGGCCCAACAAAGGGATAAGCAGAGAAGTTCTAAGAAAATTAGATCTAAAAGAAAAGTGAAACAAAACAACACCAAAATAAATAAATAAAAATAAAATACACACATCCAGTGGTCAGCGGATAAGTTCACAAAATGAAACAAAACACAACCAAAAATAAAAAAATACAATACAATACAGCATCCAGTGGTCAGCAGAAAAGTTCAGAACAAAACTAAATGAAATAAACAAAACAACTAAATGAAATACAACATCCGGTGGTCAGTGTAGTGTTACAAATGTATTAAAATGTTTCATTTAGATTTTAAACACTATAAACAGAGGAAGTTTATTAGTGTGAATTTTATACCCAAGGTAAATGTCACAAACCTGCCTGTTCCTGTATGTCCTGATTTTTCTATTGCAAGTTAAATTGATGCCAACACCTGTTGTTTCCAAAACCTGTATACAGTACATCATTTCAGAGTGTCTCCCCCTCAATGTCAATCCCTCCCCCTAAAATGTGTATAAAATTGCAATGTAAAGTTCCCTTAGTCAGACTGCAGCTTCCCACAGCTTCCCACTGCTTATGTTTCTCAAAAAAGAATCCTACTTAAGATACAACCAAGTCTCCTGGTCTTCGCTTCTGAGTTTCCTACACTTTAAAAGGAAAAAGTTCACAACATCACAAAAGTTTAAAATGAAACGACACAAAATAAAATGTAAAATTTTTATCTTTATTTTTAACGTGCTACTGGTCAGATATCTGGATAAAACATACATAGTTTTTTAAAGTGCTCCTATTATGGAATTTTGAAAATGACCTTTCATGTAGTATGTAAGATAGCTCTAAGTGAATTAAAACACCCTGCAACGTTTTAAATCTGAAAGTGCACCGTAAAAGTCGGTGCAATTTCAGTCGACTCGGAGTCAATGAAATGAATCCTTTTTTCAAACGAGTCATAAGTTGTTTCGTTGTGACATCAAGACGAAACATTAGCATATTACCCGCCTACTTATTGCACACGCAGACACCAGGGAAAACTTGAACCCCAAACCAACAGCTGATTCATGTGTATATTGGATAGCTTCATGTCGAGGAGACCCTGTGGTCTACAATTTGAAGGTACAGCCAGTTTTTTTTTTCACTGCCAAAGGCCGAGCAAGAATCAGTGGTTAAAATGAATCTTTACCACGATATCACAGCAGTATAATCCTAAACTTTTGCCATGTTCCCTTTATTTTACTGACGACTGCTTCTCAAATCTAGGAGTTCAATGCAGGATTCGCAAACTGCTTCCTCTTAAAAGATAGTCTTCAAAATACTTAGTATTTTCTTACTGAAATACTGATCAGTTGTGGACCACTATTACCTAAAACTGTAATGCAGATTGTCTGTCGTTCTCACTACTTTGAGGAAAGATTAAGCACAGAGCAAGATGTTTTACCAACCTTTCTGTTACATCAGTCATTTACGCTAGAGCGCGGCTAATGTGTGCACTGTTGTTGATACAGTTTCCACATGTTCACCTGAATATATTAAAAAATATACTTGGTAAATAAGTACAAGTAAAATAATAATAATTAAATATTATTATTAAAATTAAAATTAATTAAATAAATAATAATAAAAATAATTTTTTAAACACCGATTCAGAGGTCTCGTGACTTAATTGTTGGACAGGTTAGTTGTTTTAATTGTTCATTAAACAGGTCAGTTGTTTTAACTGTTCATTTGTTAAAATGAGTTGTTTTTGTATCATACGTATCATTAGTGGACGTTTGTGTGATTATCTCGGCAGTTTAGGACATTGTGCAATATTTGCGTCAATACAGAAAACATTTAATCACTGATAGGTTTTTTCATTTATTGAAATGTGGTTTATGACAGCTGAATGGGTGGAACGCTTTTTAGAGAAGATACAGTATGCAACATGGTTTTTTATTCACAATTCACACACCGCTGTAATTCAGGAGAAAAAAAGTCTCCAAATGCTTCATGTGAAACTGCGGTCTTCCGACCTTTTACTATCGTTTCAATTGATTTTGATTAAAATGCGCGAGGGAGAAAGAGCAAGACATTCGCTGGGCTCTCTAGTCAGTGGAAAAACAAACAGGTTCTGAGAAGGATTGCAAGTTGAACCAACTTTGAACCAGCACCAGTTCCGAACCCAATCTTTTTTGGTGGAAAAGGGGTAAGAGAGACTGAGCAAAAAAGTCCAGAAAAGGCTGGCAGTTAGTAGATGCTCCAGGAGCCCCAAATCGATAGAAAGGGGGGAAAGTTAAGATGATGAGATTTCCTCAGGTTACTCAGAGATCCTCATCACACAGCAAGCTGTATCAATGTAGACAGGCAGGGCTTGGGGGACATTTACATTACTGTGGAACCTGGAAGAAAGTGTAGGTCTGTGGAGAACCTATAGAACAATCAATTGAAGCAATAAGCGCCCCCTCGCCTCTTTTCTCTGCTGTCTGTTTCTTTTTCCCTTTCTCTTGCTCTCACCAGCTTACTCTCTGGAGGCTTGTGTGTGATGTATGTAGCAGTGTTCATTGTAATGTTGAGAGAGGTACCCTCAAAGCAACCTAACCGATAATGAAACACTCCGCTAGCGTTTCCTCCCCTGTAAGACGCCACATGTGCAAGTTGACTATTCTAAATGTTATCTTCACTATTATGGTAGCAGGCACAGAAAAATAATACATATGATTTTAAATGTGGCATGCAACGGTGGAAAAGACATGTGTCCCTCAGAACAATACCTTAGACAAATTCCAGTGACCTAGACTAGAGACAAAGAAGTCACATTAAAATGCTGAAAATTTGAATGTGCAGAACAACAATGCAATGAGGTCATTGGAAGACAAAAGAGCCATCTGAGAAGATGTGAAAAGTCAATTAATGCAACTTGTAAGATTTACAGATAATGGTTGCACTTGATTTTTCCAGTATTTAAGACTGAAGAATTGTACCTTGTATTAGTTTATTCAGTTTGTGCACATAGAGTGCTGTGAAAAAGAAATACACAAAAGGTAGTTTTTCTTTTTCTTTTCCCCACAAAATAATAGGATAATAATATATTGGGCTGTAGTCTTTACAGTCTTTATTGTAGTCTTTACAACCCCCCCTTACACTTCCTCCTACAATGGCGTAAAATGACGTTTTTTGCCTCATTGTAGGAGGAAGTGAAAAAGGTAAATAGCAGATTTCTCTCATCTCAGGGGAAAATTAGAGAGTGTTGCACGACCATTCAATAGTATAACTGGATTTCTAACCAAGGAAAGCTCAATGCAAATGGGTGGAGTGTCCCTTTAAGTGTTACAGTCAATAAACCGAGACTTTGTGAATCCATGAATGTCTCCTGAAAATTTTATGGAAGAACCCTTACAATGGAGAAGAATGTTTTCCAAAAGGTGTAGTTATGGCTTCTAAAGACTAACAAAGCAGTGCAAATGAGTAAAACAAACAATTGGTTTTGATAAGACAAAAATCCACACATTGACACACTGAAGCTAGACTAGCAGAGCAGCACTTCAGCTAATTTGCAACAGTTTTGTCTCTAACCAACATCTAAGCTGATGCTGACTTTTATCTTCGCTTTGAAATGATTAGAGACTCTCATAACCTTAGATTGAAAGGTGCACAGAGAAATCAACAGTAAAATTAATTAATCCAAACCCTAGTCGGCAGTGCAATAACGTGCTAACGGCTCTGCACACTCAAGTGGCAGTGAGTCATTTCATCTCCATGACAACTCAGCTTTTTTTTTTTTCATGTCGTACTGCAACACAGGTGGAGTCCATCAATGTGGAATCTCAGAAAACACAGTGACATATGTATTTCCCACACAGGAAATGGCAGAAAGAGAAAACGAAATATGAGAGCTCAAACTCAAAAGAAAAGACAGCGAGACGATGGAAAAGTCAGATTGTTCCAAAGGAAAAGATAAAAGGCTGAAATTAAGGAAAGAGGGAGGAGAGATGGATCAAAGTACAAGGAAGGAAATGATAAAGAACAAGGAAAATGGATACAGACTAGAAATGTCAAAGTGATTGCCTTTTGTTTTATATCATCTTCCCTTTGCCTTTAATAATTTAAAATACAATAAAATCATTGAACAGTCAGAGCTTGGTACTCATAGGAGCTGTAGTGCTCATGATGTCCATGAGGTTTTGTTCTAGCCTGGATATTGCCTGATCCCACACCAATACCTTCTACCTTTCAATATATTCCTGGCACTGACTTCCAACACTGTACTTCCCAATAAAAGCCTTCATAAAAGTAATCTTTAAAAAATAATTGAACAAAATTGTATTTTAAAATGGTTTTTAATACTTACACTACGGTGTCAAAATTTGGAATAACTAATTTTTTATTGTTTTTGAAAGAAGTCTCTTATGCTCACTTAAGGCCATACTGTACGTGCACCGCCAAATTTTTGTAACGCGCATGTGCATTTAATTTTTTCTGCAGTAATTAGTTTATCCACAAGGTGGCAACCATGCCCTGGGGGCGTCAATTCACAAGGTAGTCAAAGAAAAACTACATAAACAGAACATACCGGAACATGCAAGCTACAGCGATACAGGAGACCTACATAGAAGAGAGATTATGCGAAGAGGTTAGAAAGTACCCTCATTTGTACAACTCAAAGCATGAAGGAATACAAATATATTTACATGGCCAAAAATGACATGATTGACACCATTTACTACACAAAAATTAATAAATAATAATGAATAAAAATATTGCTTTTTTTTTTTCTCTGATTTTGAAAACCCTTTGCGATCGACTTAAAATGCTTCCAAGATTGACTTGTCGACTGCGATCGACGGGTTGGTGACCGTTTTACGGTCAATAGCACTAATCAGCTGATTGACAAAGCCATAACACAGTGGAGAAGAACTAAGTTACAAGAAACAATCCAACTACATAATTTACACCACTGACAAGGGAAAAGTCACTACTCACGGTGTCTACAGCTTCTAGCTTTCTGCATCTTGTCTTTCAAGGTATGAACGAAACGCGCTCTGTTGCGCTGTTTGTTTGCTGTCGGCTATGGTAGAAACATGACGTCACAATATGTCAACCTTCATAGAAGGTCGTTATGTAGATATAAATGTCTCACCACTGAACACATAGTTATGGATCATCGTGCATTTATGTCAATAGATCCTCAGAAATATTACACAGTGCATCTTTAATAGAATAGAATAGAATAGAATGGAATGGAATGGAATGGAATGGAATAGAATAGAATAGAATAGAATAGAATAGAATAGAATAGAATAGAATAGAATAGAATAGAATCTTGTATTGCTACATTGCTAAACTGGTGGAAGGTACAGCTGTGCAACGTACATGAGACAATGTATCAATGTGCAGTACTATATTTTTATATAATACTACGTTATATATACTGCAGAAATATGGACAACTGCATATAAAGATGGTTAAAAGCAAATGAAAAATCAAAATTATTATAACATTGTGCATAGTTAGGACAGAAAAATAAACAGCCCTATCAAAACTCATGTCTTATGTTGTTGACACTATATTATGCCAATTATGCTAATATCAAGATGAAAATGCAACCTACACCATTAAATACAGGTTCACTTGCAGCAAGGATAAGGTGAATCATTGGCTGCCGAGAGCATAAACCCACTGAGCTTCAAGAGGCATTTGGAAAGAATAGACATTTAGATAACCAATAACATAAACAATTTTGGTGTTGAAACAACATATGGCATCCGATATAGAATCTGTGTTTTGAAGCAAAACCGGTTGAGAACGTCAGTTAATGCAAATCAAGGCTCGTGATCTCAGCATGTAGCTAGAAAAAAACGATTAGCAGCAGTGATGGCAGTGAGATAAGACGGAGAGGGCAGAATAAAACATGAATGAAGAACAGAGTGAACAAAGGGAGGGAGTGCAGGTGACTGGAGACTTGGGGTTCATTTAAGAGCTTTAATATGTGAGAAAAAAGGACTGAATGTCTCGGTGGAGGTGATAAGAAAGACAAGGAAGGGAGGGATGCACAACAGGCTGAACAGCCTAATACATGCATGTTCAAGATGAGCTGGCCAATGAGCTTGCGAGTATACGCCTCATTTTCTAAATGCTGAGGGGGGGAAAAAACAGTACGTTAACGATTGTTAAAGCATTAAGAAAATGAGAACATCATATGCAGCATAAACTGGGAAAGCCTTTAGAGAATACTTGTGCCTATGCAAAGAACAAATCTTATTTATTTGATTACTTTGGATGAATAAATCGCTTTGGTGCATTGAAAATGAACCAAGTTGCCTTAAATCACTCCCTGTTGTGGTTAACCTACAGGTCACTTTTTCAACCACTTCACAAGATGAATGTGATTGAGAACTATAGACCTAATTTCCTTCTGGAGGACGACTTATACAAGCTAAATGACACCTTAGGGACTATTTTAGCTCTCATGTAGCATTATCTTTCTAAGCATTACATAAACGCATGTGTGTCTGTAAGTGGAAATCATATATAAAACCTCTCTTCAGTCTATCCATAACAGCAATGCTTAATTAAAACCATTTGTGATATTTCAAGGTAGGATTTCACAGACCAATAAATAAATAAATGAATTTAAATTTATTACACTTGTCATGAAACATCCAGATAAAGGTTTCCATGCAGCTCCAACAAGTTTCCCCTAATCATTTACACTTAATTACATTTAAACTTCCCTTTTCGACTGACATTGCCAAGACTACTTAATGAAGACAATTTTTCACAATCTAGATCCTGTTTCACACAGAAATACGTCACATCACGGAAAGTTAAGTAGTTTGCAAACACACCTTGACTTTAAGGACATTTACTAAAAACGACGAAAGCTTTGCTTAATGATTATCACTTGGATCAAGCTGCCACAAATCTATTCAAATAAACAAATGTCTATTTGTCTCCTGAGGGCAACAACAACAGATGAGACTTAATTGACTGACATGCCTATCTGATTGTCTCTCTGTTAAGAAGCAAACACTCATGTATAGACATTGAAGTCTTCTGGCTGGCTGACATTCTCGTCGATATGGCATGGATCCTTTATATAGACAGACCTTCAAGCTGACAGCAATAGTAGGGCACTTACTGACATCTAAGACCCTTATTAGCATTCAATACACACAATCCAAAACAATTCAAGCAAACAGATCAGTACCATCAATGAAACAGGTCTATACCCACTTTCACAATGATTAAGGACAAGGCATCGATAGGAAAGGAACAAAATGTAAAATGCGTAAGAAATGTTGAAGATTCTGCACCAGGTAACAAATCGAATTCGCATATTTGTGACAGTGACACTCCTTTGTACAAATGGTCAAATGTTCCCAAATTCCCAAAGCATACAGTGCTTAGCATAAGTAAACACACCCATGCTAAAGTTGACTAAAAAGATGAATAAAAAAAATATCTTTTGAAAACTGATCTTAATGGCTTTATGAAAAAATGAGGAAAAATTCCAACCATTAAAGGGACACTTCACCCATTTGCCTTAAGTTTTGTATCTTTAGAAACCCAGTCATATTTTTGAATGGTCATGGTTTATTCCCTTATTTTCTCCTGAAATGGGAGAAATAAGGATTCAAGTGGTTTACTTCCTGCTTATTATGACGTAAAAATAGTCATTTTGCTTCATAATAAGCAGGAAGTCACATTTCATTGAAAAGTGTAGAGACTAAACTTAGCTCGTCATTATTCAAGGGTGTGGGACCCACTCACCCTACAAGCCTATTACAGATCAGTGGGTGGGACTTCACTTGCAGAAACTGAAATGAATATCAGCCATCTTGTTTGGAAGCTAAGCTAACAATGACGGAAGAAACCAAACATGATATGGAGGAAGGGGGTTTTGAAATTCTACTGCTCGAATCCGATGTTTGTGGCTGTCTTTACCAGTCGCAGTATAGTGAAGAGCAGCTGAGGCTGATGGAGGAACAGGAGGCGGCTGCTCTCCACCGCCAACTAACTAGAAATTTTTTGTGAAATGATTTTCAAACTCTGGTGGCAGCTAAAGTTAACCTTGTTGACGAAAGAATGATTTCTCTGATGTGTGCACAGTTCCGGATTTGTGGGTGTGGCTTGCGGAACTGTGCAATGTGGTGCATAGTGGGAGTTGTTGTCTTACATACAAATGCACCCTTCGGTTATTTTCTGTCTTTTCTCGGTCAAGAGGGCACCAAATTCAAAAATTCTTTTACATTTCGACTACATATATGATCCACTTTCAATAAAGATTAATGTTGAAATGGGTGAAATGCTCCTTTAAGGACACAATTTTCTTTGTGAATGAACTTTAGCATGTGTGTGTTCACTTATGCTAAGCACTGTACACAAAATGTCAGTTTAATACATTAATGCAGCCACTCTAGCTTCTGAATTAATTATAGCAATATGCAAATACGGAATCCACAAGAAACTCATAAGCTGAATATTTATGGCAGACATCTTCACCTCACAGCAACTGATTGCCAGCCCCTCTTAAGCTGCACATTTCTCAACTTATTGATGATCTCACCACTCCATTCCACTCCACTTTGCTTTCAATCCCTCAAGTCTGCTGCTTAGCTCCCATAGAGAAAGAAATGGAAGCCTCACTCTTGCTCTGCCTACTCCACTCCAGTGGACCAGTATGGCTAGTCAGAGGAGAATCATCATGGCAATTGAATAAATAAAACATCATTTTCAAACCCTATGTTTATGCAGAATTCCAGATAGAAATTTGTCGAAAGTAGGGATGTGTATTGGCAAGGGGCTCACCATAGGATACATGTGTCACGATACGATATATTGCAAAAATGTAAAAAAATAAACAAAAAAATGTAAAAAAATAATAGTTTTAGATAATAGTGTTACAATGTACCCCACCTATGGGGCATGTTGTCACATTTCACTTCCATTCTTTCAGGGTAAATCAAGAAAAAAGCATACACTATATTAATAAAACAAAACCACATAGTTGTACTAGACATGTGGGAAATTAATGTGGGAAAAAATGTATATTCTTGTATAGTCAAAAAATGTTAAAAAAAAAAAATTCAGATTCAAACTGATACGTTTGGACAGATGTGTCCTCAGAGACTCCCTCTGCCATTCTTTCTCCAAAATATACCCTCAAGTGTTGTCAAAGCAACCCTACACAGAACAGAGGGGCGGAGTGAGAGAAGCTCATTATCATTTAAAGGCATATGCACTAAAACGGCATGCTGAAAACAGAGCTGTATTGACCAGGTAAAACTAGTGTTTTCTTACAAAACTAATGATTTTTTTTTAAAGTTTATTACAAACTTTTCATTTAGACTCTAAAGAATCAAATTAACTTTAAACAAACCCTTTAAGTCCTTTAAACGACCCACACTATAAGGCCGCAAATCCTAACAAATGAAAAGCGCCACCTAATATAACAATAACAATCAAAAAACAACGTAGAATTAATCCCAGAACATTAAGCCCTTCAATTGGACAACTGACAAATATACAAGAAATATATAGGGTAAATCTACAATATAATTTATTGCACAGCAGTGTCTTTGTCAAATGAACTTGAGATGGATCATGCAAAATAACGAGAACATCGCTCACAGCAAACAATTTGAATACTGGCAGTAATTGTCTTGAAATTTATTGAAGGTGCTAGACTTATTGGAAAAGTGCTGCTGTAATGGCTGTAGTGGCAGGGCTTTCAATTTAATTTGCAACTTCTCAGAGAGTTAACTGTCGTTAGTGATTCAATGCATTTGGCGGAACCCTCTGCAAAAAAATTGCATATCTAAAGTCACCCCCTTTAAAGCACAGCTGCTAAAAATATTAAAGCTAAGTCAATTTTGCTAATTGACTAATCCAATGTATCAGCTTGTCGACCATCCCAACCCATTAGCAGACATAATTTGAGCCATCACAGCAAAATAAATATAAATATCTACTTTGACAAAGTTCTATTTCTATACTGCAAAAAACATGACTTTTGGATGAATAATTATTGCATTAAAAATGAGTATACACACACACACGTCACGTATCATGCTTAGATCTCACAAACACACTCATAAACAGTACATAAAACAGTCAAAAGAACATGCTTAGGGCCATATTTACTAACAGCTTACGGCAGCGCAAACCCTCTTTTAGCGTTAAAAAACTACCGTCAGGATTTCCTTAAGAAATGCAGTGAATTTTTTTATTATGTTCGCACCTGACCTTATTGCATATGCATTTGTTGGACTTTCCCTTTCAGACACAAAATGGGAGAAGAGCTTTAAACAAATCGTAAAAGGTGATTTACTAAGGTTTACGCCAGTCAATTTACTGCTATCATTATGGAAATGATCCGGCTGTGTCTGTGTTCTTTAATTTGCACAACGTCAGTAGATCACGCTCAGGACTTTCCACTCCAATCTACGTTTTTTTTTTTTTTTGGAATTGTGCTCTCACGCTAATTTGCCCTGTTTAGTAAATTTGGCCTAAAATGTGATGATAGGAGAAGATGGCACGTCCGCTAAAGTGTCAGTCACGCAACATGGTTTTGGATCTAAAAATGAATCCGAAAGACAATTCCTCATTTCCACCTCATTCCCCACTACAACCCCCGCCAACAGGACATATGTTGCCACAAAGCCACACTGACGTAACAGCCGGAAGACAGGCGTACGAAGAGTGTTAAGATAGCACAAGATGAGTCATAAGTCTGTCACCGATGGCAACTCCACTCCACCAATAAAGAATGTGAATTCCTTAAATCAAGAAGAAGGGATTAGAAAAGACAAGCCATTCAAGACTTGATTGAGTCAATCCTGTTTTCTCATACTGCAAGGAGGC
This sequence comes from Cyprinella venusta, assembly GCA_038021265.1. Classification (NCBI taxonomy): domain Eukaryota; kingdom Metazoa; phylum Chordata; class Actinopteri; order Cypriniformes; family Leuciscidae; genus Cyprinella; species Cyprinella venusta. The sequence continues at coordinate 16,070,072 of CM075875.1, forward strand.
CCTTTCAGGTTTTGGCCGAGATACTGTATAAGTCACTCAACAGCGTGGCATGCTGGTCTGGATATGAATTATGCATGAGAAGACAGCAGAAGTGGAGATGGTCATGTTGGAACAGATTGGTGTCTATCATCAAAGAGAGATTTTTTTTTTTTTTTTTTACATTATGTTTTATATGATATTCAGCAGCAGTTTGTGTGACTGAGCATCGTCAACACAGTGTGGTAGCTGGAAACTCTAAAGATCCTTCAGTAGAGAACTGCTTTTTCTGAGCTTCGTTTAATGCGAGAAATTTATGCTGCCCTTGAGCTATAAACAATCGCTGAAGAAGTGTCTTAGAGGAGTACCACAATATGCATGTGTGCACACGTTTACATTTATGGGCATATACGTTTGCCTGGATGTGTGACTCAGTCTTTAGCAATGTGTGCTTCTCAATTGGAAAATGAAGAAACACATTCCTTATTTACTCTGTGGAAGCCCTTGACAGCTATTATATACTCACATTATTCCTGAAATGACTGTGAAGAGACTCTGTACTTCAACTCTACATGTTGCTTGAGCTTGGTAAATTAGATTTTTAGAAATGTAAGACATGTGACTAATTAAAATAAAGAAAATGCTGATGTCACTGTATGCATAAATAAGACTACATTTATTAATGTTACATTTACTATAGCCTTTCACAGAGGTCCACTCACTTAAACATTTTTGACCTTGCCACTGGCTTGAACAGTCAAATACACACAAAATGCCAGTCTTTGCTAACTATCCTAGTCGTTTATATCTTTAATGAATGTAAACTGTTGAGAAAAAGATCCATGCATCTGAACTTAAAGTGACAGCATCCTAATAAACCTGATGCTGTCATTAATATTAATCAAACAACAAAAGAGAGAAAATCTCTCGCTGCTCCTGACAATAGGGCTGCACGATTAATCACAATTAACCCTAAGTTGTGCTTAAACCGATCTCCCTTGGTGCGATTATGAAATAGCAAAGGCTGTGATTTTTTTATGCGTAGCTTGTCAGTGAAGCACGGCTCTGTGATCAGTCGTAAATGCTGCTCCATCTGAAAGCACTGCGAGTTTTTCACAAGGTGTATTTAAAAAAGCAACACGCATCAAACATCTTTCCAAACATGAAAACAAAAGACAACATTTATTCATTTTTTTTACTCCAAACTTACTTATAACACCCATCTCTGGACTGTTTATTTGCTGCTGTTTGCACTTTGAATATTGAGAGAGTACTCCCAGCAAACAAATTTAGGTTCTGGGAATGTTAGTTGTTTTTGGTTCCCAGAACATTCCTAGAACTTTCCCTTAAGGTCAAGGAAACGTTCCCGGAAGACTCTCCTTACGTTATAAAAATGGAACCTAAAAATAACCTAGATGGAACGTTCCTTTAACGTTCTTATTTGGTTCCCAAAAAAAACCCTCATGGGACCATTCGGGAATGTTGGGGGAACGTTCTGTGTTTGCTGGGCTGTAATGTCTTAAGGACAACAGACAAGCTAGGCTCTGTTTAAGAACTTATAATTGGAACGCAAGAAAAACTGTAGAGTCAAACACACCAGCCTCATTTCTCTCTACCCGGCCTTTTCCGAACTCACAGCCTTAACCCTATAATGGCCAGTGCAAAATAAAACAGCAATTTCAAAACAATTATAAAGAGTCTGTGTGCTAACTTTGATTATGGTTGCACTTGCACTTATTGCTTGCACTTAAGACTTCAAGGAGTTCAGTTAGGGGGTCACACACTGCCTCAATCTGCAGTTCTGAAAGCACTTAAATGTACAATAAGGTCTGAAGAGACTAATGTAAAATCATACAGGAGAAAAGACAATAAAAACCTTTAACAGTGCTTGTATATTGTTTCCTTTAAATGCATTTGACAATTCATACTCATAAAGTAGACCATTAGAAGATTATTAGTTGAGCAAAATGCACCTACATACTATTTTTCCAGTCGTGAATTTTGTCATTGAGGATTTCTGAAAAATTGTGCAAAAATCTTGTCTCGTCTCGTTCTTGTGAACCCAATCTCATGTCTCGTGAGATAAGCGTCTAGTCACACCCCTATACTTTTTCTAGTGCACTAGTTTTTACTTGTCTTCAGTAAGCTTGAGATTTTTTACTTATGTTAGCATTATGAGTATTATTATTCTTTTTAGTATTATTAGTATTATTTTTACTTATCATAGTAATATGAGATTCTGATCATATCACTGACCCCTTCCCCATTGAATAAAATAATTATTAATATCTTTCAAAAGAATAAAATAAATCATAAACTGTGGCCAAACCATTTGACCAGTTGAATAAAGTAATTATTTCTTTCAAAAGAATAAAAAAATCTAGCCTGGCTAACACCAGACCACATATCATTGAGAATGAGGCTAGAATGAATGAATAAAATCGCGCTGTGGCAAGGCAGCATGGGGAAACCCAGGCTAAAAAAAAAAAAATCATAAACTGTGCCTAAACTTTTGACCCGTAATTTGTATCTACACAAAGAGACTGTAATTTGTATCTGACCTATGACTTTGTATCTACATAAAGGTTTAATTTGGCTATTCCCAGCTGTTTACCTTCAACTGTTTTTATGGTTGGTCAACAGACACACAAAATCAGTGTTTTTAGATTTCACAGCTGCACTTTAGCTGTGCAATACAGTGTGAAACAGCAGATGCATGTAGAACTGTGTGGCCAACAAGCCGAAGGCAGTACTTAAGGGACATGTGACTCATCTATTTCTCCAACACCTCTGGATGCTATATAACAGCCACTAGGTACACTTCCTGATTTAGTATTCTGTCTCCCTCTCTCTTTGTCTTTGTATCTGTCTCTTTCGTCTGTCTCTTTCTCACAGTAAGAACAGAGTATAGGAAAACTCAAGAATGTACAGGTCAATGCTACAAAACACTAAGGGAGATAAAGGGACATTTAATTTCACCATTGTGTTCGATGTTGAGCAAAGGGGACGTGCATGAGGAAAACTTTAAATTAAGTAAATAATTAAGTCCATGCTAAAGAAGTGCTAATGCTTTCATCAAGTCACATTAAAATTGCAAACTATTAATTGCAAGTATTGAAAGAAGTCCCACAAGGCTCAGGTTTATGTCCTGAGACATTTACTACTTTATAATGTTGACAGGTCATGCTGTGCACTGTATTGCAAATATATTTAATGGTATTAACATTGAAAAGTGTTTTGAAATCTTATTCGAATTTGATTTTTAATCTGGAAACAAACTGCTGGCACCTTGATAGTTAATATGCTATACTTCAAACTAAATGTAGAATGTAGACAGCTAATGAGAATTTATCATCGGCTGAGGAATTAATCAAGCGGACAACTGAGAATTACATTTATAGAGTTCAACAGTCTTACAATTGTGATTTATTCACATGCAACAGTAGCTGCAAAATATGTTCATGATTACTGGTGGCCACTCTTGGTCACTTTATAATTTAACATTTCCAAGCCAATTTTACACCAAATTATTCGTTATATTTTTCCCACTGTTCCCAAAGAGCTACAAACTCATGGGTGGGCAACCAAGCGTGCATATTCCATCTGTTCATACCGAATTGGAACAAATGTATGCACCATAATCCTGCAGTAACACAACACACTAACAATATATTTTATATTATCAGTGAGTGTGTTTTTACTTTGCTTCTGTATTTATGCAAGTGTACTATTTTTATCCTGTAATATTTATCTTTTTTTTTATGGAGCACATGGCAACAGTGGATCATTGGTGATAAATAAATAATGAGCAAATAAGTACATCATGTCAGAAAGTGGTTCACATACTACTTAAAATCAATAGTCTTGACATGCCGAAATGTCACATTAGAATCATTCATTTAATATTTAATTTAATTTTAAAATCACCGTCAAACCAATGTTTTGATTATAAATAATGCATCTAAATAAATAAACAAACTACAGTGATAACTACATAAATAAACTATAGTTACTCCCAAGTACTTTTGAGAAACAGCCCGTAATTCTCAGCGATTCGTATATGGCAGTTTTTGCAATGCACTTATGGTTGTGATGCTTTCGGGAAAAGCGTTCCTGTTCTGCCTAGGGTCCTTCATAAATCTTCAGCTCTTTGAGATCTGTAAGAAAAGCCTGTGATAAGGGGCTGGCCAGTAGTTATTAGTTCTGAATTGGGTGAGTTAATGTCTTGTGATGTGAAGGAAAGAGCCACAGTATCTCTGACTGCAGAGTACTTTTCCTCCCTGCACCTCCACGGCACAGCACACCTAATAGGACTGAAGCAGCATGGAGGAAATGTGAAAATCAACTGAAGGGTGAAGGAAATGAACTGAAAAAAAGGAAGAAAAAATTGAGTCCTGCAAGAGGATGTCTCTGATAGATGAATGATTCACAGTCTCCAAACTATATCTGACTGTCATGTTCTGACAACATATTTCAGGGAACAGATTGAAATTGAACATGCCCAGGCGAGACAGGAGGGCAAGCTGGTACAGGACATAGGAAATGTTGTGTTTGCACAGGACAGGAGTTTGGGTCTTTGCTGTATCAAAGGGTTAGGTTAAGGTTTGGCTGGTTAGCACGGCCTTGTTAACAGGCAAGTAGATGGATGGCTACACCATATGGCAGCAAATAGCATCTTTCTACACAATTCTTGATCCAGAAATATTGAATCGATTCATTGACTACGTTTACATGCAGCCAATTTTCGGGTTCTGGTCGGGTTAAGGTCACTATTCGGGTTTCTGAAACATTAGGAATAACCCGTTTACATGCGTGAGCAGAGAGTTTCTCCTGTATACATGGAATTGCAATATCCCGATGTAAACGGTGACGCACGATTAGTGTCTAGACGTATGGCAGATTTTTGTATGCGCCGAGAAGTTTCTCTACTCAAAAGACCAAGATTCCTTGCGAATAGAACATGCGCAGAACACAAATCACTATGGGGATATGCCGATACGCGTTAACATGACCAAAAATTCGGGTCAGAAAAGGGGTACCCCAGGTATAACATCCCGGTTTTTAAAATCTGGCATATGAGCATATTCGGGTTTTTGCCAGTGTTTACATGGCCGTTCGCGACTGGGTTATTGGCTGCATGTAAACATAGTCATTGACACAAAACCAACAAAGTTTAGATCAGATATACTTTTGACACTTTAAAAAAAAATCATCAGAAATATATCAAGAATATTCAGTACAGTATATCGCCCATTTCTAATGTCGGCCTAGAAACTAGAATGATGAATCCATCACAGGGAAGTAGGCTACTCAGATACCTCATTTAAGCAGGCTACTTATTAATGACACAACGACTGACCATGATGGAAACTGTAATTTGCCACACAAGTCTTTAAATTATGTGATAATGGCTTTGTGAAAAATTCATGTTTCTTTTCTGAGACTCCACAGGACGAGTTTTAACATTAGCGGCTTTCAGCCACAATGATAGACTTCAGTTCCCAATCAGCAACACAAATGACTTTGGCTGTGATGAGCAAATTACCAATCATCAGAAAGATAGAAAGTAAGTATGAAAGGTCCAAAAAGTTTCAATGTCCACCTCTACTTTTTCAAAATGTTTTTTTCCCCCCATCCCTGTTGCTTCACAAGAAAATCTCCTCCATTGTCATAGTCACAATGGGAAGTTGTCACAAAGGCAAAAGTTGTGAAAACTTTAAAAAAAAAAAAAAAAAAAAACAACTTCAGTTGATAATTTACTCACCCCCATGTCATCCAAGATGTCCTTGTCATTCTGTCTTCAGTTGAAAAGAAATTAAGGTTTTTGACGAAAACATTTCATTTCCCAATGAATAAGGGTCTTATCAAGCGAAACGATCGCTCATTCAAAAAAATATATAACAAAGTTTAAGTTTTATAAGTTCAAATGGTTGCCTCGCTCTGTTAATGAACAAATCTTTTTCCGAGTCAATTCGCTCATTTCGTTCTTTGAATGAACCAAATGACATGAAAAAAGATTTGCACTGAAACTGTCTTTTGAAGCTTGAAACGTTTGGTTACCAGTAAAGTGCAATATATGGAGAAAATCCTGAAATATTATCACCAAAAACCTTCATTTCTTTTCGACTGAAGAAAGAATGACATGGATATATTGGATGGCATAGGGGTGAGTAAATTATCCGCAAAAGTTTTTTTTAAAAGTGAACTACTCCTTTAAACTATCTTCAAATTTTTATATAACGATTGGTGACACAACGTAACTCAATAAAACCATACTGTTATACATTAAAACAAGGGTAAGCTATATGAAGTTTGATTTTAAGGTTGAATTGTATTAGCAACACAAGGGTATTTTCATGTTGTAAACATGTGTTAGCTAAAACAATGTTGCAGCCTTTTTGTATGCTGCCATGACACACTGCTCTAAAGACAATAAATCGCTGTTGAATTAATATGCTATTTAATAAATGATTTCCATTGTAACAATGGGGCATGTTGTTACAAAAGGTCAGTGTGTGTGGTAGACAAACTCTTACCTTTTTTCTGGGCAATAACAGTTGAAATGTGTAATTGAAATGTGTTGAAATTTTGTAGCCAATATTTTAATCTACACAGAAACTGGCTTTTCAAACAACTACACTCTAAAAAAAAATGGTGCTAAATAGCACTAAAAGTGGTTCATTGGCTTGTAATCAGAGGGGAACCACTTTAAGTGCCATATAGCACTAATCTTTGTCATGGGTGCTATGTAGAACCATAAGAGGTGCCATAGAGCATGTTAATCACCCCAGAGAACCAGTGAAGAACCGCTGAAGAACCAAACTGGGCTTAGTGGTGCTATATAGCACCATGACCACCGCAAAGAACCCCTGAAGAACCTTTTTTTTTTAGAGTGTAGCTCATACATTCTTTTCCCAACACTGTGCTCAGAACAAAGCTCATCATAGTAGTTTTCATCAAAAGCAACCACAAGCAATCCAAATACTTATTCGAAAGTCCTACCTTTCTGTAGACGAGCATGTTTGGTGAGTCGTCCGTCTCTCCATTGCTATTTGGATGGAGACTGTTGTTCTTCGCCATGGTTCAAAAACTCTGCAGAACAGCTACTCCAGTGGATATATACACCTGACAGAGAAACAAGGCACACAACAAACAATGATACACCTGGCTGCTTAAAACACCAAATATTGCATGATATGATAAAAAAATAATAAACAAATAAAAATATTTATGACACTGCAACATTGCAGGACTAAAGATCAGTTAACAATGTCAATGACAATCCTGATTGTGTCATTTCTGATGCTTTACCAACGATGTGTGAGTGAAACCCAAACTGCACGGCTATCATATGGATTGCAATCCTATTTGGCTATCTTAAAACCATTTATTAGAGGATTTTTCTCAAGGTTAAAATGAACATTTAGACGTAAACGCTCAAAAAAAAATCCTGATGACAGCAGGTCACAGATCAAACACACTTCTCAGTTTTGCAGGATCGGTGGGACACTGTTTCCACCTCGTGCTGCATCCGTATGTCATGCATGTGAAGGCTTAATGGTGTGTCAAGCGAGATTCGCTGTCTTATCGGGCTTCAGACCGCCAGAAAATGGAGCAGGAAGCTAATTTTCGTGTAACCAAAAACGCAGTCTTGCACAGAGACTCGATTCTTTCAGAACCACAGACAGCTCCTCGGGCGGAATTGCAGACCCTTGCACGAGTCCTCCTGGCATCACCAACAAAATGCACAACACAATCACAAAAGCATCACTTATGCTCACTCTCACCTCAAACACGCCCCGTCTCCCCTGATATCAGGATCCGCGATCCCAGAGTGAAGAAAGCTCGTGCAGTTCGTCAGCTATCAGACGTATCATTCATTGGACATATTAGTGATCCTTTTGCTTGATGCTGACGCGTTATCGCGCGCAGGGATTCTGCTGAAGGACGGGGCACGCGCCAGCGACAAGGGCACGCGCATCCAACCTTGAACCAATCCTAAAGCCTAGACAAAAAGAGGAGGGAGTGCTTTTCTTTGAGGGATTTGGCATTTGTGTTTTGTCAATAATTCATAATGTTTAAATAGCCCATTAAATAACATAATAAAGGCTAGCTATTATATTCCTAATAAATTGTTATATTACTTCGTTATTAAATTACGTGATTTAAACTTTCCATTATTATATTAAACACTGGTAATCTGTTGGAAAAATAAGTGAATTTATGACAGCTGTTGGAGAGTGATAATGTCTATATGGAAATGACTGCCTGTCTCCAGGTGGCACACAGACAAGGCATTTAATCACAAATTAAAACTGAGACTCTTGCCCAAAATGTGTATTTTATATAAAAAAAAGCACTATTAAAAAATAAGGGCTGAGACTGAAAACATTCTCTGATCCTGAAGGTGGAACCCTGAGCATTCTTTTTCTTTTCATTTGGACTTTGGTAAACTTTGCTTGGACTTCAATAAACAAAACAAAAAAAAATGCAAAATATGAACACATGTACCTTGTAATGTGCACATTTTTCTTTTTTAAGGAGCTATATTATCATCCTGAGCTGAAATATTTTGGAAAATTAAAAAGCATCCTACACTGAACCTCTAGAGATGGATGAATGACCCTAACAATGAGTCCCTTTACCAATATTGTTCTCTATAACAGGGTAAAAGGCCTCTTGAATGTAATTTTCCTAACACATTGCAACAAAGCCACTACAGTATTTTTTTTAATTTATTATTATTATTATTTATTATTATTTAGTAGCCAAACACAACACAATGTTGTAATGGATGAGTTAGGGATGAATATTTTAACATCTGCTTTTGTCTTTGAGACCAGATAAAAACACAATTCCTTGAGGGTGATCATTGGACCCAGCGTACCAAAATCAAGACTTCACACATTTTTCATTTATATTCTTAGTGTGGATCAAATGATCACAGATGGGTGCAGACATCTACAAAAGAATGGTCAAAGTCACTATTAATCACTCTGCTACTCCTTCATGCATTTTAACAATCTAATGCACACTGCAAAATCGACTTGAGGGCAAATTGAAAGAAAAACAATTGTGGAAGAAAATATGCAGCTGTTGTACATTGTTCATTGAGAGAGATTAATGCATTTAAAGTTACCAAAAAAAGCTATTAGAGGTTTGCGAAATATATAGTCTACGATAATTACGTGATTGTTGCTTTAACGATGTGTGATCTGACATTATCATGTACTGTATATCCCTCTCTTTACAAAAACACAGAGTGCACATGTACACTACGTGATGTAGTTAGACAAGTGAGCTTGTGCATTTAGAGTGCAACCTTTCAATGTGTAATTTAAAAAGCATTTATAATGCCCCCAATATTCAATAAAAGAGGACAACAATACCTCTGTATGTATTTAATATTTATATAATCTATAAATCAAAGTCACACAGAGTGAATTGAGAGTTTTTTATACAGCAGTTCAATAAACAGTAAGTTAATATTAAATGACTAAGATTTGACACACTATATTGCCTCTTTTTGATTTTTTTTCACCACTGAAAACAGTTCCAAAGCCACAGGACTGTTTTGTGTCTAGTTACTGAATGAACAAATTGTTTGAATTAATGATTCAATGACTCATTTAAATGCTTAGTCGAATGAATTGGTTGAAAGTCAATGGAAATCGCATACTCTGAAGTCCAAAAAGTCTGAAATCGCATACTCTCTCGAGTAAGAAGTTAAATCAGACCGCTATAAAAGTATGTTTTATATAGCATGCATGTGTGTAATATGAATGTAATCTACTACATTCTCCCTGTTACCAACCAGTGTGACTGTCAGTTATGTCGCTTTACTGATAAATCTTCTCCAGTGGCCTCATGGGATAGTAAAGTGTCCATTGTATGGATCTTGCCAATCTTGCCGGAAGTAGATCATCCAGGTTCTTTTTGCCTACACCTTGAGTTCGGACATATTTCTTTTGTCACATACTGTTTTTAGCCGACGAGGTAAGTATGCAGTGTCAGATGCAGCAGATGTTCTCTTTCATTAACAGTGACATGCTGTCACTTGGCAGTTTTTGGCATCTTTTTTAAATAGTTTCAAAATATCAATATTCAACATTTTATTTTTGAAAAAAAAATATGCATTTGTAACTGCAGGTTAAATACAGTCTGTGTAAATGAATCTAATAAATGCAAGTGGTGCTTACTGCAGAGCCAAATGACATCCAGCTACACCTCTCTTGATGTCAGGACTCAGGGTATACAGGGTTAGGAGCTGCATCCGAAATCACATGCTTCCCTACTATATAATAGATGAAAAACAGTATGTGACAAAAGCAGTATGTCAAAATTCACAGTACTGATAAAAAAGAAGGCCAAAAAAATACATGGATGACCTTCTACTAACAGCAAGATTCTGGTGTACAAGATACTACAGTATATAGAACATACTAGAGGGAGAGCTGAACTTCACACTCCACCCATGGCTCAGCGGTGAGCGGCCTCTCTCTGAATGCCAATTCTGATGCAGCTTGTTTCCTCTGCATTGCAAAAATCAATTTAGTTGATACGGATTTCATTTGATTGGTAACAGCCTTATTATGTATTATTATTCTAATTGATTTGTTGATTAAATGTAAGAATTTGACACAAAAGATGGTGAACTAATTAGGTTAAAAATGGCTTTATAAAGGTAAAATGCCCATTAAAGGTAAAAATCAATTTAAACTTAATGAAAGAAGAGATAATTTCTGTCACTACATCGAACTCACCGCAGCACAAAATATGAAGAATATCAAAAACTTTGAGAGTCAGGTGTCAACGGCAGTCCTAAACCTGCCATGTACCAACACAATAAACACCAAAAGCAAAATATTGTATAATTATTGGTATTGATGAATTCTCAGAAATTATTAAGATATCATTTGTTTTTGTCAATATTGCACACCTCTACCATAACTAACATTTTATTGCTACCATAATATGATTTCTCATCTCAAAAATCATCTTGATTGTTTGTCAGGCCCCAAATGTAAGGAGCTTTTAATTGGAAATTACCCAGATAGCACAAGGCCATTTGATGTGCTATTTACATCTGGAAGACGTATTTTTAAGAGTGTTTGCACATCTGCAAGAAGCTAGCACGTTTCCTGTCAGATGTCAAATAGATGTTTATAAGATATCAGTTTAACATGCATTCTAAATCATTACATCTTATAGACATCTTCTAAACGTCTATTTGACATCATCAGCAACGTCCTATAGACGTCTTGCAGATGAGCAAACACTCTTAAAAATACGTCTTCCAGATGTAAATAGCACATCAAATAGCCTTGTGCTAGAAATTACCTTCCACTCAGAGAACCTGGAGATTTGTCGCATTGTCTAGGTATTAATTACCATTGAGGTCATCTATATGTTAGTGTAGGCTATTTTAGAACATACCATGGATTAAAAATATTTATGTCTTATCTTACACAGGTGCATCCAAGCTTTTGTCCAATAAACTGCTCTCTAGAATGAGAACGTTCCCTCCCCAACAATTCTGAGACCCTGAACAAAAGCAAATCAACTTGACAAAACTGTTTTGAACCTGCATTCAAAATACATTCCATCCATCAAACTACTACACGACAATACGTTCATTAAATACATAACAACATCTATCCATCTATCGAAGGATATTTTAACATCTTCAAATAAAAATGTTTCATAAAATTACCTGCCACAAACTCAAACATTCTCATCCTAGTACGCAACCAGCGTGCTTGCACTGCTCCGCCCTGTGACCCTGTTTGGAGTCAGTGGTCCAATCAAGAAACCTAAAAGGCGGGACAAACCAGTGGCTCCGTCCAATCAGTGGCCAGTCTAGCCATCAATCAAACATGACATCGTTTCTAGTCTGAATCGACACGAGAAGAACGAAGAAAAACAATACACACATCACGTTTACACACAACGGGACATAATGTAGGGAGATAACAACAGCTTAAACGAGTGTTTGTTTTTCAAATAACGATGTCATCTTGTAAACTTTTGGCTATCAGAACGTATGCTTTAAAAACAGGAACTCAATGTTTGAGTTTTAGCGGTTGGAGAAGCGAGACAAAAGTTATTGTTAGTTATAGCTTGCTTGAATAATTTATACATCTGGACTGGACCTGCAGTGAATCTCATTACTTGGAAGTGCAACAGGTTGGAAAATGGTGTCGTGGATTATATCTAGGGTCATCGTGTGAGTATTTATTAAAAAAAGATTTGCTTTGTTTCTGAGCTTACATGTTACTGGAAAACTGCTGACTGTGCATTTATTGAGATACTGATCAAATCTATGCATGTAACTCAACTGTGTTTTGCTTTTGTTCACGAGTAAAAAAGCTTAAAAATAAAAACTTCAACATGCTTCGGTTTAAAAACCGTTTTGTCTCCACTTTAATAATGTTACAGTTGCAACACTGCAGTATTTTCATGCATTTTTTTCCCAACACAATCATCAAAGTTCGCACAGTCCTGAAAATCTACAACCAGGAAATATAAATTTGATTTTCAGGCCCAGAAAATGAAAATCAATTCAATGTTAAATTGTCATATTTTTTTCTAGGTGTGGTAGATCTGAAGTATATAACCAGCCAGAGATTTTTGACTGTGCAAAATCCTAACACAGTCACAAAAGATTGGAAAAGTAATGGAAAAATTATTACAATTCACAGACCTAGGAACCCCTGATTCATTTTAAACATGATCAAAATTCGCAAATTAAGCAGAAAAAAAAACCCATCAGTATCGCTGCAGTGGTGAAGTAACGTTAGAACAGGAAATCCAACATGTTTTGGCTGGAGACCTGCTTTGGTTATTGTCCCTGTCCCTGACAAGGAAGGAGGAACTGCTGTTTTCCTGCTGGACCTTAGTGTTACATTAGGTGTGTCCCTCTCTTTGTGGAAAGGTCAGCACAGGAAAGCACATTCAGTGCCTCATCTAAGTAGGAGCTGTTTGCTGTGGGTTTGGTTATCTTTAGTGTACTGACAATATGAGAGATAAGGTTTCTCTTACATTCTACAGTCATCACTGATAGAAATACATCTTATACTAGGTTATAGTCAGTTTCAAAGTCTAAAGGTCTTTTGAAATGCCTTTTGTGTTCTTACTGCTAGTGAACACGATGATTTATTTGATGACGGCAAACAAGGCCTAGATGTTTTTAGAGATGTGCAGTAACATCATGCGGACACACTCATTTCTTTTTTTTACCTTCTTTTTTTTACCCTCACGAGTTCTCCCAGTGAACAGCGTAATAGGAAATGCATGACTAAACCATTGTGACTGTAATGTGTCCTCACATTATTCAACACTTAAACACTTTCTTCTGACTAGAAGTAATAGCCAGACAAGGCTGTTTGGAAAAGATGACTTGGTGATGCTTAAGTTGTTTAATTACAAATGATATATATTTTTTTTGTTTTGAGTTAAGAAATGTTCTCTACTCTTGACTTCAGGACTTATTTTGCTTTATGGTAGAGATGTTGCAGAGTGGAGAAACGGTTACGCAATAAATGGAATCCATCCAACAGTCCCTCAACACACGCACACACACACACCCATGAATGCACATAACTTTAGACGGTATCAGGCAGTGCTGTCGTTCCCATAGCTACTTGAAATGCGGGGAAAGACTGACTGGTTACAGTGAAGGCCGTGGATTTACTGTGTGTATATACTGAAGTGAGGTGTTCAGTACCTCTTCTTTTTTTCAATCTCATCCATAACTATTCAGTCATGTGACTGCCGCAGAGACCTAGAGGGTAAACCGTCGATATAGAACTGCAGCACTTGCCTGTCAGTTTTCCATCCGTATCAAGCCACGCGTATATTTAGATCAACAAAAATATATTAACAGAATGCATGTTTTGGGCACTTGTGAATCATGATCCAGACAGCACCTGCTGCAGTATTTAAATATCTGAAAACAGCAGGACATCCTATAAAAAAAAAAAAAAACCTGTGCCTGAAACGGTGATATTTAGAGATCAAAAATGGCATTTTTGAAATGTCATTTTCTTTATAATGGTTTTCTATGGAAAAAAAAAATCTTAATTAGAAACTGCACGTGGCATTTATACTCTGGGTTCATCTTCTTGCCTGTACATAGTATGCATCATTAATAAGGTGTATTTTTTTATTTAATATCACTGTCTTACTACATTACTACATAGAACAAACCTGGTAAAAAAAAATAACTCTTGTTGTTCCTATAAAAGTGTGTCATCATGTGAAAACCATGAATAAATAGATATTTGTAGAATTAACAGCATTTTGAATGTTGAATGTTAAATATTAGTAATATTTCATACAAAATTTTCCATAGGGATATTCAAATTCTGGTTTATATAATAAGCCCATAAATATTTGTTATGGCAAAATCGCCAATAAATGGCTGAATTCTCCAGTATTTTGTCTCAATAAATAAAAAAATAAAACACAAAGATGCTATAAGTGAATTTAGGCACCACAACAATAGGGAAAAAAGATATCCGCTTCAAGATTTACTAAAGACAGTGGTGTTATAAAAATGTTATTGTTTTAAAATAAAGTATTAATTTTAAAGATAATGTGAATTTTAAATGATGGCAAAGGTAAACCAAATGTCCAAAAAAAATCCTTAATATTGGCTGATAACCGATATAGATCAATTGATATGGAACGCTTCTCACTAAGTGTAAAGAGTGTTACTGTCAGCTTGAACCATAATTTGTTTGCCTGTGCCTTTAGCAGGCATTTTAGAATATAGTAGTCTCAATTGCATGCCTGTTTGTGTTTCCTCGCAGCCTTGTGTTCGGAACGCTGTATCCTGCATACTACTCCTTTAAAGCTGTCAAATCCAAGAACGTCAAAGAATATGTGAGTATGCAATTCCTTAAACAAACGAGACAAAGTCATATGCATATCATTATCCAGCGATGTTCCACTGACACTTAATATTTGAGTTCAGAGAACGTTAACAGCCGTAGTAGATGGAGAGCTCCAGCTGTTTGTACTGTATATCCCGGTTACTCTTAGTATCTGATAGAGGCTGTCAGTAACTAAACCCTGAGCTGTTTAGCATTTTAATCCTGTGCTTCCGCAGTGTATCCCCACTTTATGGTCTCTTCCAGCTACTTCCATTCTCTCCTTACAAAATATAATGTATTTGGAATATACAATAGTATTTTGATATATACCATACACTAATTTATTAATATTCATATATTGTAATATTTAAAGGTGCACTATGTAACTTTTTGTTTAAAATGTATGTAATGACTAATGACCTACATCATGAATGTACCATCTTCCATATCGTGTTTTGCCTTATCCTGAATCACTATGATACTCCTATAAAAAGTTTGTATATTCTGACAATTTTAGACGGAGCGGGACGACAACCGCTGTGAAGAACCTGCATGAGTCGTCATCATAAACATAAACCGAGAGAAGTAGCTCCGCTACAATATTCTTCTGCAAGACGCATGCAGTTTTGTTTTTATGAACCGCTCGAGCGCCAAAAAAGTTGTACCTTAGTTGGTCCTCCATGGTGTGTTTTTGTAATATCTCTTCTATTCTTTCAACAAACATTTTGTGTTTGTGGTTTGACAGGTGCGATGGATGATGTACTGGATTGTGTTTGCACTTTACACAGTGGTGGAGACCATCACAGACCTTTCTTTGGCTTGGTAAATACTGTACATACTGAGTCACACTGTTTGAAAAGAGACAAATGATTGCTATTGGATTGCATGGAGTAATTGTGCATCAAGTGGTTTTATTAACATTTTGCGATTCTTCTCTATTGTGTGGCTTTTCACTGTCCAGCCTTTGTGGTGTATGAAAAGGGCTTTTATCTGTTGCTGCACTTTGCAGATTTTGAGCTCCGTTTGTTTTCCTCAGGCCACTTTGGGGAACCAGTCTGTTAGGTTCAGTTTCAGTTCAGTTCAATTTTGGTGCATTTCATTAGTTTCGTGACATTTAAAAAAGAAATAAATAAATAAGTTTCTGGCTCGCGTCGTCCTAAATTAGATCAGCTTTATTTTTAAGGATAGCTGAGGATAAAACTGCACAGAGTACACTATAGTAAAAGGTTCTAAAAAAACGTGGCACTAAAAATTCTTAAACATAAATAAATAACAACAGTTAAAAATATTTGCAAATATATAATATCACTTTAATTTGGTAAATTATTTTTATTATTCAAATTGCTTAAAGGGAAAGTTCACCTTTAAAAAATATGCTGATAATTAGATTGTGTTTATATGTGAATAAAAGCCTAAATTAAATCTGTTAAACAAATTAAGTGATTGAGTCTCTTCAGATAATTTGGACTAATCCGCTCAATTCAAATGGATTAGTTTTATGTCCTCTTAATGATCTTTTTGAAGTGTCAAAGTGGTTCTATCAATAGAGGGACAGAAATTGCTCAGATTTCATTAAAATATCTTCATTCTTCAGTCTTATGGGTTTTGAATGACATGAGGGTGAGTAATTGACAATTTCTTTCATTTTTTAGGTGAACTTACCCATACTACTAAGGTCCATGAGACTTTAGAGATCGTAGAGAAAGTTTAACTCAAACTCATTCTCTTTGTCTTCCATCATCCCTCTATTTTTACATTAATTGCACTTGACTATGTTTTAGGTTTCCAGTTTACTACGAACTGAAAATGGCTTTCGTCTTTTGGTTGCTGTCTCCCTACACCAGAGGAGCCAGTGTCCTCTACAGGAAGTTCCTACACCCTATGCTGGCATCCAAGGAAAGGGTAATGAACCTAACACATCATCAGGTTCCCTGGGAATAGGCATTGACTGATAGTGAACACACAGTCATACTAAAATGTATTATGGACTCAGTAGGATTACATAGCCAATGATTACATAAATAACGTTAAGAGAAAAACAGATGGGATGAGTTGGATGTCTTGATTATGTGATCATTGTTAACTATGATTTAAACTCCACGGTTCCTGCATATCTCATTCCCTTTGTAATTGTTTGTTGTCAAAATCTTAGTTTGAGGTTAAAGGGATAGTTCACTTTGAAATTAATTTTTGGTATGTTTTAGCTTAGCTCAAGGGCATCCAAGGTGTAGGTGTCTTCGTTTCCGCAGTAGTTTCAATTTTGATATTTGTTGGTCAAACCGTTCTTGTTTGTCAGTCATATAATGGAGGTCCATGGTCACCACCTCAAAGAGCATGCACAGAGAAGTCCAAATTAAACATGACTTAACACATTGATGGCCTGAGACACGGAACGAGAGGTTTGTGTGAGAAAACGAACGGTATTTATATAGTTCTTACCTCTTGTAGGCCATCAATGTGTACTTACATTTACGAGTCATTAAGTCATGTTTAATTTGGACTTCTCTGTGCATGCTCTTTGAGGTGGTGACCATAGACCTGCATTATATGACTGACAGACAAGAAAGGTTTGACCTAAAAATATCAAAATTGAAACTACTGCGGAAAAAAAGACACCTACATCTTGGATGCCCTTGAGGTAAATAAAACCTAGCAAAAATTAATTTCGAAGTGATCTATCCCTTTATGGGTGAATTTTAATGATAGATTTATAGATTTTTTTTTTTTTTACATTATGTTTCGCAGGATATTGATGACTATATTGTCCAGGCCAGAGATAAGAGTTATGAGACGATGGTGAATTTCGGGCGTCAGGGCCTCACTATCGCGGCTGCTGCTGCCGTATCTGCTGCTGTGAAGGTATCACACAGACACATGCTTTGAGCTAAGCTAACTAACTAAGCTGATTTGGTCAGTTAACAGCTTTCATTCCATGTAATCAGAGACAGTGTTTTGCACTGATACATTACTTAATTTTTTACAGACATTTCTGATATGCTGTTTTATACGGAGCCCCACTAGTCCCACTTTGTCAAAAATAATTTATAACTATCTCATGGCCTCAAGGTAGTAACTCGTGGCCTCATTGAGTCTGTGTGCGAGTTCACACTGAGAATCATATGCATCATGTACTGTGTGACCATGCATCTTATATGAGTCTGTGCGTGGAGAGTTTGTGTGTATGCGCATGTCTCAAGTCTGTCCGTGAAGAGTTCCGCGTATCTCGTGTGTGTGTAGTTTGCGTGTATGTGCGTGAGCGACATAAGGTGTGTCGTTGTGCATTTCAGATGCATTTTGTTTGAGCATTCAGCAGTATTTATGTATGTTTGACTACTAAGTACTATATGTGTATGCACGTGTTTCATATACTGTATGTGTGCGTGAATGAATTTTGATTTAAGCCCTAGACGGCGCCTCATATGTCACGATTCGATACATGTCACGATACTGAACTCCTGATACAATATTATTGCGATGCTCCAAGACATATTAAAAGGTGATAAATAAATGAACTGTTGATTAAAATGCTAAATTTGTTTTACATTGTGTGTGTAAATGAATAGGCTTGAACTTAAACAAGTTACTATCTTGAGGCCAAGAGATTGTTATTGTTTTGACGAGGTCGTACCAGGGGGGCTCGGTAGATTTTTTAAAACTCCTGTTGCTTTAAAATTAATTTCTAGGAAAGGGTATACCAGATTTTTTTTTAAATATATTTATTTAAAAACTTTGATTTTGTTAGTTAAATGGAAAAAGGAAAACAGTTTAAAACTATAGTATTATGAAATATTATTACAATTTAAAATAACTAATAATATATTTCAAAATGCAATTTATTAATGTGATGGCAAATCTGAATATTTTCAGCATCGTTACTACAGTCTTCAGTGCCACATGATCCTTGAGAAATCATTCTAATATGCCGACTTGCTTTTCAAGAAACATTTCTTATTATTATCAATGTTAAAAAAGTATTATTAATTTTTTACAGAATTCTTTGATGATTGGAAAGTTTACAAAACAGCAGCTTTTGTCACAATATAAATGTATTTACAATCACCTTTGCTTAATTCAATGCATCCATGCTGAATAAGAGTCTTAATTTCTTTTAAAAAAAAATCATACTGACCCTAAACTTTTGACTAGTAGTAGTCTATATAATTCTGTTAAAATAGTTTTAGGTCAGTATGATTATTTTCTGTTATATATATTTTTTATATTAAGACGGATACTGCATTGTGAAAACAAGAGTGACTCAATAAATGTGCTCTTCACAATTGCCTCTCTTGTTCTCTCTTTTTATTATTATTATTTTTTTTTTTTTAATTTAATGTCTGGCCATGTCTGATTCTTAAAAGAAAATCCCCAACACTAGTGCTCTTCTATTTTTTTTTTTTTTATTATTTTATAGTAGTGATGCTTGCTAAAGTCCACTGCTCATATCTAGAGACAAAAATATCTAGGGTTGGTCTCTTTCGACTTTTGACACCCTAGCAACCGCATAGCAACACACTAAAATCACTGCACAGCAACTCTCGTCACATTATGCAGTTGCTAATGTTGTTCTAATCTCACATTTTCTTCAAAAAAAAAAGTAAAAATCTAGTACAAATCTTCCTGTTTCCTTTCTCTTTCTGTCTACATGCTTAATTAAACTCCAGCAGTAGTTTCTGCACCTCTTCCAGGTAACTTGCTTTCTTTTTCTATCTGCTGTAACCTGTCACCAGCACATCATTAGATCATCATTAACTGGTCGATGCCTTCAGATAAAAATATGTCTTTGCTTGTGTATAATAAGAGTAACCACAAATTAAGGCTTTTTGGTTCTTGAGTTGTGTTTACTCAATGCCCTGTGTACCATTATTGACTAAGCTGATCACATGACTTGTGTCACAGGGACAGGGTGCCATCAGTGAACGTCTGAGGAGTTTCAGTATTCCAGACCTGACCCAGATCCCCTCTGAGCAGTCAGCCTTCTCCAACCCCAGCCGACGACGGGCCCTTCAGCCTGCTAACCCCAGCGCTGTCGATTCTGGTGAGCACATGCTCTAATGACATCATTTCTGATTATATAATGATAAATGATTGATTATGTAATTATGAAAAATTACCACATACTGATTTAACTAAAGAAACAAATGAGCTGTAAGAGTCAAAATTAGCAAAAGACCTCAAGGGCAGATGAACCCTTGTGGAGCACATTGTCTGTTTAATAATAATTATTACAATATGTCTCCCTCTAGAGGTAGAACAAGGATTGAAGAATAATCCTATGGAAGCTGATGGAAAGTCAAGCTGTTCAAACAATTCAATTGTATTCACATTTATTTGTATAGCGTTTTTAACGATTCATATTGTTTCAAAGCACCTTTACAGAAAATGCATGTTTCTTTCTGCATTACAATTTAGAGTAATCTGTTATCAGGTAATAAGGCAAAGCGAGTTTATTTAAATGGAACATTTCATAGACTATGGTAATTCCAAGTGCTTTACACAGAAAGGGATTGAATAATCACGAAAATAAAAGCAAGGACAATTAAAAGGGTTAAAGAAGGAATTAAATGAGATATAAGGATGATACAGTTGTAAAAAGAATCAAGAGTAAACTTCTCATCTGGCAAAACACCGGTGTATCATATTTTCACAGCTGCTTGTTTTACTGTGACTTTTTCTCATGTTGATTGTACTGGGTCTGTGGTACTCTTTCAGCACACCCAAGTAATCTATTTGGACATCTCCAATAGAGCCTATTTTTCCCGTAATAAGTTGTAAGATAATACAAATCATGCCGTTAGCAAACATCATGTATTCATTCATCATATCACTTCAAACCCATATGCCTTTCATAGAGAAAGGAAGACTGCATTCACAGACTCACAATAAAAGTAAGCAGCATAAACATTTTCCACTATATTCCAATACATTTCATGGAGCGTTTACATCCTTTTTGAGGCTTGATAGGGTCCCACTTTATATTAAGTGGCTTTAAGTACTATGTACTTACATTTAAAAATAAGTACAATGTACTTATTGTGCTCATGTTGTATTGTAAATCACTTTTGCTGCTATTGAGGTGTGATACGGGTAAGGTTAGGGACAGGTGTGGTGGTATGGGTAGGTTTAAGGGTAGGTTAAGGTGTGAGGGATGGGTCAGCTGTGTAATTACAGATGTAATTACATAATTAATTACAGTTGTAATTACATGCTGGTATTATTAAAATATAAGTACAATGTAAAAGCATGTATGTTACACAATAAGTCCATTGTAACAAATTATTAATTTCAATGCAAGTACATGGTACTTAAAGCCACTTAATATAAAGTGGGACCCTTGATAGCTTTAATGTTTATTTGTTGTGATTGTATTGAAAATTCTCTTTTTTTCATTCCACAAATTCACAGAATGGGTTTAGAGTGACATGAGAGTGCGCAAATGATGATAGAATTTTAATTTTTCGGGTAAACTAATCCTTCAAGGTTCAGTTCCTCTTGTTTGAGATCTTTATTGCTTCCTCTGTGCATCTGCTCCAACAGAGCCATATACACAAGCTGGGGAGGGCCATGAGGAAGAAACAGATGGAATATTCTCTGAAGACGAGGCGTCAGTGCAGAAGGGCCTGCGCAGATCTCAGAGTGTCAAACTCACCCGTGCCAAAGCAGCACGCAAAGAGGTACATGCCAACATTTTCTCTTCAATTCTATTATAATTAGCGCTGTCGAATCGATTAATCGATTTGAGAGCACTAATTATAATCTAAAGTAGGGCTGTCAAATGATTAATCGCATCCAAAATAAAAGTTTGTGTTACATAAAACATGTGGGTGCACTGTGTATAATTATTTTTTGTATATATATAAATACACACATGCATGTATATTTAAGAAAAAAATATTATTTATATATAAAATATTTATATATAATATAAATTATAAATCTATATACATGAAAATACTTCTTAAATATATACAAGCATGTGTTTTATATATATATATATATATATATATATATATATATATATATATATATATATATATATATATAATTATTCACAGTACACCCACATGTATTATGTAAACACTAACTTTTATTTTGGATGTGATTAATCACGATTAATCGTTTAACAGCCCTAATCTAAAGCTGAATACAAAACACAAACATTTTCCCTGGGGGTCTCAGATATTAAAACCCCACTGTAGGATTTACTGATGATTAACTATATGTATTGGTGTTGTATTGTTTTTGTTTTTAAGCCTCGCTATGGATCTCTGAAGCTGAAACCCCGAAGGCGGCAATTGGTTACATCATCCACTTTTGACCATCCTTGATTGTCCAATACAAACTCACAGATGGGATCAGCATCAAAACTGCAGTCTAATCCTCGTTTTAAAAAATGCTCAAGTTTAATTCTAAACTTTTGTCAAGCAATTCTGCAAAATAATGCTCTTTCAAAGCAGCACTAAACGTTACCAACTACAATAGCATGAACAATGACATTTACATTCATTCTTTTAGTAGATGCTTTATCCAAAATGACTTACAGATGAGGAATACTACAATACAAGCGACAATTATGGAGAGTGATGAATAATCTTGCACGCAGCATTAATTGTTCAGAAAAAAATACCAAAGTCTAGTATGAGTACAGTCTTATTTATGAATGGATCCGAGCGCATCTGATCTGTAACTTGACCTGAACCTGCCTCTGTAGAAACATCTCGTTACGCAGAGTAGCACGGATATCGTGGTGTCCTCGCTCTCCCTCTGCAGGGGCAGGTGTTAAAGGTTACTGTAGCATTTACTAAAAATGAGTGTGCATGTTATAGCAGGTTTTTTTGTGTACAGTAGGTGTTTCAGCATGTTAATGTTTACAGTTTCCTTAGTTCACCCAGAATAAACATTATGTCATTGTTTATTAATCCTCATGTCATTCTAAACTCATTCTGAATATGAAAGAAATATTTTTGGAGAATATATTTTTCCATATAATTAAAGTTAAAAGGGGTTCAGTCTGTCAAGCAAGCTCCAAAATGAAAACCAAAGCACAATAGAAGTGTCATAAAAGTGGTCCATTTGACTAATCAGATCTCTTAGACTATGAGCTGTCCTGTGTCAGATGGGTTTGGCTCAACTATGGTAAGATTCAGAGTAATAGGAAAAAAATTCTCAATTTCAGTGTTGGTGTTACAGCATTTTATCTACAAAAAATAACAAACTACTAAAACAAAATTGCAGGTTAACAACACCAAACCCTTCACCTCTGGTTCAATTCAGATCTTCAGTGTAGGGGAATTCAGTGAATATTTTATTATATTGGAAAAAAATAACCAGGATTTTATTCAAAACTTCTCTATTTTATGATCAGAAGAAGTCTTGCTGTAAAGCTTTGGAATGTCATGAGGATTGGTAAATTATTTTTCCTGCTTTTTGGGGGGTGAGCTAGTCCTTTAACTTTTAAATCTGTTATGAAATATTATAATAGTTAGTTTTCAGTCTTAACAGTATTTTTAAAATATGTTTCCAAATACATTTCTTAAGTTTGAATGTCTTGGGTTTGTATTTTGATTTTTCTTTTTACATTTTGTGCAATCTATTTTTAATGATGTACATTCATTTTAATCATATTTGTTTCTGTATTGTCGTGCAAACATTTTTCAGCCGCCTTAAATTGAAATAACAAAATGCACTTATCGGCATAACATTTGACCAAAATAATCCAGATGTATCTTTGCAAAGCATGACAAGAGAGTGAATCTGATGCTAGTCGACAGAAGTAAGTTAAACATCGAGGTTTGTACATGAGTATACCGTGGCAACGATTTGTCCGTTTTTGAACATGTTTGTGTTGTGTTGGACAGTTAATTGTAATGTATGGGGAAAAGCCTGAGCATTGGGAGGTGTCAGTTTTGGAGAAAACGTTTTGACTAGATTTGTGTCCAAGAGCTCTTTGAATGTGTTAGTAAACCCTGGACCTAAAAGAATGAGGTTTATTTTCTTTGACCTTGGGACAAGTCATGGAAAACCTTGGAAATACCAGGGAATTTTAAAAGGTCTCAGAAACATCAAAGAAATCTTTTTTCTTGTTGTTGTTTTGCTCTAAGCTATTTTATGGACTAGATATTGCGTTTTAAGAATGCCACATGTAAGTGTGAAACATCAGTATGTCGGATGAGGATCTTTTTGGAGACAAGACTAATAAAACACTAAATATATTTTTGTAAACTACTATGTGTAATCTTTTATATCCAGTAACAACCGGATTAATACATGAGGTACAAAAAAGATCTGCTTCAGCAATCTATAATTATTTTTCAATATTATTGTGTACTTGTGAACAACTGGAAAGGTCATGAAACACTTGTACTGAACAAAAAGAATGGGAACGCTGTGTAGTTTAAGACATTCACCAATTAGTTATAAATTAGCCTAAATTGTAATCTCCCTTTCAAACTGAAAGACTGTTTATTAATAAAACAGTACTTTAAATATTACCCTATGTTAATTCCTTAATTACACCCAGTTAATGATGTCTGTCATACTGCACTTTCTCCAATGACCACTAGAAGCAGTCAGGCTCTGTTTTTCAAAGTCACCCCTTGATTTGAACAGCACAGTAAGGAACACTTGTAGTTAGTTTAGGAAACCTCTGCAAAGATATCTTCTTTTTTTTTTTTTAAGAGTTAACCCCTACAAGCCCAAATCGGTTTTATTTAAACATGTCAATGGCCTTCTCCATAATAAGTAGTGATAATAATCTTATTTCATGCAGCTTCAAACATGCAAAACAGAACAGAGAAAATTAGTGATTTGCATCACTTTTAGATTTGAAGCGTCGGAAAGTCGTCATATCTGTTAATGTGAGTATGTGTTTAACCTTTATGGGGAGCCACCTGATTTAAATATATTTATGCCTTTAGGCTATAATGACACTCAAACAAACTTCCATGTGTTGGGTTTGGTCTTGAACTGCAAACACCACATTAAGTTTTGTTTTGTTTTTTCACTAAGACATGACAGTGATGGACTCAATGCTCTTGATAAATGCAAATAGTGAGGCAGGTTTTAGTTTGCGTGTCACTGTATCTGTGTGGTCCATCGGCAGTCGTTTCATTGTGGTCTCTATCACAGGACGTGTCCAATTCTGTCAGCACTTTAGTGTGGAGACGTCCTGTGTCTCAGATGCCATCAGAGAGAAAAGGGGAAGAGAAGAGGAAAAGGATGAGAGAACTAAGAGAGGGAATGAAAGAGAAATGGGTTTCTGTCAGGAGGTCGAGTTTGTTTGTGGAGACATCAGTGAAAGAGTGAAGCTACCTGTTTGTCCACAACCATGTGTGATTGAAAAACACTTATTTTCTTTAGTCTTAGTAGGCAAATTTATGGTGGAGGGCGTGGATTACTTTTTTAAAAGTGCTTTTATTCAATTAAATTATTCCATACATAAATTATATTTGAGCTGTAAAGTTGTCCAAATCACATTTTTATCACTGGGACTTTATTTTCTATGTGGGTAAACATTTTATTTTTGTTCTGATCAGTGTTATTATTTTTAAACTAAAATTAAACATTTTTGTTAATTGACATAAAGTAAGATTAAATAAAATACATTTTAAGTTAGATGGAAAATATAAACTATAAACAAAAATTTGAAAAATCAAACTAAAAATAAGTTGCAGTTGCAGAAATAAATTACTAACTAGAAAAAAATAAAACAGCTACAACTAGAACTGAAATAAAAAAAATAATTAAACCTATTCATATTAGTGTATTAAAAAAAACTAAAAATGGCATTGTAGCTCATAAAATTACACAATTAAACTTAAAATGAAAACTAAAAACATAAGCCTATTCAAAATATTAAAAACTATAAATCACACTAAAATTACGGTGGTACGATTTAATCGATTGAACATTTACTTAATTGTGATTTAATTAGAGTTGTTACTTGTAAGTATAATGTTTCATTCAGTCTTGTTGCTTTACTTTAAAACAGTGTATTTGTTATTATGTTTATTGTTAACTGTTAATAAAATATGCATAGGCTTGTAGGCTATTTTAAGTTCATTACCGCAAACACAATTTTTGCTTGTTTTTAAAAATGCCACAGATGCTGTCACAGCTTAACTTGTTGAACCCGGAACATGCCTTAAATGCCCACTAATCATTTGCTGTGATCTCTATCAATTGTTGTTTCAGTTTTACATTGAGTATTATTTTAGAGCTTACTAGAGGTGAAACCGTGTATTGACGTAACCGTGTGTTTGTTTAATGTATGAGTGAAAATGTCCCCTGTGGTGCTTTCCCAATGTTGTGTGAACGTGGCATCACCGATAAGCAGGTAAAGAATCATTGTTTCAGGCTTAGAAGAGTAGCATAGGTGTCTCTAAAGTGTAATATTACTATACAAAAGTTTGATACTTATGCTCTCCAAGGCTGCATTTATTTGATCAAAAATACAGTAACAGTGAAATATTATAACAATTTTTAATAACTTTTTTATTTGAATATATTTCAAAATATGATTTATTCCTGTAATTGCAAAGCTGAATTTTCAGCCAATCTTCAGTGTCACATGATTCTTCAGAAACCAGAAAAATGCTGATTTGATGTTCAACAAACAATTCTTATTATCAATGTTCAAAACAGTTGTGCTACTTAATAGTTTGGGAGAAACTGTGAGACTTTTTTTTTCAGGATTAACTTGATGAATAGAAAGTTCAAAAGAAAGACATTTGTTTAAAATAGAAATCTTTTGTGACATTAAAAATATCTTTACTGTCAGATGAATGTGTCCCTGACAAATAAACAAATAATAGTATTAATTGTACTTATTAAAAGTATTAAAATATTAAAAAAATTCTCACTTATCAGATGAATGGCTCGAATACTGCATTAGGTAGGCTAAAAGATTCAATAGATATTCTCTCTCTCTCTCTCTCTCTCTCTCTCTCTCTCTCTCTCTCTCTCTCTCTCTCTCTCTCTCTCTCTCTCTCTCTCTCTCTCTCTCTCTCTCTCTCTCTATCCACCTTGTGGTTTCAGCATTCCTTGAATCTCATTCCTTTCCTTAGTCTCTCTTTGAGTTTTTCAGCCCCATCTCACCCACTCTTTCTTTCTTTCTCTCTCTCTCACTCTCTCCCGCTGGGTCAGATTGCTCTCTGCCCTCATCTCTCCTCAGCCTGTCCCCAATAATCCTGCCCTCAATACCCGAAGCCCCAGACCCTTCTGCCCCAGCCCAGACCTCCATCACCCAGCCACTATCAGATTCCTCTTTCTGCCTTTTTAGGATCTGACACCTCTTGCCCCCTTAGCAATTCCCCACCATCTCTCTAGGACTCCAGCGCCACTCCACCTGGAGTGGGTTAGCAATGTAAGAGGCAGGCAACAAGTATGAAGACAAGACGATAATGAAAAAAGGTTGAATGTTTCCTTTCCAAGTACAGTGCCTTACATATTTACTGTCTTGGATTTGTTCACTTTAATTGACTGAGCTTGAGCAGTTTTTTAAAGGAAAAAACAATTTGGATTGAAATTCAAATAAATTCATATAACTGTATCAAGACTCATTTTATAATCCATTTATTCACCTTTTGGGCATGACCTGAAAATTAAATTTCTAACTTAAACTGTCAAAAATCTCCAAAGTTTAAAAAAAACTGCTAAAGTGATAAAGGTCAAAAGTTTAAGTGTATTGTTATGAAAAATGCACAATTAAAATTTTGTGTGAAATGTATATTTTCCAATACATGTTTTACTACAAAACTGGAAGAAAAACAAAGCCACAGATCTAAACAAGTTGTGTTCCAAAACTCAAAAAAGTAGCTTTCTGTAAGATTGTGTTTGGGTGCAGTACCACTAGATGAAATTAATGTCCCATTCATTTCTGGAGGAAAGCAAGATATTTCAGGATTATTTACTTTTTTGAATCATGTCCCACTTCATATATATATACAGTATATATATTGACTATTCAGACTAATTGTTTTTTTTGCTAGTACAATATGTCCAGAGATTAGTAATCATAAAAATGCCACATATTTATGTAGGTTCATAAGCCTACATAATCTTGAGGAAACTGGGAAAGAACATGTTACTGTGGATTTAATTAAATAGTTGCAACACCTGATGTAACATCCTGTCACACAAAGAATGGTGAAAGAAAACAGGAAATCTGATCTTTCAAACTGAAAGGATAAAAATACTTTTATTGCATGTCAAACCAATTATGAAGGTGAAAAGTTCATGCATGTTTTTTTTTTTGTTTTTTTTTTTTTTCCTAACAGCTTTGAGTCAGAAAGTCTCACATAAAAGAACAGGTTTATAATTAGTGTCAAAATGGTCAATTGAAATTCTGTGTGGTTTTAAAGTTGTAAAACAATAATTGTAAAAACAATAATTGCAAGCGAGTGTTTACTTTTTATAGTCACCATACATCCACATTTATCCAGAGGAGCAAGTATTGTGTTTGAATAGGTGCCTTACAGATCACTGGGGTGGCGTCCCATGGACGAGTTCATTTTTCAGAAATAATGTGTCCTGGGACGTATTTGGAAGAGAACACTACCATCAAGGATATTCTTGGAGCCTTGAAAGGCACATATGTATATTTAGTGTACGTGTGGGTTTTGGTGGCTCCTGTCTTGTAAACCTTGGTGATCAGACGGGACTCTGAGAAAGTCGTGCTGTGTTTTTTGGCAAAGATGTGTGTCTATTGCAGTACTATATATATGTGTTTATGATGACCATGTGACTACATTTTGATTACTTTTAACCTATCACCTGCTTTACATTAGGTAAAATCAATAAAATATGAACAGATCACTGTCGTTGAGTGAATAGCAAACATGTATAATAAAAAAGTGGCTAATCTGATTATGAGCATTTTTTAAAAAATGTAATATAATCTAATTACAAGTACATTTTTGGAGTTCGATAATGTAATCCAGATGAAATATAATCATATTTAGCTCCCTTTACACCAGTGGGCGTTAATTCCTGCACGTAGCATTCAAACCATGGTTTGTTCAAAACAATAATTAAACCCTATGAAACGAGAGGATATGCATATAACAAGCTTGGTGCCCCCGGGTGCAACGAGGTCAGTGGCTGATCTTTTTGTATAGCAGCACTAATGAGAATGCAATTAAACAAAATGCGCTTCCGTCGTCACGATGACCTAATGAGAGACATGGTATGGTGGGAAAACCCAGCACCTGTGCGAGCACGCAAGTGACACTATACGCTGCAGCCCATACACTAATTCGAACCCACCAACCGGTGCCCGCTTCATTCAGCGGAGCAGTGAAGGGGTGATGAAAGAAAGAGGGGGGGTGAAAGAGCAAGCTTAATTACCAGAAAATGCAATCAGCGCTAGAGTTCACTCGCAGACAATAGCCGGGGCATGGACCTCATTGGGGTTACCCGTAAGGACCCAGTGGACAATTGGGTCATTGACATCAGATTGCTTGACAAGTCCCCGCAGGGCAGAGGAGAGTTCAAAAACCAGAGCAAAATCGAGAAGTTTGTCGCTGAATCTGTCGGAAAGGGCCTGTCAGGAGCGATTAGCACGCCCTCCAAGCGCCCAAATGATCAAAAGGTCCTGTCCCTAACACACACACACAGTGGCCCCCGCCATTGCAGGTTTAATCTGAATTTGCATGGCTCTGTGTCTCAGTGTTCCTCAGGCATGATATAATTACTACGATGAGCACTGCCCCATTGGCTCAGCGCTGCCCGGAGTTGTTTTGCGAGCTAGCTGAGTTTGGAGAGTGCAGTTGGTCAAAGCGCTGGTGAAGATTGTCTGTTAATGGTGATTTAGTGTTAATGGTGATTCTATGGCATTTTTCATTTACTTATGTGCCCTATAAGCTCTGTAAAGGTGAAAGAAGCAACTAGCTGTTGAGCTGAACTTGCATTTGAACTTGGCAGTGTGTGCATGTATTGGGATGCATTGGCTCTGTCGCTTAATTTTGCGTAAATTAATTAGTATCAGCAACCCGATCTCACGACCAAGTCGTACGAATTCGACGAATGATTAAAAAGTGGCTAATTCGTAACAATTCATACAACCTCACTCGTACGAAGTAGTACGATTTTGCTAAATCGTACATATTTTACGAATTGGCCAATTCGTATGAATTCGTACGAATGACCTAACCCTTACCCCGCCCCTAAACTTAACCGTCACGTGGGTTTAGACAAATCGTACAAATTCGTACGAGTGACGTCGTACGAATTAAACATTTTTTACTCATTCGTCGTATTCGTACGAATTGGGCGTGAGATAGTGTTGGTATCAGAGACAGCATTTTGGGTAATCGTCAGTCAAAATGCATTTTTCTTATTGGCTGTGCATAAAAATTATTGTCTGTGCATAAACAATCAAGCACCTCCTAATTCTCTAAAAACGCCCAGACACACTGATTCTGCCTTTTTTAAATTAAAATCTTTATAAATAATTAATGTAAGTACAGTTTTAAGTATAAAAGAAGATATACTGTATGTCTATATAAAAGTGGTAACCAGACAGTTGACAGTAGCCATTGACTTGAAGTCAGTGGGGTACATCAACTGTCTGGTTACCAACATTCTTTAAAATATATTTTGTGTTCAACAGAGAAAAAAGCTTCTGAATAAATACACAACATAACATAAGTGTGAATTATATGACTAAAATTGCATTGGGGTGAACAATCCCTTTAAGTGCTATCAAATCAATCACTAAGGTCAAAGTCTGGTTTAGATGTACACCATAATTTAATCCAAATGTATTTGGTTAAACAAGAAAAACGTTTAGCTAATGTTATTGTTTTTCACCGATCCAGTACAACGATGCTTATTTGGCCTGTTTTCTCACCCCTTCAGGCATAATTTGCCCATTAAGCATTGACAAAGCCACTATTATTCAGCACCTTGATCGACTCCATTCGTCAACAACTGACGTCAAAAGGCCAGGCACTGAGACTACAGTAATGGTGGTTTTGGCACGGGGAGAATGTTCGTCCACATAGGGAACATGCTGATCTCTCACTGAAAGACCTGTCCCCTTTCATCACTGTCTGATAAATCTATTGTGGCAGATCAGGGAAGAGTGCAGCTATTCCGACAAGGCTCAATTGACCTTGTGTGGCATTCCCCAGAAGCTGTCACATTGCCACACTGTAATGGAGGCAATTAGCCGCTCTGTGTGTCTTTTACCTTCATAGTCAAATATGCCGCACACACACAGGTATCTACTGTATAGACACATTTAATGGATGAAGGAAGTAAAGTTCACACTAGTAGAGTAACCACTGGCATAGTTCATGGACATGATCCATTAACATTTGTCTTAACAACACATTCTCATCCCAAGACGTCGTCTAACTGACGCTTTTGACCATAAGTCAACGTCCAACATACCCTTTAACGTCAGTTAGATGACGATCCTAGGGCGTCATCCAACAGACGCTTTACGTTTAACATCAGTTGGATGACGCGGGTAGGTTTAGGTCTGAGGTAGGGTTAGGGTTAGAGTGTCATCTAACTGACGTTAAAGGGTGCCCTAAAACGTCAGATGTTGACGTATGGTCAAAAGCGTCAGTTAGATGACGTCTTGGGATGAGAATGGGCTGGTCTTAAAGGGGTCCTATTGTGCTTTTTTTACATTTTCAACTTTCTTTAGTGTGTAATGAGCTGTCTGAGCATGAAAAAGGTCTGCAAAGTTACAAAGCATAAAGTACTCCAAGGGGAGTTATTCTCTATATCAGTTATCACTGTTCCTGAACTACCTGAAAAGCCTCTATTTTAGTCTTTTCTTCTGGGAACGTAGTCGTCACAATGTCCAAGGCATAAAATAAAGGGGACGAGGCCTTGTTGAGTTGCATTATAGTGTGTGTTGTCACCATTCCCAAGCGACGCTGTGTTTTCAACCCCAGATCTAATGCGGTTATGGTAAGGGCCGAATTTCCGAAACACACTTAAACCGGTTTACCAATCAACACACACTGATCCAGCCGACCAATCAGAGCACATTGTGCTTTTCAGAAGGAGGGGCCTTAAAGAGACAGGAACCAATTTTGCGTTTAAAAGACATATAATAGCCGCCCAAACACAGCCCAGACGTCTAGGCTAAAACAGGGCAAAATTTAGTAAACATCTAAAAAACCATAGCCCAAGAATGGACAAGTCATCAATTAGATAACAAAGAAATTAAATGAGTGAACAAAAATTAAACCAAACACCTTGTAATCACTTGAATTGAATTGTAATCACTTGAATCAATTGACTTTGCTTACATGATGGAATATCATATCGCAGGTTATTATTGACAGACTGGCAATGAGATGCTGCAATGTATGTAAAATAAGGTGTTCATAGGTAGGTCTATAGTAATAGGTCCTCTTTTATGCCCTTTTATGCTTGTGTTGTGTGTTTTATCTCATGAAATGGCATTCATGCATTAGGCTTAAAGGAGAACTCCGGCGCAAAATGAATGAATGAATTTGGTCTAATAAAACATTGGTACCTAGTCAACCCTTCTCCGAGATTTGTTTTCATGATAATCGAATGTAAAGAGTTTTAGTTCTAAAAACTGTTTAGTGTATAACGCTAGTATATGGGGGCATATAATAAGTAAAAAGAAATCGCAAGTTAATACCACGAACAAGGCTCAAAATAGACCCACACTAACACAGTAACATAATGAGATGTCCCTACACAGTTCATTTTGTATTTAGGGACCCTCATTATGTTACTGTGTTAGTGTGTGGTTATTTTGAGCCTTGTTAGTGGTTTCTTTTTACGTATTATATGGCCCCCATTTACTAGTGTTATACACTAAACAGTTTTTAGAGATAAAACTCTTTACATTTGATAATCATGAAAACAAATCTCAGAGAACGGTTGACTAGGTACCAATGTTTTATTAGACCAAAGGTTGATTTTGCGCCAGAGTTCTGACACACTTTTTGGACAGTTTCAGATTATGTAAATGCAAAATATAGTTTGTAATCTACAGGAAAAAAGGGGGGATTTAAGGACAAGTCCATGTTAAAATTCTTGGCCAGAAATGAAGGAAATTCCTATCATACTTTATAACATGGGTGGGGCATGTGTCATTTGGGTATTGTGGTTTGCTATTCACAAATGACTGTGCAATACTTACTGACTAGTTTTTTAAAACATAAACACCCACACCTTAACACAGTTCATCACGAAAGCTCTAGTTCTCGGTCGTTCGTAGCATATACAGCTTTGAATGGTGGTTAGTCAGTTTAAACATGTTGAAACATTCTTGTATGAGTCAGTACACATAATTGACACAATTCCTCAATATAAAACCCTTCTCGCATCAAAGGGGAGTCCAGTGGCTGAATCATTCCATTATTTAAAAGGTTACAATTCACACACTTCCTCTTTATATTAAAAAGTAATTTATTTCTGTGATGCAAAGCTGAATATTCAGCATCATTACTCCAGTCTTCAGTGTCTTTTTTTTTTTTTTGTAATCATGTAAAAATGATTTACTGTCACATTTAATGAATTCAATGTGTTCTTGCAGAATGTATTAATTTCTTTTGAAAACTGAATTGTACTGTACACACACACACAAACACACACTGCTCTTGGTTCTATTAGAGGATTCAAAGTACTATTTTGAGGCATAAATCATTTTCTAAATGGAAATTTCATTTTCCTACACCTGAAATTTGAAACTGACCCTATTATCTTATTATCAAAGGGGAAATAAGGTTGAAATATCCCTGTTCCTCTTTTTATTAAAGTTTATGGTTGTGTACTATGTATGGTTTACAGCTTGAAGGCAGAATTCTTTGGGACTTTCCATGTTCTGTCAAAGGCAGTTCAAACAAATCTGAGGTGTATCTCAGAGCACAAATGTGCTATGAAATGCAATAATTCTGCTTTTTAGATATATTAATACTAGTACAATACATAACTGAACTTCTGTACTGAAGCTACATCATCAGAGGTCGGCATGATTATTATTCCCATATAAGCTTTTTTTTTTTTTTTTTGTGAGGATGTGAAAATTCTATAAAGTCTATTTGACCCTATTCTCAAAGAGACGAGGAGGCCTCAGACAGTTGTAATAAAGTTGACCCTGTCCTTGTTTTCTATTGTACTCTAGCGGGTCAGTGGGCCACATAATCTCTGGCTTTGATTTAGGCTTCAAGCTCAACGTAGCAGGGCTAGACTGGAGTTTAGCAGTTGGAGACTTGCTTGCTCTTGTTCTTTCTCTCTCTCTTTCCTTTTGTGTAGACATAAGCCCATAGGATGGAGCAAGTGTAATCCTGTGTTCTTAAGACCAGCGCACGGCCGTGCTTTTAATGAGAGTGACCGCACACTCACCCCGAGCAGCAAAAACACACTGGGCTCAAGCATTCAAAGGCCGTCGGAGGGGAACCTGTTTATACCATTCCGTTTGGTGACTATAATCCTTTTCGTATAAGTTTTCATATACTTGTAAGACTTATTATATTTTTGAAATGACCATTGTAATGACCGGTACTGAAATACAAGCAACCTAGTTTAGGTTGTTTAAATTTATTCTAAACCTATTTTGTTGGTATTTCCATACAAAGAAAGTCAGTGGTGTCCAATGATGTTTTGAACCCCATTGACTTTTACTGTATGGACAGAAACAGTTGAAACATCCTACAAAAGTCTTTATTTGTGTTCCACGGTATAAAGAAAGTCAAATAGGTTCGGAACAATAAATTATACCATGATTTTCATTTTTGGATGAACTACATTTTATTTACCAAAAATGGTTCTTCTCTGCCATCACTACAAAAACTCTCATTTTGAACCTTTATTTTTAAGAACGAATTCCTTCAAGTTGTCTTGAGAGTGTCAATCCTAGTCTCTTTCTCATTCCATCTCGATAACTGGATGTACCTCAAATGGGTTTTAATTAGACCTGCAGATGGAAAAACTAAGAGACAGAGGCAGAGACAGCAAGACTGCTTTATCAACAGCCCTTCAGGCAGTGTATGTCTGTTTCACCCAAGTAAAGGAAAATCCCCTCTGATCTTACTTCCATCATTCCCTTGTTCTCTCTCAGCACCTCTTTTCTATCTCTCTCCCCCGTCACTCTCTCATTCACCACCAGGCAAGTGAATCTCTTTCGATTTACCACAGAATTTTACAGCATGAATGTTTCCCTGCCATAGAAACAGCATGCAATAGGTCAGACATGTAATGCTCATCCAAACTGAGTATTACTGTATTTATGTATTTGCTAATTAAGTGCATGTATAGTATGCTTTTCTAGAACATTGGCAAAAAATTACATAATTTGATCAGTCCAATCTAGTGTCCTTCCTTAAATCAAGGTATACTCCATTTAAAAGTGAACTAAAGTCACTTTATTTTTCAGAATGCCAGTAACATTTCAATTAATTTAATTCAATAACTTTCTGTAGTTCTGGTTGCATTTTTGTCATATAGTTATTAACTTTAGTTATTAAGTTTTATTGTTAAAAGCCTCCATTCTAATTATTGTGCATCTATATAATTCTAGATAGCTAGCTAGCTGAAGTGTGGGCGAGAGTGTGTGGTCCTGGTAAACCCTACGTTATGGGACAAAATATATCCAAAATATATAAGGACAAGGCCTTGTGAGAACACTTTTTGATCTTCATGAGGAAAACAGCTTATAATCATAATATGTTTTTTGAAAATGTAAAAATGCAGAAAGTTTTCTGTGATGGGTAGGTTTATGGTTAGTGAATAGAATAGTTTATATAGTATAAACATCATGGAAAGTCCCCATAATACATGGACAGGACACTCGAAGTGCATGTGTGCGCATGTGTGTGTGCGCGCCCTCATCCAAAAACTCTTAGATTTGACTTAGATTTGACACATGCCCACTTGTGACCCTCGGCTGGTCACTCATTCAACTTTTCTGGTCTTTCCTTCCTTTCCATTTTTTCTGTCATTCACTCCTGTTATTCATCTCCTGTCTCCTTCCTTCTTTTCCTTTAAACATCAGTCTCTAGCGCACTCTTTCTCTCTCATATGGGCTTTTTCCCAATGTAAATAATTCCTCACTGTCTCTCCAGAGTTGACAGGTTGAGAGACATGCGAATGAGGTGATGAACTCTTGCTTAACGCTTAGCGAGTCTGATCCAACAGAGGTCAAAGGAGGTTTCAGTGCAGATTCAATTTAGATTACGACCACAAGCAGCTATTGTTTTAACGTGAAATACAATCTGAGACGTCTAATGGAAAAACAGACAGAAGTTCAAGGCTATATATCTATTGTGACACAAAAGTAATTCATTGTTTCACAAGTGTTTAATAAGCAACACTGACAAAGTACTTCTGAGTTACCAAGTTTTTAGATAACACTAACACCGGATTTCCACCAACTGTGGAACGGCTGCGGATCGGCTCCACTGTGTGTCGGCTCCGTGCACCACCATCCTTCAATGTCTACCAGGTCTGGATTTGTTTGCGGAACGGATGCGGCCATGACAGACAGGGACGGAGTCGGAACACAGCCGTTCCGCAGTCAGTGAAAATACACACATTGACTCTAATGGAAACCTATTGACTCCTATAAGGTTTAATGAGAGTGAGTGCATGTATGTTACTCCTAAGGTTTAATTCCAAGAATGTATGTCAGTGCTTCATTGTATATTTATTTACACCAATTTAAAGGGTTGATTCACCCAAAAATTGAATTCTGTCATTAATAACTCACCCTCATATTCCAAACCCATAAGACATTCATTCATCTTTAAAACACAAATTGAGATATTTTTGATGAAATCCAAGAGCTTCCTGACCCCTCCCCTTAGACTGCCGTGCAATTACCACTTTGAAGACCCAGAAAGGCAGTAAAGACAACGTTAAAATTGTCCATATGACTACAGTGCTTCAACCTTAATGTTATCAAGCGACGAGAATAATTTTTTGTAAAAATAAAATTAAAAAAAAAAAACTTTATTCAACAATTTCTTCTTTTGCGAGAGCATGCGTGTGCTGCTGACGCACAATCCGGCCAATAATGAGCCGGTGTTCTGATATAGAACCTGGAAGCGCTGCTCTGTGTTTACAACGGGAACCGTGTTAAGAGACTGAAACGGAAGAGAAAGAATTGTTGAATAAAGTAATTATTTTTGTTTTAGTTTCTTTTTATTTTGCACACAAAAAGTATTTTCTTCGTTAATAAGATTAAGGTTGAACCACTGTAATCACATGGACTATTTTTACATGATCCTTCCAACCTTTCTGGGCCTTGATTACATTGTAGTCTATGAGGGGGTTAGAAAGCTGTCTAGATCAAAAAATATTTTAACTTGTGTTCTGAAGATGAACACAAGTCTTATGGGTTTGGAACGACATAAGGGTGAGTAATTGATCGAATTTTCATTTTCGGGTGAACTAACCCTTTAACCCATTCTCAATTTACGCCACTGGTCTAAGGCATGACATTTTTTTTTCTATCAATACGAGTCCTTAGTACCTATTCTTTCTGACCCCCTGCTTCTACAGAGGTAAAAAGACTGGTTTGAGACCACCAGGGTAACCTGCAGTCACTAAGGTTACCTCTATCTACGGTG
This sequence comes from Cyprinella venusta, assembly GCA_038021265.1. Lineage (NCBI taxonomy): Eukaryota > Metazoa > Chordata > Actinopteri > Cypriniformes > Leuciscidae > Cyprinella > Cyprinella venusta. Next base: position 16,107,489 of record CM075875.1, read on the forward strand.
ACACCAGCTACACAACACTATGCACGAGTGCAACAGTGCGGAACAGAATGTCTGAGATTTGAGTGAACATTCTTTCTCATGTTTTTTCTTTATATATCCCTCTCCAAATGCCCTCTCCCCCACCTCTATTCTTTTTCGTTCTTTCTTTCTTTCTATGGCACGTTTTCACTTGGTCTCTCAGTGTGGCATCTGACCTATCGCACACTTCAGTGCCCCTCCTCGGCCTCCACTCAATGCAGGGCCGACACGCTATTCAACATGTTCACATTCTAGACATATTAATGCACACTCATGCACCAACGCTAACAAACTAACATGCACATAATGACATAGGGGCCTGCTGCCTGTGTCTGTGTGTGGCACTGGGATTAAGTCACGTTTGAGGACAGATGTTCTCAAATCTGACCTATGCATGCTCTGCTAAAGTAACTCATTTGATTAGAACACACAGACTCTCTCATGCCAAAAATCTGCAAAGGCACAGCCTATGAATGTCTGTTTGTGTGCATGTATGTTACATCCTGAGGCAATTTTGGATCTTTCAGCACAAGGTAATTAGTCTGAACCACACACTCCTCTGTTGTGTAATACTAGAGAGGCAAGAGGTATGTGTGTTTGTTATGTCCGATAAGTGTATGTTTAAATAGCGAGTCAACATCAATGTATTTTTCAAATGTGCAACAGTACAGCTTTAAATTTAGATATAATTGATATAATATTGAATATTCCCTCAGAAAATGCTAATAAATTTCACAAAGAATTACAAAGAAATATCAAGTAACACACTGTATATTTTCTGGTAAATACTCCAATAATCTTTCATTTACAAATTTGAAAAATAATTTATATAGTGTCAAAATAAAAATAAATGAAACAATTTTTTTATATGTCTTATATCTATTATTTAAACATAACACTTCATATTTATCTAAAAGAAATTTGACTTGAAGTGATAAATATATTGGAATAGAACATTTTATTAGCCTACACATATATTTCAGTTCTGTTCCAATACAAATTTAGCACTTTACACCTGTTCAACTGCTTGTTAACTTATTATCACCAATTACATGGCAGCAACACAATGCATTTTGGCATGCAGACATGGTCTGCGTATGAAAACTAGGTAGGTGAATTATTGCCTCTCTGCCTTATCAGGCAACAACTTTGTAGGTGGCGTTTGCGCACGAAGGTACATCTCAAAACTAATTTCAGAAAGACTTCTGAGGCAGCATAATGGTTTAATGATCTACAACAAAATAGAGAGAGCTGTAGTGATAATCAAGCGAATATTTATTTATTAGTATACAATACTAATCTCTGGCTAGAAATGCAACAGCAACTTTCATTTGCCATATGTATTTTTTAGCTCAACTGATATGGAATGGAACGTACATGATTGTGGGATATCAAAGGCAGTGAAGGATATATCTATCCTGCCTTCAAAAATCAAAGAAAGTAATCTTAGTAGACAGGATGTGGCACGATTACTGGATTTGGACGTGCCTGTTGCCTTCACAGCCTGTAGAGGCAGCATTTTTGAGTTTTCGGATGTCAAAACAATCGGCTGAAGTTCAAACTGAACATCAGAGTGAGCAAGAAAGGTGATTTAAGTGACTTTAAATGAAGAGAAAATATCCAGTGAGCAGTAGTTTTGAGGGTGAAAATCATTTGTTGATGCCAGAGGTCGGAAGAGAATGACTGGTTTGAGCCGATAGAAAGGCAAAAGAAACTCAAATAACCACTTACACACCACAAGGTTTGTAGAAGAGCATCTTTGAACACACAACATGGTATACCTTGAAGCAGATGGGCTACAACAGCAGACGAACACATTGGGTGCCAGTCCTCCCAGCACACCAAAATTTGACAATAGAAGATTGAAATAACTTTGCCTGATCTGGTGAGTCTCGATTTCTGTTGCGACAGGGTCAGAATTAGCCGTAAACAACATGAAAGCATGGATCCATCCTGCCTTGCATCAATGGTTCAGGCTGCTGGTAGTGGTGTAATGGTGAGGGGGATACTCTTGGCACACTTTGGCCCCTTACTACCAATTAAACACAGCCTACCTTAGTATTGATGCTGACCATGTCCATCGCTTTAAGAGCACAGTGGACCCATCTTCTGATGGCTACAGGATAACACGCCATGTCACAAAGCTCAAATCATCTTAAACTGTTTTTTTTTAACAGGACAATGAGTTCACTATTCTCAAATGGCTTCCAGTTACCATATCTTAATTGAATGGAGCTTGTTTGGGATGTGGTGGAACTTGAGCTTCACATCATGGATGAAAATTAGACCAAAATCCATATTGAACTAATGCAGTTTTGAAGACAAAAGGAGGTTCAGCCTAGTTCTAGCAAGATGTACCTAATAAAGTGGCTGGTGAGTGTATTTGCCCAGTTACCAGTTCCCCCCCTCCACCATCTCATAATGGGGTGGGACAGATGTCCATCATCTCAGTATAGCTAAGCACACTCTGAATAGGCTCAGTCTATCCCCCGTCATGACTAGCTGAGACCAGACTGACCTCTGACCTCTCACTAATTACATATTGCTAAGGCAGTGATGATGGCGCAAATCCAGTATTTTCCAAACAAGGCAGTAATGGGTAACTATAGGAAGCAGAGCAACAAACATGTTTTAACGTTCACAGGACATCTCTACGAGGTCATTCAGACAGATGTGCACAAGCCACAAAAAGCCACAAATGTGCACAAATGTCTGTTGGAAGACTAAAGACCCTCCATAATATATATTGAACAAATATAGGTTTGTGGTTCGCATGTCGATATTCAAATGTTAAGTGCGTTTGGGAAAGAAGACAAAAATGAAAACAATATGCTAATTCACAAGTTGATTATTTTTAATTTTGTGGTAGTTCAAGCATGCTTTCCTATTTCTGTCTACATGCTTTTATAAAGCAGAATTTAACAATATAGCAGAACAACTTCTTGAAATAATATTCTCAATCTATATTTGATTATTTTCCTAGAACGAAGGTGTGTTTATCACTCTTCATTGTATTAAAATAACAAGGTTCATGTTTTGCTAATTGCACTGCCTCTGCAATTATCATATTCTCTCAGATTTAAGTAACAATCAGGCAATCCCCACATCTGACTATCTGCATCTGACTAACTAACCCTTTAACACTGGCATAATGGACATAATGGCACAATATACACATTTACTGCTAAACTCACTTTTAAAGGTGCAGTAAGTGATTTCTGAGAAACGCTGTTAATATTCTAAATCACCAAAACATTCACACCCTAACCCAAAAGGATCACACGGCTATCTTGATAGCCTAGTCCCCAAATCACAAACACGCTATGTAAAACTTCACCCCTAATGAGTGTATATGCCCCTTTCTGCTGATTGGCTACAAGCGTGTTTTTGTGCTTGGTCTGTTCCACTTTCAACAGCGTTTCTCAGAAATCACTTACAGCACCTTTACATATTAGTATGTAAAACAGCAATGGGTAACAATAAACATTTCATTGTAAAAGGCTACATTGTCACGTCACCTCATTAAGTTGCAAGTTTTATTTAGTGTCCAATAGCATACTAATAATGTGAATTTGGTAACTGGGCTATCAAGATAGCCATGTGATTCCTTTGGGTTAGGGTTTGATTGTTTCGGTGATTTAAAATATTAATAGCGTTCATCAGAAATCACTTACTGCACCTTTAAAAGTGAGTTTAGCAGTAAATGATGTATATTGTGCAGTTAGCAATGCACAAGTATTCCATTCCGGACATTCCTGATCCTGAGTCACGTTATTTGACATCCCTGCATGTCTTGACTGCCTCTATGTGTGTATATACATCATTCACTTCGCCAAATAACTTTCATAATATCACACACACATAAGGAAAATAGTTTAAGCATATTTTTCATTTTAAAAACAATCTTTTATTTTTAATCTCATATTTTTTCTTGAGTATAAACATCTTTCTCAACAGAAAGACATTAGCTATATTGAGTAAACACGAGTTGGATGGTGAAATGTCTGTTGTCTATGTCTAGATGTTCACTTTGTGCTCAATGGAAGTGCGATCCAAGCATGCTAGCTCATGTCTAGAGAAAGAGACTTTCTTGCTAAGTGTTTCTTGTGCTGTCTTGTGAGGTGGTGGATACGTTTTATTGAGTATTACCACAAATATTGTGTTATGTCACCTTTGCGTCAGCATTACGCTAAATCAGAAATAACAAAAATGTATTGACTGGAATCCTAGGTTTAAAGATTATTTTATGGTATTGAATACATGTGCTTGTGCACTTAAAGAGAAAAGAGAGACCAAGAAAAGAGAGACCAAGAGAAACTTATATATAGAAAATGTATTATTTACATGTTTAGTAATCAATAAAAAAACATAAGTATTATATATATATATATATATATATATATATATATATACAGTATATATAATATATATATATATGGTTTAAATATCACGTGTATATATATATATATATATATGTGTGTGTGTGTGTGTGTGTGTGTGTGTGTGTGTGTGTGTGTGTGTGTGTGTGTGTGTGTGTGTGTGTGTGTGTGCCTATTCATTTATTTAGTGTTCAATTATTTATATTTTAACTTTGTTTACTTTAATATAAATAAATAATAATGTTTATTAATAACATTTATTAATTTATTTAGTGTTTATTTATATATTAACACTAAAAATAACTAATTGTTCATCAATAAATATGATATTTAAACCATATATACATACACCATATATATATATATATATATATATACATACATACATACATACATACATACATACTATGCATACACCATATATATATATATATATATATATATATTAGTAAAGGCATTTATTGCTATATAAATATAAAATGAATTGCTTAGAATTGCTGATGCTGACTTTTTAAATGTGAATTAAATTGCATCATTTCAGCCTTTATTAATTGATTAGTTATCTCCATCCTATCTCTAATCTCTTCTCTCCATCATGGACCTCAACCTCATGTCCTAAAAATGCATTTGGCCAATTAGGCTAATTTTGCAAATGTTTAATTGCATTAAGTCGGGGATCTTTTGGATCTGGGATGTCCGTATCAGCAGATTTTATCTATGCAGAAATCAGCTATTCCTGTGGAGCTCCCTACAGGCCGCAGCGCACACTTAGACAATCCCACAGATCTGAATGAGAATGAATCCCTCAATTCCACCTTCCACAATGACCAACCAATTAACTCTCAGCAAATATTTATCACAACTGAGAGGAGAGAGTCCCTCAACTACCAGCTGTGAGTAAGAAAACCCTCAAAAAAAGCTGAGACGGTGTGTGTAAGAATGTCAAATGATTATCAGCTCACTCAACTCCTGCCATGTTAAGACAAGATAAGCATGCTTAACTTTAAGTCTGCATGGTGAAGGATGCAACCAGTGAATAAAACAACACACTGCCAGTCCAGGTAATTTGGCTGGCGGTTATCATCAATAACTGACTGAGATAAAGATGAAAGCAAAGCAACAAAAAAAATAAAAATCACTCCAGAAAATTTCCCTAAAACTGTTTAGCAGCTGTCAGACCATGTGATCTGCAATAGATAATAGGTTTGTGGTTTGTGGAACCCAGTTGAAATGCAGATCCGTACAAGTACAGCACAAACAACATTCTCTATGACGGCAGCTCCGCAATCTTGTTTTTTTATCCAAACTTACACAAACAGTCTGTGACAAGTGCACTGTTTAAATAGTGAGCCCTAACCAGTATACGCAATTATATTCTGTTGTTCCTGTGGTCATAAACTCTAAGACTAATTACCTTCATGGTACGAGTCTGTAGGAGAAGCCTTCGAGATCCTCAGAAGTACACAGTGTGGTGGGAGAAGGAAACAGGCCTTGGGGCAGGCATGAGTAGTGTCATGTAATTGCTTGTAATTAGTGTAATTAAAGGCAGTAGTGTCGGAGAGAGAGCAGAGGTTAGAGTCAGGTACACACAGGTAAGGATGGGGGAGAGGATGTTTTTGAAATTCAGTCGAGCACAAAGCTGTTGAAACATTGGTACCGTGCCAAATGACAACACCGTCTGGAGCTAAATACGTGTGCGTGTTGGCAGACTGTTTGCTCATGGGGATTTGTGCATGCGGCATATGTAATATAAGCATCAAAGATGCTCTTAATCTACAGCTTGATTCTGTCTCACTAGATCTTTTTTGTCACAGTTTACTTTAGCAACATATGCACACTTGTGGGTTAATGCAACAGACTTGACCATTTTTCCATGCCAGAGAAAAGATCTTATAAACATCTGAGCAGAAAAGAGTGACTCAAGCTTTGTTGGGTGTCTTTGTCATTCATTGTTTGCTGGGCGTTAAAAGGGTGAGAATGTTATATGCTGCCCTGTTGGATCCTATACACTCAAGCTCTGCTGATGTAAGGAAACCTCACTTTTGATGACTTGAGGATACCTGTTGTTAAGAGAGAGATGCCTTGCATGGAACCGGGGTCAAGGGGCAAGGGTTATTGGGGTGAAGAGAGGGAGAAATAATTGATGAGGGTATTCTGCTGATGTAACACATTTAACGATTGTTTTCCAATCTATGTGTAAGATAGCGATTGATAGATAAGGGAAAGAAAGAGGAACGTTTAGGATCCTTACAAGGCCTTTACACAAAGCACACATTTTCACTGTCATAAAACTTTTTATTCGAAGGATTAGACTAATTCCACAGATCTTTTATTTGGAACAGTAATATTTGGAAATATTATTACAATTAAAAATTCTATTTTCAAAATGTAATTTAGTGATGACAAACAAATATTTCTTACTATTATCAATGTTGAAAATGTTTCCCCCTCCCCAGAAATCTTTGATTAACAGAAAGTTTAAAAACAGTTTGTTTTTTTAAGGTTACACTTTATTTATTTACATTTTAGACATTCTACTAATCGACCTTTTCATTTATCCGGGTTTCTAAGAAGCAGAAATCGTCATAGTTGGGTAAAATTCAATAGGAGTGAATGAGTGAATGAGACTACTTTACATTACAATACAATTTTTTTGTGTGTTCCAATTTCATCAAACAGCAAAATAAAAACTACACAATAGTGTTTTAACAATTTTCAAACACAGAAAAAAAAATTTAGAGAATGATAACGGCAGTGAGAAGAGAAAAACTTTACCAACACTGTTTTAGAAACAACCTCACAGCAGCATTAACTAGTTTTTTGTAATTTGATGCAAAGGTAAAATAATACAAACTATAGTGTCTCTCTCTCTATCTCTATCTCTCTCTCTCTCTGCCTTCTCACTCCATCAGTCTTAGAACAATTCTAATCCAGTTCTAACACAGAAACACACACTCATCACAGATTAAGTTAGGAGGGTTAAATTCCCTTCAGTTTGTTTAGCCTAATGAGCAGGTAGCAGTTTATCTGCGAGTATAATAAACCCCCTGCTGCTGCAGGACCAACACGAGTCTCATCTCACTGATAAGACACATTTGACACCAGAATGAGCTAAAAGTACTGTTTTTGTTTGTTTTATATACACCTCCATTAAACCCCTTCCGTCGAGCTACTGTATTCTTTTATCCACCTAGATGACACAAAGTGTTATTGAATAATGTAAGGATTAAATCACCTCAGTCATTCAGAGCAAAGACACAATACTGAGGTCATTTGCAGTCTGGTTAAGATTTTATAGCTACAATCACAGGATTTAGCTCTGTTAGTCCGACTTTGTTGAAATCGTACAATTTCTGACTAAATCATTTTAAAAAGACTAAATATTAGACTGAATGATATAAAACTTTAAACATGGGAAATGTACTTAAGTGGATATTAATGTAATATTTATTAATTTTAATATAATTTAACCCTGTAAAGCCTGGCATCTACAATAAAAGTCATAAAATGGTGTTAAAAAATGAAGTTTATTGAACCTTTAGACAAAATCTAAAGGAATATATATATATATATATGAAGAGTTCAGATGCAAAAGCCTCTAAATGCCATTTGAAATTTTCTTCTAAAATGACCATTTTTATCAAACCTGTATATTTAAGTTCAGTAATTTCACTTAAATGACAATTAATAGGTAATCTTTATTGCCATTTAAGTGAAATTACTGAACTTAAATATACAAGCTTGATAAAAATGATCATTTTAGAAGAAAATTTCAAATGGCACTTAGAGGCTTTTGCATCTGAACTCTTCATATATATATATATATATATATATATATATACATATACATATGTACGTATATATATATATATATATATATATATATATATATATATATATATATATATATATATATATGAAGAGTTCAGATGCAAAAGCCTCTAAGTGCCATTTGAAATTTTCTTCTAAAATGATCATTTTTATCAAGCTTATATATTCAAGTTCAGTAATTTCACTTGAATGACAATAGGTAATCTTCATTGCAATTTAAGTGAAATTACTGAATTTAAATATACAATCTTGATAAAAATCTTCATTCTAGAAAATTTCAAATGGCATTTAGAGGCTTTTGCATCTGAACTCTTCATATATATATATATATAAAATGCAGTTTTGTGAAGTTGCTGATATTTATATGTGCAAAAAGTAAGAGATAAAGTAATGAAATTGAAAATGCTTGAAATGTAAATCAATGAGATTGTACTGTTGGATGAAAAACATATAATGCAATGCTATACAATTACGATCGAGAGACATAAATAAACATTCAATCAAGTAAACTAAGCCGCTTCAGTCCAGTAAGTTTTCATCTTCAAATATTGCTAAGAATATACTTCATAAAAATCAGTTAAAAGACATTGTATCACAACCTGAGGAAGGGGGATGTTTTTAGAATTATAGTAAAGGGCCGCCTTGGTACAAAAGTATGAATCAGATGACAGAAGCATGCAGTAGGTTGTGTACAGCTGTTTTTTCATTTAGAGACCTTAGAAATGTCTTTGTCAAATACAAAACCGTAGACTTAGTGATAATATAGCCATCAAATCATTGCTGAGGGTTTCTTCAAAAACAAAGCTACCAATAAGCCTGTATGACTCAGTAAATTACACCCAATGCTCCAGTTTTTGTCTGTTGCGCTCATTTAAAACTAGCATGGTGTGCGTAATCATACTGTACAACTTCTATAAACAACCACACTTATTGCCATGACCTTATCCTCAGTAACGCCTGATGAAGACTATATAGTCTGAGCCGTAGGCTTAAGCATCGAGACAGCTGAGCATTAAATCCTGGCACACCCCGGCACACCTGTCTAACTGATAGAAGACCTCTCGTGGACAGTTCATGAGAAGAGAGAGGAGATACACAGCAGGTCTTGTTTGCTTTGAAACGGTAAAGGTGATGGGTATGGTTTCTCAGTGGCCTGCAATTGAATAGGGCTCTATAGAATTAAGAGGTAGGGCTTGACACCTTTGACAATGCTAGTGATACTCTCACAGGTGCGTGGACACGCACATAGAAACAGAGCGTGTTCATTTACACATAATCAAGGCCCCGGTATTCTCATGGTGAGGCTCTTTTTTGTTCTTAGGGATAAAATGAAGCTTGAAATACATTTGCAGCCATATATTGTTCCCAATGCTGCCCACGCTGCTGAGAGAGCATTTAAATGAGTATGTAAATATGTGCTATGCGCTTTCCTTTCAATAACAAAATACACTCGCACCAAAAATTAACCAGAGAAGTTTTTCAGAGTCACATGATCGCCACAGACCAATAGTGTTTACCAAGCAAACTTTTCCATGTTTCGAACTCTAAAAATGAACTCCAAACGAATTTCGTTCAAACTGAGGTCATTCAATTTAAGTATATCGGGGCTTTAATCATTTATGACTGTGGATGGGTGGTGGAGTGAGAGTTCATTCATTCATCAAAAAGAAAGGGAAATATGTTCCTGCTGGTTATTGTTTGCTTGCAAGATTGACAGGTGTAAATCGCACCATATTGAGACTAGAACACACATACACACACACAAGGTCACCAGCGCACCCTTTAACCCTTCACAAAGGTGTCAATCATTTCAAATCAGGCTAGTCTGGTACTGGGCCCTCAAGTCGACCCCCAGCTGAAAAACTCCGCCCTCCATCTGCCCCCAACAGAGTGTGATTGACAGCTTGACTATGAGGATTGATGGTGTATTGAGGGACCCCCTCCTTCCCGTAGTCTTACTTTGCCCTGCCAATGCACCAGGCGCTCAGTACATCAATGCTAAAGTAATTAGCCAGCAGTAGTCATATTTCTCAGTCTGGGAGTTCCCTGTGTCTGAATAACTGCAATAAATCATACTGAGTGACACTGACATAGAGAATAAAAGCAGGCCTGCCACACTGTACGCTTAACCAAGGAAAAGGAGCTAGTGCTCTCTCAACTCTCACCCGCCCTCACTACCTCTATCCTCAGTCCTATAGTCTATTGTTTTCTTTTTTAAAGAGACAGTTTATCCAAAAATAACGCACTCTGCCTAATGTATTTACCCATATGCTTTTATATTCTTATTTTTTTTTCTTTTGACAAGTTTTTGTTGTTGTTGTTAAAGAAGAATATGGCCATTTGATCTTCGCAGTATAATTAGAGTGAATGAGGTTGTCATGCTCTAAAATAACAACAACAAAAACACCATAAAAAGTATTAGTTCTTATGACTCATGTGTCTCTATACTATCTCTTGAAGTCATATAATAGCTTTGTGTGTCAAACAGAACAAAATGTGTTGCTCACTGAAACTCTTCTTGATGCTTTCATTAAAGCTGCAGTCCACAGTTTTTCTTCTTTGTCGCCATCTCTGTTTGAAATCTGCAATTGCAGTAATTCGCGGAATTATCAACTTTACGTGAGATTTACCTCGGCATGGCACAGCGCGGGTGAATCCAATGTTTCAGGAGAGTGTGTGTCTGTCAGTATGACAAACATAAGAATTTTGACCCAACATAAGAATTGACCAAGTATGACCAACGTAAGAATTTTCACCCTAAAATGTCATCTGAACAAGTAAGTAACATCTACTTTTGTTCTTCTGACCAACTAACTGAAATAAAGCATTGCAGAAAATCGCACTGATTAAATCTAACGAGACTTTGTTCTCAAATTGTTCATGTTAACAACATCAGCATTGATGGACTAAATTTTAAGCCCTTCAGAAATGTATCCTTGTTTTTGCATGAGCCGGTTGCAGTTTCTTTTTTGCATCATGATGGCGAGTAAATGATGACAGAATTTTCATTTTGGGGTGAACTAATTCTCTAAACAAAAAGGTTGAAGAGAGAAAGTATAAAAGCTTGAAGAATGTGTTGAATGGGTGTATGTGTGTGACTCCCTGCTGGGCATTTCTCTTTTAAATGTATTTCTTGTAGTAATTGTTTTGTAGGTTTTTTAAATAGCTTTTGAGATTCTGTCTGAATAGGATGACTGAGTCAGCAGGTTTTTTGGAAGCCTGACCTGTCTACAGCACTAAGGGTTTGGTAGCTGGAGAGTACCGGGAATCTCATGCATTGACAGACAGGGAGTGGAGTCTTCCTTTCAGAATAGCATTCACTCAGCACGGAGAAACTTAGGTTTAGAATAGATATGGCAGCTTTAATCTAAACCATTTGACAGTTTACTTCATACATACAGTGGGGAGAACAAGTATACACAGCCGATTTAAAAAGCATGTAGAAGTCTATAATTTTTATCATAGGTACTCTTAAGTACTCTTCGAGTGACGGAATCTACACATCACAGCCAAATACAGAAATGCACTGCAAATACTCACAACACAACCAAACATGCAGCAAATACTCACATCACAACCAAATACAGAAACGTGCTGCAAATCCACATCAAATACAGAAACCCGCTGCAAATACTCACAATGCAACCAAATACAGAAACGCGCTGCAAATACTCACAACACTACCAAATACAGATACACAATGTAAATACTCACATTGCAACCAAATACAAGCACTGCAAATGCTCACAATGCAGCAAGTATAGAAACATGCTGTAAATACTCACAACACAACCAAATACAGAAACACACAGCAAAACACTCACATTGCAACCAAATACAGAAAAGCACTGCAAATGCTCACAATGCAAGCAAGTATAGAAACAAGCTGTAAATACTCACAAAGCAACCATACAGAAACACACTGCAAATACTATATTTGCAACACAATCAAATACAGAAATGCCCCGCAAATACTCACAATAAGTGACGGACCTAGCTGGGGCTTATTGTTCAGTGTCTACTTGTCAGTGATTTTATTGATGATCTGAAAGTTATTATTATTTTTGTTTATTTTAACATCCTGATCATTGTGTGTTTTCTGTTTTTGGTTGCACTATGAGTATTTGCAGCACATGAAACTGATGAAGATGTCTTACTTTGCTGGCTTTTTTTCCAATTTGTATGTTTTCTTCTGTTGCAACACGTTGAGCTCTTTCAACTTTCAACCACTGCACAAAAGTAACACACCTGTTTTTATTAATGACACCTGTCATTTTCACCTGTTTAATTAATGACATAATGATCAGCTTAATAGAATGATTTCTGAAGGATCATGTGACACTGAAGACTAGAGTAATGATGCTGAAAATTCAGCTTTGCCAACACAGGAATAAATTACATTTTAAAATACATTAAAATAGAAAATGGTTATTTTAAATTGAAAATGAAAATTGAAATAATGTTTCTCAATATAATAGTTTTACTTTATTTTGATCAAATAAATGAAACCTTGTTGTGCATATAAGAGATTTTTGAGCAGTAATATGTTTTGGTTTATATATATATATATATATATGATTATTTATTTGTTTATTTATGTAAGTATTTAATGCATATAAGCATATTGCTAGATTATTTAGAATTTGGTGCTTCAGTCACTTTCTTCAAATCAGCATATTGGTTTCTTGATTCTTTAAAGCACCAGTACATGTTCTTCTAAAAAACTTTTCATAAGTAGCATATGACTTCTTTTTTTTTTTCTTTTTTTTTTTTTTTTTTTTGAGGATCTTCTCCTGGGACATTAGATTATAAAACATTGTTTGGTTCTAATTGGAACCCAAAGTTGATCAGTCCATGAATCAGTGAAACTAAGTGACTCTCTTCCCTGTGTGTTCAATCTCTATGCCACAAATGTGAATATATTGGATCGGTCAAAGTATGTTAAAGAGCATCCAAATGTGGTTGATGGATTAGCTCCATGTGAAACAGCCCTTCATCCTCAGAAACAGTATGCTGATCTACCTTCGATTGACTATAATTCCGTAGAGGCTCATTCATTCAGTCATCTGTCTCTGTAACAGGGGGCCACATGTGTGTAATGTGAGTTTGAATGTGAAAGGACAGCAGATAAATCCAGTTAGCTGTGATTAGATTACACTAGGCTAGAATGAATGGAATCAGTTGGAGAGGTGACAGAGAAAGGGGGGTAAAACCACACAGATCCCTTTAACTCAATCCATTAGAGTACAACGACATATTCATTAAGTCAGGCCAGCCCAGGACTCTGGTTTAAAATGATCTGTGGTCCTCCCTCCCACTGCTTTTCTCTTAAAAACTTCCTTCCTTTTCTCTTTCATATTGATGGTCATGGAGAGGGCTTGAAGGTGACCGAGGTGGGGGTTTTGTGCATGAGTGTGTGTGCGCGCCTTTCTTCCTGACTTTCACAAACCAATACTAAGTTTTCTTTCCCTGACCAATATGATCTTAGTCAGTCCACTTTAAAACAGCTTGAGTTTTTTTTCCCATTAATTAAAACGGATATGATGATGAAACAAATGGTAGTGCACAGCCAATCTATAAACATTAGCGAGTTTGACTAAACTTGCCTGTTGATTCACAAGGTTAAATCTGTTGTAGGCTATAGTCTGATGTCATGTTAAAAAGAGCATCTCAGGTGTGTTCAACTCAATAGATACTTACTGTAGATCAAAACACTAAAAGAAATCCCCAAAATTGGTCCTGTTAAAGTTCAAAAGATCTTCAATTATTTCCACCCATGCAATTAATAAAATTACCAAGTTGAATAAAAACCAGAGGCGTTTATACTTCTTAACTTATTCTACATTGACTTAAGTTGTGTCTTTCAAATGATTAGGAGGGTTAGTTCTTTATTGCAGTCCAGCCCTGTCATTCACCACAGGAAACTCCTGTCAGTGGGGAGGCGGGATGTTGAGTGATTGACGCTTTGGCCATCCAGACAACATCCTCTGGTCGGAGGAAAAACATTAAAATGTCTGGGTCCAAATAACCTGCCTTTCTAATATCCTCTTGAACATCTACCCGCTTTAGTTCAAATAAATGAATAAAACACCCTTTCTATGATTTTCTCTTGAATTTTGCTTAATGTCCCTACTTACATTGAGTTACTTGAGATGTTGTATTTAGCATATTTTGCCCCTGTAAACACCACTCACACAGCTTGTTTTCTAGGTTGTTGTCTATTAATTCAACATTCTTAATGTGATAAAGCAAAAACAGAAGAACTTATTTGACATTTATGAGCTGTAAAGTTTATATGATTTCAGAAGCAGCTTTTTGCCAACATGCATGTTTGGATTTAACTTTCAATAAATCTATCTATACAACGAGAGAGAGAGAGAGAGAGAGAGAGAGAGAGAGAGAGAGAGAGAGAGAGAGAGAGAGAGAGAGAGAGAGAGAGAGAGAGAGAGAGAGAGAGAGAGGTGCATTGGTTAAGTAGGCTGGCATGAAGGGGGGGGGGGGGGGGGGGGGGGGTTGAACAGACATCAAATTCACACCCGTCAGAAACACATTCCAGACTGTGTGTCTGTGCAGAGGCTTGTGTGATATATTCTTGGGTACCTCCTACTGTAGCTAAGGTTGAACGTTCAGACAGCTGGAACATTAGACATTCTGACAATATACTTCCTCTTTTTATATATGATAAATTTGTGTGTACGTGCGTGTGTTCCCTTTCGTTGTCACTCTGAGTTACGTCGGATGACGATGAATGGGGTTTCGCTTAGAAAGCCTTTCAACTTCAATTATTATAGAACAGCCAATGGCCAAGAAATGCCATGGGTCTGCGGAATTTGCATGGCGCAACTCCGCCCCATCTCGTAGGTATAAAAGGAGGAAGCCGGCAATATGCAGATATGTTTTCGCTTCGGAGCCAAGTTTGTTCTTCTCTCCACAAGCCGTCTCTGAACCAAGTGATGACTCGGCAGCGCTGCCGTCTTCGGGTGTGCAGTCATTCGCCGAGTCTGATCCCTCGGCTGGGCAGCACCCTAATGTGGTTAAGTAAAGAAGTGATACCCTCCCCCATGAGCACACAGAGTTCACACTGTACTGCGTCGCACTGGCCCACTAAGACCTGGTTCTCCGAACTTGTACTCCTCATGACATCACCTCCCTGGCCAATTCCTCTGAGGAAGGACCTCCTTTCTCAGCGATTGGGCACCCTAAGAGCACCAGTTGACGAAGAGGTTCCACTTCAACACGTAGGCATGTCTCGTGGACGACGCTCTAGCGGAAGTGATGGCAGCCACCACTGCTGGTGGTAGGGTACACAAGTCTGCCTCATCCCGTTCAGGAGCCACACATAGAGGTTCCAAAGTTCACCAGCAGTGGTGGCTGCCATCACTTGAGTATTACTCGTTTTGTAATACTCAAAGTTGATAGGATTTCTAAGCGAAACCCCATTCGTCATCATCCGAAGTAGCGTCATCCGTTTCTCATTTTCAAGTCAAGCTATGATATGTGATCTGCTTAGAATTATAAATCAAGTCCTTTCTTTCTGAGAGATACAAGCATACTAAAATAGTGGCGCTCAGCTAGGTCACAGGTATGCAAATAATAAAATGATCATTGGAAAAAGGATATGTATCTTTATACGTATGTATCTTTTGTTGTTAACATCACACTCTATGGTATTTTGGTGCAAATTCATTCAGACAAATTAGGTATACGATAACATGGGCACTGAATGCAAACCTTAAGCAAAGCCAGTTGCAAAACAATTTTCTGACACACTATACACAGCCTGAAACTGTTGTTCTGATGGCCTTTTTAACCCCTTGTGCCTGAAGACACAGTAAGAGCAGGTGAGTAGACGGAGAACAGATAGCTTTAATGGATTCAGGCTTTTTGACTGAAACACCTTTTGAAAGCAAGATTTAAAAAACCATTTGAGGTCTTTGTCCTCCTCTTTCCTCTCCTCTATCCCTCTGTCTGTCTATCCTTTTTGTACTGAGGTGCATTTGACCTCTTAATCACTGCCTGAGGTAAGCTCCACATGGCTAATGGATTTTTCCCTCTCGCTCACACACACACACACACTTATATAGATGGTCGGTGTCTAAGAGTGTAAACAGGGTGCCTCTTCAAATTGCCATTGTAGAGTGTGAGAAGAGAGGGAGATCGTATCCTGAAGCACAGAGCCCATGTCATTATGACCTCGGCAAAAGAGACACGTTTTCCTGATTTTAATCCGTATCCGGAATTCGTATTTCTCTCATGGAATTCGTATTTCATCTTCATTTATTATATTAATTTGGTAGCTAGCCTAATAAGCAAGAATTAAAGGAAAAGTTTGGTATTTTACACTTAAAGATGAAATTGAACATTTAAGATTGAAATTTGGATTTTGGACACATGCTGCTGGCCCGAGAATTTTCGGTTTCTGTGATTGCACTTAAAGCCCCTTAAAAAACAGGGCTTTAATTATAAAATTTGTCCTTTAACACTCAACTGGTCATTATCTCAACGACAACTATTTCAGAGTTAGACATGATCACCAAGTCTATGTTTATGTTACTCGAATCATTGAACTTTCAACTAATCAATATTCTAGAAAACAAGATGAATTGCGGTATTGTGTTTTTGCCATGTCACTATAGTGGCGGGAGGAAGTGTAGGCCTCAGGGGTCAGCGTGTGAGGTCACGGGACAACACCCAGAACAGAACCCGATACCCGCTCAGCGTCACACCCCTCTGACAGATAAGGAAGTCAGTCGGGTGGTCAGAAGTTGTTACACATCTAAAAAAAAAAAAAAAAAAAAAAACTCCATCATGGCCTCAGGGGCTCAATGCACTTCCCTCATTTCACACTTGCACATGTACGCATACAGTGAAATTTAAAGGTCTGAGCCCACATGGCATTCAAAATCTTTAAACCAGAAAAATATCAAAGTTTTAGGATTATGAGAAATTCAAAACGTTACGACATTAAATAAACACATTTCAGATTCTGCGCTATTTCTGTGTCAGTCAGATGATCTTTGAATCGTCTCAAATGATGCTGGAGAAAATGATCGACACAAACTTTTTTACACAAGCTTGTGAGTTAATGTAGCTCGAGTGCTTCTGGAGGGATGAACCAAATAAATAATAACCTAATACTAGCAAAAAGACATTTGGAAATTCATGTTAATTTTTCAGTCCAGAATCGCACTTACATTATGATGATTATTGATGTAATTATTGTTATTGAATGGATAATCATTTATATTAAGAAAAAGAAATGATAATACAGACTTGACCTTTGAACCCCACAATATAGGCTATCTAACTAGGTCCTCTTGTTATACCTCCTCTTTCTCTCTCCACACACACACACACACACACACACACACACACACACACACACAGTGATGACAGACAGCGTCTGAGAGGAGGGGAAAAACCCTTAAGAATCAAAGCAGGACATCCAGGAGACGAGTGTGCATCTCTCTCTTTGTGTGTGTGTGTGTGTGTGTGTGAGAGAGAGACACACGGGTGGTTGGGGACTACCTTGATGAAAGATAGATGCAAGTCTTTTCCATCTCTGTCCTTTTCATTGCTATTTATCCTTAATAAAATGTCCTTTTTATAGTCCTTATAATTCCCTCCCTGCATTTCTTCTCAGTTATCATACTCCTTTATTAGCGTCTGATGGGTTCTGTGTGCACTGAGGGGTGTCTCTGTGTCCAACAGGAAGGGTTTTTTGTACCGTTGACAGACGAGGCTGTACCTCTGATCATCGGCCGAGACACTTTCTCTCCCCCTGACCTCTTCCACTCCAGTCCAGGAGCTGTGGCCTGGAGCTGATGATTGAGCAGCATTAGAGAGCGAGGGATAAGGTGACCACTTAAAACGCTGTTTTGTGTGTCTCCTTCTGTGTATCTCTGGGGTTGGTGAGAATTTTTGTGTGCGCTTCTAGATTCCACTGAAACACAATATGGTTTTCCCCAAAGATTCCACATCAATGGAGTTGTATGTTTGAACAGTTTAGCTTGAACTCCATATGCTTTGTGTTTCTGATCTCGCTTTACTTTTGTTCTTTTTTTTACTTTAAATTTCTGAAAAATATCCATAAACTGAGGGATGTCCTCCAAAGATAATATTATTCATATAAGCATTCATTAATAATCATAATATGAATTATATATTATATAGTTAATAGAATTAACCCTTTGGTACTATTCTCATGTCGGTCACGAATGACTAGTTTGATACTGTTTTTTAGGGGATTTTATGTTACTAAATTATGTTTATGCAGTAGTTACAGTCAATAAATGCACTTTTTGAGCAATTTCCTGAAAATTAAAGGTGCAATAGGTGATTTCTACAGGATTTTTTTGTTATGATGGTTGAAAGTCTCGTCAAATCCTGAAAGCATCCACTGCTGTATTTCTTTTAAATATATATCGTCAGTGGAAGGTCAATCATTGTATTAGGTCCAATTCAATCATTGTATTAGGTCCGAATGAAATGAAAGTATGTGTTCCAGTCAGTGAACGTGCGCGGCCTGTTCACACATCATCCTTCATCGGTGCGTTTCACATATGCTGTGCAAACATTTTTTTTACATCTGTTTTTGTAATATTGTTACTCACTGTAAAGTTTTCCCACTGGTGAATGACACACGATGCAATCCAATAACATTTTCTCTAGTCTTGGTCATGTGTTTTGGAGGAGGTGTGGCTTTGGACTATGATTGGCAGAAGGCGGGATTGTATGGTTTCGATGCTAGCAGGCTAAAGTTAGCATTCCCTCGATCGCCTATTGCACCTTTAAATTTCCTACTATGATAAATCTTGAATGCGTTGCAGCACAGACTTAAGTTTGGTCTCTTTTTAAAAAAGACACTTGCTTTTTAACATAAAAGGGACATTTTCAACACATCACCTAAACAGCAAAATGATCCTCCAAATGTGTGTCATTCCACAAAGTTGATCAAAGAAGATTTTGATATCAAAGATCTGCATTGTCATTAAACGCACTGAAACGTGTCTGTTTTAGCTTGGGGGGAAATCAACAAAAATTATGTCATTGCCTTAGTCAACATCAACAGTTTCATGTTTCATGTTAATTATGATGAATTTCACATAGACGCATGGTAAAATTCCATTATTATTTATCTGGTGTTGTGATGTGGTTTTAATGACTTGTTTGATGATGTCATGCTTTGGGATCTGACAGGTGATGAGTGAAAAGTAATGGAAATATTTAGTGTATACTAGCAATTTAGTAAGGTTGATGTGACAAATATATCAAATGATTAAGTAAAAATTCAATTGTGATCAAAATTAGGCTACTATGAAATTAATATAAAAATGATTATAGAGTTCCTTTAATCTTGTATTTGACAAGGCTGGAGTGAGAATGTTGTATTTTCACAACTTTCATTGTTTCTGCACTTATCTTAACAGATACAAATATGGATTTCTGCGTAGTTTAAAAACAGTAAATAGGAGTGATGCTTGCATCTTGAATAACATTTAAATCTGCGCATTTAGGGGAAAAAATACTGATATTTTATTATAGTGCCTCCAAATGTTTCCATTTGTTTGTGTGTATGGCAGATATATGTGAAAGAAGACCTGGCCATGAGTGTGTGACTATGTGGCAAGCCTATGCATGTCTTTAACTTGACTTTGAGCTTTAGTGAGTCTCTGTTGTTAAAATTAATAACGGGATTTGTTCAACCACCCGAGACAGGGAATGTCTTCTCCTTATCCTGCCCTTTCTCACTCTGACCTTTATTTTTGCATATAGTTTAATCATCAGAAATTATTCAAGAAAGAAAAATGAACACTAGCCATCTTCTGCATCTTCTGACCTAATTTAAACATGCAACATTAAACAAAAACTACAAGCAGCTCTTAGAGGGTCTGCGAAATCACTGTGATTAGAGAGAAATGGATTCTTTTTTTTACACTAAATTACAAGGCTTTTCTCTGTTTTTACAATATTATCATTGCAAATTGAAATGTGCTAATAATATAAAAATTTGAATGTACACTTTTGCATTCTTCGTTCATTGTTTTTGTCTGTGTTATTGACTGTTTATATTGTTCTGTAATTCATTGAAATGCAAAAAATAATAAATAAATAAACAAACAAATAAGCAAATAAATAAATAAATCGATCGATCGACCAGTATAGAATGGTCATTGTATTAATGGGATAATAACAATTACATAGCAGTTTTGCTTTTAGTCATGGATGTAGCCTACTTTTTACCTTTTTTTCCCCTGCAGCATGAGTGAATAAATATACTGGTATAATTTTAAAACGCAAACAATTATAGAAATTATTTGTGTAGCCTACATGTAACATGTCTTGTAGGCTACATCGACGGGAAAAAAATAAACCATAATGATAATTATCTTAAAAAGTTTACGTCACATTGCGCTAAATATAGCCTCAACGCTCTCGAACAGAAATTGCCTTTGCGTGAACAGGTAACTCGCTCATGTGTGTATCGGACGATACATCGACAAACGTCATTATTTATATGGCTAACACATTTTAATAGATTTACACATCACAAATATGTTGCAAAATACAATCTAAATTGCGCAAGACGAATTCTAAACGACAAGTTCAAATATATATATATATATATATATATATATATATATAATTTACTTTATATTATATATAACCAGATTATTTCAGTAAATATTTTATAATTTAGTGAACAACTTTTTTTATATACAAAATATTATTTTAAACAAATATATATGTAAACTCTACCACAATGCTTGCTTTATCAATCAGTACCCCCCCTCCCCTCTATCGCTCCCTCTTCTTTCTTTCTTTCTTTCTTTCTTTCTTTCTTTCTTTCTTTCTTTCTTTCTTTCTTTCTTTCTTTCTTTCTTTCTTTCTGATTCCCTCTGTGGAACCTACAATCTCAAACATTTCCCAATTCCCATGCTTTCCCTGTGATCTATCCACGACCTCTTCAACTATCAGAGAAAAAAAACTGCTCACACGTCACTGGTGAAGGTGGATCATAACTTGTGCCAATACCTATAAAGCTCGAGCGCGCGAGATGCACTGAAGTCACATAGCTTCCCAAAAAAAGACAGATTCTGGAAGTTTCACTGGATATCTTCGATATGATTTTACACTAGTGCTGAGGTGAGTAGGCTACGGTCTGTCTCTGTTTCATCATTAGGACACCCTGAGTTTTGTGATTAAGATTATGTGTCTACTGATTGCATGTTTTAGCCACATATTTGACAGAGTGATTTTTTTGTTTGTTTTGTTACACCCTTAAAAATAAGGTTTCTTCAGTGATTATTAGGTTACCCTAATAACAATCTTATTAAGAGCCATTTTCACTGATTCTTCGGATATTAAAAACAAACAAACAAAAAAACCCCCCAAAGAATAAAAGTTGATTGAGGTTGAATATGCACACTACTATAGACTACTAATTATATTATGCTATTTTGAGAGTGTATATGAGTTTTACTTACTCGAAAGTGTATGAGATTTTCTTTATTAGGCAGAAATTTGTGCTCGTTTCCAAACTTCTCATAATCTCAAATTCAGTTGGAGGAGTCTGATTTGCAGTCAGAGTGGGTGAGAGCAGGGCTGTCCCAGGGGTTGCACCCCAAGAAATGGTGGATAAACGCGGATGAAAGACATGCCAGCGCATGCAACTTGTAAAACTGTTTGGAATAGTTGTCAGTTTCTTGTCCTCTGTGAAGCTGGAGCGACTGAAAGCAAAGGTAGATCTCCTCTCTTCATGCAGCCCATGTTAAATTCAGCCTAATGTAACCTCATATTTTTATTCCATAGATATCCGATGAGCGCGTAAAGGGACCTTCTTGCGCGTCGCACAACTTTTGGAGGCGCTCCATCAAGTAGAGAGCATCAACAGCACGCACGGGCGCACTTGATTTTTTCTCTCTTTTTTTTTCTTGTTGGCTTTGCTCATCGCTGGAGATGTTCGGGCACGATATCTGCCTCGTCTCCTCGTTGCTGGCGGCTGCCTGTGCCGTGTTACCGGTGCTGCTGTTGCTGGTGGTCTCACGGCTGCTGTGGGAGTTCAGGTGGAGCATCACCCGGGATCGGGCGTGTAAACTCCCACTTCCGCAGGGCTCCATGGGCTGGCCGCTGGTCGGAGAAACTTTCCACTGGCTTTTCCAGGTAAGACTTGAATATATCAATACAATTCTTCTCAGACATTGGATTCTGTATGTGTTTTATGATCTAGCTAATACAATTATGCATTTCATTCTATTGTCTGTTCTCTCAATTAGAAAGTCGCACTATGTGATGTAGGCTATTATAGAACTATTGTAATGTTATTTATTTTTTTTAAATAATATATTAATTAGGCAACAAATAAAACTCATGTTTTGTGCATGTTGTTTTGATTTAAAATGCTGTTTAAACCAGTGCGTGCATCATTTATTTGTAAAATAATTATAGCCTAATTTTCTTTTGAGGTTCTTTTTTTTTTTTGAAAACCAAATAGGCTACGTGTTGCTATGGTTACCTGCTCAAGTAAAGTCGATTTCTTAAATATTTGTCGCACTCTGACTCATGTAGCCTAGCCTAAACTTTTGTGGGTTGACTACTGAAATGATCTTTAAAAATCTTAAACACAAAACGTGCTTTTGAAACGTAGCCTAAACTTATAATTTACACATTATGTTGGTATGTAAATAATATTAAATGGCAAAAAGATCTAGGCCTACTGAAAGGGTCGACTTCCACGCAAACCTCATTTAGAATTGATTTTAAAAGTTATTTATTTGATTTCTTCCATCATAAATGTAGACTTGTTGGTGTGTTGCCGAGGCATAGCCTACTGTTATGTTATTTTTCTAATGTTATTGTATTACCCTACATTTGTCAAGCAACGTGCAATGCTCTCAAAGGGAATATGATGCATAGATGAGCTCCTCTGCTGGCCTAATATACAAATACACATGGGGAATTATTCCGGGGCATGTGTGAACTTGATGGTTCAGTGTTGCCAATTCCGAGGTTTTCCCGCGGAATCGGGATACCTTTAAGTTGTTGGTTATTTTTTTCCCCGCGTGTTGCTCCACCCCGTAGGTTTCGGAACGATAACACCATTAAACATACAAATTCACTGGGCAGCGCGTCCGATGGAGAAAATCGCATTGGGCTATTTTTAGGCGAATTTTGACTGGCCATTGGGCTACTTTTGTTGCACAGAGCCACCGACCTGGCAACCTGGTGGTAAAAACAAACATTTTTACCTTGATTTAATACACAGTGGCAGAACAGATAGGCTAAATAAATTCCAGAAGATCCTTGAAATTATTAGGGATTTAAAAAAAATCTTAGGCTGTATGTAGTCCTGGATTTAGTCATGAAAATGAATAAAAATAACTTGGACATTTCTAAAGATGTTTGTAGTTACACTCAACAGTAAAATCCTTATAGTCACAAACAACTGTAAAAGTCTAAAGGTCCACCAACAAACACATGTTGTTAATCACATGTTCAATTATCATTTGTCTGTTGGGGGAGAGTGGAAGTGACAGTTTTTTTTTTTGTTGTTGTTGTTGTTGTTGTTGTTGTTGTTGTTGTTGTTGTTGTTGTTTTCATAAAATTCTAAATCCAATGGCCAACTGGTTTGTTGACGTGAATTGGCCTTAAAGTCCCCATGAAATCAAATTGACGGGTTATTTTTACGTTTACATTGAATATGTTAGCTGTACTGTTATATATAAACTAGCGTGCTCCAAAACAATGACAAATTTTGCATTTAAAAGATATAAGCATTTAAAACTTAGTCTCTCACTTCTGCCAATATGGATTAATGATTTTGATGATGTCACTCTGCGCTAGGGTGACAAAGACATCCCGAAATCTAAGCTGTTGTCCCGAATACCAAATCCGGCACCTAACTGAAAGCAAAATCTTGTGTATAATGTCTGATAAAACATTAAAAACTGTCAATGGAGATTACAGCCGGCTGCAGTTTTTTTCTTCTAAAAAGATACCATAGTCGCAAATTTAGCTATGCATTGATAAGCTCATTTTCATTCATTTGTTTCGTTTACATGTGTACCGGAACCCCAACACGCTGTTAAAAAGCAAAAATGTCTCAGTAGTTCCCGGGAGGAGTGGGTGGGGAAGTATCCATGTATCCACAGTAACCCCCTCCCCTCCCCTTCAAGAAATAAATTGGTCAAAAGTAGTGGGGACCTGGGGTGTTCCAACCCTCTAAAAGTTGTTCATTATATTTTAACAGGGATCCAGCTTTCACATTTCTAGACGAGAGAAACATGGAAATGTTTTCAAAACTCACCTTTTGGGAAAACCCCTCATCCGAGTGACCGGTGCAGAAAACATCCGAAAGATTCTGCTGGGCGAACACACGGTGGTGTGCACGCAGTGGCCCCAGAGCACACGCATCATCCTGGGGCCCAACACTCTAGTAAACTCAGTTGGTGACCTGCACAAGAGGAAAAGAAAAGTAAGCTGAATGTCTGAAATGCATGTACATATTCAGTCCTCAATAAAAAAGGCATCAAATCGGAAAGTATTTGGTGCTTAAGTTTAACACATTAGTTGTTTTATTTCTCCTATAAATATCGCTGTAAATATTAACTTTTTACCTCTTGAATACATTTTTTTTGATCTCATGTCATTTCTAGCCATTACTGATCAAGTTACACACCCCACTCCACTAATCAAGGGGTTTACAGTGTGTTTCATAATTACAAGTAACTAACTTCAAACCTAACGCTAACTCTATAGTACAATGTATATGTAGTTAATTTTATTACTCAGTACTTATTTGAGTTGGTAAAGTGTAACTATGTCACCTTAAAATAAAGTGTTTTTTAAGATTTTTTTAAAAATAAAGACTGAAAGAGTTGTCAGAAGTTTGGTGATGGTGACGTTGAAGATAGTGTATGTTGACTTTAGAATTCATAAAATTTGTGTTAATTTGTGAAAATGATCTTGATTGACAAAATGTTTATGTAACATGAACTTTTATGTTAAAAACCTGTTGGGATTTGTCAAGGGAACCAGTGTTATGCTAACTTCTGGGTTTGCCTACGAAAATACACCACTGTAGCTCTCTATTTGCTTCTTAGATCCTTGCAAAAGTGTTTAGCCGTGGGGCGCTTGAGGCCTATCTGACACGACTTCAAGACGTGGTCAAGTCTGAAATTGCAAAGTGGTGCACCGAGACCGGGTCTGTGGATGTTTACGCCGCAGCCAAGTCACTCACCTTCCGCATCGCTGTGCAAGTCCTGCTAGGTCTGCACCTGGATGAGCCGCAAATCGCTTCTCTCTCTAAAACCTTTGAACAGCTCATGAACAACCTCTTTTCGCTTCCCATTGACACCCCCATAAGCGGCATGCGTAAGGTGAGAATGACCTTCCTTCCTCAGGCCAAATACCACTTGATGAATGTCTAAATCTTGGCTATTTCAAAATCTTTTATGAATGTGGGTTGCAGGGAATCAAGGCCCGTGAGATTCTGCACTCTGCCATGGAGAGGATCATAGAGGAAAAACTGAAAAAGCAGCAAACCAGCGATTACTGCGATGCTTTTGACTATATGCTGAGTAGCGCGAAGGAAAATGACTACGACCTTACAATGCAAGAACTTAAGGTAAAACCTAATAGGCCAAATCCAAAAATATTGTATGCTGTCTTGGATTATACCCACCCTTGTGAAAAAGAAGTGTGTGGAATGTGCACCTGTAGTGTACTTCAAATATGAATAGTATATTTAAAAATACTGTAACATTAATGAAATAAAAGGCCACTTAAGTGTACTTATAAACATTAATTAATTGTTTTAAAACTCTTACGTACACTTTGTTTAATGTCAAAGTAAAAGCTTTACTTTGTTACATTGTGTTTTATTGTCTTGTCTAAAATACTAGAGCACATGTAAAATACTTATTTGATAATACAGTAAAATGTGGTATTTGATAATTTCGGCCTGGTTTCAGAGACAGGGCTTAGATTAAGCCAGGATTAGACCTTAGATCAATTAGGACATTCAAGTAGCTTT
Source organism: Cyprinella venusta (assembly GCA_038021265.1). Lineage (NCBI taxonomy): Eukaryota > Metazoa > Chordata > Actinopteri > Cypriniformes > Leuciscidae > Cyprinella > Cyprinella venusta. The sequence goes on from CM075875.1 coordinate 16,133,751, forward strand.
TATTAGCGTTAGAAAAAAAAAATATTATTATATTTGCATCTTGAAACAAAACAATGGCAATGACATATTTTAAGATATTTCAGAGTTGCTTTCAGTTAAAACAGATCAAACATGGATTTTAGTCAGGGATTAGGTTTAAACCTAGTCTGTGAATCCAAGGGTTTATGTTTGAGCTGTTTTAACTGAAAATAACTTGCACTGACATGGATAGCCTACTTTCATCTGTAATTTTTTTTTTCTAAGGCATGTTAATAGCTATTTAAATATCCTAATTGAACAAAGGCCTAATCCTGGCTTAATCTGAGCCCTTTCTGTGAATCCGGGCCTAAATCTACTAAATGCATCTTTATCATTACAAATGTGTAATTACAAATATATTTAAATATAGAAATGACATGTTAGTATATTCTATTTACCAGTACACTCCGCAGCACACTTTAATCACATTTCAAAGAGAAAATAAGTAATTATTAAATTAAAAGTCCTACAATAAATGAAGTACTTAAGCGGGTCAAAAAAGCACTTTTACATTTAAATATAATATATTTTAATTTAATTGCAATTAATATGTAATTAAGTGTCCAAAAAAGTTATACTTTAAAAAGTTTTATGGGAGAGTTAAAAAAAAATTATTCCAGGCTTTTTTTGGTAAATGAATCAATTAAAATGTATTTCAGGAAACGGCGGTAGAGTTAATCTTCGCCGCCCACTCCACTACCGCCAGCGCATCAACATCCCTCATCCTGCAGCTTCTGCGTCACCCAGATGTGTGCAGACGTGCAGGAGCAGAGTTAGAGAGCGAGGGCTTAATCAGCGATGTGCACGGATCATGCCGCTCTCATTGCTATGGAAACATCATCAGTGAGGAAAGCGATGCTGCCGAGAAGAGTACCAGCGAGGATAGATCGAAGACGAATAAAAGTATGTGTTTTGAAGCAGGAGAGAAGGAAGAGGGCTGTCGTTCTCGGACCAATGTCCCTTACCTAAGTTTGGAGAAGCTGAGTCAACTTTCCTACCTGGATTGTGTGGTCAAAGAGGTGCTTCGGTTCCTTCCGCCCGTGTCTGGGGGATACAGGACAGTTCTGCAAACATTTGAACTGAACGTGAGTGTTTCTTTTACAAGTACTGCTAACACCATTTTTTAAACATTATTTAAAGTTACTGCATTTACAATAATAATCATATGCCGCTGATGAAAAAACATGTGCATCAAACAGTAAAATGATGTACGAAAAGTTGAATAATAAACTGATTTGCGTCTAGAAGGCAATGCACTCTGTCTAACGTAATCATTCCCAGTGTTGGAAAGTTACTATTAAAAGTAATGCATAACAATATTGCGTTACTCCCAAATAATGCGTTACATTACTTTTGCGTTACTTTTCTCACCTGGGCTGGGCTTGCTTGTTTGTTTTTTAATAACAACAAAAAAGTTATATTTTGGCAAATGTTAAATGAATAAGCCTCAGGCTGAATTAAATGCATATGTACTCCTGTACAGTAGAGGGCGCAGCTCAAACAAACCTTTCAGCTGTGTGGCCATTCTAGATTAAAGAAATATACAGTACAGGAGAAGAAAGTTCAACACTCTTATTTATAAATCTAAAGTAATTTTTGCTCTTTAGTATGACTGAATTAGATCATTGAAGGTCAGCAGCAAAGACATTGGTTAATAAAGTGAGAGTAAATACATAAAGTATAAAAGTTTCGCGTAAAATTCTGAGATTGCATTTCATTGTTTTTATTCATTTTGAGGAATACTGAATGTGTTCGTACAAGTGAGTTAATTCATGTTTACATTTAGTCGAACTAAAATAACCATCATGTTTACACCGCACACACAACACCCCCTCAGTTTATTTCGCTCAACATGGGGACAGGAGAGCTGTCAGTCAATAAATGTTAAAAGTAACTAGCATTACTTCTATGAAAAAGTAACTTAGATATTTTGTTGAAAATTGAAAAAGTAATGCGTTACTTTACTAGTTACTTGAAAAAGTAATCTGATTACATAACTCAAGTTACATGTAATGAGTTACCCCCAACACTGATCATTTCTATATTGTGCATCTGCAGGGTTATCAGATCCCAAAGGGCTGGAGCGTCATGTACAGCATTCGTGACACGCACGAGACTGCAGAAGCGTATCAGAACCCGGAGCTCTTCGACCCGGACCGATTCTGTGCAGATAGAGACCATAGCAAAACCGAGCGCTTCAGTTACGTGCCTTTCGGAGGCGGTGTGAGGAGATGCATTGGGCGGGAGCTTGCTTTGATTGTGCTGAAAACTCTCGCAGTGGAGTTGCTCGCCACGGCAGACTGCACTCTGGCGACAGAAACGTATCCCAGGATGCAGACGGTGCCAATCGTGCATCCAGTCAACGGACTGCACGTGTTTTTTAACTACAGAACCCACGGGATCGAGAGAAACCGGAGGGAGTCCACGCATATATAAGTAAAAAACAACATCAATTAGACACTGTACCACATACGCACAAACGTCTAACTGCCTTTGGGAATCATTTGCAGTCATAAGCAGTTTCCTTCCTGATGTTTACGCAAAGCAAAACATCTGGAAAACTGATAGAGTAGGGTGGAATGATGGACTTGACACAGTCACTAGATAATGCAAAGTCTTGAACTCTTATTTGTTAGTAAAATTATGAAAAGGGTAAATATCCACTAGAATGCATGAAAAAAGTTGTGTAAAATACATACAAAAAGCCATTTTGATGTGCATGAGGACATCGATCCTACATATCTTGTTAGGAGGAAAAAAATTCATCTCAGCGTTGTATGTGGTATATAAACAAAACCTGTTTTTTATGAAATGAAGTAGGAACAAATAAGCTCTAATTATATATGTATTTTTCAAGTGAATAGGGATAGCTCACTAAAAAGAAATAATATTATGCCACTTTCTAATTTCTAGGCCACTGTACTATTAAAAGACTAGTTATCTGTACAGTACGTGCTGTCATTGTTGCGACTCTGTATTCTAATACTTACAGAATGCTTTAAAGTACATAAATAGGCAACTAATGCATAGTTATTTGTGATTATCATGAATGTAAGCTGTGAAAAATGATCTTTGCGCTGTGAACTGGAGTTTCAGTTTAAATACAGGGAAGGAGAAAACAAGCAGCACTTTTTCTCCAAATTAGGAGTATATGTGTATTCTTGTCGTGTCGGTACTTGTGTGTAATTTGTAGTTCCTGTGCTAATGTTTGTCTCGTTCGGTAGTGCTCGTTAATTTTATATCTTTAATGATATCTATTTTAAAATGTGCATTTGGAGCTCTTCTATGTTGTTAAAGATGTTTCTCTTCAATAAAGAGATTTAATGTGTTTATTTGGACTTTGTTAAGCATGAGCATTATTTTGAGGGTCAATGCTATTTAAAAAAAACATTATAATACAATAATTGAAGCAAAAAATTGGTGTCAGTGAGATTTCCTTTAAAGAAATTAATATATTTAGAAAGGATACATTTAATTGAACAGTACAAGTGACAGTAAAGACATTTTTAATGTTACAAAAGATTTCTATTTCAAATAAACAGTGTTCTTTTGAACTTTCTCTTCATCAAATAATACTGAAAAAATGTATGAGGGTTTCCACAAAAATATTAAGCAGCACTAAGTTTTCAACATTGATAATAATAAGCAACGTTTCTTTAGCAGCAAATCCTCATAAGAACTGGTAAGCCCTTTAACCATAAGCCCTTTAGAACTGGTTCCAAATTAGTATAAAAATGACAAGATTTTTCCATTGAAGGCAAAATAGACCAGAATGAGAAATAAAGATGGGGAAAAACATGATGATGAGCAAATAAACACAAAATTGTGCAAACTTTGTTTACTCTGCTCTGATCTCGATCTTTGACCTTAAAAATGGAGGGGAAAAAAGATTGTAGGCTGCATCTGAAATCCCATACTTCCCTACAGGCAAAAAGTCCCCGGATGATGTACTACTTCCGGAAAGTTTGCATGCGATGAACACTTCATTATCCCTTGAGGAAACAGGAGAGGATTTGTGAATGCCGGTGAAGCGATGTAACCGATGCTGGGAAGTCATGTAATAATAACAACAAGACGAATGTAGCACGTCTGGATTACATTCATACCATAACATAGTTTTTAAATGGTCGGGAAGTGTAATTACTTATTCAAAATATGGTAAGTACCTACTCTACCCTAGTGAAAATGAAAATCAGGTTTCGGATACAGCCATAGTCCAAACAAAGGTTCGGCTCAGTCAACCCCAGCTGGTAAATGCTGTAACGGTCAGCAGATTTTTTAGACTGTTCAAGACATTTTATCATTTTCCGTGAAAGTAAAATTACACTTGTGCTAATCCCATTAAAAAGCTAAATTTCCTTAATAGCATTTTAATTTAGGAAAGGTAATTACAATTACTACATTATAACATGTATAATACATTATATACATTACACAATAAACATTTGTGATATAGTGTGAATAATGATTTTAATAATAATATTTGTTTCTGCTCTGCTGAAGTCAGTGATTTTTTGGTCTAATATATATTGAAATCCATGTGGTGTCATCCTATTTCTCTCTTTAGTGTTCCATCATGCCCTTGAGGCAGGATGTTGGTTCAGCTGAACTTCTGAACCGGATTACTTCTTGTGTATGTGTGTATACATAATGTCACACCTTCAATCATCTGCCAAAATGTAACTGCCAAAATGACTTAAACAGTGAGATAGACTGGTAAGGTTACAATCAGCCATCCTAATAAAGGGTTTAGATGTCGAAATCCATATTCTGAAGTATCTTTAAGATTCATAAATCCTTTCAGGCATATGAAGCATCGGCCGCAACAGGTAACATCTGAAGTGTTTGTGAGGGGATCTGTCATGGTGGAATCTGTTTATGTGATGTGTCATGACCTCTTTTGGCAGCATCAGTATGTGTTGGAATGCAGAAACAGCAGCTGGTGTCTACACTGTAATTACCCTATGCTTCCTGACCCAAACACACACCGTACCTACACGTACTACACCATCACTCTGTAGTCAGAGTTCACAAAACAAGGGCAAAGGACAGTGCACATGATATATATATGCAAATTGATAGCTAGCTAGCTAGCTAGCTAGCTAGCTAGCTAGCTAGCTAGCTAGCTAGCTAGATAGATAGATAGATAGATAGATAGATAGATAGATAGATAGATAGATAGATAGATAGATAGATAGATAGATAGATAGATAGATAGATAGATAGATAGATAGATAGATAGATAGATAGATAGATAGATAGATAGATAGATAGTGGCAGATCGTGTTATTTCCTTTTGTTGTTTTGAAACATAATCCTCCTCACCTTGGATGCACGTTATTGCCTACTGTACTTCCTTAAGGGAAATATTCGTTCACGAGGAAAATATGAGGTGAAATATCCAGCTGACTTTGATGGGACTTGCTGTTGACCTAAGTTGACTGAATTTGAGTTATACAGAAATTCTCCTCAAAGCCTTGGGTGAATCCCAGCAAACGGCAGTGCTGCATATTTTGAAGCCATTCATCAGACACAGATACTGAAGTTGGGTGGGGTTCCAGGGTTCAATAACAGGGTGACTGACATGCTTTAATAAAGAAGAATCAGCTCAGTGATAATGCTACACCCACTGTCAGCACATGTGCAGAAGCTTTTGATGCTGCAAAAATGCTTATGAATGAATGGGTTCAGCTCGACTGAGTGTCTACAACTCTTTAGGGAGGACTTGGAGGAGTTTCATGGGTAAATGCTCTTTTTAGTGCTAAAATCAAATGGGATTAGCAATACAGTACGATGGAATCTCAATTTGTGATGGTCACCAGTGATACTGTCACTCACAACTGATTAATAAAGAAACTTTTTGAAAGTCATTTAGTTGTTCAGACAAGCTTGGTCTGCTGAAGGCTTTTACTTCAATTCCTTTAGTTTCATTCAATATCTACCAGTGTCATTTCCATTCAAAGCAAGTTGCTTTAATAGGCATTTAAAGTCAGCATGAAACAGCATTTACCACACATTTTATTACAATGTGATGTGTTCACATGAAAGCAAAAGACACATTATGGATCATCTAAACGGACACATTACAATGGTTCCCAACCATAGACTGTAAAAAAAGATGGACAACGCCCCTTCGCTCTATACCATTGGTCAGAAGTGAAGCCGCCACTGTCCCAATATGGCGCTGACATCTTAAAACTTGAGTCTGCGTAGAAGCGATTTCGGGACCAGACCTATTTTTTACAGTCTATGGACCAGACATGCGCAGAGGAAGTAAAACCGGGAAATCAAGGCCCCGCTCTCACTCTCGCAGAATCAATCGCAAGCACACGCTCCGGCACTTTTTGTAAAATTAATTATAGAAATTTAGATGTTAAATTTAAAGCTCCAATCTCCTCCGAAGATCCCGAAAAAAGTCTGTTGGTGCTTCAGTAAATACTTCGCTCAGAGAACCTGTCAATCTCAAACTTATTTTTAAAACAAAGACTTGAAATTACATCAGCGTCATAAAAACTACCGTAAATGACAGAAAACATATTCGGAAAAACGATATTTGAAGTGTAATTTAATCGTTTGGTTGGTCTCACGTGTCGTTGAATAACATGGGGAGGCGGGGTTTATGACCTATACTAGGACCAGCCACCAGGGGGGTGATCGAGACGTTTTGGCTTCACTTTTCGGGGCATGTGTGGCACGCTTGTCTCCAATCGTTGTTTGTCCTAAATCAGGAGTGTCCAGTAATCCTTAAATTTAAGAGTTTAGCTTCGCAAAGTTTCTAGTGACCTTGAAGACCTTGATTAGCATGTTTGGGTGTTTAAATAGGGTTGGTGAATACAAAGGTCCTCACATCCTAAGGAGGTGAAGCTTAGACGTGAGGAAAGGAATTGAGGATCCACAAATAAGAAATGAGAAGCACCCACACTTATAAACTTCAGGCAGATCCATAGATGATCACAATGTAGTGCAGTGCTCACACTTACCTTACTCAAAAGTGATAAAGGGGCTTAGAGTGGTCCATTTAAACCCATTGTAAGGGTTCCGCCAGTAGTGGAAACTCGTGCAACATAAGCACTGACGTACATCTGAGTGAAAAAAAAAAACAGAGGGAAGTTAGCGAGGGAAGGGCATATTAAAATGGATTGCAAAAACATCAAAATTATTGTCCCAGACCTGTTCCTCTTTTGTCTTGCACTGTCGTCACTCCTCTTGTCCTTCCGGAGCTTCTCAACGGCTCTTGGCCTCACCCTGCATGCCAAAGCAACCTAAATCATTTTGATTATTTTCTGATATTGTTGTAACTTAATTTATATTCACTTTATAAACAGGTCATGAGCCACATATAGCCTTTTAACAATATATATATATATATATATATTTTATTGCTTCTATTAAATAATAACGTTTTTTTTATTATTCTTTATTCTGAAGGCATTATTTTCACAGGTTCTTTTGCTTCTTTAGACAGAACCAGTACAGTATAGCCTGAAGCAACAATCCTGCAAGTTCAGTCTCAGTTCACATTGTTCTATGATTTTCCAAAAATCGGGCTTCCTCCTAAGGCTTCATACCTGTGCTGATGAATCACCTTTCAAACACTTTATTTCCACACCCACATACGAACACAGTCAATGATACTGACCTGATATTGAACCTGAGGTACTTTTTCTGTACCAGGTGTGTTCCAGTTGTTGTGCTTTCTGAATGTGATTATGTGCTGAAAGTAAGAAAGTGACATCATTCCAGGCTTAATTGCTTCCATTACATAAATAAAAAAAGTACTATTTAAGTTTACTGTCCATTATGATTTGTGGGAAATCAGTCTTTCTGCAAACAGCATTTGGGTTGCCCATAGATGTGTTTGAATAAAATAGGATATTCAAAGATACTGAGAGGTGACTATAATAAAGAGGGCTTTTTAAAAAATGTTGTTTAATTTCACGTTGTTTGCTTCTTTTTAATTGAAATTAGTTTAATTATTACTAAATAATCATGCCCTAAACATCAACTTTGGAAAAATCTTCCTTGAGAAATCATGCTAATTCATGTTGTAAACAGTTGTGTTGCTCGGGATTCTTTGATGATTAGAAAGTTAAAAAAGAAAAGCAAGTATTTAAAATAAAAATATGTTTAACAATTTATGCCATTCAAAATTTGGGGGTCAGGCTTTTTTATTAGCTAAAGAAATTATTTTATTCAGCAAGTATGTGTTAAATTGATAAAAGGTGATAGTTAAGATTTACATACAAACACAATATTACAATTAAACCAACAAAAGTAAGTTTATGTATGAAAGAGGCATAATAAAAACACATATTTTTTATTATTATAAGTTGAACACAAGAGAATGCACTGACGACGCCACCCCGCTGTGTATCTCCCTGCGCAGTAATACAATGCCCGTCAGGCCTTGGAGGAGGAATTAAAACAGTTATTATAGTTAATGCCTGTTCTCTCTCAACCTGTTCCGTCAGCTACATGCAGCGCCACAGGCTGCGATTACAGCAAGGAAAGAGAAGACGGGAAAAAAAAGAAGAAAAAAAAAAGAGGTTTGCGGTTTAAAGTTGTGTGCCGGCTTCTTTAATACTCCCTACTCCTGAATCTTGTGGTTCACCTGAGCACTGTTCACCTGCGTCAAGGCTGACATCATCACCATGAGGGGTTACCTCAGTTCAGAGGAAGTGGCCTTCAACATAGTGCCATCTACTGGTGACAGACGGACATGTACGTTCAAGCTCATTATTTTACAGGCATTTATTTAAAAGCTTTCCCTTGAATGTGAAGATTAAAACAAACGCATTTTAGCAATGTACTGAAATATACACAACTATACATATGTAACACTTCACTTCTCCTTTTGGAAAAAAAAAATAACTGGGGTATAGTTCACCCAAAAATGTCAATTATTTTTTTTCTTTTTTTCAGTGAAAAAACAAACTCCATAAATCAATTTTATGATTATCCCCATGGAATTTCAAATCTCATGGTCCAATTTAAAAATGTCCTCACCTGAAGGAACTTAAATCCCTACAATTGCATGATGTTCCACAGATAAAATGCCAGCATACAAGTTTGGAACAAAAACAGTGGCAGTAATATAAATGACATAATTAAAAATTTAGCTTGAACTATTTCTTTACAACAGCAAAATAGTATCTGGTCCATATTATTTTAAAACGGTCCTGGTAGATACATCAGTTGAATTGATCCTTTCAGCAGATTTCTTCTAGAAGGCACCTTTATGGCACTTTTCCACTGCGTGGTACGACTCGGCTCAGCACGGCACGGCTCGGCTCGGCTCGCTTTACCACTGCAGTTAGTACCGCTTCAAAGTGGGTGGGATTATAGTCTAACCGTTATAGTTTATCCGCTCCTCGGCAACCAACAAGAGGAACGTCTGCACTTCGTCCACTGACCACGATTCAGCCATTTCTTTTTTGGAAGTTTTCTTTCTTTCTTTTTTTTCTTCAAGCAAGTAGTTCTAAAACAGGTGCTACAGCGGTGGATGTTACTGACTATTTAAATCTAGCGTCTCGCAAATACAATGACTCTGGGAGTGACGATTCTGTCTGACCAATCAGTGATCTGCAGTGTGTTCATGTCACATTTTAGTACGGTACGATATGCTTGGAACCCCAACAGAGCGTGCCGAAGCAAGCAGTACCGTATCATGCAGTGGAAAAGCGCTAAAGCGTGCCGCACCGAACGTGTCATACCGTACCAAGCAGTGGAAAAGCGCCATTAGTCTATCTGTATGGGACAACATTCTGGCACTGGTCAACTGTGCTTAGGAACTGATCAAATGTTTCCAAACTCTTTGTCTCAGTCACTATCAGCTCCATTGTGGTCAATTAAATTCTTGTCTTCCAAAAGGTGGACCTGTAAAAAACACACACGGCAATCCATTATAAAGAAAAGGTCTGATTCTTATGCAGTAATAATAAATGTAATATAAATAAATCTAATACAAGTCACTATAGATAAAAGCGTCTGCCAAATGCATAAAGGGATGTAAACATAAGGAGACTACACATAAATATCTGGACGCAAAATACTGAGATTAACCAGCCAGAAATAAGTACTCCAGAAAATGAATTAATTAAGCACTTTAATAGTCTTATGAAATGACATTTCTGCCCATGTTTACCTGCGGCTCTAAGATTCGCTGGTAGGTGGGGCTGGACAGTTCATCAAGAGTTTCGGCAGAAGGTTTATTGAGTGTCTCCGGTAGGAGGAGCCCCAGGCAGCCCGCTGAAATCCCACTCAAACAGAACACCATAAAAGGCATGGAGGCGTGCAAGGGTTTCTGAAAGAAAAAACAAAAAACAGTACATAATCAATTAATATAATAATGATAATACACATTTATTGTATTATACATTTTTGTTATATGTATAATATTCATAAATTACTAATTATTAATTACACAAGAAAACTTAGAGAATTTTTTGTAAAATGATAAAATTGGCATTTCTTCATTTTACAATAGCTACGTACCAAACTCGGCACAAACGGTGCCAGAATTCCCCCAACTCTACAGGACATAGAACACACACCCAACCCTGCATTCCTAACACACACAAACACACTTACATTAGAATGAATCCAGCAGTGGGGTACTTTTGTTTTGTACTGACCAGAGGTCACATTAAGTGTGGTGTTGAACATGAAAAGTGGCACACAGCCAAAGTTAATTCATAAATAAATACATTTATTCTACCCCTCACAGAGGAGAATTTTTCATTAAGAGTGGTTAAGCATAGGCTTGCTACTCTTGTGATGAAAAAAACAAACAAACATAGAATTTATCAACAATTTATTAAAAGATTAACTATTTTTTAAGGCAATATGAAATCTATTTTATTTTTATTTTATCCAATTTAATAGTTGAAATCGATTTTAATAATCAAGAAGCATGTCTGATCATTTTTTTATGTTTGCAATTTTTTTTAATGAAATCAAATATTTTAAAATGTAATTAAATGAAAAATGTGACCCCTCCTTTATTTTTTAGCAAACAAAATGCTGCAGGTTTACTGTTAAAAGTAAAACATGGAAGAAAATGTACAATTCCTTAAAAAAATAAAAGTTAATACTTTTATTATTTTCATTATTATTATTACTTACTGTAGTGAGAAGTACATTCTACTGTAGTGCTAAATTTCTGTTATAATTTCTTCAAGTTAAATCACACATGATATTATTATGATTACATATGATATGATTCAGCGATTCCATCTGCGTTTTCTGTATTGCAGAAATCATAGTAATCTAGCCTACTGTATATCCTCATCCTGTAAGTTCACGATTCAAAATAAAAATGTGAATGAAAACAAAAGCTCTTATTATTATTATTATTAAAATTTAAATTAAATTGAAAAGGTAATATTAGATTATAACAGAATTTGTATGACCCTGTAGGTCAAAATGATGGACAATGAGAAAGTCTACTGTGGTACTGACATAAATGACTGACATTACCTACACTAGAGGGCGCAGTTTGCTCAAGCATGTATTCTTATTCTGTAAGGACATACATTTTATTACACATTTCTACTTATATAAGAGCTAAAAAACATTCCGTCAAAACATGCAAGTAAAGTACCTGATGACGGTTGGGTAGAGCTCTGATGTATACACATACGCAATATTGAATGCAGCACTGACCAGCAGTTTTCCAACTAGAGCCAATGATGTGGCACTTAATAAGGACCCTAAAAAAAAGCAAACAACAGGCTTAACATGATGCATAATTAAGGAGAATCGTTTTATGTTCATACAAATATTGAAAAATTATTTCCCAAACATTTGGTGGGAAAAGGGCAGATTTTTTGCTAAATATATAGAAATCTGTATATAGTACATTTACATACTGGCTCTAAAAAAAGTATACTTAAAGCATAATATAAAAATAATTGCTTAATAAAATAACTGCAAACCTAAAATAACCTAAAACTGCAAACCTAACATGATTATCTATAACAGATATACTCTGCAAAATGGGAAATTTGATTCTATTGAAAACCTAATTTATTCGGAAAGATGATCACCTGATACAGGTAAAAACGTTGAGAGCAAACAGGATACACCTGCAAAGGCGAGAAAATTGGCCATTGACTTCCTCCTGCCTGCCCTAAAAGAAAACAAATACGCTCAGATAATAATCGGAGAGAGAGTCTGATCCAGCAGGGTGTGGATGTGATTGTGCGAGTGTATTTACCACTGTTTGTTAATGAAGTACATGCAGAGAGGGTAAGCAGGGAGTTCCACCAGCCCATACATGGCAACACTAAGGTAACGATTACCTTTCTCTTCACTGGCACTGAGGGTCAATCCGTAATACACAAGGCTACAGGCATACCTGCGAAATATGCATATGCACACAAAGATGGAGTACATAAAAATGCAAAAATGTTAAAATAGCTCAATACAAATACTCACCACACATACATGAGCACCACAGTCCTCCAGCGCAGTATGGGATGTGTGAACAGCTGGAAAACCCCAGGGCTGGCTGCGTCCGTAGTGCTGGTGTTGGCGGTCCGGCGGAGCTTCACTAGAATTCTGCCTTTCCCGTTCCTCACAGCAAAATACTGCAGGATATCCTCGGCCTGCTTTGTGCGGCCTCGAGAATACAGCCAGCGAGGAGATTCTGGCAAATTTCTGGCATAGTCAGGGAAACAGAATCACAGAAATTAGGTAGACATTCAAGAAAACATGTTTAAGAGATATGATATTTTAGATTAGATTCCCATATCTGAACCTTTTTGAGTGAAGTTTTCAAGTGTTTTAATTATAATACATGATTAATACATATACATGTGATTTTTTCAAGTGTTTTAATTACAATACAAGATTAATACATATCCATGTGGTTGAGCTAGTTTTTTTTTTTTTTGCTCTTTTGCCACATTTATTAAAATGCAATATCAGCGAAAGGACAGGAAATTACATAAAAATATAATATTTAAAAATTCGATTTTAAATGTAGTTTTGTTGTTGTTAATTTAGGGAAGTTTTATGGTAACAGGCTATAAGTAAAAAAAAAAAAATATATATATATATATATATATATATATATATATATAAAGTTTGGGGTCAGTAAGATTTTTTTTATTATTATTTTGAGAGAAATAAAATACTTTTTCAGTAAAGATGCATTCAAATTTATATCAAAAGTAAAGACATATGAAGTAAACCAAAATTATATTTCAAATAAATGTCGTTCCTTTGAACTTTCTATTCATTAAAAAAAAAAATCCAGAAAATATTGTTGCACATTTTGAAAGAAATAGTAAATAGCATAACTGATTCAACCTTTACTGTATAATAAGAAGAAATATTTTAAACACCAAATCATGATGCCTTAATAAATCTTTTTTGAATGGCACTGTATAGATATTTGTTTGGGTGCCCTTCAGATATCCTTTAAAGTCCCCCTGTGTGGTGAACATGTTTATGTGGTGTTTTTAATATGCTTTAAGACAAACCATGTACACATTTAAGTCAACACCATTGCTAAGTATATTTTCTTTCTCAAAAACACGGTTTGAAATCGCTGCTGTTTCTGACTTCATAAACTACCTTGTAACCAATCACGTCAACATGTGATCATCAATGAGTGGACCTCTGAGCTGCTGTGAGTAAGTGAAGGCGGGGTTAATTTGCATATTCATAGAACTGCATATACTAAATGAGGCAAGGGTGTAGAGTTACATTCAAGCTATTGTAAGACATCAAGAAAGTTTTTTCCTTGAATTTGTCATTTTGTTGATTAAAGATGAATTTCAAGTGATCAAATTATTGATAAAGAGGTACTTTAAGAGAACACAAATAACTTCTTTTTTGTCTAGAGTACATCTTCACTGAGGCTTAGAGTTCTCGACAAAAGAAGCTTTACAAAGCCCCTTTTCACTGTAAACAAATCCCTTGTGACAATATCATCCTGGTGGCTTTTAATGAAGTCACAGTTCTGTAGTTTAACAGGAAGAAATGATCCGACTAAACCGCTTACTTACACACAGAGCAGGAAGAGCAAAAGTCCTGGACAGTTGGCCACAGTTGCTAGGTTTCGCCACGGCCGAACATAATAACCTAAGGCGCCGAACAGAGCGATGCCCACAGCAAAGGTCATATTAGTCAAGGTCCCTGGATCAAAGACAATCACATTAGCTTTATAAGACTACTGAGAAAGTAAACAACAAAAGTGATTTTATTATCAATTAATGTGCACCTGTCATAGCCCAGTAGGACTTTCCCACATATTCCTGAGTGAGAACAAAGCAGACCAATGCCATTCCTCCATTCATCAACCCCACCAGCAGTCGAGACACGGCAAACAACTCATAGCTGGGCGCTAACGCCGTGCCGTACCCAAACAAGACCTCGAAAAACAGACCTGAGAGAGAGAATACTGTTAATAACAAATCACAATAATCACAAGACATTAAACTGTTGTCTAAAGAAAGGTTAGGTTTTATGTTTGTTTCTTTGCTCTTGGCTTTCAGTCGGTTGTGTATCAGAAACAAAACAACTTCTGTGCATTGATCCATGATCAAAGTCCTCCACACGGCTCTGCGGGGTCAACCAAGGCCGTCTGAAGTGAAGCTTCGTGTAAGAATAATATCCAAATTTAAAACTTCATCGACTAAAATAACTAGCTTCGGGCAGACAGCCGTACGCTTCGATTAACAGCGAAAGAATAACCCTTGACCTTGACACATTGGCGAATACGGAAGTGCAGAGGATAGAGCAAAACAAAACGCCAGTCACCAAATAGAAGTCTAAAACGACCATTTTTAAAGAGAAATGTTGGAGGAGCTTGAGATTGTTGCCTAGCCCTGTTTGTGAACCGTGAAATGAGTCAAAGCTTACACTACTCCTACATCATACATCGTCAGGTGTTACTCTTTTGGCGGGTCCTAGGATGGCTTCAGGGCGAATAAACCATGGGCTAATTTTCATATTTGGGTGAATTATCCCTTTAAGGCTGACATTATCTACAAGAAAAAGTTCAAACAGACTGCAGATGTTTAGTACTTGCGCTTAAAGGTTAGAAAACCAGATATATTTGAGGCCTTGAATGCACTGTAATAATATGAAACTAATTATAGTTTAGTAAAGAACAGAAACCAGTTAAAGTAAGGTGACCATATACCAAAAACCAGGACACTCGGCCCGGCAAACAGATGGGCCTACTCAAATGATACTCGAAGTTTACTCAAAGATACCTTATTAATTTCAATACATTCAAAGAAGGTTATGCCTCCTCTGTATGGATAGAAAATTGTTATATTGTTATATGAAAATAGGACATGTCCTGGGAAAACAGGACAGTTGGTCACCCTAGTTAAAGGGATACTTCAGGATTTAGCATTAAGCTTTGTATAAGTAGAAAACCTGTAGTATTTTCAAATTACCAGGCTTTCCACCCTCATACCCCCTGAAACGAGAGATTTATGTATTTTTTTTAGTCTGGAAAATATCCCCAGATGACGCAAAAATCACCATTTTGCGTCATCTGAGGATTTTTTGGCCAGAGGCTAAAGACTACAGTGAGGAGTCGGGGCTGTCCCGCATGTTTTCAACCCACCCATAGAGGGTGGGATCTCACTCACAGAATGTACACAGTGTCGGACATCTTTTTTGGAAGCTAAGCTAGCTGGCTCTTGTTCGGTGGAGAAAGTGGAGTAACTTATTAGGAGAAAGGGGAGTAAGTAGGGGGTATAGTGTTTACATGAACGCTAAACAAGTGATTGGTTGATGTGCGTTTTAACATTGCTAAGAAAATTCGGTAATCACGCCACCGTTGAGAGAGGGAGTTGTTGTCTTTCATCCAAATAAGCCAAAAATACATTTTCTGGCTCTTCTCAGTCTAGAAAGCTCCAAATTCAAAAATAATTTCACATTTCTTCTACTTCTACATAAATGACCCATTTTAAAAACACATCTTTCCAGAGGTAAAGTATCCCTTTAATCTAAATCCTACCAGTTAGAAATACCGGCTTCCTTCCGATCTTATCAGAGAGTGGTCCAAACAGGACATTTCCGATCAGCACACCAGCAAAGAACAGGGACCCAGCCAAGTTTACTTTGTAGGCTTGATGTTTAATTAGGTACCACTGCAAGAGAAGATCAAAAGAAAAATCAAATATTTTCAATATGCATTCATTCATCTGCTGTCCTATCCAGACACAAAGATTATAATATAAACACAGTAAGAATTTGATAGAAGTATAGATTTGTATTCGAAAGACTGAGCAAGCTTAAGCCAGGTTTGTTTGATGCACAACACTGATGCCAGTCTCTTACCTCAGTCACGATTGAGCTGACATCTTCAGTGAACTTTACACTGTGTTGAGTTACATCACCATCCACACCTTCAGTAAAAGGTTCTACATGATATTCTGGCACAGCACCCACTAAAATTATGAGCATGGACTGACATGCCATGTAAATCTGTTAAAAAAAGACAAATATTTCAGGTTACTCAACTTTCATTGATCTAGGCCCAGTTCCTTACGGTAAATTAACAATATTTGCACTGATCTGAGATAAACTCTGATGTGTAAGTGATCATCACTAGTGTGTTCAGAAAGAAGCAATTTTTTTTTTTAGGATAATCTTATATGTGGCTTGAGTTTATGGATGCAAGACATATCTTCCCACGATTCTAGCTTTCCTGAAGAACCACCAGATCATCACTAATCCTCCAATTACACAATGGGTGTAATTTGATAGACTGTGGGTTGTAGGCCTCTTCAGTTCTCTGTCTAAACATTATAGGTCCAGGTGTTGGGCAAAGCTGAAAACTGGACTCATCAGAGATCAGATCTGTCTTTGTGAAGGACATGTGACAGAAGCCACGTGCAAGGTTATCCTGAAAGAAAACATGCTTCTTTCTGTTCTGTTCCCAAAATCGAAGGATTGGCTTTTCCAACAGGAATGCCACACAGCCAGGCACATCAAGATTGAGGACGGAGAACCACCAGATCAACAATCTGTCATGGCCATCACAATATCCAGACCTGAACCCCAATGAAAACCTCTGGAATGTGATCAAGAGGAAGATGGAATATTATAGGCCATCAAACAAAGCTGAGCAGCTTGATTTTTTTTTTTTTTTTTGCCAGGAGTGTCATATAGTCATCCAACAGCAATATTTGGAAATCAGGGTTATTCCACCAAATATTGATTTCTAAACTCTTCCTAAGTTTAAACACTAGTATCATGTTTTCTTTTCTTTTTAAATTAATATAAGCTTTCTTTATATTATTCAAGATCTGAAAACATGGCATCTTTTTTTGTTTTGTTATTTTGACCAGTTGTCATTTTCTGCAAACACATGCTCTATGCTCATTTAATTAATCATCTTTAAATCATTGTGGTTAACGTTACATGTGCTGTCACAAACATGACATGTCATCTTCGTGAATCAAATTATGGGACAGTTTTTTTTTTCTCCTTAATATTACAGTACGTTCCATTAAGAAACATCCTGCAATCTTCATTATAATGAATGCTAATTTGTTGAAAGCCTATCCGACTGACTCATTGAGCAATGGGTAGGGAAAACATACATTTGGAAGCAGGAGATTCTGAATATTAATTCAAAGTATTACTTGACAAACATTTTAGGTTTTGTTGCCCAGTAATGGCTCCATGGCCTTAATTTGAAAACCCAATACTAATGACATATAACGATAACCATATGCCTGACTTAAATACATCCCACTGCAAGAAGATAAGATAATGCAAATATGACAAGGCTTTAAAGGTTTGAACCCTCAAATGCAAGTTTTGCATAATTACTGGCTTGTGTTCCCAGAAATATAAAAATATACCAAAACAAACATTGTTAGTCCAGTGTTTACTGATTTGCATGTTTCATGTTACCTGTAGGAAAACCAGGATGGTGATCATCCGCTTCTGGTGTCTACCGAATTCTCCAACCACCTGGAAAGCCTCCTCTAAATCCATCCCAGGGTCAAATCATCCGACTGCATGCCATCGAGTATATTTTTACATTTTCAATAATGGATCTGATAACAACTGAGGTTTCAGATGCTCCGCTGTAATCTGGCTTCCCCTCGCAGACGTGGTATGAAACCACGTGGTACATTAGAGTGATTCTGATTGCACGAGACTCTGGCATAAAAACACGTGCTTTAGACAACGGTTCTGATTGGACCAGTGGAAACTGAAATTGAAACGGAGCTTCCACTTTATTTGAAGTTAATTTTTAACAGACAAACGTTATTATTTTCTAGCCAGTGGTTGTCAAGATTGTTATATGTTTTTTTTTTTTTTTTTAAATTTAGGAGGATTTAATTAAAAAAATAAATACATATATATATTTTTTTAATTTAAAAATAGCCCTCTTCATGGTTTTGACAATATATATATATATATATACATATATATATATCTCCCCTTAGCACTCTATTTTCAATTATTCGAAAGATTTGTGCATCATTCTTAATATGGAAAGTTTCATTAAATAAATAAGGTTTGAGCAATTCTTACAATTCAATTTCTTTAATAATTACATGAAGTCAAACCTCCTGCAAACATTTTCATTATTGTAACAAGAACCTTAAATCGCTTTAATTGTGGAAAAACAAAAATCACCAAAGCCAACCAATAGTACATTCAAACAATTTAATAGAAAGAATAACTTTATACAGACATTTCAAAATAGAACCATATTTTAAAATATGTTTTATTGGTTCAAATATGGAGTGAGCATTATTTTAGCTTTTAATTAAACATACACATATTCAACAAACCACAAAAAAGTAAGCTCTAAACTCTAGTGAAACTAACAGGAAAATTAACAGTAAGAAATCACCCAGAAGGTATAACTTTTAATATTAAAATGTGACTGAGGAAACAGACATGAAAAAGCAAGCACACAGACAAAACATGTTTAAAAAGACTTACACAGAAGTTTAAAAATGATGTACTTTAAGACATCTAAGGAGAGTAAAAACTGCAACAATTTAATTCTGACACCTGAGTGGTAGTTTAGAACGTGGTGGCGTATTCATCGACTCATTCTCCACCTTTGAACGGTTCAAGGATTTGTTGCTGTTTTCCTTCTTGTTTTTCTTCTAGTTAGACAAAAAGAACAACATATTGTCAATCTGCATCTACAACCAATGAGTATTTGCCAACAGTCAAGGCGTGGTCACATATTAACATTGTTTGAAAAATGTTCACGGCAAATTCCACTCATTTCAATAGAAATTCAGGCAATTGCACGAAGGCGAAATACTTTACCACACGGATTTAAAGTTTTTCACAAATTCAATGCATTGATCAACAGAAAGCTTGGTTTGAAGTTAACTTGTGTGAGCAGTACTTCATACATCACAAAACTTGACAATAGACCCTTTCTGCACATGAAATTTTGCTAATGTGACCACACCTTAAGCACAACATTAAATAGCTGCAAAATCTCTCACCTTGAAGAAGGGAACCCTTCCATTCTCAAAACATGTCAGGTTCTCATCAGAGCACGACTGTTCAGTGATGTTTCCATCACTAGAAACACTGACTTCATCCTCCAGAGAATCCTAAA
The DNA here is from genome assembly GCA_038021265.1 of Cyprinella venusta. Lineage (NCBI taxonomy): Eukaryota > Metazoa > Chordata > Actinopteri > Cypriniformes > Leuciscidae > Cyprinella > Cyprinella venusta. The sequence continues at coordinate 16,153,348 of CM075875.1, forward strand.
AACAGAATTGGTTACACCAGTCCAAAAAAACACCTTCAAATAAATCTTAATACATTTTAAATAGCAAACACTGATAGCGTTCCCACTGATTCAAACTCCTCCTGTAATATAAAGAACATGGATGGACTACCTGGTCAAGAGGTTTCTCTTCTGCCTCTATGACAGTTTCACACTGACTCAGTGAACACTGAAGCTCTTCCTGCTGAGCTCTGAACTCCTCTGCCAGCTCCTCTCGACTCCTCGGCTTGTTCAGCACACGTGGGTATGTGTATTCCCTACGCTGAGGGGTCGTTCCTGTAAAGATACACACGTCACATTACGGACCCGTACACATGGACCGATTACTTGCACTTGAGCAGTGGCTATACCCAAAATGCTACCGTATATCACAGCTTCTCTCATACCTGTTGGTAAATCTTGCCGTAGCTCTGAGCTGATGAAGTTGTGCACAGTGTCCAGAGCCAGAGTGCTGATGGAGGAGAGGGTCTCTTTATGCTCCAGCATGGTAGCATCATCTTTACCGGTCTGCAATTCCACACGACTCAGAATTACTTCCACTTCCTGCTGCATGGGAGTCAAACGGGCTTCACAGTCCTGAACGGCTTTCTTCCCTTTTTCCTCGACAGACTGCACGCACACACAAAACAAGAGAGTCTCAAACACTAGAAATGCATCATGGAAGTATACAAAAGGGCAAGTGCTAAAGACAAACTAACCTTTCGTAAGTCTTTCACAGCCGTGTCCGTCTCCCTGATGAGTGCAAGCTGTTCTTGGGCTTTATTCTCGGTTGCGTTTGTGGCTTCGTGACACCACGCGAGTGCTGACTCAGCCAGCGAGTCAAGCGACGTCTGTAGCAGTCCGCAGTATCCGACACACTCCTCCAGCGTTCTCTCTCCCTCTTCCGTCACTCCATTCATCTCTGTCATCACTCCGTCCACAGAAGACCCCAGTCGAGCACGGACAGACACGTGTTGCTCCTCAGTTGCAGAACATTTACTATAATAAAAACGATTTATTAGGGTTTTGTTACAGGAAACTTGAAGTTATATGTTGTAAATATACTCTCACCTCTGTATGGAGCTCTCTAGCGTTTCCAGGGAAACGATCGGTGCAGATGCTGCCTGTGAAACACCCTTAAAGTCAGTCTGAGTGTTCATCGCCAATAGATTCAATTGGTTCTGCAAACACTGCACCAGCTCGGCCACATGCTGTAAAAAATAATTTCAGCAGTTTAAGAACCAGTGGTGAAAAGATTTAGACAATTTTGTCACACAACTTTTCAGGAGAACACCTTTTAATTGGTTACATTCATACCCATAAAGCTTGTGACCATCTGAGCCAATCAATTTAAAAGAAATGTGATTGCTTGGATTAAAGTCAATCCTCCTCTTCAAGAAACTGTACAGGGGTTGTAGACCTACCGCCTGATGGCTGTTTTCAGCTTGGCTAATCTGTTGCTTGAGCTTGTCATGTTCGGCACGCAGAGTGCTGAAGCCCTGCATAGCGCACTCGCGCATACTGGCGAACGATTCAGTGTAAGAGTCAAAAACTGACATCATCTCTGCTTTCAGACCCCGCATCTGTAGGAGACATTTTTACCATGACTTATTACAAATCTCAAATAAACTGGCCTAACAACAGGTCAAGTCATCATTCTCACACATACCTGCTCATTTAGAGTGTGGTATCTGTGAAAGGTTTGCTTCAGACTGTCAGTCGTGGCAATGACAGACCTGATTCCTGGCACCGCTTGGGCGAGCAGAACCTTCTCTAGATGCTGTTTGTGTTCATCCTGAAAAAAAAAAAAAAAAAAAGGATGAAAAGGATCTGCATAAGATACATTTAATAGAGTAAAATTGTAAGCGTTTTTTAAAGATGATGGCTAAGGGATAAATTGGCGTGCACAATTAAAATGTTTCATTTGATCATAATCCCAAAAGTCTTGGAAAACCAGGATATGAAGGCAACAATGACTTACATGGGCCTGGAAAAGTAGAATCCTATACATTTGGATTGATAGAGTTCTTACCAGTATTTCCAGCATGCTGTTCTGAGCCTCCAGAGAGAGCTTCTCTTGACATAGCACTCGTTCCTTGCACCACTCTACACCTTCACCAACAGTTTCTTTAATACTGCCGAAAGACTCCGAGACAGCACCTAATGTCTCCTTAAACACTTTGCAGTTTGTATTCAGCAGCTCACCTACACAGAGACATTTAAACAGGCATTCATTAGATCAGTTTCCTGGAAGGTCTCACTAGCTGGAAGAGACTTGAAACACCCAAAAACAGGGTTATTAAATGAAGAGTGCATCCATGTGATATATCTTACCCACAGAAGAGCGGTAATAATCAATCATCGCAGCGTGTTTGTGGCTCTGCTCCTGCAGCGAGGTCTGCATGCTGTTGTAACAGTTCTCCATGCGTTGGGCGAAGCTCTCCTGGACCTCCCCGTTATGATGCTCCACCTCCTTCTTCCTCTGCAGCTTAGCGTGGAGACCGTTAACGTCCTGCGTGCTGGCCTCAGCAGTGCTCAACAGCTGGATGAGAGAGACTCAGTTAGGTGTGTGCATGTATGCATTTATTATCAGTGCATCATCCAATGACACACACACACCATCACAGACCTGGTCAGCAGTGTTGTATAGTTGACTCTCATTACTCTGGAGCTGTAAAGCAATGAACTCCTCCTGAGTCAGGCGGTGCCTGGTCTCTGTTAGGTCCTTTTGAGCCTCTTCCAGTTTCTGGCTCTTGTCCTGCAGGTCTTCAGTGCACTGGTCCAGTTTTTGCTTACTGTCTGTAAACAAGTCTACAACCTGCCGAGACAAAGTTCGTCAGATGCATCACTCACACTCAAAAGTGGAAGTTGGGTAGGTCTGGTATATAGAAAAGCAGAAGTAGAATGGATTTGAAAGACGCTCACCTTCTTGAGCTCCTCCTCCATAGCAGCGATGCGATCATTGTACTCTGTAATCTGCTCTTCCTGAGACAACAGTTTACTGTTTATATTCCTGCAAAAGGGCAAGTAAAGGATTAAATATAGTCTGCTTCTTAATTATCTGCTTCAACCAATAATATAAAAATAAGTCTTAAATCCTGAAACATGAACATATTTAGTTATACATATACATACATAGTATATAGGTATGAAAGTTGCTGGCCAAAGTGTAGTACTTGGTATAAGCCGCATTACCCAAGGACCAATGATCATAAACTAGCCTTTCAAAAGTCTGGTGCTGGTAAGAACTTAATTCTTCTAAAAAAAAAAATCCAATGTTTACCAAGGCTACATTTACTTGATAAATACAGTAAAACTAATATAAATCATTTGGATATCTAGACTTTGTGCTCGAGAAATATCTCTTATTAACAACAGCTGTGCTGCAAACATTTTGTAGAAGCAGTGCAACATCACATGACTTTTGCGTAAACATACTCGCCACTTTCACATAAAATTTGCAAAATGTAGATCTACATCTGGGAAGCGATATTTTTTTTCTCCCTAGAATGGTAGGGGAAGACTCATAAATGCTATTAAACCCAATGACAGGTCAGATTAGGGACAGGGTAACATTGAGTCAACGGCGTTCATAAACACGCTTAAAAGCAATTATGCGTGTTGATAGCATGCCAAAAATGTAAATACGAATGGGCATTTCATGAGATCAGTCTGAACAGTGATAACATTTCAGGATTCTTCGATAAAAATTTTTGTAATAAACAATTTTGTAATCACTTTGGCAATTTAATGTGTCCTTGCTCCGTATAAAATTAATTTCTTAATCTAACTGACGGCAAACTTTAGAAAGGTAGTAGCAAATACACAGAACTTACTCATAGTTATCAAGAGAGAGATACACTCCATGTTTGTCACGGGTGGCAGCCAGATCTCTTTTCAGTCGCTCAATCTCCTCGGTGTATTCCTGCAACATTGATTTTAGAAACAAATTTGTCAATGCTGATGCGCATGAAAAAATTGCCAAGTCTTAAAATTTGCATCAGTAAAGAAACTTGCCTTTATCAGAGTTCTCTTGGTGAGTTTCTGGTTGACCTCTGGCTTATTCATGATACTCTTGGCCCTGTTAGCATAGTCCAGAGTGCTCAGAGTTTCCTAAAACATAAGTCAACATTCCATATAATGCAGAAAAACAAAGAAACAGTACAAAGCCAACCAGCACAAGTCATACCTCCAGATTGATGGAGGCAGGAGACACAGTGGCGATAATGGAGGTTTTGGTGCGTCCACCCAGCGAGTCCTGCAGTATGCGGGTGAGTTTTGACTCCCTGTAAGGCACATGAGGCCCTCTCTCCACTAGAGCCTTGATTACACGACCCAGAGTCAGCAGAGACTGGTTTATGTTGCCGGCTTCACGGGCACGTTTATCAACAGCACCAGATCGCCCGATGTTCTCACTGCCAGCAAGATCCACCTGAACAGTGTGACAGACGAATTGTCAGATTAAAAATACATCAACACTGGTGAACTCCCACTATTGAACCAGAGAAGTAGACTCACTAAGTTCAGTTTCCCGATCTTAACCAGCTCCTCTCCGTCCAGTGTGATCTCTTTCATGTGAATAGTCACGGAGAACACGGAGTGCGATCGACTGGTGGAATAAAAGTCGAAGAGGGGCATTATAAACAACTTTGCGCTGGCGAACAAGTTTTTTTGTCTCTTAAATTGAGATGTAAGAATCTAGGTATTACCTAGAGTAAGCATTCATGAGGGTGGAGGCCGTCTTCCTCTTGGCCGCTCCTCTCTCCAGGATCTGATACACCTCATTCTTATTGTGGACAGTAACCTCCTCCAGACCTTTAATGGTCACACCCCTCTGACAAACACAGAATGTCAGATTTTAGTGAATATTTTCATGTTTTATATACATAGATATTATAGGGAGGTGTAATACATTAAAAGCATACTTTATTTCTGGGATCATCAAACAGTTGTAGTCTCTCTGTGACATCAGGGGCAGGGCTGAGCAAGTCAAACAGTTCTTCATTATAGATTTCCAGCAGAGATACCTTCACTGAGAATTCTGTGCCGTTATTGGACAGTTTCTCAAAAATCTGATGAAGAGTTCTGGGAATAATTCCAGCCAGAGGGTCCTGTAAGAAAGAAGGTGAAAGTAAAGGAAGCCAAATGAGTTCCTGAGCAGATCATCAAGGAAATAAATATGATGCGGTGACCCAAAAGTAAAATACCAATAAGAAAGCATTATTATTTAGTTAGTGTGTAAAGACCATAACAGATATCATCTACTTCCAAATCATAAAGGTACAGTAGCAAAAATAAGAGTCAAATAATTCCATTAAACTAAATTTAAATAGTTGCTGGTGCAAGAAACCTTTATTAACATTAGTGGTCTTTAGGAAAGAAATAAAACACTAAATGAACGTATTATTCTAAACAGCCATCTGCCAAAATTAACTCAAATGTTACCTCTTCCCAAGTAAACTCCTCATTGGGTGATCTGTCACCCTCCATCGTGAAGGTTTTCCCTGTTCCAGTTTGTCCATATCTTTTAGCAAACAGAAATTAAACAATATAAATACAAAATAGTGTGTTTTTAATGCCATGCCAGCTAAAAACATTTGATAAAAAAAACAAAACAAAAAAAAAAACACTTCAGACAAATTTAGAAACAGAACAGGTAAAGCTGAACGATATTATATTTAAAGAGAGATACTCACGCAAATATAGTACAATTGTAGCCCATAATAACTTCATCCAATATGGGGCAAACCACACTTCTATAAACGTCAATTTGTTTGGCAGAAGGACCAAAAACCTAAAGCAGACATTTAATGAGAATTACTGCACAGGAAAAGATTTGGACATTAGTAAGACTAAGGATGTGGGTGGAAAACAAGCCAAAAACAAACCATGTCAAAAGTGTATGTTTTTCTTGAGGATTTGTCCGTGGCACCTCCAGTACGGACCGTCAACTCTTTTTTGTTCTGGTCACATTCAACAACAGTATGAGAGGCGGATTTACGCTCCACTGTGTTGAAGGGCCTGTGAATTGCACATCAGACATGACAATGATATTGACTGAGACGTTAATAAACACACATTTTATTTAGATATTAAAATCTATAAAACATAAATAAAGAACAAAAACAAACAAAGAAAAGATAGTTACAATCATAGTTAAAATAAATATTATGCTTCTCAGCAAATTTCAGCAATTATGAAACAACACAAATGACCAAACATAATTTTAGCCAACAAACACTGTAATGAGTAAATTAATTGCTTTAAAAAGTGACAGCTCTAAATTTGTAGAGAATTGTCTCAGAGAGACGAGAAATACAAATAAATATCACGGATCACCAAACGCTTATCACAATTTTAATACATAGTATTTAAATAATAAACAAATGGGTTTAGGGGGGAGTTTTGTACCAAGAGTAACGTTTGCTATAAAAACCAACATACACAATCACTGCCAGAAGAAAACACGTGAGTGTGGCATGCTTGAATAAATAGCCTTTATTTAACATATACATTCACCTGCATCGTACAACCACTTGAATATTTCTTCCTTTCTCATCTTTTTTGGTTGCTGGTATCTGTGATGATGCCATGTTAACGGGGCGTCTTCCGGGCTCCAGGTCAGAAAATGCCCTTTAAATGCGAGTTAACCTTTAAACCAAAGAGTCATTTAGCAAAAATAAGTCACATTAAAAGGTCGCATATATAAATATGCGCCACTTAAATACATAAATACACAAATATATAGCCTACACACACAACACAAACATCAGATCCATTATGTTGACATTGTCTAACGTTAGCCTAAATTACGCCTAAGCGAAATAAATTACTCAAACAACAAGCTAATGTGACCAAAGTTAGAAAATTCACATACCGTTTAACTGATATATTCCAAAAGCAGATCGCGTAAAATGGTAAAGCCGTTTAAATCCTTCCAATAACGCAGGATATCTGAAAACACTTTGCTCTCCGCTCTGACTACGAGTCTGAAGCTCCGCAAGTTAGCTGACTTTGAAAATTGCGCATCTGCAGCTTTGAGCCAATCAGAGAAAAGGATTTTCTGACCATCCTTCTGATTGGTCTAAAGGAGGCGAGCTGGAGCGATGCATCTCGGGAAAGTGTAGCGTTTTCGAATGGTACCGTACCAGAGAGCCCGTCTGAACGGAGAGCCTAGGTACTTCCTATTAGCCCCAATTCTACTGGATGATGATAAACACTAAAGTAATAATCATGTTCACTGATACAGTTTACACACTGTTAACGTTAACGTTAGCTGATACAGTGCAGAAGACAGGAACTATGGTATTTTCCTCTTTTGTCACTGTTTTACGGTATTTTTTTATGATCTAAAAACCATGCCCACTTGTTCGGCTCTCTCTGTAAACGTTACAATAAAACAGGAACTGAACAGTATACAAAGTATACAAAACATACAACTTAATATTACCCTTTCCAAGGGGCATCACATACATTCAAACTAATTGTAAGTAATACAAATATTTCTAGTTTTAATAGCCCTCTTGTTCAATGAGCCTCAGTACAGCGCAGACATATTAACTAATGTTTACCTGTCATCCCAAAAAAGCAGCCACCTCATTGGTCTAGCCGGAAGCACGTGATGATTCTTCCGCGAAGCCTCATCACTGATGATCAAAATATGACTACGCAAGGAAAGAACTATTGCCGACTTTAAACAGTAATAAAAAATAAACTGCAGGATTACAAATGGAGAACTTTTATTTTCTCGTCCAGAAACACTAGATAATTTTATTACAACTAAAACAATTTAGTGCCCCATATATGGGAACGGGATTAAACGTAAAACGTCTTCACCTTATGGCCTAAGGGGCGCAGACATATTAACTAATGTTTACCTGTCATCCCAAAAAAGCAGCCACCTCATTGGTCTAGCCGGAAGCACGTGATGATTCTTCCGCGAAGCCTCATCACTGATGATCAAAATATGACTACGCAAGGAAAGAACTATTGCTGACTTTAAACAGTAATAAAAAATAAACTGCAGGATTACAAATGGAGAACTTTTATTTTCTCGTCCAGAAACACTAGATAATTTTATTACAACTAAAACAATTTAGTGCCCCATATATGGGAACGGGATTAAACGTAAAACGTCTTCACTTTATGGCCTAAGGGGCGCAGACATATTAACTAATGTTTACCTGTCATCCCAAAAAAGCAGCCACCTCATTGGTCTAGCCGGAAGCACGTGATGATTCTTCCGCGAAGCCTCATCACTGATGATCAAAATATGACTACGCAAGGAAAGAACTATTGCCGACTTTAAACAGTAATAAAAAATAAACTGCAGGATTACAAATGGAGAACTTTTATTTTCTCGTCCAGAAACACTAGATAATTTTATTACAACTAAAACAATTTAGTGCCCCATATATGGGAACGGGATTAAACGTAAAACGTCTTCACCTTATGGCCTATCACTGTGATCCAGACAAACGTTTACCTTTCAGAAACGACTGTAGTTCCTAAAATGACCAGCAGATGGTTGTAAGATACCATTATAACTTTGCTCTCAGATTGGCAGGCCTACCATTTTGGTACCATTTTAAGTTGGACCACAGAGGAAACATCATAGACAGTAAAATAAGGGAAACAAGGGAAACATAGATGAAATATATTTATGTAGCACATTACTAGCTTCTGTCTTACATGGTCCATCGTTGCTCTGTCATTTGTATTCATCAAATATATGGACATTTTATTATTCACAACTTATCTTTAGTTACATTAAGATAATTGATTCCTTTTAACTTCTGATTTCAAACTGAGGGCATCCTTTCACCCTGGCAAATGCTGTTTTGTTTTTGTCTCTAGCGTTCAGCAAAGTGTAAAAGATTTTAAGTATTTCAATACTTTTGCTGTTCCCCAATTTAACATAAAAAAAACACCCTTCCACCTTCTATGGAAGCTTGTTTCCACCACACTGAATAAAAAGTAAAAAAGTAATTGCATATTTTTATCTCACAATTCTGACTTTTTTCTCTCTAAGAAAGAATCGCATGATATAAAGTCACAATTTCTATGTAAAATTATTTTTTTCATCAGAAATACACTTTATAACTCTACATTATAAATTATAAATAAAGTGTATCTCACAATTCCAAGAAAAGAAATCTGAAGCATTATTTTGCGTATTGAGAATCAACCCATTTATTTTGAAAGTGAATGTTGCTCACTTACCCGGCTGAAGGGCGTTGTTAGGCACGACGTGTTTACAATTCGTTTACCTTCTTTAATTGCCAATATGTTAATGCTAAATTTACGAAAAAATACGAATAGTAAATTTTGATTTCATGACAACTTGTTCAGTTTCTGTCAGAGAAAGGTGGAGACTTTTATTTTAAAAAATTATTATGCCTTTGGAACAGTTTTGTTCATAGTGGCTATGCTCACACTTCCCGCTTTTTCCCGTAGTGGCAGACTTCACTCGCGTGCAGAAGCCTTGACAACAGCAGCAGCAGGAGGGAATGGGGAGAGAGGGGCGCCGCAACGTTTAACAAGACATTCTTCAACACAACACGACCAATAAAACAATTCACCATCGGTGAGCACGCACCTCAATCTACAAACGCATCGCGGTCCGATAACTTAACTGTTGTGTTTTCCTCTCGTGATCCTGAAATAATAAATAAAAACAACCGAAGCTAACACGAGCTCGCGTGCTAACCACTAACGTACCACCATTAAAAACAGACCTGTCTCACATTTAGTTTAGAACTGATTATGGTTTCAGTCCCTGCCTGTTTAAATGCAACACATGGTTTATTATAAGACGCTTTAAGTGAAGCAAATCAATGCATGTTGTGTTTTTTTCTTGCATGACGGTGCTTTTTTAGCTACACGCGTGTGTTAGCTGTCTGATTCACATGGCAGACGTATTTATTTTTAGGACATATTCGGTGATGTTCTTCACATGACCATGTTATCAAATATGAGCATAGTACAAGAATCACGTTTGTAGTTGGCAAACTGACAGATTCACGATTTGTGTGTGTGTGTGTGGGGTGGGGGTGTTGGGGGGTGTTGCTGGCTTCAAGGCCAAGGTCGCAATGAGGCCTAAATGATATGCATAAATAATCATATTTAGTTGTTTAGATGCATTTGTGATTATAAAGCGTATAGTGCGGTAAATATGTTGCTGGAGGGCTTTGGATTTCTTCTGCTTGGCTTCTGTTTGTGTTAGAAATGTGGGCGAAGCTGCTTATGGGCCATCAAGGATGATTTAAAGTGTCTTGTCTTTTCTTTTCATTTTAGAATAAAGTAAATGTGGTGTTGCATTGAAATTATTAATAAAAACAATACTTTAGGATCTGTCAGGTTGTTTGTGCTACCTTGGTAATACCATGCTATTCAGACATGCACTTTGGTAAAACTATAAGCATCTGATTTATGATGTCTCTTAAAAACAAAAGTGCTGTGGTAGAATTATTAACATGATGTATGTTATATCTTAAAAAAATGTATGGCAATACTATGGTACAGTTATGGTATCAGGTGGTACTACTATTGTACTTTGATTTTAACCATGGTATATGAACATAATCCAAATGATGAACGCTCATTATAGGGTTTATTTCAAAATCCTTTACTCAACATACACTGTGAAGTTGATTTTTTTTCATGCAGTCTGGTGACATTTGGTGATTTGATATTAATGCTTCACAGGTAAAATAATAATTATTTTTATTGATTGATTGCGAAGCAAGGTATTGCTTTAATAATGCTATGTCATACACAAAAGCTTCTGTTGTCATTTTTTATTGGAGAATTTAAATACATCTAACAATAGTCATAAATTGGGCATCTTATTAATAAATAAATAAGCAACTTACTAAAGCGTACTATTCTGATGGTTGAGCTTATGGAAAATGTGAGTGCTGAGAAAAAGCATTATGTAAATGTAATTAATTATTTATAAAGCATCTGGACAGATCCATCAGGTCCATATCAATAGTAAGTGTGATACAAGTTGATATGTGCTTATTTCATGAATTGTTACATCTGGAAACTGTTTTTAATAACTGATTTTAGTCTGAAGCTCAGGGTTACAACAATGAGCTCTAGAAATACAGACACCACGGAAGAATAACACTGTAAAGTTGTGTACTTGACTAAGTTTATAGATTTGCTGCTGCATCTCTTTAGAAAATGTCACATGCACTGCAAATGCCATATGCAGCCACTGAATCAACTAGTTGCATTCTTCAAAATAAAGTGACAGTAATGTAAGCAGAATGAATTATTGATGAGAATTTATGAGTGCATGAGACGGGGTTATGGAAACTTGCCCTTTATTTTCAGGGTCAGATCGGGTGACCCGCTGGATGGGTTGGCCTGAGGGGCCAAGATGGCCTTTCATGTGACAAGTGTGAGTTGGGAGGCCTGAAATCAGGTGTTGGGCACGTTTACGTTGGAACTCCTGCATGTGGAATTGCTTTGAAGGCAGTTTTTGTCTTGTATATGAATATCTTTTATTGGGAATGTAAATGATTAGAGTCGTAATGGAACTCATTGTTCTCCTAAATGCATTATTCAATGTATTGATTTTGGTTTTCAGACTATGTTTGAACCAATTTTAAGGACAGCTGGTTTCTCTACTGTTTTTTTTTTTCCACAGCGCAAGTTCTATTTTCTTGGCCACGTGTTTCTGCTGTAGTGGGCACTTTTTTGAGAGGTTTTAGCTGTTTAATCTTGGATTGAAGCTTACTTGTAAACAATCAGTCCTCACAGAATCCTAGCTGCCGCTATATCCAGAGTCATTCACATGGTAATGTAGGTCATGTTCTTTGTTCTGAAACTCGACTGGGTCTGCGGTATGCAGCCAGCCGTTTTGCCTTCAGTGCTAGAGGTTAACAGGAAGTCTAGACATCCATGCTGGTTTGTTCAAGTGGATGTAGGTCTGCTCGGTTAAAATAAGAGCATTTCACTTCATCTGTTTTGTTGTAAATAAACCTAATCAAATAGTCAATTATCTTCTCTCTTGATTATAGATAAAACAATACTAGCTTTACAAAAATTAACCCTTGTATTATGATGTTGTAAAATCTGCTTTATTAGGTGTTTTTTTCCCTTTGTACTGCTTGAGAGCATGCTTTTATTGTGCTTTTGGTTTTTATAAATATATGTTTTTACACATAGGCCTACTCTTTAATGGTTTCAACTAAAAGAAAACTTAAACATATATTGTAAGCTTGTGTATATTGCCTTAATCATTTGTAAGCTTGTTCAGAAATGGTGACAAAAACTTAAAAAAAATATGCTTAAAAAATAACATATTTTTCATTAAACGTCATTTAAATAAGTGAATATTTCGTTTTTTTATGAGCCTGAATATTCGAATGCAATATTTAAAAAAAAAAAAAATGCCCATCCCTAGTTCTCATGCATCACTCTTTATCGTCCACCAAGGGGCCCTCGGCCTAAAAAAGGTTGAATTGGTTGTCTGTATCATAAATTGTATTTATTTTGTGCAAAAAATATATATATATTAAGCTGTAGAATATGAAATACTTTAAAAAATTGTACACACTTTTCCTCCTTGTTGCAACTTTGCCTATTCATGCACAAGTGATAACGTCATTTTTTTTTTTTGGTAACTGTTTTATATTTCATATTATTTTATCTTATTTTATTAGTTGTAACTCAAAAAGACAGAGATTTTTTTGAATCCTGTTTAAAGGAAATCTCATCTATTTTTTAAAAATGGGTTTATGATACTATTACTGTAGTAACTATATGATGGTCTTCTTGATCTGATTAATTAAGATAAAGTACTAGTAACAAGTTGTCCCAAGCCTTGATTTTCAACACTGGAAATCTGCTTATGCTGCATAGTCGAATCGGGCAGCCGTGACCTGGCCAGCTGTTTTGCGGCCAAGCGTTTAACATCGAATGTTTCGTTCACCGAAACAGATGTGTGTCAGCGTTTTCAAAATCTGAAGGTAAATAACCTATGTGGTTGCATTAGAGATTCATGAACCCGAACATGAAGTCTTAGAGCAGATTTTTAACCAAGAGCAAATGTGTTCACTCACTGAAAATGAAGCCTTGTGTTACTTGAGCTGAAATGACTTGTGGTGATTTGTTGCAGCTGTGTCGAACAGCGGTTGTCAGGAGGAAAGTGTGCGCTCGATCCTGAGTGGCAAAAATGTGTTGACAAGCCAGTTGTCATCCAAATTCAGCTGTCCTCTCCTTGCCAGAGATATGTCCATTCTCACAAGCTATGTTTTCTCTCTTCTTTTTCACAGTATTGAAAGAATATTATCTCAGGGCCCCTCCCCATCTGCAGCATTAAGGTACCGTGATCATTCCTATCTGCTGAAATAGTCACATCATGTTTTTAAAGCAACACTAAGTAAGATTTGTTTACCTTAAAATAATGTTTCCAGTGGTTCAGTAAGTCTTAACAGGGTAAAAGGCAATTCTGGATTCGCTTTTCGGTCCTATATCTGCTATAACCACGCTATGTTAGATTGCCAGATCGGGTCCCGTTTCTGTAGTTCGAATGAGACATATGAAAAACTACAAATTTGACTTGCTGAGTACTCTGATGTCACAGTACATCATACTTTCATGAAATCATGCAACGTACTCTACCTTGTCTGTGAACATCGTTCATTCCAAAGCGATGTTTGCATAAATCACGCCCAACCATCTCCATATAAGCACTTTCCTTGCAGCCTTTCGTCACAGTGTTTGCGGACGCTCTCTCGCCTGAACCCCGGGCAGTGACAAGTGTGCCGTTCTCACAATATATAAATATAGTAAATACAGACACGAATTACAGACCTCTCATTAGCCAGCTGCAGAAACCTTGCAGCTGAAGCTATATAACGCAGCTTTTCTTACTCTCACTCTATATGATGGAAGGTTTTTGAAGATGAAATTAGTATATATGATTTTTTATATATAGTTGTGCTTAAAAATGCCTTTCTACTGTGACTTCTCATTGGTACTTTATTGCTTAGTTTCATTATATATATATATATATACTTTATGACGTCAGACCTGTTTGCTCAATATGTAAAACACATTTGTTTTTGCTTTAGAGTTGTGCAGGTTCTAAGTGTGTGTCTGTTTTTCCAAGCAGGGTAACTTGAGGGGAACGAGAATGAGCTGATTTTAAGAGCTCTGATAATGACGCCCAGAATAAGTGCGGCTTGGTCACACAGCAGAGTGGGGAACGTACATGCTGTGAGTAAACACACTCATCTGTAATCAGTAACCCAGATGAATCCACCCTAACCAGCACTGAATAACATGTCGCTCAAAATACCACAGAACGTAACAGCAATGTGGCATAGTTGAATTCAGCACTATTGTTGGTGACCTACTGATCTGATGTAACATGGTCTGTCTCTTGTAGTGAGCATTAGAAGTACACAATGCAATGAGATAAACACTGGATGACTGGAGGTCCCCTGCTTAACAGTCTATAAGCATGGCTGGCCTACAGCTGGTGACCCCTGCCTCCTCACCCATGGGGCCCTTCTTCGGCCTCCCGTGGCAACAGGAAGCGATCCATGACAACATATACACACCAAGAAAATATCAGGCAAGCCTTTTGAAATGGTTCTTAGGTTGGGAGATTACTGTATTGTAGAGGTGGGCGATTTATCGTTTAGACGTTAATAGCCAAATTGTTGTTTGGAAGATTGTGATATCGAATATTTCACAATTTGTACACAATTTTTAAGATTCTTTTATGAATTAAAAGTTCAAAAGAATAGCATTTCTTATCAAAAAATGTTATAAATTGTATAAATTATTAATAACATTTGTCACTTTTGATCAATTAATGCATCGTCGCTGAATTAAAAAAAAAGTTTAATGTTATTGTACATGGTACATTACATTTTGCTGAATAATTTCACCCAATTGCATTTTCAGGTTGAACTTCTTGAAGCAGCTCTTGAACACAATACTATAGTCTGCTTAAATACTGGCTCAGGGAAGACCTTTATCGCAGTGCTCCTAATCAAAGAACTCTCCCACCAAATCCGTGGAGAGGATGAAAAGAGAACAGTTTTCCTTGTGAATGCGGGTGAGTAACTGTTTGTCCCAAATGCGTTGCCTTGTACCCCATTAAAGCATGATCAAAACTTTCCTTGTTGATTAATCTAAATTTGGTGTCTTTCCCCGAATTAAAGCATCATCTGTGGTTCAGCAAGCATCTACTGTAAGAACCCACTCGGATCTCCAGGTAGCCGACTACATGTCAGAGGAAATGACATCATGGCCTGAGGAGATGTGGAACAGGAAGATTATGGGGAATCAGGTGTGATTTTAAACATGTTCGTTTGAATGTGCCGATGAATTCATTCGTATAACTGTCTCATCTTGATGAGGTGTCATTGTTCAATCTGTGATATTTTCCTATCCTCCTCATCCCTCTCTTTTCCATAATGTCTGATCTTTCAGGTGCTGGTGATGACATGCCACATCTTCCTGCATGTGTTAAAGAACGGAGTCTTGCCACTATCAAAAATCAACCTGCTGGTTTTTGACGAATGCCACCTTGCAATCACGGACCATCCTTATCAGGAAATAATGAAGGTGAAATTGCAGTCCGTTACGGCATTGAACGGAGGCTATGAAATCACATCTGTCAGTGTAAAGAGAGGGATGATGGAAGTCTCATCTAACTGTCACTCCATATAATGCTAAAAAGATGTCGATCCATTGGTATATTAATGGGCATGTATTTAGTCCTGAAGGTTGAACAAAGGCACCCTGAGAAGATATTTTAATGCCAGTTGGCCAAATGACAAAACATCTTAAGTTCAGAGTTAAAGTCGACATGAAATGGAAGTTGTGATCGTCTTCTCTTTCCTATTGTGACACATCCAAGTGAAAAAGCTTCTAGAATGAGAAAGAAATTTAGGGCGGGACTTGATTTTGTCCATATGGAATCAATTGAATCGTTGTGGTTTGCTATTGCTGTGATCTCATGTGAGTGACAGTTTGTCACACGTCATCAGAGAGCATTATCCTTTTGCCTTTAAAGATTGGCCGAATGCGTTTTTAATTTGAACTAATGTGAGAAATCAGCAATGTTTTAGTCACAACTCTTACTTTACGAAATGCAAACCATCAACTTTTAAGTTGACTTCAGAGTATTGCTGTAGAATACATTAGCTATAATTAGAGTTTTCCTGATATTAAAACATTTGCTGGGGATATAAATTAGTTTACACAATTATGTTTTCATGATTAATCACAGTTGTCAACTGAATACTTTTGCTATAAAACTATAATCCAGGATAAACAGATACGTATCATATTGTAAGTTGGTAATATCCATCCCTCATTATAATGCTTTTCTAAATGATGTAAATCATCTTTGCAGATTTGTGAGGGTTCCCCAGGCTGTCCTCGCATTTTGGGTCTGACTGCTTCCATTTTAAATGGCAAATGTGACCCTTGTGATCTGGAGGAGAAGATTCAGAACCTGGAGAAGATTTTGCAGAGCAATGCAGAAACTGCCACCGATCTTGTGGTGCTGGATAGGTAGTGTTTCCTTGTAAACATTTCGGTCATATGATGCCATTTTAAAAGTTCATCATTTTGATTATTGGGTGTAACAGAATAGGATAACCTTCTTTAATGTAAAAAAAAAAAAAAAGAATAAACAATTTTTTCACATACTGTACATTATTAAGCGCTTTGAGTGTCTAGAAAAGCGCTATATAAATGTAATGAATTATTATTGCAGCTCCTCTATTCCCAATCCCTCTGAAATGCACTGATTTCTACAAAGCCCCTCGTTCCGAAATGTTCAGTGTTCTGATTGGCCAGCAAATCGGTTTATAGGTTCGATATTTCATTTGCACATGTGGGTGGCGCTGAAACGCCCCTTTCATCTGATTGACCAATCAGCGTTTCAGCACCACCCACGTGTGCAAATGAAATATCGAATCCATAAACCGATTTGTAAACCACAAACGAAAAATGAAAAGTCGAGCCAAAAATCCAATTTTTCGTTTTTTTACAACAACAAATAAACAAACTGGTTTTCATTTCTCCTCATTCCATTCCAAGCAGGAAATCAAATGACCAAAAGATGCACGATACTTTCCGTTACCCCCATTCCGTATTTCTGTTTTCGGAAAGTAAAACAAAGCGGTTTTGCTTTCGCATCTAAACACACAGCATCTCCGAGACATGACGCATCATATATGACCCCTTTTGAGTGCCATCTTTTATAAATATTGCTTGAAATTTCTTACCTGTCAATTTGCATCCAGGTATGCGTCCCAGCCTCGTGAAGTGGTGCTGGACTGTGGGTTGTACCAGGATCAGAGTGGGCTCTCTAAGAGGCTTTTGAGCGAGTTGGATGAAGCCCTTCATTTTCTTAATGACTGCAACTTATTCACTCATCGAGAAGATAGAGATCCCACCTTCATCTCCAAACAGGTGCTCCCCTTAGGATCTTATTTTGTCTCTTGCCACCATCGTTTAAACACATGATGGTTACAATCTCTTCTAACCCTAGACCAAAATGAAGATGTTACCTACAAGTAGTGGTCGACCGATGAATCGTTGACCTCTACATACAAGACTCTTGACAGAAACTGCCTGTAGTTGTATAATTTGTTTTGATCGTTTTATTTTTTTATCCCAAGGTGCTGAATGACTGTCGTGCCGTGTTGACTGTGCTGGGCCCTTGGTGCGCAGATAAAGCTGCGGGAATCATGGTCCGGGAGCTGCAGAAATATATCAAACATGAACAGGAAGACCTGAACCGCAAGTTCCTGTTGTTCACGGACACCATTCTAAGAAAAATCCACGCCTTATGTGAGGAGCATTTCTCTCCAGGTTCCCTAGACATGAAGTTTGTCACTCCCAAAGTCATCAGACTTCTGGAGATTCTCCACGAGTACAAACCTTTTGAACGGCAGCAGTTTGAGAGTGTGGAGTGGTACAACAATCGCAATCAGGACAATTACGTTTCTTGGAGCGATTCTGAGGATGAAGACGAGGATGAAGAGGCGGAGGCAAAGGAGAAGCCCGAAGCAAATTTTCCTTCGCCTTTCACCAACATCCTCTGTGGAATCATCTTTGTGGAAAGGCGTTATACAGCGGTTGTTTTAAACAGGTTTGTTTGCAGTGCTCCACTGTCTTTCTCAGAAAATACTATACAAATAATAAGTGCTCTAAAACTGCAAGTGAATTTAGGCATCATAATATTATAATCGATAGTATGAAAGTAGTATATTACTATTTTAAATAGTAACTGAGCTCTAGATGACGGCAAAGGTAATCTTATATAAAAAGGCAGCAATATATATAATTTTCTTTTACATTTACAGATAAAATGTCTAATATTTACCATAACCGTTGTGATTAATACATCATGAATTCCTAGTGTGTACAGTGTCTGTATTTAGATTCAGACTTTAATATTATTGATTTTACAAATACACAATTTTAGATGAGTTGATCACTTTTCACTTTTATGGGTTAGATCTTTAGTCTAATAATATTTCTTGTTATTTGACACTTTGACACTAAAATTAAAGAAATATTTCAATCAAAGGTTGGGGGTCAGTTAGATTTTCTAATGTTTTTGATAGAAGTGTCTAATGCTCACCAAGGTAGTTTTTATTTGATAAAAATAAAAACAATCATATATATATTTTTATTACAATTCAAATTAACTGCTTTCTATTTTAATAAATTTTCAAATGTAATTTATTTATGTACAACTAAACAATGTTTGAAATGTATTTTCAGTAGTTGTTAAATAGTTAGTGGTTCTTTAGATTGCTGGTTTTTGTTCATGGTATTAAGCTGCAACAATCTTTTGCAAAAAGGAATACATATGTTTATCTAAATGGTTGACTTTTTTTTTTTTTTTTTTTTACCATATCGGAATCGATAACCGTATCGCTAATATTCAAACTATACTCAACCCTAATTATAAATGTCTTTCCTGTCATTTGATTTATTTAATGTGTCCTTGTTGAACAGTATTAATTTATTAAAAAAAAAACTTTTTGCTAACTTGAAACTTTAGAATTGTAGTGTATTTAGTTGGCATTTAGCAAATTTGAATTATCCAATGCAACTCTAACGCACTTTGTATTATTTGTGTGTATCAGACTTATTAAGGAAGCAGGGAAGCAGGACCCAGAGCTGGCTTACATTAGTAGCAACTTCATCACAGGTCACAGCATCGGCAAGAACCAGCCTCGCAACAAACAAATGGAGGTGGAGTTCAGAAAACAAGAGGAGGTGAGTGAATTCGGCAGTCCACTTCCTTAGCTTATGCTGATCATAATTGTTAATGTTGATTCACACTACTGTACAGGTCCTGAGGAAGTTCAGAGCCCATGAAACCAACTTGCTCATTGCAACCAGCATTGTGGAAGAAGGTGTAGATATTCCAAAGTGCAATTTGGTGGTTCGGTTTGACCTGCCGACAGAGTACCGGTCGTACGTGCAATCCAAAGGTCGTGCCCGTGCTCCAGTCTCCAATTACATCATGTTAGCTGACAACGAACGGACAAAAACGTTTGAAGAAGACCTCAAGACCTACAAGGCTATAGAAAAGGTCAGCAGGTTTAATGAGAACTATATCTACTGGAGAGTCTGTGTGCATTAAAACATGTAATGTTAAGAGTTGTACATCTTTCAGATCCTCCGAAATAAGTGCTCGAAGTCAGCCGAATGCAATGATTTTGAACTGGAGCCGGTGACCGATGATGACAACGTTCTCCCACCTTACGTCCTGCGCTCAGAGGACGGAGGCCCCCGCGTCACGATTAACACAGCCATTGGGCACATCAACAGGTCATTACCCTTTCCTAAAATGTAAGATTTCTGTATTTTGTTGTATTCGTTCTTCAATGTATTTGTGTTTTGTGCAGATATTGTGCTCGTTTGCCCAGTGATCCATTCACTCATCTTGCTCCGAAGTGTAAAACTGTGGAGTTGAAGACTGGAGGTTATCGATCCACACTCTTTCTACCCATCAACTCGCCACTCAGAGTTCCTGTCACTGTGAGTACTGGCCACAATATATTGATCACATTTTTCTAAAACAATTTACATTTTGTCAGCTTTGCTAGGAGTTAAAAGTAGGGCTGTGTGATTCATCGAAAATCAATTCAGGAAAGCATGATTTTGAATGTTGCATGCCTAAATTTGGCATCAGAACAGAAGAGAGTTTACCATTGCGACATTAAAGAAAGCACAGAAACGGAGAAGATGATTTCAGGGCAGGATAAGGACTCGGCCAAAACAAACATCTGTGGTTTTAGAATATTTTGGATACAGGAGAGATGATGCGTCATAAATGTATCATTTAGGGGCCATTTACACAGAATTTGCAACGCTAAAAACACGCAGATATTTACATTTAGTTTTATTGAGATGATGTGTGTGTTGTTGACAGGTTTGTATGGATTGCGTCAGATCATTTGCGTTTGAATAGCACGCTCTCCATTGTGATAATGAGTTGCCAGGAGAACAACTGACATCTCTCTCTTTTCATACATATTACATAAACAGAGAATATTTGTTTTCGTTTTGAATTAGATCATTTAAAAGTATATATTTAAAAGATTATAAATATATATTGGTTTTACCTGTGTGACTAGTATTCTACTAGTATAAAAGACGCTTTAGTGCTGAAAGTAAGAGTATAAGGTCTGCCACTGATGCATCAGATGAGTTTTTCTCTTTTGTTATCTGCTCAAATGGGGCATGTTTGCTGCATTTATAAAGCATGCACCTCTCACTAGCAATTTTTTATTTATTTGTCCGAACACCGAAAGTTCTTTTTTTTTTTTTTGCCATTTCCTGCGAATAATTACAGTTGCCGAACATTTGGTGCATCCCTAATAAATTCATGCAAAAAGCCATACATTTTTGGGTGATGCAATTTAAATACAAAAATGTGCAGAAAGGTGTATGATTTTTCTATAAATCCCTGATTGAAATGAAAAAGAATGCTTCTAAACACGTTCTTCTTCCACTTAGGGGCCAACAATGAATTGTGCAAGACTTGCAGAAAAAGCTGTCGCTCTTCTCTGTTGTGAAAAACTGCACAAAATTGGTGAGCATGAAAGAGTGTAAATATACAATAGTTGATGCATTCTGAGAGCCGCTGATTGATACGCAGTGTTCGTGTCTAGGTGAACTGGATGATCATTTGATGCCGGTGGGAAAGGAAACTGTAAAATATGAGGAGGAACTTGACTTGCATGATGAGGAAGAGACAAACGTGCCAGGAAGGCCAGGCTCCACCAAACGGAGACAGTGTTACCCAAAAGCCGTGAGTGTGTGCCTTTTTTACAGCATGTAGGGTCAGGTGATGTTTGAAAATACTGTAATGATGATTTAAAAATACTGTAACATTTTTAAATATTAGTACAGTTTAAAATAACTGTTTTTTATTTTGATATTCCCTATGATTGCAAAGCTAAATGTTCAGCATTACTTCAGTCTTCAGTGTCACATGATCCTTCAGAAATCATTTGTATATGCTGGTTTGGTGCTCAATAAACATTTCTTATATTAGGAATGTTGAAAACATTTTTTATATTATCAATGTTGAAAACATTTGTGCTGCTTAATATTTTTGTAGAAACGGTGATACTTTTTCTTAGATTAATAGTTCAAAAGAAAATTGTAACAAGTTATTTCTAACATTATTTTACTCTCTTTACAGTCATCTTTTGTTCAATTTAATACATCCCTGCGGAAATAAAAGGATTATTTTATTTTAACAATGTCAAACAATGTGTAGACTATATAAACTGGAAACTATAACCATGTTTGTTGTGTAATGTTTTGTAGATACCAGAGTGTCTGCGGGGGTGTTACCCTGTGCCAGAGCAGCCTTGTTACCTTTACGTCATAGGGATGGTCCTCACCACCCCTCTTCCTGATGAGCTTAACTTCCGGCGAAGGAAGCTGTATCCGCCAGAAGACACCACCCGATGTTTTGGCATTCTAACAGCCAAACCAATACCTCGGGTAATCACCTTAAATTTATTTTATCTTTCTGTATGTGGAAATCCTTGGAGAAGAACTTGTGAAAAGTTTAACACTTACTTTGATAATTATCTAGAAAACAGTCAAATGTGTTATTTATTTAATATCCAATTGTGTGTCATCAGATCCCTCACTTCCCTGTGTACACACGTTCTGGTGAGGTGACCATCTCGATTGAGCTGCAGAAGTCGGGCTTCACTCTGAGCGCAGCGCAGCTGGAGCTGATCACGCGTCTCCACCAGTACATCTTCTCCCACATCCTCCGTCTGGAAAAGCCAGCACTAGAGTTTAAGCCTGTCGAGGCAGATTCTGCCTACTGCGTTCTACCTCTCAACATTGGTGAGTGGTGCAGTCTGTTCAAACGTCAATTACTGTTATGTTTATGCTAGTTTTTTTTTATCAAGTTTAAATAATCTTTTTCATATCGTTTCATTTTCAAATTATTCATATTTCTAAAAATAATTAATATTTCTAATGTCATTCCCGCTTATATTTAATATTAACTACATCTTTAATTAAATAGTGTGATATCAGCCATTGGCCACCTCCTGCTCTCTAAGATATTGTGCTCTGTTCAGTTGAGGATTCCAATACCTTGGACTTGGATTTCAAGTTTATGGAGGATATTGAAAAGTCTGAAGCGCGCATTGGCATTCCAAATACTCAGTACACCAAGCAAAACCCATTCATTTTCAGATTGGAGGACTACCAGGATGCTGTCATCATTCCGAGGTACAAAAGTTACTTGTGATCTCTGAGTCTTATTACCCTTGTAATTAAGCTCTCATTGATGACTTATACAGTGTTTCTGTTTTCACTGTAGTTGAACTCTACTCTTCTGTCTCATTCGTCCCTCTCAGGTATCGTAATTTTGACCAGCCACATCGGTTCTATGTGGCTGACGTTTACACAGACCTCACCCCGCTCAGTAAATTCCCCTCTCCAGAGTATGAGACTTTCGCTGAGTACTACAAAACCAAGTACAACCTGGACCTGTCTAATGTTAACCAGCCTCTACTGGATGTGGACCACACATCTTCAAGGTAGGAAGTAAAAAAAAAAGACAAATTCTGGTATGTGCTTTTTTTTTTCTCCCCAAGAAATTCATTATATATCCATGGTGGTCTTTTCCTGTAGATTGAATCTTTTAACTCCTCGGCACCTTAATCAAAAGGGGAAAGCCCTTCCTCTCAGCAGTGCGGAGAAGAGAAAGGCCAAGTGGGAAAGCCTACAAAACAAACAGGTATTAACTGAAAGAATTTGTGGTGATAATTATAAGCCATCATACTTGAATTAAGTCTAATCATACTGTGTGTCCGAGTATTTCCTTCCACTGAGAGCGGTAACGGTCATACAGAGGTTTGACTAGCATCAGATAACAGTCTTTGCTTGTATTTCTATTCCCTCTGCTTAGATTTTAGTTCCGGAGCTCTGTGCCATTCACCCCATCCCAGCCTCTTTGTGGAGGAAAGCTGTCTGCCTTCCCAGCATTCTCTACAGACTTCACTGCCTTCTGACGGCCGAAGAACTGCGGTCTCAGACAGCCATTGACGCTGGCGTCGGGGCTAAGACCCTGCCTCCTGATTTCAGGTCATTTGAAAATCCACAAATCAGACGCAATACACTCTTTTGCTCTTTTTCAAACCCTAGCGAGCTCCCTTAATAGGTGGCATTTCAAGCCGTTGTCAGCATACTCATGACAAGAAAGGCTGTTCTAAAATGTAGGCAACATTTTGATGCATGTTCTACTTTGATTTAAGTGTCAGAATTGGGACTTTTATTTTGACAGTACTGAGAATGCAGGACTTGTATTTTGACAGCGCAGATGCTCAGAGGCTACCGTTCTCTAACTTCTTTAAATTATTGTCTTTGTTTAACAAATGTCAAATTAATTAGTTGTCAGAAATGTTATACGAAAAAAATATATATATGATAAAGTATTTAAGTGTGTTAGCTAGTAATAGACTACCTAAGACTACCACTATAACACTTTCTCATAAAGGCTAACACTGACTTTCTTCAGGAAATATGTTTTGAATCAAGGCGTTGCTCTGATATTGCCATCGGCCATCAAATAAAAATCACATCAGGCAACCATTAATTTCAATTTCTAAAGGGCTGTTTAACCTAAATTTAGCATGTGCAATGTTCTTTTATTCACATTAGTGTTCACATTAGCTTAGCAACATGTTAACACCAATTCTATTCAGTTGAGTCATTAGTGTTGCACAGAGAGTTACTGTCGAGTTTTCCAACAGCAATTTGTGAGGTAACATCTCGGTTAGGATGCTACCTTAGAAAGCAGCTGATTTCAGAAAGTGCATCCATTTGAGTCCTAATCACACTGAATATTGACCCCAGGTATCCTAATTTGGATTTCGGATGGAAGAAATCCATCGACAGCAAATCTTTCATTTCCTGCCCCAGTGCATGTATGGAAGAGGACGATCACTGTAAACAAGACACAAGCTCAGATTCAGACCACACTGCCGAGGAGAGCTGCAATACGGAGGCCTCCCAGCCTCCAGAGGGCGCTCTCCCCTGTGAGAACTGCAACACACCAGATGAAAAGCTAGAAACCCACATGCTCCCTGTGACGGATCTCCAGACGCTGAACAAAGACAAGAACAACTGTGTCTGTTCCCGAAACCTCCCTAAAAACACTCGGTGTGACAGCGACGACCTCCCACACAGACATGACATTTGCCAATGCTCTCAGCTGGGCTCTCTGGAGAGTGACCTATCAACTCAAACCACTACCTCAGTTCCTGTGCGGCGTTCTCTTGCCGGCGAGCCACAGCCTCAGCCCTGCGATGAATGTGCCCCAGGCAGTAACTCAGATCTCTGTGACAGACATGTGAAAAAACCTACCTCAAACTGTTGCCCCAAACCAGAGATGGCAACCAGCACCACAGCACCTTTAGAAGTGTCATCAGAGGTCTCTGACGTGACATCTGTAACATCCTGCACAGGTCCAGCCTGGGATTCTCCGAAAAACTTGGGCCCCAACCCCGGGCTCATCTTGCAGGCCCTGACCCTCTCCAATGCCAGTGATGGCTTCAATCTGGAGAGGTTGGAGATGCTGGGTGACTCTTTCCTGAAACACGCCATCACCACCTACTTGTTCTGCACTTATCCTGATGCCCACGAGGGCAGGCTGTCATACATGAGAAGCAAGAAGGTAAGATTAATAAAGCAACTGCAAAGCAAAAAACACTAAACACACCCTAGTAACCACAGAGTAAAGCATTGGGAGCCGCTCACAGTATTCTAGCGTTGTGGCAACAAGTTTTAAATAGGGGAAAAAATACTACCTTTTAAAGTTTAAATGATTCATTTATAATATTTGCATACTGAATTGTTACTCTGACATGTCAGAGGATGCTAGTTTAATTTACTAATACCATTTGGCAGTTTTTGGCAGTCGCTATGCCTCTTTTTAAATATTGATTCATTTTTACTTGATTTGTTAAATGGAAAACAAATGTTTTGCCTTTGTTTTCTCCAGGTCAGCAACTGTAACCTTTATCGCTTGGGGAAGAAAAAGGGCCTTCCTAGTAGAATGGTGGTATCCATCTTTGATCCCCCGGTAAACTGGCTTCCTCCGGGCTACGTTGTGAATCAGGACAAAAGCAGCATGGACAAGTGGGACTCAGATGAGGTATGAGTCAGAGAGCATCTCCATTTGTTTACCCAATAGCTCAAGTCAAGCTTAACCCAATATCAACATGCATCTTCATGCACAATTACAAGTCTGTTTACATGGCTCTGTGCCTTGAGCTGAGGAACACATTGGCAGCGTTGAGCTGTAGCTGATTCCTGTCTCTGCCACTAGGGGGCAGGTTCATCCTTTCTGCCTGAAGCTGGGTTTCAGAATAGAGGGCAGAATTTGTTTATTTATTTATTTTATATGAAAAATATTCAACATTTTTAGTTCAGCATGACAGACCTTTGGTTTGATTTTAAGCTAATGCTAACAAATTTTCCACAGTTCACTTGTTGTCTCTGGGGTAATTACTTCCAAACTTCTAAATACAAGAAATGGATGAATGAGTAAAAAGGTAGTAGCCTAACTCATAGATTAAATGTAATAATGCCAACCTAATGAAATGAGTTAGCAAATTACCCTTATACAAATTGGATTTGATTTTAAGGTAAAAAGCATAATATGGAGGGCAAGTGCGATATGCAAATAAATTAATAATAATAATGCAATGATAAAATACGGTAATGTTTTTTAAATGTATGATATTTTATGCAGAACATTGTACAATTTTAGAAACGAAAGTTTTGGGTCAATAAGATTCTTTTTTTATTTATTTTTAGAAAAGAAAACTATTATTTAGCATCAAATTGATTAAAAGTTACAGTAGAGACAAATAATGGTACAGTATTCTTGAGGAGCAAATCAGCATGTTAGAATGATTCCTGAAGAATCACGTGACACTGAATACTAGAGTAATGATACTGAAAATTCAGCTTTGCCATCAACTGAATAAAATACATTTTAAAAATATATAAAAGATATTTTTTGTGATGATAATATTACGGTTGTATTTTTAATCAAATAAATACAGCTTTGGTGAGAATAAGAGACTTGTTTTAAAAAGATTACAAAATCTTACAGAATCCCTAATGTTTTTAACATTATATATATATATATATATATATAAAACTCTTGATCTGTTATTTGGATATTCAACCTTATCATATCGCAACTTTCGCTATAAGCTCATTCGGATACATCATGAAATTCAAGAAATCTGCTGCTCTTAAGCCAAGACACGATTCAAAGAAATATATCAGGTCTGAAAGAAGTGCAACAATTACTTAAGAAATGTACCGTCTTTTATTAAATGTACACCACGGTTTTCCATCTGTGTTTGATTATATGCGATGTATTAGGACTCGTGAACTGTGAACAGAACTAAGTGAGAAAAATGGAAAGAACTCTGCTTCTGGTTTCTACCAGCCCTCTCCATGGTTTCGACGGAGACTGTCTGTATGTTTGGGTCGCTCTGTGTGGTTCGAGGTGTATATGTATGCTAGGAGTGTACTTAATTTGCCTCGGTTGCTGTAATTTTAAGTGTCACTTCCATGTATTATTACAGTATTAGGTGTCATGGATATTAACATTTTAGTGCATATGCAGTAGACATTTGCTCATTTGGTCAAAGTTCTGGCATATTAATGATGTAAAAAAAGAGTACGTTTCAGCTTTTGAATCACATTAGATTGGATGAGTCACTGACTTGGACCGTGAGCCTCGGCTCTGTTAGAGCTTTCCTGAACAAACATAATACTGTGGTTGAACTAAAACACTTTTAAATTGTAATCTTTGCAAATCTGTTGTAGATAGTAAGCCTTGGCTTCACAGGGCTCTTGGACTCAGCGTTCCTTTCATGATGTTGTTTGGTTTGTTGAGCTGTAAGACATTGGGAAATCTGTTTTTGTTTCTCAGAATAAAGATTTGGCAAACGGAAAAGCCAGTGATGAGGAGGAGGAGGATGACGACGACGATGAAGCGGAGGATGTGGAGGTCGAGCAGTCTAAAGAAGAGGTCAACGTGGAAGATGATTTGGAGTACTACTACGAGCACATCAGATTCATCGATAACATGCTGATTGGCTCCGGCGCCTTCGGGAAGAAGATCTCCCTCCAGCCGGCTGAGCCTGGCCACGAATGGAAAGCACCCAAAAAACCTCACAACTCCCACTTTTCCCCAGACAGTGGCGCTGATGAGTTCGACTACAGTTCCTGGGATGCCATGTGCTACCTGGACCCCAGCAAAGCCGGCGAGGAGGATGACTTTGTGGTGGGTTTCTGGAACCCTTCCGAGGAAAACTGTGGCACGGATATTGGGAAACAGTCCATCTCCTACGACCTCCACACCGAGCAATGCATCGCTGATAAGAGCATAGCTGACTGTGTGGAGGCCCTGCTGGGGTGCTACCTCACCAGCTGTGGGGAGAGGGCAGCCCAGCTGTTTCTGTGCTCCCTCGGCTTGAAGGTGCTCCCGCCGGAGAAGCAGAGTTCAGGGGGATCGGCCGAGCTGCAGTACGGCTGGCTGAAGATCCCCCCGCGCTGCATGTTCGACCACCCGGATGCCGAGCGGACCCTCAACCACCTCATTTCGGGCTTCGAGAACTTTGAGAAGAAGATAAACTACACGTTTCAAAACAAGGCATATCTTCTCCAGGCCTTCACGCACGCCTCGTATCATTACAACACAATAACAGGTCCGTGGCTTAGTTCTGATTCCATCAGTTTCTTTTAGGATCTCTCTACACTAAAACAGTACTTTTTGGGCTATATTTATAGCCTACCTTTTTATTTTATAAATAATAATAATATTTTTTAAAAATAAATTAAGTAATGAATGTTTTAATAATAACAATGATGATTTTTAATATATTTATAAATAAATATATTATACAATTTAATGTAGTTTAAGTTTAAACAAACTGGTAATTATTATTATTATGATTATTATTACTGCTACCCATTTTTGTTATAATCTGTGGTACTTCAAGCAAAAGTTTGTTTTAATTATAATGTAGTTTATTATGAATTAATATAATTATAATAGTTATTTCTATTATATTAAATTGTATAATTATAATCAAATGTATTTTTTATTATTAAATTAGTTACCCATTCTTTTAGTGTAACTGGTTTGGTTCCTCAGTTGATTTGGGTGAGTTATATAAAACAAATATAATGTACTTATTTATATAATAAATCGAAATAAATAAATTAAATATCATTCATGTCAGATACCGAAATTTTTAAAAAAAAAAAATCTACTGCTTTGTCACGCAACCCCAAGTTTGAGATTAAGTATTCTTATTTGCATTACTTAAGCATTTTCTGTTTCGCATAACTTTTTTTTTTTGCTTAAAAAGTGAAAAGTGAACAACAAAACTCCAAACTTATGCAGTTTCGATCTAATTTTAACCAATAACTCATTAACTTTTTTTCCTGATTTATTATTAAGAATCATTTTATTGTAAAACAATCATTTCTTGGTTTCTAAATGATGAGCCAATTGGCATAGGCTCATCACACCGTTTGTTTGCTGTGTGCGCAAGGCGAGAACAACTACAGAAAAATATACTTTATTTTCACTGGTGTTTATCACAATAACTTAATATTTCCTGTGGTGTGATGCTGATATATTAATTAAAATTTGATATTAATGGTCTCATTTTAACCACCTTTGTACCACTCTGACTTTGACAGATTGTTATCAGCGATTGGAGTTTCTTGGTGATGCAATTTTAGACTACCTCATAACAAAGCACCTTTATGAAGATACGCGGCAGCACTCTCCAGGCGTGCTGACCGACCTGCGCTCTGCACTTGTCAACAACACCATATTTGCTTCCCTGGCTGTCAAGTACGATTACCACAAGTACTTCAAAGCTGTCTCACCCGAACTGTTCCACGTGATCGATGATTTTGTGCAATTTCAGTTGGAGAAGAACGAAATGCAAGGAATGGATTCGGAGGTGAGCCATCATCCCACTGTTATCAGTTTAAGTTATTAGGCCTTGGAAATGATCATTTCATTTACATGCCATTGTCAGCGTAGATGGATAATATTTCATGAAGGTTTAGTACCGTGACATCCTATCACTGGCAGTCATCGGGAATCTGGTCTGTGTTTGTATATGTTTTCGCTTTTGGATTGTAAAAATGCAGTTGGATTTAATTTATTTTGAAATGGTTATCTTGGCACTGAATCTAGTCTTGTTTGACTGGAAAGCATTTTATGCCTAAGGGACAACACTGGATACTGAAAGAGGAAAGACAAATTGAATAAAATAAGTAATGTTCCCCTTAATTACATAGCTGGGTAATGTTGTCCCCAATATTGGACATTCAGGTATTTTAAGTGTAATACTTAGGAGTAATTGATCGCAGTTCATTTTGAGAGGAAATACCATTACAGTATAGCACAGCTGTCAGTTCACATTTTAAGTTATGGCCACAGTTATATGTTTTTTGTTTTTTTTTCCACAAATCATTTTCTGTTTTTTGTTGTGTGTTATTATTAGTTTGGGGATGTGAATTTGACATGGATAAGCACAGTTTTCTGTCCTGAGAGGAAACACCTATTTTCAGTCTATGGGAAAGAAAGAAAAAAGGAACCAGATTTGTTTTTACTCTCTCATAGCTTCGCCGATCGGAAGAAGATGAGGAGAAGGAGGAAGACATTGAGGTCCCCAAAGCAATGGGAGACATCTTTGAATCGCTAGCTGGTGCAATTTACATGGATAGCGGGATGTCACTTGAGACAGTTTGGCAAGTGTATTATCCAATGATGAGGCCGCTCATAGGTAAGGGGCAAAGACATACGGATGAGTAAATCAGTTCTGCATTTCTGTTTCGTCTGATTGTCTGCCGGCTCATGTGGCGAAGACCATAAGTTCAGTCATTTTCAAACATCGTGCCATTTTTATGCATGATGGAATGGCAGATTGAAATGCTCTGCTTTTGTTTTCGCCCTATTTTCTAGAAAAATTCTCCGCTAATGTCCCTCGATCCCCAGTGCGTGAACTCCTGGAGATGGAACCGGAGACTGCTAAGTTCAGGTGGGAATGTCTTTCCCTTATACACAAGCAACCTCTCACATATTCATCTGCACAATACACGCATAGTAGCGATCATTTGAATGTGCGAAACTTGATACATTGTAAAAGTTACTCTATCAGTGTGTGGTTCAGAGCAAATTTGAGTCATTTTAAACATTTTGAATCCTGACAATTTCCGACTAACTACAACCTGCTTATAAGAGATTGGAATCTGTAATGTTAGTACGGTTAGAAAGATACCAAAATTGTGTATTCAGTGCGTCAATACTAAAGACCATTATAATTATTATTGTTTTTCAGCCTAGGTAAGATACTAAAATGTCAAAAATTAAACACTGCATGGTAAATTTATTTTTTTTTTCTATCAGTATATCACAAAGTATAAAGTATTTATAGTAGTGCTGTCAATTGATAAAACAATTAATTGCACCTTTTTATGTAATTAATTATAGCTAACTTTTTAATATATTTTATATTGTAATAATTTCACATTGAATATCCAAATTAATGTAGAAATTACATAAAGACCCAAGCCTATATTTTAAATATTTGTTTAATAGCATCTTTTTTATGGAAGAAGGCTGGTATCACCGATACCAATACTGTTGTTTTTCGCTTAATTTTAGCTTAATTCAACATTACAGTATAATTGAAATCTATCAATTTGAATATATTTATTAGGCTTAAAAAAATAAAATAAAAAACTTTAAGTGAACTTAAAACAATCTTTACACAAGTCTTATGTAATTTTACATAAAAAATGTCGCATTTAGCTGTGCCTTTCAATATATCAGGGCTTTTTTTTTTTTCCCCAATTTGCCCAGTCAGACCGCTTCAGATTTAGGTTTAATAGGTTTAACTTGTAGGATATATACATAAACTGAAGAAAGTCATCAGGCAAATTAAAAATAGATTCATCCTTATTAAAGCGACAAAAGTTTTTCAGTCAAGAGTGGTGAGTCATTTTCTCTTTTTCTTTTGTTTTTTAAGCAACATTATGGCTTTTTTATTCATGAAAATGTTCAATAGTCATAGCCATATCAATGTTTTTCCTTTTCTGCCTCCAACAGCCCTGCGGAGAGAACCTACGATGGAAAAGTACGGGTGACAGTGGAAGTGGTGGGCAAAGGCAAGTTCAAAGGCGTGGGACGCAGCTACCGGATAGCCAAGTCAGCGGCCGCCCGCCGAGCCCTGCGCAGTCTCAAAGCCAATCAACCTCAGGTCCAAACCAACTGAGCTTCATACCGCAGACACCCCAACACACCAGTCAAAAACACAGCAGAACCCCTCTCGGCTCCAGTTTACGACCGAGTGAAGAATTGTCGCTGACTGCGTTCTCATTGGGGTTGTCTAACTTAAACGAATCGAGTCACAAGATTTCAGAGTAATTCACATAGGGTTCATATTTCATTTTATTCTTTACGTGCGCAAACACAATCTTTATTTCTCCCCAGCTTTGTTTGAACACGAGTGCTTTTTTTATGTATTGCAAGTGTTAAGAAAAAGGTCAGGTCCCCCTTTCCCTATTTTTATTAACATTACAAAAGATATATGCTCTGCTTTGTGGTAGTGGTTAAAAAAAAAGCTAAAGCTTCTAGGTAGTATTACAGTGTACATAGTTAAACTCCAAGGTATCAACTATATAAGAGAAATACAACAACATAAAAACACAAAATTCCTCAATCTGTGCACTAGTGCCATTTTGCTGCCGTTCGGCAGGAAGGGCACGTGGAAAGAAAGAGTGTTGGTGTTGTTGGAAATGTTTTTCTCTATCTTGAAATGATATATTCTCAATCATAATTGCACTTCACTAGTGTCCGCTTTTATTTCGACGAGAGTCATGAACGTGTTTTTTTTTTTTTTTTTTGCCAGCAAAATTGTTTAGATCACTTGTATCGAGAGAGAAAGGCCCTCGCATCCTTAAGACGGACAGGAATTCGACATTCCCGATAACTGTAATCAGCAGTTGTGAACTGCACTTGAGGATGCGCGTTCGTGTAGCCAACCGGGTTGTGGGTTGTGTAGACGTCATAACTACGTTATATAAAGTAAATATTAAATGTTTATTACGAAATATACGTTGATACTTGGGTTTCAGTAATGTCTTTTGATACTGATATTGATGATATTTAGTTGACAGTCTTTATGAACATTAGATGTCTCCGTAGACTGACTTGACTGACTTAGTTTTGATATAACGACACGAACGATAAACAGGAGGACATATCACCTGGGAAAATATGCTGCAGATTTTATATTAAAAAGCGGAAAGAGGAATAGAATCGGATAATTCTGTAAGACACAAAGCACCTTTACATACCGTCTTTTGGACAAACCGATTTTTCGCTAGACTTCACGTGCATCGCTTACCAAAGTCGATACTGATGCAGCGTTGTGAGGTTGCACCTGTTAAATCAATCCCTCAACATTCACACGTTTGGAGATGTGGTAACCAGCCTTTTTTATTTTTAGCGTAAATGTGTTGTAGCCTCTTGTCTAGACTAAATGTTTTCATATTAATAGGCATTCTTCACTTGAATACCTCAGTTAATTGCATGCATGTTTTTTTTTTTTTTTTGGTGCTATGTTTAAGCTTGAATTTCTCATCTTTTTGCACTGTAACTGTATTACCTCTTTAATTTTACCATTTTGAAATCTGTTGGGTTGTTTTTTTTTTTTTTTTCTGTTCTGTCTGCTCGTCAGGCTGTGGAAATTGTTTCCCCGTTTGTTTTTTCCTTTGGTTTTTATGCTTGAAGGGGAAATGCTGAGAAGACAAAGGTTCTCCGCACATAAGCTTGATGCCTCTCTGAGGTTTTTCCTTCACATGAAAACAGTCGTACGTCGGTCAGAAGGGTTGCTTAACACTTGAGAAAATCGAGAGATTGCACTCAAAGTTCTTATAAGCCATGCGTGTCGTCTTCTTCACTTTTCTCTCTTGCAGTCTTACCAATTACGTTTTGTTAATGGATTAATAGTGAGAAAACAAGACACCCTTGTCTATCATTGCTACTCCAAGAAATAAGGGTGCAAATTTGAACATTTTTTAATCTCGAAGGCTACCTGACTTTTCTCTTACTTGTTCTGTCTATACTTCTGTTATTATGTTACGGACAAACTATTCCAGAAGTTACATAATCCCAGGCATTGCTACCTCAGAAGACCCTTGCGAATAGTTTGGCCTTATCATAAAATGTTGATTAATATATTTGTGGATATGCCTTTTTACAAATCTGAATGGCATTCAGGCATAGTATACACTCATCAGCACCTTATAAGGGGATACACATATATACGTATATACTCACGACTATTTGCACTAGAATACATTCCCACTGACATTGAATTTGCTTCTTTTAATGGAGTATGCTCTAAAGTGGTGCCTTTCAAACCTGTAACATCTAAACTGTCTCATCTTTTGCTACTGTAGCGATTTTTTTTTGCATTATGGTTTCCATAAGGTGAGTGACTTTTGGTGCCATGCTTCATACTTGGATATTGCCTTCCAGTTTTTGTTTTCCTGCTTCTATTTCTCATAGGCTATTTTAAATTGATTTGTTGGATACAAACTGTCTTGTAACCCGATTAAAGTCAAGATTTCACAATCATTTGAGGCTCCAACCGAAGTACTCCCCTTCTTGAAAGTGAGTGCAATCTGATTCAGTTTTTGCAAGAGTTGAGTGACCCTCTTTTACACAAGCTCAGTCGCTACCCCAAAGTTGAGTATTGAAAGTCATTGGAAATGAATGGGTTTCCATATTCCCTCAACAAATGGCGCGAGTTTGTGCATTAGGGTCAGTTCGTGCCGGCCCTGCGATATGACACTGATTCTGTAACCCTTAACCCTCAGACTATTGCAAATTTATGATTTTTGTGTGTGTGTGTTTGTTTGTTTCTTTATTTTTTTTCCCCCCAGCTTGTTACGTTCTTCCACCCCCCAAGCCTCTGAAAGGCGCACACTTTTTTTTTCCTTCACTTTTTGTTTAAGCTTAATTCTCACTGTTGTATTTTTACCTTTCAGAGAATGTGAAATCACACGTATGGTGCCACTGCATAGATATGGAGATTTTTTTTTCTTTCCTCAGAACCAATTTTATTTTCACAACCAATAATCGATCATCATGCCAGAGCTATTCCCACAGAACAGATATCACTTTAAAAAAGAAGAAAAAAAATGTATCATCTGTGGGAGTGTTTTCTATAAGTGGTCCTCCATCGTATCATATGCTGCAGATTGTATTTTCCTTCATGGTGGAGAATAATTTTTTTTTTGTTTTTTCTTTCTTTTTAAACATGTAGCACAAATAAGCATTGCACTCGGGCGCCATACTTTACCTCATGTCAGAACGATAAAAAAAATAAATAAATTACAAAACATGTATATATGATGCCGTAACGTTTAAAGGAATAACTTGTGATTTTGGCCTTGCTGCTGTTTGCATCGCTGGTATTTTACCAATGTATTTAAAAGTGATCCGAGAGATACAATGTGCCTGCAGGATGTAATCAGAGAAAATACACTGTAGAAAAGTAGTTTCAAATCTCTACAATCTGGGGCTAAATATGTGTCCTATGTGTCCTGCCTTAATGTAATACTTTGAATATGGAATTGTAATGTTACCCGTCAAGTCTTTCGACTGGCATGATTTTAATATGTTGGGACGGAACTGTCCCACATCCATCGCCCCCTCGCCATATTAGATTATATGAATCCAGATGTATTAGTGCATGTCATTGAAAACTCCTCCCCCATCCACCTGTATTTCCTTTTTAGACTAAATACATTGTACAGATCTCATTAAATCGGCCCTACGTTTTATTTAAAAGGGCATTATTTCATAAAAAAAGTGTCATACTTTTTTTTTTTTAAGGAAAAAATATATCCTGATTTAACAGTCAAATGCACTCTTAGCAGCAGCAAGGTGTTCAAAGACAACATAGCCGGACTGGAATGTGTGGCAAGCTCCTCTTGAAGGTGTTTATGGGAATGTTGAGCACCGTAGAGCACTAACAGTACGGGGATTTAAAATGGGGACATTATGGGTCACAAACTGCAGCGCAATATCTGTATTTAAATGTCTATTTCTCATTCATACTGTATCAGTGCTGCAGTGGTTTGCATTCTGCACCTTATGGATCACAAAAACCTTTAAGAAATTCTGTCCCCTCTCCCCCCCCCTTTTTTTAAAGTAATTGTAGCTGAGTATATCTACAATAAAGTTATGGTATGGTCGTTCACTTGTGGTGTTATGTGTGTTCCTTTCGTTGCTTGCGCCGTAATCTATATGCATTTCCAGATCCTGAAAGGAGAAATGATGTATTAGATTGTTTTATGAGCTGCACGGCTGTAAAAGCCGGACGCGCGCCACAGTGCAAGTGTGGGCTTTCGCAGTGCAAGCAAATGCTGATGACCTCAGTATTTTCCTAACCCAAGGAGTGCTCTTGCCTCCCGTTTACGAGTGCTAGGAGGCCGTTCGCGTTTAGGTGGACTCGGCAACCATGACCGATGTTTTAATCACGTTTGCAAGGAGCCTTATGTAATAGATGAAGTAGGTATGAATTGTGTTTGCGAGTATACTTTTTCACTCTCGGCGGGCCCTTTTATGGTCTTGTGTATTCATTTCGCCACTTGCACGGTTTGTATGGCTGCATCAATGTTTGCCAAGAAGTAAAAAATAGAGTTGGAGCGCTCACTCTTGGTAGGTGAGAAATGATCTCACATCAGCTGTGCAAGCATTGGAGCATATTCTGATAGGAGAGTTTTGCTACAGTATTACACTTTCTAATTAAATGTTGGATCCAGAACAACATTAGTTCAGCAGTATACCATGAATTATGATTCTTAGTGTGATATTTGCTGATTTGGTGGGACTGTTTGAGACTTACAATCCCAGCATGATGCTCTTAGTGTTCCTACTGTGGGGTCCAGACATTTGAGATCACGTTGAAAATTTAAAACTGAAACAAAGACACTTAATACATTAAACTACTACATTAGTACATTATACATAAATGCATACATATTGGTATGGGGAGTGATAAGGGAAGGGTCTTTGTAATTATAAATGTATAACAGAAATTAATTACAACTAAATACATTCAGGTATTTTTTAAGTATTGGTACAATGTAAAACATGTATGTATGTACACAAGTGTTTTGGTTTTGTATTAATTGATTAGTTTAAATGTCAGTGTATAGTTAAAGGCAAATACTCTGTATAATGCTATCAAATAATATATAAAATATTCTATATTTCTAGCTGTGGTAGACGTGAAAGAAACTGAGAAAAGGTCTATTTCTGTTTCCATATTTAAAAGTTCTCACTATTAACCAGGTGCTTATTAGCATGCATATTATTAGCTGTTTATTAGTACTTATAAATCACATTTGAATTCCTTATTTTGCATGAATCATATCCAATACCTAAACTTAACAACTACCTTACTATTATTAAGCAGTTATTAAGAGTTTATTGTGGCAAAAGTCATTGCTTATAGTTAGTGAGAATTGGACCCTCAACTAAAATGTGACTTATGTAAATGGAAGTGTAAATGCGTCTATTTTTTTTTTTAAATGTAAAAAACATTTTTAAATGAAATTGTACACTAGATAGGGTTTGTGTTTAGAAATGGTTTCATTTAGAAAACAAAATTATCAGAACTGAATGATTTTCAATGATTCTTTAAGCGTAATTAATGACTCGTTTCCATGACTGTGTCATCATAACCTCAGTCATTTGTGTACGTGTACTATACAATGCGTAATAAAAAAAAAAAATCTTCAATACTTCTCCACAGACTATAGACAAGAAAGAATGCAGTAGACCTTACTGTTATGTACACACACACACAATACAGATATTACAGTAAATTGCTTGACAATAAGACAAAAGTGATATTATTGTTAACATTATCAAGTATCCAGTATGTTTATTGAATATCAATGTATATTGAACAGTCTTGTGGCATTGGGGTATAAATTATTCCCGAATCTCGTAGTGCATGTTTGAAAAGTCCTAAAATATGGATAGTTTTTTTCTTTGTTTTACATGTTATTGAAATAATCACTGCTGGCTTTTCATCCCTAATATATATATATACATACATATATATATATATATATATATATACACATATATATATATATATATATATATTGCAGCCCAGTGGTATACTTATAACATCTACCAACAGGGGCTAACAGGGTCACGCTAACCAGCCAAACCTTGACCCCCTGATCCCAACAATGGTAGATGGCATTATTATTGCATTAACTATTTTCCAATTTTGTTTGGTGGCACTGGTCGCTTTACTTTTAAAATGTACGTCCTGGTTCTTGGTTTTATTATGGCTTTGTTCTTACTTCTTTACTCCAACTCTGACAAGCAGAGTTGATTAAACTGCTTTGCGTCATTTTAAAGTACAAAAAAAAGGTCTAAACCAGATTTTGACCAAAGTACATCACTTTTGATGAAGTAGGCAACTCATAGCAGATCACCTGGAGCATGTCCGCTGAGATGATCCATGAGGGAGATCTTGAATATGGCTTTGTTCATCAAATAATGTAGATAAAGGAGGAAAAGAAATATCTGTAGCTGTTGAAAAGACATACATATGCTTCTATGGGTTATACGTAGGTGGAATGCAAATGACGGCCAGTGTTCTGGGCTGGGATCAGGCGGGGCTGATATGCCGAGTGTGGGAATGAGAGGCTAATGGTGACTTATTACCTGTGTTGACAATGTGCAGGCTTGCGCCGTGTCATTTGAGCCATTTATTCTCTGCGCTATAAAAACAAAGAGATGACGAATAAATATGCAGAGGGGGCTCATTGTTTTCCGCTTGCTCGGTTGCCAAAACTTTTTACTGACCTTTCGAGCACAGGTCCCAAACCAGCGCTAAACCGTCTGTCACTCAGCGCACACGCGCTTACACAAGTCGCCCTTTCGACCTCAGCATCTTGTTTTTCTCTCTTTCAAGCTCCAGGAGCAGGCGACAAACGTAATCGAGCATAGCAGGCATTCCGTGCAGCGCGCCTCTTCATCCTCGTGCGGCCATTTGTTTCCCTCTTTTGTAAAGTCTCTTTCGATTCCCCTTCACTCGAGGATTACAGTGTGTTGCAGCCGGGCCCTTACAATGCGCAGGTCAGGACTCCAACGGGTTATTAATGCGGCGGTTTACTGATGGCCCTTCAGCTTCAGGAACGGGCCTGCGCTTCCTCACGTGTAATTGGATCCAGCTCCATGCACCCTGTCATAAGGGCAGGCCGAGGAATAACCCCGGCATCAGGAGAGATAAGGATCGCACGCGCTTCCACATGTACGGCCCCAAATCAGCAATCACATTTAGCATCACTCTATCAGTCAAATCTCTTTTTCTCCATCGGTTTGCGGTTCTTTCCGTCTCCTTTGGTGACAGAGTGGTCTTTCTAAGAATTGCTAGGTGGGCGCTGTGGTCAATAGAGTTGCTTTGCGTCATCAGTTTGCAGACTACATTTATTAGTTTAGCAGATGCTTTTATCACAAGGGAGTTGTAAATAAGGAGTATACTAGAACGAAAATGATTTATCGTAGGGGGACTAATGTGAGAAGTGAGAAAATGACAAAGAATGAGCTAGTACAGAAATGTAAGTGAACTTTACTCTGGATAGGATTCTATATACAGTGCTGTTCAAAAGTTTGAGGTCAACTTTAAAGAAACTAGCCTACTTTATTCTATACAGTATCGCCTACTATATTTTAGATACATTCTTTCTTATTCACTAAAGATAATGTATAATGGTTTGCACAACTGTTTTCAACATTGATTATAATGATTCTTGAGCAGTAATGATGCTGAAAATCCAGTTTGTTCCTTAACTGTTTAGTTGCCATAGTTACCTAATTGTTCATTGGTTAGTCCCACCTGTGTTTCCTCCCTCACTTATCCTGTGTATTTATACCGCTAGTTTGTTTCAGTTCT
This sequence comes from Cyprinella venusta, assembly GCA_038021265.1. NCBI lineage: Eukaryota > Metazoa > Chordata > Actinopteri > Cypriniformes > Leuciscidae > Cyprinella > Cyprinella venusta. Next base: position 16,192,944 of record CM075875.1, read on the forward strand.
TTGTGTGTTCTCGTCAAACTAAGGCCATGTTTACACAAAGCCGGGTATTTAGCAAAACGAATATTTTCCCCCTCTTCGTTTTCAAAAACAACATTGTTTACACACCCGCATAAATACGCCGTCGAGCGCCATCATAACTGTAATGTCAATGTCAACATGATGTCAAACCTATTGGCGGCAGTGTAGGGGTTAAGGATAAAGCCATTCAAGCCATCCTCAGAAACGACAAGAGAGAACCTAAAACGCTGTTTCTCCCAGTTCACACGACAACACAACCGGCGTTTTCAGAAATCTCCACTTTGGCCGGAGTTTTTAGAAATAATCGTTTTCAGTGATAAAAACAGCGTTTTCGTGTAAATTAGAGGGCAAAACGCAGATAAATATCTGTGTTTTCCTATCGTGTAAACGGGGCCTAAGTTTGGTTTTGTTGCTGCCCAGTGATTTTCCTCGTGCTCCTGTTTTCCAGAGTGTTTTTTTTTTTCACTTAGTGTAAATTTAATACACACTGATGCACTAAACACAAACATTTTTCCTTTGTATTTGTTTTTACATAACGGCATTTTTTTTTTTACATTACATGTTGTCAAAATGGTTCACAAAAACGACAAAAATGCTGAATTATGCATGCAGTCGACATGGGCATGACGTCACCGTTTTCACAAAATTGCGTTTTTGTAGTTTACACAGAGATGATAAATGTATCGTATTAAGAAACTTGCACTTTGAAACCCATTTTCAAAGTTTGTATTTTTAGGTCCCCCAAATGCCGTTGTCATGTAAATAAACGTCCAAAATACTTAGGAACTTTTTCATTTTTCAGTTGAACACTGATTAATATACCACCTGCACATAGATCTTACTAGATCCTAGTCACACTGTGAAAAATCAAATATTTTATTATAAATATGTAAAAAAAAAAAAAAAAAAAAAAAAAAAAGTATTTTTTTCCCAGCAATACTGAGGCATTAAAGCATGTGCCTTAATATTCATATTACTATTAAAAAAAAATGAGATCAGCAGAAACAAAGTCACTGTCTCCAATATTTTGACTGGTAATGTAAATTGTTTTGATGCATACAAAATCATTGCTCTAATGCATTCTCCTCCCTCTTAATGTAGCTTATTAGCGGAGTAAACAGCGGGGGGCCTGGGCCCCTTTACCAGCATATGTATGTGTGTGTGGTGCATCTGAAAGGTCTGTCTCATGGGGGATTTACTCTCTGGGGCTCAGGTGTTAATGGAGTGTCAGAATAAACACTCAAATCCCCACTATCTTTTCACTTAGGAACAATTACAATTAGGAAGTCAGTTGTTAGCAGGCTAATATGCCAGAACCATTGTCTCCGTATTTAGGATGAATTGGCTCATGCTAATTGCTTCATCTCATTATGCATGGAGAGCTTTGTAAGAGCTTCGTCCTCAGCATTCTGTTAACACTGTGTATTTTGTTTGGAAATGGATGTAAAAGAAGATATGCATTTACACTGCTATTAATTGCTTGTATGTTTAGTTTACCCAGCTTTATTAACAGCTGGATCAACTCCTTATTTTTTTTTTTGTCAACAAAGAATTAGGTTATTTTCTGTGAATGTGCGAGACTTCCGATTTATTAGATGCTATAGGTAAACAAGAAGAATAACAAAGATTACAATAATAAATGAAAAGGTTACTCTTTATTTTAAGGTGTTTGTAGTATACATTGTACTTACGCACTGAGTAATAACTACAAATACTTAGTTAAGGTTAGTTACTTAGTTACTTATTATGCATTATTTACTTTTATTACTATAGTAAATATATGTAGTAACATGTAACTACATCACATAAAAACAAGTTAATAATATAATAAAAATAATTTAACACATACCAGTTTGCAATATCAAATAGCATAAACGACTGTTTTGAATGAATCCGGAAGCCAACCACATTTGAATTACAAATTCCAATAATGCTTGGTGGATGCTATAAGTTACATGATCAATTTGCTCATTCAATTAAATTTTGGAGTTTATTGATCAATAATCATAAATATATCGGTAATGTTTCTTTTTTTATATATAAAACTTTCTCTTTATTTCCAGGTGAAAATTCCAGATTCTCAATATGGTCTCAGGCTTTTGGACCCCGCAGTGTACGTGTACCTTCAGCCAAAATAAGGAAAATGCACATAGGAGGGAAATGCTTTGATACAGCTCTATTTCTTCATCAGCTTGAACATAATTTAGCCATCATAGATTTCCCCATTAATCTGCACCAAGGACGTATTTTGCAAACACATTAGAACAACAATGCAGGCAGGCATACATGTAATCTCTCATTTTACGATTCTTAAATGCTGAACAGAAATGGAATATGAATATTTCTGAAAGCAAATCCCCAAAGAGCCCAGGTTATAATGTCCACAGTTAGCAGTAATGAGAGCAGGATGAAAGCCATGATCAGATGGTAATTACTTGACACAGCTCCTCTGATGAGCCACTGGGTATGTTTGATTTGTCATCATCACCTGTCGTCAGCTCAGACAAGCCTGCCTCCCTTCTCTTCTCACTCCTGGCCACGCACCCATTTTCTCCTCTCATGAACCACAAAAGCAATCTGGGGAATATTGAAATGAAGTCTGAGCATGGGGCTTTGGGAACAGCATGACATCTCGGGCTGGCGAGATGCAGAAATAATTAACCGAATCATTTGGGTCCCAGGGCCTATTTCCATTTGCAATAACAGTGTTTTAGTCTTGAGTGGTGTCTGTAAATTGCCCCCACTGTTTGCAGAGGAGAGTAATGAGAGTTTAGTCTAACGGTCATGTTTCCCTCGTTTAGCTTGAATGAGAAATGTCATCCGTCTGAAAAGCAATAAGGGGTCCGTCAGAATGGCATGTGCCAGTCCAAAAAGCAATGATTGAAGGAATACGGGAAAGTGTGGAATTGACTTTCCTGATACATTTTAGCCTGGCTAAATTGCATTATCGTAAAAACAACAACAAATTATTAGCAATTCATTTACGTGACCGTAAGCGTCAATGTTTTATCCCTCTGGTGTCACTTCGGTCATAATTTTATGTTTTGATTTGTATTTGACTTCAGAACTTGTATTTGTGGCACTATGAAAACACACACACAGTAGGAATATATATATATATATATATATATATATATATATATATATATATATATATAAGCACTCAGCAATGAAGGGATTATTTTACAAATTGTATAGATTAATTGTATTGTAAAACCTGGAAACAAATGGATATACGTATATGGTATCATATAAATGAATGCATCATACCATAAAATATCCTCAAAAAATTAAATAAAAACACAATAAATGATGAGCAACTTAAGCTATGTGGTTATTGAGAACGACAAAAAAAAGTTTTCAAAAATAAATAAAAAAATCTTGGCCTGATGTCTGGCATCAACACCTGTTATTCGCGACCTGAACCATCTGAGTTTTTAACCGCTTCATATCTGTTATTATGGATACAGATTATAGTATTTTCTTTTTCACGGCGCACAGGTTGTGTTCAGTGAAGTGGTTCAGCCTTTAATGCCTAACTTTTCTGTGGGTTTGTGGTCAGCCGTGTTCCATTTCATCTGAAGGTAATTACCCTTATAAGCTGAACCTCCACAAATGCAGTTTTTGTTGAGATGTGATACTAAGCAGTCATGTGTTCCAGCCTTCAGTCTTCACACGAGGCCCTGAATAGATGGACAAGTACACCCAGTCGAGCGACACCTTTCGCTTTTCTCCTCGGAGTGCTTTGGACTCGGCCTTTTCTGAGTTTCTCCCACCCACATTATTTCTGGGCAAATGCTTACAGATTGTTTCACTAGAAAGTGGAGGTTTCTAATTAAATAATTTAGCCCTTTTTTAATATTCGTGGATAAGATAATGGAGAGTAGTGGCTCTGACACATTTAAGATTGCTGTAAAAATATAAAGTAACAACTATGCTCAGTGTAGTTATTGTTCTAGGGAGAGTTGGTTATTTATTCCAGATGGTGGGAGGTGAGAAGACCAGAGTAGAAGATTTGTTTTCGTTGAACATAAGACTGTTTGATCCTTCCTGTACGAGAGAGCAACTTATGTCAGGAAGAGGCTGGGTATTAAAAATTAGTATTTTCTGTACAGACATGATATAAATTTACCTTTTTAAAATATATATATATATATATATATATATATATATATATATATATATATATATATATATATATATATATATATGTGTGTGTTTTTCACAATAAATCAACAAACCAATATAATATTGGCAAAAATTATAGATACTATGACAGTGCACATTTTGTTAAATATTTTTTTAAGTACAAATTCAGAGAAGTTCCTCACAAAAGACATTATTTTATGATGAAAAAGCTTTTAACATTTTATTTTGGTGAACCACCACTTCAAAAAGTCTGGGGGACTTAAATATTACTGAATGCCAGGAATGACCCAGGCCACATGAGTGACAACAACATTTAAATACCCACTGTGGTGAAATTCAAGTATTTAATGCTGTTTATATATCTATGTGGCGTTTTTAATGTGCTTTCAGACAAACCATGTGCAAATTCATAAGTCAACACCATTGCTGAGTATTTTCTCCTTTACACTGCAGTGATAAAAACTGCTCCTCTGACCATATATGGTCAGTATTAGCGTATACGCTTGTCACTGCACACCTCGGGTCACCTACTCCTCACTCTTAACCTCAGCATGGCTCAGGACGCAATACACACTCCTCCACAGTGTTGGGGAGCAGTTAACAAGTAGCGACGCTACTAACTTAACTACATTTTTCAGTAGCTTGGCAGTTGCTCGGTTGCTTTTTAAACAATGTAGCTTTTCCAGTAAGTTAGCTACTTTTTGCAGTAAGTAGCGGTGTAGTCGACCCTGCGCCAAACAGCTCGATGCATATTCTTCTTGTAAGATTACAAACTAATTTTTTGCCTTTGCCGCCGCCACCTGTTGTTTAATCACGAATCAAGCATCTTGCGGCTAACGGTTCACTGACGGAAGTGTGTAGACCGACACACTCCATGATGGAGCAAGACGTGCCGGCAGATTTGGAGGATGGAGAAACAAACAACTAACGTTAATTTAATTACCCATGGCCTTATTTGTCCAAGTTCATGTCTCTCAAAGAACGACACGTAAAGGTTACACTGTAATCTTTGCAAACCAAAGTTTGAAACCTACGTCGAAGACCTCAAGCACACAATTTAAGGACGCACATACAGGTCAGTATAATGGCCATTTTAAATGTATTAATTATCCTAGTATTATATTATATATTTCTGTATTGTATATATTATTAGTATTATATATTTCTGATTTAATTAGGCTACAAGAATGACCCGTCATGATTCTGTCCACCAGTTTTGCACTTTTGACAAACAGTCTGAGATATTTGAGTTTTGTGAGTGTTTGTGTGTAATAAAACAATACTATTTTTGCAAACATAAATATATTGCATTGTTTTAAACACTAAATATTTTACTTAAAACATTCCACAGACACGTATTCAGGTATTTACAGCATATTTATAATATATGTTCAAAAACAAACGTTGCCTAATTTCATTGTAGCTAGCTACTTTTTAGTGTAGCTAACTACTTTTCCAAAAGTCTGCTGCATCAGAAGTTTGTCCGAGTAGATGTTGAATTGGCCCCTCCATAACAATATACTGTATAGGCCTATGTCCATTTAGTTCCACTGATTTCTGTTGATGATAGGAAAGATATACCATGATACTGACTGCTAACCATTCATTTACTGTGTGTGTGTGTACGTAAAGAATCATAGAATGGGGACTGAATCAGATTATGTATATACTCACTGTATCACCAAATTTTTCAAAGATGTCGTGAAATTGTTTCTGTAGTACAATGCATAAAAAAACAAGAAATGTGTTAGAAATAAGAACTGATGTACAAATCTTGATTTCATTTGAGCCCACATAGTGTGATTAGACGGTCTAGTCTTCAAACACTGGTTATTCAGTTCTCTTTTTTCTCTTAGCCATGAGTAACTCGATACAAATCCGGGATCTTGATTGTGCCGAGAGCCCCATGAACACACAGCCATCAGCCATGTATTATTAAATGGGATGAATTCAAATAATTGTTGTATGCTTGAAAAATTAAACCACTGCAATTTATGTGTCCATTTGAATTAGGAATTGATAACGTCACATATTTTGTTTGGCGTATCATGTTTACGCCACAAATTGTGACTCGCCACAAGACTGACAAGAGCGTGAGGAGACCGATGACTGGCGTGCCAGGAGGGAAATACTGGGAAAATGACTTCCATTGGAAACGCTTGCGTATTATCTGCACTCCAACAGAAAAGGTAAAAATTCCTTTCTTTTTCTAGTACCATCAGCCTGGTGGGGTTTTTTTTTGTGGCAATCAAATTATTAATGGACAAAAAACCCATTTAGGCTTGTTTTCATTGCCAAACTTGATTTTGCACATGCCAATTCATCATTGATGGAACCTCAAAAGGAGTGTCTCAATCATGCACGCCTGAAGTGACATCGATATCTGTAAGATAAGCCGCAATATTCTGCCCATTCCCTAAAAAGAAACCACAGCTCAGTATGTATAGATGCTGTGATTGCTAATACAATGCAGCTGTGACCATGAAATCAGGACTTAGTGTAATGAGCTTCTTTGAAGTAGAGACTTGATACTAAAATCTGCTACAAAATAAGGGGGAACTTGTGCTACTTGATGATAATCTGATATCCAAACCCTTCATCTATATATTTTTCCTTTTAAGAAGGCCAGATTTTCACCAAGAGGCAACCTGGGATAGATTTGGACTGTCTATTTTCTGTCTAGGCACACATACGAAGTGAAATTCCTGCCGGGTGAACTTAACACAACACATGTATTATTTGGGAAAAGGAAAAATAAGCCAATATATAAAATTACAGTATTATTAGAGCACATATTTTCTTACTGTATGTAAAGTGCTCCTTGCAGGCATGTCAGAGGACAGGGCTTGAATTGATTTTATATGGTCGCAATGCATGAGAATGTTAGGCTGGTATGTAGTTTAAATAAACCAACAGGCCGACAATTAGCCAGATCTGTCATGGGGCGAATATAATCGATGTGCTTTGCGGATGATGGAATCAGAAGAACTGTGACATGTATGTCAGAATTTTTATGCTTAAATGTATTTTGCTAAATGTAATGTCTTTCACTGTGCATAAACGTCAAAATGGTTTTAAAGCAATTTTGGTTTTAGTACAAGTTAAAGGCCCCCTGAAATTAAAATGTAAGTTTTTTTTTAGCTTTTAGTGTGTATATGTTAGACTTAAGGTAATGAATAAGCGGGTGTGTTCCAAAACAATGGCAAATTTAGCATTTAGGAGATATAAGCATTCAAAATTTATAGTCTCTCACTTCCGCTAAAAATGGATCACAGATTATGACATCACCACGGACTTCAGCTTCTTATCACATCTCCTGTCCAATAAAAAACTAGAATCTAAAGCGTCCTGCTCCCTATGCTATAAATACCACCTGGTATTACAATGGCTTAACAATCCATTAATGTTAAAATCCTAAATGTTAGGATCCCACTTAACATTAAGTGGCTTTACGTACTATGTACTTACATTGAACAATAAGTACAACGTATTATTGTGTTCCTGTTGTTTTGTAAAACACTTTTGCTGCTATTGAGGTGTGATACGGGTAAGGTTAGGGTCAGGTGTGGTGGTATGGGTCGGTTTAAGGGTAGGTTAAGGTGTGAGGCTGTGTAATTACAAATGTAATTACATAAAGCAATTATAGCTGTAATTACATGCTGGTATTTTTAAAATATAAGTACAATGTAAAAACATGTATGTACACAATAAGTCCATTGTATCAAATTATTAATTTCAATGTAAGTATATAGTACTTAAAGCCACTTAATATAAAGTGGGACCATATACTCTAATGACCACACAAAAAACTTAGTTAATATACAGCTCAAATAACTTGTTTTAACATAGCTATTAATATAAATGCTTGAATAAAATTTTAAACTGAACTTTTCAGCTTGTAATCATCCAAAATTGGTCCCCATTCTCTTTCATTGTAAGTACTTAACTGTAACCTCCCTTTTTGCGTCAAAATCATTTTTGTGTTAATCAACATAATGCCATAAATGCTGAAATTAAACTTAACTTGTACTGAACCTGGAATATTTCTTAAGATCTACTTGGCCATCAGGAGTAATTTACTAACTGGCGTTTTTCAGAATAAACTGGAGGGCTGATTCAGACAAAGTAATCCCTCTAAACTAGCAATTGGTTGTTTATACAATTATCCTAAAAGCCATCAAAGCTGATTTAAACGGCTCTTGCCTCTCAGATAACATTTGAGTTAAGACCGCAACAGCTGATGATGATACACAAACAACCCTGTTAGGCCCCACCACAACAAACTCACCATGTCAACTGCTTCTGTTGGAACAGTGGGGCATAGATTTGGGAGCCCTAATTAAGTGGTTTCATATGTAAGGCCCTTTCAGACTAGGCCTCTTTTTTTCCCATAGCGCTGCACAAGAGCATTTAAGGTTTGCTGAGTGTTGTGAGGTTGAATCATCTATTTTCTGGTGTATGTTACCGCAGTGTCCAGATTTAATGAAGCTATGATATATTTATGGCTTGCCAAATCCTACCCTAATCCTACCCTTGATAATAAGCGGAGTATATTAAGCTCAGTGACTGTTTTGTTAAACATGCTTCATAGGGTCTGCTAGGACCAGTGGGCCACTGCTCTGTGTACACTACTGGGTAACCTAATTTTCACTTGGAGTGTAATGTATACCTATAAATAGCAGGGGAGCTGATTCTCTGGGTCAACTCTGAGGTTCCCTGGTGATGTGTATAGCTCGCTGAGTAACTTTTTTTTTAGAGTCATGAAGTGGGCATCCATTTAGGCACACCTGAGAGGGTACTTGTGAGTTTTTAATGAGGTGTTTCTGGACCAGGTTCTCAGTTTATATTACACCACTAAGATGTGAGGTATGCCAAACGCAAAAGTGTATTATTAGTATGAAACCTCAGAGTAAAAGAAATGAATTAAGGTGATTGTCTTAAATGTAAACATAAGCTGATTTTGTTTTTTTGTAATTGAAATAAAGTCTCTCACAATTGAGATTACGCAAATCACAATTAAGATTTCATATTTCACAATTGCAAATTTATGTCTCGTAATTGCGGCTATATCTCAACTGTACCTTAAAGGGATAGTTCACCCCAAAATGAAAATTCTGTCAGTAATTACTCACCCTCGTGTTGTTCCAACCCCATAAGACTTTCGTTCATCTTCGGAACACAAATTAAGATATTTTTGATTAAATCTGAGAGCTTGATCACTCCTCCATAGGCTTCTTAAGTTTATCAAGCGATAAGAATACTTTTTGGGCGCAAAAAAACTGAAAGCTAGTGAAACTACGCAAAGCTTCTAGGTTATACGTCACACGCATCACACACATGACCAGCGTCGACCAATAGTGAGCCTGTGACGTGAAACACAGAGGCTTTGCATAGTTTCACTACGCAAATTCTCGCGGCCCACAGAGAAGGAAATGAATAGTTGAATAAAGTCGTTATTTTTGTTTGCGTTTTGCACGCAAAAAGTGTTCTCGTCACTTGATAAACATAAGATTGAGCCACTGTAGTCAGTCTGACTATTTTAACAATGTCTTTCATAACTTTTGGGCCGGCCAGTTTCGATCCCTTAAGAAGCCTATGGTGGAGTGATCCTGCTCTCAGATTTAATAAAAAAACACATATATCTCAAACTGTCTTCCGAAGATGAACGAAAGTCTTTTGGGGTTGGAACATCATGAGGGAGAGTAATTACTGACAGAATTTAAATTTTTGGGTGAAGTAACCCTTTAAATCTGAAAGTTGTGACTCAACTTTGTAGTTATTTCTCAAAATTGTAGTTATTTCTCACAATTGCAACTATTCTCATTATTGCAATGTATCTATTGTGAATTCATATTTCGCAATGTATCTTTTTTATGTCTCAGAACCACTTGATTTCTTGAATTATAATCTTTAACAATGAATTATAATCTTTAACAATCTTTAATAATCTCACAATTACTTCACTGTAAAAAATATTGTTGGTTTAACTTAAAAAAATAAGTAACCTGGTTGCCTTAATTTTAAGTTGATTGAACTGGAAAAAGTGAGTTAATACAATGAAGGAGATTGATTTAATCATCAGAAAATGAAAATAATAAGTTATCTGTACTAAATAAATTATTTAAGTTGATTTGACAAAAGAAAAAATGATGATAAATCTTGAAAATATTTTTTTTACAGTGTTGTTATTTTTGTTTTTTTTTTTTAAACAGGCTTATATATTTTACTAATGAAACGTTGTTTTTCATTACCATGTGTATATCTTGTTGGATCTCTAAAATTAAGGATAGATGGTAGACAAATTAATTTCTTACTTTTGGGACCCAGGTCATTGCCTATAAATTTTTGTCTTTGGACTCTTAAAAATCACTTACGATTAAAAGTTTTTCCACAAGGTGAGCCTTTCACACCTGGCCGGGCGAGAAGCGCGATCCGAGCTGCAGTCGTGTTGGGAGGCACTCAGCGTGACAAAGAGCAGAGGCCGTCCTCCAAATTGTTGATGCCAACCCCAGCACACTGTTTATTTTCAGCATCTCACACAGGAATTTAAATTTATTTCTTCGTTCTTTCATTCTTTTTCAAAGACTTTGACCGTTGTTTAAGGATACCTCGTTCCCCCGTGCACAGCCCTGAGCAATTACTGTGTCAAAAGACTTAAACAACTGCAGCGGAGTAACAGGGAGCTTTACATTTTGAACGTATGTGTCGCTTCTCACTGCAGCTTGTGTGAATCCACCTCCCCGAAGCCCTTCAAATTGTTATAATCCCTGAAATAAAATCCTGATGTATTTTCATCACTGCTAGACGTTATGATAATATCAAACAAGACACTTTTGAATCCCAATCCCTCAAACGTGCAAGGAAGTCAATTGCAAATATTAGCGAACTCAAAACAGGCTGGTTAAGGGTATGCTTGGATGTGAAATGCATTAGAAAATTGCTGTGTGTTTATGCGTTTTGTGTGATCCTTATAATCAAAACCTTAAAGCCAGCCCTTGGCTCTTGATTCGTCCATTTCTTCCCTTTCACAGCTGCGCGAGAATATCCTGACGGCATTTTTGTGGAGCAATAGTCGTGGCTAAAGATGGATTAGCATTCTTTTACCAGATATGTGCCTCTGTTAGCTCATTATCTTTTGACAATTTTAGGAGATATGCCTTTAGAGTCTGTCTTTGTTTAAGCTATGAGCCTTCCTATAAGAGCCAGTCAGCTGGATGTATATGGCCAGTGTCAGGCATAATTAACTCTGACAGGGGCATTTAGTGGTTGTAATTCAAATCTAATTCAGAACATCTTAACCTTCAGTCTGTCAGAAGTTGAAATGTGCTGGAAAACCCACGGCCCCAATCATGGCCTTGTGTAGCGGTACAATGATGTGTCAACATGCGTGCTTAGAAAAACAACTTCCCTTGAGCACAGAAAACTCCCCTACAGTACACATGAAGGAAAACAAAGGCCTCAGATAGTCATGGTCGGGTTTGTGCGAATTGAGCTCGTAATTGGCTGACGCTGTTTAAAGTCACAAAAACTGAATAATGTAAATACAAGAAATCTGCTTCAGATTTTCCCATTCCCAGTGTGATTGGCTTTAAAGTCTCATCGCCACATGCCGTACGTTCTGTATCTGCTGCCGCACTCTTTTGAAGTAAACTCATAAGAGTGTCAGCGGGAATGAGCTTAGCTTTGCCAAAAGGACGAAGATGAAGAAGAAATTGAAGATTATTGCATTTTAAACTTAAATGACAAACATATAGAACAGCTTATGACACATTATATTGGAATGTATTAAATATTAACATGCCATTTGGATTTGGAATAAAGCACAAAAGCTAAGGCGGGACATATTGAATGACTCCTCCCCTTTTTCATATAGTAAATAGCGTTTAGTTTACCTCACAGACTGCAAGTCGTACTTGACAGCACAATGGAAGCGATTCCGAGTGCAGTCGGATTCAATAGTGGAGGTGTAAATAAATTCTAGCCATTTCATTCTTAACCAATGTATAGTTGGAAAACGGAGTAAAACTCGAGCATTTGAGCAACCGAACACACATCTCCAGCCCATATCGCTCCCTGACGTGTCAACGAGCATTTGATTGGACAGAAGATGTGATGAAAAGCTAAAGTCTGTAGGGATGTCAAAAATCTGAGGCCCATTTTAGCGGAAATGAGAGACGTAAGTTTTGAGACGTAAGAGAGATGCAAGTTTTTAGTGCTTATATTTCCTAAATGCAAATTTTGGCATTGTTTTGGAACACACCCGCTAAGCTAGCATGTTCATACTAAAAGCTAAAAATCTTCGATTTTGATTCCAGGGGGCCTTTAAGGTGAAGTCATGCAAAAATAATCACTGTTTTCAAACAGGTTTCTCAAACTCTTCACTGACCTTCCATTGGGTGTTGAACGCATGGCCCCACCCCAAATGTACACTATTTGTTGAGTCAGTGTTGCTTTTGTTATGCTAAGAGTTATGTAGCTCAATACCAAATTTTCTTTTTGGAATATGTTTTTGACTCAATTAGCTCAACATGAGGGGGGAAAAACATCAGTTCTGCCAGAGCGATCACTCATTTCAATAGGACAAATAATGTACCAGAGGACTTCTTGTAATGATCTTTACAGTAAAAACAGTGTGTGCACATTCAAAGAGAGGAAGGGAGCTGTCTGACAATATTCATTCAGCTCAGCACATTTCACCCGCGCGCACGCTATTGCCCCGCCGCTCAATGACGGATGATTGATGATGCTAAGACCGGTGGCTTTTCTAACCCTGTTAAGTGCTCTGAAAACAAATTACACCTTTCATCCTGACAACATGTCAATTACTAGATTTGGTAATAGCTGTCGTTCTATCAAATATTTTGTGTGTCTGAATAATTCGTAGAAATTAAACTATTAATCATCCTGGAAAGACGTTGGTGAAAGATCACGCATTATGGCCGTCTGAGCATGTGACCCCGGCTACAATACACTTAGAGGTGTTTATGGCTTATTCTGTGAAATGGTTTTAATTGCCTAATTGCCACATGGCTGCTGGTTCCTGGGTAGTGTGGCTTTGAATTTTCAAAAGTAAAACCAAATGCTGTTTCTGGAGTTTGTTAGCAAAATCAATGACTATTTTCATTCTTCCACCCCACCCATCAATTATTTTTTTGCAATAATAAAGCTAAGAGATTTAATTTTCTCTCTTTCTATTTCTGTGGGTGTGTTTAGTCACAGAAGTAGGTGTAAAGCGGCAGCTTGTTTATGTCTGTAATGACCCCCCTCTGTGATCGGACCCGAGAGCAAAAAAGCCTTCGCAGATGGTGACGTGCCGAAGCGTCAAAGCGCCTGTGCCCTCGGCAAGCCATAGACATTCACTTAGACCACTCAGACTTCTCTTTGTTATAAAGCAGGTCCAATAAAAATACAAAGGGATACTGTTTTTTGTATGAGTAATGCATTAACCTGCTCGGGAAAAAGTTCACGTTGAAAGCATGGGCTCGGACAGCAGAAGATTTATGGCGATGGCTGCAGAAATTATGCTTTTTTTCCGCCCATAGGCACTTTAATTATGTAATTATTAGCAGCTGGTTTTCATTTGTGCTGGGTTGTTAATTAGGGGTAGGGGTCTCCAGTTCAAGTGCTCTGACTCTTGCGATAAGTTGAGAATTGTCCGGGGGGCTTTGAGGCATGGGATGATTAGCCAAATCCGCAGCAAACTCATTTGTTATTCAGGCTTTACCCAGGAGCCTCCTGCCGGGTCCACGGAAAAGACCCGGGTGTACCGTTTCCTCTGAGTGGTACCTTCCTTATCAACAGCTCTCATCAGATGCAATTGTCCGTAGATAACATCCAGAGATATCCCTGTTTGTTTTAACTATTAAGCCTAAAGGTGGAGTAATCAGATTGGGTTTGGCTCATGCTGCTGATAATCTAAATTAATCTCTCAATCTTGGGTTATGGAATGTCTTCTAGTGGAACCGCAGGGGGGTGTGGGGCCTGGAGACGTCCCCTCCAGTGAGCCCTCTGCCTAATTATTGGATTGAGAGTCAAGTCAAGGGCAGTGTTCTTGAAGAGCTGCAGGTCTATTCAGTCGGCTTTCTGAAGGCGCAACATCTGAGCAAACGCAGATATATGCTATAGAGTTGAAGTGAGTGTGTGTTTGTGTGTGAGAGAGAAAATGTTTCCAAAAAATATATACAAGAACCACCAACTGACATTTATTAACAGCTTTCACACATTCATTCTTCTGCAGAGAAAAACTGGAAACCACGCTAAAATACTCTGACAGCTACCACTGCTGTACATTTCCCCAAAAAATATATTTTAATGAGCTTTTTTTTTTAGTGAATTAAAAAGAGGGACTCCCAAACAAATTACTTTGAGCCGGTTCTTTTTAGTTAATCACAAACATGCAGTGCGACAAGTGAAGTTTGATTCATGAACAAATGACTCTTACGACTGAGACTATGTTCCTATGGCAACGTGTAGTAAAAAAAAAAAAAAAGAAAAGATGTCGTTAAAGACTGCATTTTGTCATATATATATATATATGAAATATGTTGGGGTTTTTTGTATTTTTCTTATTATTTTTTTTTATTTAAGTATTTTTTTTAATTTAAGCTTAAGCTACAGCGCATTTTGTGCTGCCTCTAAAAAAGACTTGCCTCTAAATTTTTTCCTATTTTTGCTTCTCTTTTTTTCCTAAACATGCATTGCATAAAAAAGCACAAAAAATCATTACAGGAGCTGTTGAGGAATCCCAAACATTATTAACATATTTTTTTTATGATGATTCTCTTATGTATATAATCCCTAATATATTAGCCAAAGGAAAAGTGTTGTTAGAGAAGCCTAATAATATATTTGATACCCTCAAGGATGTGAGAACACATTTTTGTTTTCTGATAAATTGTAAATTGAATTCCCTCGCTGCACTTTTGCAGCACAAACGTGTTATGTCTGTCAGCAATGATTATGAATTTAGTGCACTTATGGTCTTGTAGGAACAGTCAAAACATTTTATGTGTGTATAGCTAATTCAATGAAAAATGAACGGGGCCAAAGTGAATTACTTTTCGGTAAACACTTCTTCGATTTGTTTTCAAAGATCTATTTTGAACAAACATCACAAATTCACTGGAAAATTACCTCCAGGGGATTTGAGAGAAAACCCGTAGTGCAGCAGACAAATAGCCCTTGTGCAAATAGCAAAACGGTCTGTGTGTTCATGGAGTATTCATGAACATCTGAATCACAGATGATGTAGTGCACTCCGAGGCCTGACAACACGTGTTATCTGATATATAGAAACAGTGAAATTGCGCAAGACAACATGAGAAAGTTATTTCAAGATTAGCTGTGTTGTCTCTTTGCTCTCTAATACATCATTTCAGCGTACTGGCAAGCACATTGAGAACATCTTTGCTGGATATGTTTCTCTCGGCCACATGAAAAAGATAGTGGGATATTTATTCACCCTGGGACTGATACCCATCTGCTATCAATGATTTTTAGAGGCGTCTTCATTATAGAACATGACGTTTATAGTGCATGCCATGACCTATGGATGTTAACATTCACTAGTATATTTTCTAAATCATGGTAGGATCTGAACCATAGCTCTTTTTTGTCCTTACATGCAACTCATAAGCTTCGATATGGAAAGCGGCAGATGAGAAAGAAAAATAGTCCATAAAAAAAGATGGAGGTAAATTGTTTTTTTTTCAGACCTCTCTAGCATTAGGCCATCAGATGTCAGTGTGTAGTGGAAAATGGAAGAGAAATGACTTGCAGTGGGCTGAGTGCGGGCGGTTTTTCTTAGCCAGCCGGGCCTGTAATAAAAGTGACACTCAGAAAGGACACGTCCACTGTGCATCCTACGGCTCCTGCTGATGTTTGGCATATGTGAATGAAATACTTCCCCCATGTGCATTACTATTCATCTCAGCGTGAGCGCTCGCGATCAGAAAGAAGCGCTGCCTTGATGATTCTCTGCCAGTTCTAACTAGCGCACATCAAACTTTTACTAGTTTGAATGGAAGGAACTGCAGGAAATGTTGTCGCTGTCACTAAGTCCATCATCACTATCTCTAACATCACTAAATGGTCAGCAAAGCACAGAGATATCTGCCTTAATACTGTTTTGAGTCTCTGGTCGGAATGGAATACTTGCTTAATAATGCTCATACTGAATACGGTGCATAAATAATGCACACTGCTTACAGTTGTGTTACTAACAGTAAGTGAAATGGTATCCATTCTATACTAACACGAAATTAGTTTTAATTCGAATGCTAATTCAGTGGCGTCAATGTCTCATCTTGGAAATAATTGTGGATATTTAGCATTTTTATTCTAATTTTGCCGATTAAATTTATCACATTTAGATCTAATCATATGGAATATTTTTACTTTATTTCTATAAAAATATATATGTTTTATATTTATAGTATGACTATACACTCACCTAAAGGATTATTGGGAACAATATACTAATATTGTGTTTGACCCCCTTTCGCCTTCAGAACTGCCTTAATTCTACGTGGCATTGATTCAACAAGTTGCTGAAAGCATTGTTTAGAAATGTTGGCCCATATTGATAGGATAGCATCAGTTGATGGAGATTTGTGGGATGCACATCTAGGGCACGAAGCTCCCGTTCCACCATCAAAGATGCTCTATTGGGTTGAGGTCTGGTGATTGTGGGGGCCATTTTAGTACAGCGAACTCATTGTCATGTTCAAGAAACAATTTGAAATGATTCGAGCTTTGTGACATGGTGCATTATCCTTCTGGAAGTAGCCATCAGAGGATGGGTATATGGTGGCCAGTAAAGGGATGGACATGGTCAGAAACAATCCTCAGGTAGGCCTTGGCATTTAAACAATGCCCAATTGCCACTAAGGGGCCTAAAGTGTGCCAAGAAAACATCCCCCACACCATTACACCACCACCAACAGCCTGCACAGTGGTAACAATGCATGATGGATCCATGTTTTCATTCTGTTTACACCTAATTCTGACTCTACCATCTGAATGTCTCAATAGAAATCGAGACTCTGAAAAAAACTGTATTTACCGTGTGCCATTGACAATGTAAATGATGCAGTGAAGATATAATGTATAATCTTTGCATTTGAAGAGGAAATGCTCTTTACTTCTGGAGACAGACCTGGAGTTTTTATTATTTTTTGTGCCTGTTTTCTTTTATTATGTTTTCTTTTCATTTAAAATAAGATTTTTGGAAACTAATCTGCCAAACAAAACACATTTAACTAAGGAACCAGTGCCTGATTCTTACAAAATCCAGGCCCCATAGCTAAAAGTAAAGGGAAATGCCCTTGATACTTTACTTTACGAGAGTCTGAAGTCCCTCATCATATAATAATATATAATGCCTGCTATAGTCGCCAGCGCCAAAGCTACGGCCTTGACCCCGGCAATTATACATAGGCATCAGAAAGCCTCTCTCCAAGTCAGCTCTACCTCAAATCCTCTGACAATGCATATTAACGTCCTGCCAGGTCGACCCAACCAGAGGGTTTAACACAAAAGCCTATAACTAGCGAAGTCTTGACATTTGATCATATTTGGAGAAACACTGCGTTCTGTGATGTTGCGGACCTTTTCACATACAAAAAACCCTGTGTATATTCCTCAGGCTTATGCAAGAAAGGTGATGAATTTGGAACGCAAAGCAGGTATGACTGCAAGTTTTTGTTGGCTTGTCTATTTGCAAAACAAATGAATACAGCATGTTCATGCACAACAGATCCGCTGCGTGGCATATTGTACTTCTTTTGCCCCATTAATTCCTTAAAATAAGACACATCTGAATTTTGTTAATCCATACTTGAATGTGATAAGGCAGTCCGGATGTTCACAAGACTTAATAAAGAAATATGTATAAAAAAAAAAAAACTACAGCATGCTAAATGCTGCTGCACATCATTTAAATCATAGTTGTTTTATCTTTCCACTCATTTTACACATTGATATGCCTGTTTCCTGCTGAACCCGAGCAGGACCTCATAATGGTTTTATAGGGTTCAGCAGCTGTTTATGGGCAGCAGCTGCCAGAACCCGTATACTTTTATGAGTTGTCAGAATCTTCCAATGCATAGCGGTCTGAGCAGAAGAGCAGTGAATGTGGTGAAACACAGAGGGGGCGGGGCTTACCTGTCAACACTCTGTCAATCATTACGGTTCAACAAGAACATAGAGAGATTAGAGAGTATTTATTAATCGCTGCCATCTTGCATGACGCATTTTTTTCTTTCGTCTGATTATGTAATTAATATTATTTATGTCTTTGAATTATTTATTTGATGCTAATATTGATACATGTGAATAATTACAATTTATTGTTTAATTAGCATATTATATAGTAACAAAATTAACAGGCTTGATATCTTACAATTGTGAGTGGTTGGTTTACAGAGTGATTGTCAGTGATTGGCTATTTTTATAATAATAAAAATAATAGCCTAATCAATTTTATTTTATTTTATTTCAACTTTAATTTAATTATTAAATTCCATATATATATATATATATATATATATATATATATTTTTTTTTTTTGCATGTTTTTAATATATTTTTTTTAAGAATATATACAGAAACACCAATGGACATAACAGGAATGAGAGACACATTTATTTGTAAAGAGCAAGCTTCACATTTTATTAAAGTTTTCAAATGCACTTTTTTTAATAAGGTTTCAGTGTCCTGAAGCTTAATTACAAAATTTGATTTCTATTTGTATTACTTCAAAGGTTTTCTTGAAGCGTAACCATGTTAAATCACGTTTGCTAACCTCGCGCTTAAACTGTTTTTGTTTTAGAACGAGACCCCTTGATCTTCAGATGTCACTCTTCATGTCCTCTGCGACTTTTGCCCCGTGGCTGCGCCTCTCCCGCCGTCGCTGGCTCAGTGTTTACGCGAGCGTTAACTTCTTCAACCCTCCGATGATGAGGGCTAATCACATTTGAAATGCGGGCTCTGCTCTGTGAGTTAGTGAGTCTGGGGTAAAACAGTTTGACTTTAGGTGTCTGTCAGAGCCCTGCTGTGTTTAGACAGAACTCAAACAAGTGTGTCAGCTCCTTGCGTGATCTCACCCCCTCCACCCCACCCCCCGAGTGCAGCTTGCCGCTCCATCAGCTACTCGGATCCGTCTCCTCCGAGGTGCTAATGAGTCAGCTCGCTCGGGCCGGGAATAGTTAGAGCGCCGCCGGGACTCCGCCGTGATCGCCTGCCGAAAATCAAGTACGCAAATTCTGACCTTATCCATCCCCTCCCATCCCCATCATCTTGATTTGTAAGTAAATCATGCCTGTCAGTATAGTAGCAACCCTGATTAAAGTTCAGGGGTTTAATAGATCATTTTAAATAACCCCAAATTACTCCCCTCTCCCTTGCCGATCCACCTGGACCTCTGCCCTGGGTGCATGGCTGTTTTCAAGCAGCGCAGCTCAGGCCAAGTCCAAGCTCGTGGTTCCTGCCTATTCCCAGAGGGTCCCACGCTGCAGGCCTACACCAACATTCTCAGCTGCATTTAATCTGCCTTCAGACAAGCTGGCTATGAGAAAATGCAAAGGAAAAGGCGCACCAGTGGAGACATGGAAAATCCTGGACAGTTGGTGTGCTTTGTTCACTTGGTGAACTGGAGGCCGTCCAGGAACACCCCCCCTACCTCCGCCCGCCCCGCTCCCCTGGCGATGCGAGTCCGTTCCAATTAATCGTGTTTAACCATTCTAATCACACTTTAGCACATTAATCCTATTTTCAATCCAAAACACATCTGAAACGGGCAGCATGTGGAGGGATTTCTCCCACCCACCCCCTCTCCCCTGCACCTTTATTGCCACCGCAAATCAGATGAAACCCAGAGACTACGGGGCCCTGGTTCAGCCTGCACTCTGACTGAACTTGGACTTCATAAAACACATGGTCCACACTTTTTTAAAGGTGGAATTTATTGTGAGATGGTGATTCCACGGCTGAAAAAAGGATTCCCTGAAGAGTTTTCGAAATTGCCTATGATAAAGAGGCAGTTAGGAAAATGCTATTATGAGAAGGGATCAGGGGCTTTTCCGGCCCCTGCGTTATTGCTGTGTATCCCATAAACACGTACAGTCGCTGCGCCTTATCAGTCGTGCATCCAAAGTCGCGGTCTTTAAACCCAATTCGTCTGTTAACGGACAGCTCCCCAGGCTGCCCGCAGTATCCAAATTCTTGTGTTTACTTAAAAGAGTACTAATAATTTAAAGCAAACGTCTATATTTCTGACATCGCAATGTATCTCTAGGGTCGATGAAATAAAAAAGGAGCTTTGCGTTGGCTTCGGCGAAGTGTCAAATTCTCCCCCGGGCTCTTCTAGTGAAATCCTGCATCCAATATGGGGAGGTACTTAAATTTTACAAGCAGTAATGTAATAAATGGCTCTGCATTGTTAATTAAGGCCCGCAGAGCAAACAGAATAAAACAGTGCCTTTAATTGCAGCTCTAAAAAGCACTCAACGAATAAAGTAGTGCATGATAAGCTGTGGCTGAGAGCTCGCAAGAGAAAGAGAGAGAGCTCTTTGGCTTGATTGAATTTTAGGGGCATGTAAAACAGCCGGTTAATGATATTAGGAATTAGTGAAACAAACAGTAGATTTACTCATACAATAAACCCATTGCAGAAATCTTGGAAGCTGCTCAGACTTAATGACATCATTGGCCTCAACCAGAAATGCAAAGCAATGATGTAATTACAGTGAGTGAAGCAGAGTCTCGCTACAACTTCTAAACATCAAGGAACTGGTTTAGGCTGAACTTTATGTACACTATAAATATTATTTTTAATAAAAAAAATGTGAAAAGTGAAAAAAGAATCATATGAAGTTAAACTATTAAACAAGGATGCATTAAATGTATCTAATTTCTTTCAATCAAAAAAAAAAAATCCTGGGGAAAAAAAAAATGTATCACGGTTTCCACAAATGCATTCAGCAGCATAACGGTTTTTAAAATTAATACTAATAAGAATTTTTTTATGCACCAAATCAGCATATTAGAATGATTCCTGAAATGATTGGAGTAATGCTATCACAGGAATAAATTATATAGTTAATAATTTTCTAATATTACTGTTATTGATCAACACCTTTTCCATTTTTGGATAAATGCTGAGTTTTCTCAGAATATCTCGTATATGTATCATTATCCCTCAAAGCCAAAACAGGAGTGACTTTCGGCAGCGCTTTGCTTTCCATGGTGGCTCCCCAGAGAGGCGGGACTTGTGTGTGGTTATGGAATTCCGATGACCCGTTTTTCCTTGGGTTTTCACTTATTATGTGACATCCCAATGGGTCTTTGCTTTGTTTGACAAGGCATTTTCCAGTTGGTAAAAGCAGTAACTCAAAGGTCTTTTAAAAAAAAAAAACGCAGCTAGGTTTCGGGACGGGAATCATTTCTCTGATGTGTTTGAAAATATTCCACATAATATCTAAATATAAAGTCCTGAGGTGACCATGTGTTGGCCTTTTTGTGGTGGAGGAAAAATGTAGGGGGAAAAAAACACATTCCTTTTCTTTAGCAGCACTTGGGCAAACTATTAGACTTCGTAGTCAGACCAAAATGTGGACTGTGAAATAACATTTAAAGCCATGATCTGTAATTATTTGCTCCTTTTGGATGAACGCAGTTGGTCCAAGTTATTATGTAACAGCAAAAGACGTGAAATAAAACAAGAATATCACTGCCGGGACGAACCGCACACTAACTGCAGCACTAACAATAATTTAATGATAGTGCAAACTGTATTAGGGTGACAGATTCATGGGCTGGATTGTGCTTGGCCATCACTCAGTTATGATATTCCTCTAAAGAAGGTCATTGGATATTGTTCTGGAAATTCAGACATGAAACAACTCTGGTTGACTAGTTGGTTTCTTATGCCTGTAATACCTTGGTGAGAGCTATGGTTATGGTTTTAGCTCAGTCACAATTATCTATTTCCAGTGAATGATTTGGCCCGAGATGATTTTTTTTGCAACCATTTCGGTTCTGTATGTGTACGCACCATGTTGAAAAGTCCCACAATTATAAACATTATATTTAAGATATTACATGTTTCTTTGGATAAGAAAAGCCTGCTTTCTGTGTAGCTCTCTGTCCAGTGAAATTGTTGCCGGTTGCACCACATAGCTATTATATCGGAGCAGAATATGAGCATGTTGAAAAGGAGAAAATGCAACTTCTCTCCACTCAACAGCAATGTGGAAAATGGAACTGTTATTAATGTCGCACAAGCTTACAGAATGAATCTTTGTTCCTCGACTCTCTTCTCAGCCATCACTTAGAATGTGAAAAATAAATAGGTTGGCAGCGGTCAAAAACACAACGAGACAGAGAATGTGTACTCTGGTGGCTTTCCACCACCCAGTTGCCGGTGTGTTTGTAAGTAGGCCACAAGTGTGAGCAATCACTGGAAATTATACGCTTTTAGAGGGATTTGATATAAGGTATTAAGCCCGGCTGGGATGTTTGGCTGCTCAAATCATGGAGAATTAGATTCAGGGACAAGACGGGCACCACAATCTGAACTTTTTTAGGTCTCATCAAATCACATTTTCCAACTGTTTGCCAAGATGAATTGGATCCTGGTAGATTTCGGTAATGGGATAAATGCAGACGGGGCACCACATGGTAGGTGGGATGGAAACTTTATTCTAAAGCTGTCTGCCCTGAAAGAGTCCTCTTCGACAGAAACATCCCGGGAAATTTCAGACATTTCCAAAGGGCAGAGGCGGAGGATCGGGAACTAACATACATCTGGTGCTTCTTATTCAGCCTACTACTTGAGTTTACATGCAGGGAGAATCCACTGAGAGCATGGGCAATGTCTTTAGCGTCTAAAGTGGGGAGAGGGGCATTTCTCATTCTACCATCAACTTGCACTGTGGGCGCAGAGCCATGTAATCAGGTCCAAATTTCAGGCTTGGTTTACTGTAATGTCTGACATGCTCTTTCAGAGTGCGTGAAGACGGTAACTCATATGAAATCATTATATTACTGTATGGCTTTATGGAATTCTGTCAAGGGGCCTCTTGTTACCTACTGATGAAACAAACGTGCATGTGCTTTCTAGGAAATTACGAAGCTGCTGCAATTTTAGTGTAACCAATCTTCATGTTTTTTGAAAGGTGCATGTCCAGACCACATAATATACACCCCATTTTGCTTTCACATGTATTATGCATGAACATTTTGGATACTCAAATTTCCCAAGGCATTTAGTAATTCATGTTTCCTGACAAAAAAAAAAATGTCTTTGGTATAAAAAAAAAGTAAATAAATAAATTAATTTTGGTGCAGATGTCTGAGACCAACACATTTTATTTCTTCTTATATTATGATTTTAGAATTTTTATTGCTGCCTTCCTGTTTTTTGTTGTTGTTTTTTAAGTATATATATATATATATATATATATATATATATATATATATATATAGTGCTGAAGACTTGGCTAAATTAATTCCAAGTGAAAACCTGCTTATGTTTAGTTTCAGATGTTCTTGAATCTGTACTAATGAGAAATAACAGACATAGCAAATCAGCAAATAAAGTAATCAGGAACATATGTAATGAAAACCTAAAACAAATTAAGGGTTATGGCATGAGGAACTCCATTTAATTTCTATCTCTAAATACATCTTCCCTATATCAATATAATTTAATCTGGGGTGCGCCCAGCCAAGAACAATATTCACAAAGACAAGAAATTGCATATTTGGACAGATTTGTGTTTACGAGGTACAGTGAATAATAAAAAAAGGAAAAAGAAACATTAAGGGAAGGTTTCTTCATCAGTGAAGAGTAGCTATTAAATTCTTATGTTTGTAATGTGACTCAGCCAAAAGAAAGTGGAAAAAGGAGGTTGTGTCTGTGTGTGTGTGTGTGTGTGTGTGTGTGTGTATGAAGGCGCAACATTGTCTGAGCAAATACAGATATATGCTAGTAGAAATGTGTGTGTGTTTGTTTGTTCTGTGATACAGCCAGAAGCTCAGAGCTCAAATGCATTTTGTGAGTCTATACTGCAGAAAACATTACACTGAGCACTCTAAAAAATGATGTGTGTCTGACATTCAGCCTAGCTTTTATTTTCATGGAGGGGATGAAAATAAAAGCTCGGCAAACATCGGGTAGTGTTTAAAAAAGTTCTATTGCCAGTCTTGACATATGGACGTGCTAAAATGTTGTGATATTGTCGGACTATTTCCTTGTCAGACATTTTTTTTTGTGTCTGAGTAAAAATGTATTTATGGTGCCATTACATATGTGGCATTGCTGCAGAGTGTAGACGTTCAAATCAGTTTCAGCATCAAATGCATGGCCTGCCACTGTTGATGGATACTGTGTAATCTTCATTAATAAGGTTTTAATTGAAACCTATTTGTTAAAGGTGTAATGTGTAATATTTCTGAGGATCTATTGACTTAAATGCAATGTAATATCCGTAACTGTGAGTTCAGTGGTGTATAAAGACCTCACTCAATGAACCATTATGTTTTTATTACTTCAGAATGAGACATTTATATCTACATAACCACAGGCACCCCCTTCTATGAAGGTCGGCATATTGTGACTTTCTACAGTAGCCGGCAGCGAACAAACAGCGCTACAGAAAGCTAAAAGCTATAGACACCGTGAGTAGTGACTTTTCACTTGTCAGTGGTGTAAAATATGTAGTTGGATTGTTTCATGTAACTTAGTTCTTCTCCCTCGCTGTGTTATAGCTTTGACAATCAGCTGATTAGTACTATTGACTGTAAAACAGTAACGTTACCGGAGTCACCGTCGATTGCGGTTGACAAGTCGATCTTGGAAGCATTTTAAGTTGATCGCGAAGGGTTTTCAAAACCAGAAAAAAAAACATTTTTATTCATTATTAATTATTAATTTGTGTGTAGTAAATGGTGTCTGAGCCGTGAACGCTGTTACAGTGACTTAATGTTTGCCGCTCGGACATTTGTGCTCATGCGGACGCGTCAAGTATAAACAATGCTTTATGCTTTAACCAGCTCAGCCACAGCCCTGCAGCATAACAGCTCATATTAGCCAGCTAAACTTTTACTACTCTGTTAGAAAAAATATATATATAGTTACATAGTTACATGTGGTATAGACTTTTACAGGGAGGCTGTGAAGTGTGATCCCCCTATAGTTTGAACACACCCTCCGGTCCCCCTTCTTAAAAAGAGGGACCATCACCCCGGTCTGCCAAGGGTACTGGAGAGGAGAATATGGCCGATAGTGGAACCTCGGATTCAGGTGGAACTGTGGTTTTCGTCCAGGCCGTGAAACACTGGAACCAGCTCTATACCCTCTACAGGGTGTTGGAGGATTCATGGGAGTTTGCCAAACCAATCCAAATGTGCTTTGTGGATTTGGTGAAGGCATTCGACTTTGTCCCTCATGGCGGCCTGTGGAGGGTGCTCCAGGAGTATGGGGTCCAGGGGCCTTTGCTATGGCTGTTCGGTCTCTGTATGACAGAAGCAGGAGCTTGGTTCAAATTGCCGGCAGTAAGTCAGACTTCTTCCCAGTGCATGTTAGACTCTGGCAGGGCTGCCCTTTCTCACCATTTCTGTTCATAATTTTTATGGACAGAATTTCCAGGCGCAGCCAGGGGCCGGAGGGTGTCAGGTTTGGGGACCACTTGATTTCGTCTCTGCTCTTTGTGGATGATATTGTCGTGTTGGCCCCTTCAGACCAGGACCTTCAGCATGCACTGGGACGGTTTGCAGCAGAGTGTGAAGCGGCTGGGATGAGAATCAGCACCTCCAAATCCGAAGCCATGGTCCTCAGTCGGAACAGGGTGGCTTGCCCACTTCAGGTTGGTGGAGAGATCCTTCCTCAAGTGGAGGAGTTTAAGTATCTTGGGGTTTTGTTCACGAGTGAGGGAAGGATGGAACGGGAGATTGACAGATGGATCAACGCAGCTTCTGCAGTAATGCGGTCGATGTACCTGTCTGTTGTGCGGCTCAGCTCTCGATTTACCGGTCAATCTACGTTCCTACTCTCGCCTATGGTCATGAGCTTTGGGTCATGACCAAAAGGACAAGATCCCGGATACAGGCGGCCGAAATGAGCTTTCTCCGGAAGGTGACTGGGTGATCCCTTAGAGATCCCTTGAGAAGCTCGGTCACACGAAAGGAGCTCAGTGTAGAGCCGCTTCCCTCCACATCGAGAGGGGTCAGCTGAGGTGGCTCGGGCATCTGTTCCGGATGCCTCCTAGACTCCTTCCTGGGAAGGTGTTCTGGGCACATCCCACTGGGAGGAGACCCCGGGAAAAACCCAGGACACGCTGGAGGGACTATGTCTCCATGGAACGCTTAGGTGTCCCCCCAGAAGAGCTGGAGGAAGTGTCTTGGGAGAGGGAAGTCTGGGCATCTCTGCTTAGACTGCTGCCCCCGCGACCCGGCCCCGGATAAGCGAAAAAAGATGGTTGGATTGGTTTCATGTGGTTCTTCTTCCTCTCTGTATTATGGGTTTGCTATGTGGGGAGAAATGGAGATGGAGTCTTAATATATTATATATTTAGACCCTTGATCGTCACCTGACTATGGCTTTGTAAACTTTATCCATGATGTGGTTTATAATGGACTGTGGTACAGAAACTTGGCTTACTCTGGCTATTCGTTGCTGTCTCAGATGAGAGCTTAGCCCTTGGTACTCACACTTTTTGCGGCAAACTTCTCCTACAAGCAGTCGTCATCACTTTCTTCCTGACTGCTCTTCTCACGTTAACACTATTTGTTCAATATACAAATTTAATATAGGTTTGATCTGTATTTTGTATTTTATTTTAACATTAATGACAGGAATATTAGGCTGCTGTCACTTTAAGACCGAATGCACAGGCCTAATATAATGAGACACATCCGGTTTCTTTTTCACTTAGGACATAACCGAGAGAATACTTGCCCAGATAGTTATTTTGACATAATTTTGTGTTTTCGTTTAAGCTCAAGTAGACGCAAAAGAAGAATCAATTTGAAACACGCCTCTCTATCTCCTTACATATTCTTATTAATGATAAATTAATTTAAGTGTGTGATTATATACACACACATTTAGGTGTGCAGGTAATTTCTATGTCGAATGAAATTGACTATTTTCTCTGCAAAGGCAAACTATTGTCGAAGTCCAAGACCAAGTTCACCCCTTTGTAATTTAGGACAGCATCTGCATGGTGGGCCTTCAGTGGTCCAGGACTTGAAGAACGTCTGATTGCTACTCTAAAACCAAGAAATTTGCCTCAGCAAGCGTCGTGACAGCCAAATGAAAAGGGGAATGTTACTACAGAGAGCGCGTTATAAACCGGCCCATATTGTAAGTGATCTTAATCCCCCAATCTAACCACTTGTATTCCCTTTTTTCCCTTGAAATGATTCCAGTCGCTCTTTGGCAGGGGAGACCCACAACCCAAGTGTGGTGTGAAGAAGATTTCCAGATCTGTGCAACTGGAATAAAAGGAGGGGTCAGGGAGACCACCCGTAAGGATCAGATAAGAGCATGGTAAGCCTGGCCCGAATCAGTTTGGCATTGGAAATTACAGTGATGTTTGCATGGGGAGGAAAACATTCCCCTCCGCTCTCCGCATAACCACACTATTCTCAGTAATAGATTTCAGGAGGCTTTTTTGCCCGCGTCGGTGGTTGTTTATTATTGTTCCAAATGATAGAGTGCAGAGCTGGGGGATGAGGGGGGGATGAGGAGGGGGCGAAGGGTGCACTGAAAACAATCATCGTCAAACTCGAGTATGCTGACTGTCACTCTAGAGAAAGGCTTTTGGAACGGCCGGCGAGAAGGAAAGATTTATGGTGTCTTAAAAGACACGCTTTAAAAAGCAATGGTCTCGGTTTATGGATTGAAAACACTTTTGTAAAACAGGCTGTGCTTGTACGGGCCACGGTCTGCATAGGCAAGTGTGACTACAGGTGAGGGCTCGCTGTTGACTTCACCTATGCAAGCACTTAAAACCGATGCTGACAGAGTGAGTACGTCTGCATGCTAACAACTGAGCTCTGCATTTGTAATCCTGCAGAATGCAGAGGAAAAAACTAATAAAAGAGTCCGAATTAGCTTAACAGTTTAACATGTTTGTCTTCCCAATCGCTCTATTGTAAGGATGACTAGAAAAGCTGCGGATTAGTGGGGTCAGATGGGTTTCATTCAGGACAGTGGCCTATTGTGCAAACCAACGTTTCTGAAAGGACAGTGAGTCTGGAGATCACCATAAAAGTATTGTTCTTTCCAACCACCCACCCACTGCAAGAGATTTGTGATTGTGCTTCTGGTGTGTTTTAGTTTTACTTGTTTAAGTGCTGTCTACTTGATGTTGGTGAACGAAATATCTCTGATAAAACTTTGCATATAAAAAAAGATATAATGGGGAAAATGAATAGCAGGTATAGCCTGAGGTTATCCATGGAAAAGTGAAATAACTGATTATTTCGTATCATGACAGTAACTAATACTAAATTTAATAACTGCAAGTCGTTTCTTCTCTGAAGGATGGCGTGCAATCGGAGAGGCTGACTTCAGTAACAACTGATTTTTTTTTTAACTAGCATCATTCATTGCCTTGAAAGTACACGAGGTCTCTTTAGCTAGATGGAGAAACACTATCCAAATTCTCCGTCCACAAACAGGCCTAGTGGTTGCATTTCACTGTTGATTTAATAGAAATAAAACAGGATGGATTTGGGGATATTACATTAATCTTTCTTGCCTTTCACTTGAGAGGAAATTAAACCAAATGGAGTTCAAATCTCAACTCCACCATTGTGCTCAAGGCTGCCAATGTCCATTCTCCCTTCGGCAAGGTACGTCTCAATTCGCTACACAAATTCCTTCCTGATCCCCATTTCACTGCACTGGGTGAGGTTTCTGAACCCAGCATATGTGCAGGTGCAAAACTGTAAAACTGTGTTAGCAGTAATACACTGATACGAATAGCTTAAAAAATAGCCTGGTAATTAGGTTTGCTAAATATTCCAAATGACTGTTTCTAAAATGCATTCATCGTGTGAAAACGTTTGTTACTTTTAGCGCTTACCTTAATCAGAAGGTAAATTGAAATGTAAAATTTAGTGCTGAGCAACAATTAATCGTATCCCAAATAAGTTTGTTTACATAATATGTGTGTACTTTGTATAATTATTTTGTATATATAAATACACACACACACACATGTATATATTAAAGAAAAATGGGATTTTCTATATAAAATATTTATAATATAATTTAAATTATGTATAAATATATACAGTATATACATGCAAATATTTCATAAATATATTCCTGATGTGTGTATTTATATATACAAAATGATTATAGGCTATACACAAACTTATTTTGGGTGCAATTAATCTCGATTAATGGTTGCCCAAGCACTATTATATTTTAATTTAGTGTCAATTAAACGGGATTCGGAAAAAAAAAATATCCTGTCTACAGCATTTATCATGTCACTAAGACACTATTACAGAAGTTATAACTTTTTTTTGATAATTCCCATAAAATGGGTTTTATAATAGCCTGCAACAGTTGGTCAATAACGTTTTTAAGGCGGGGCTTCTCGAAGGGTCGATT
Organism: Cyprinella venusta; assembly: GCA_038021265.1. NCBI lineage: Eukaryota > Metazoa > Chordata > Actinopteri > Cypriniformes > Leuciscidae > Cyprinella > Cyprinella venusta. Next base: position 16,222,741 of record CM075875.1, read on the forward strand.
CAGGTAAACACTGCACAAAGCACTGATAAATATTCCAGATTCTCTGAATAAAGATTAAATACAAATACTTTTTCTTAATAGTTGACGACATTTCATATTTTTTAGATTAAATATTTAGATAACCAAAAAACTAGGCTACACAATTGTCAGATTCAACTATCAAACTGTTTCTAATGATCTGTATAAGGAAATGCTCAGACCGCATCGGCTCAAATAGTGCTTTAAGCATTGCTGTCTACCACAAAGAACACAAATACATATTGTTCTGATTGAATCAGCTCACGATAAAATCAAAATCATCGCAGTGCCAATAACAACATTCTGAAGCAACCCATAATGTAATATGATGCATCGGGTTTGCTTAAAGGTCCCCGACACTATGGCCTGTGTTTTTAACCCGAACTGTGCAAACTGACTGGTTTAAATCTCCATGTCAGTGACTGGGCGAATCCTACGACCTTTTGAACAAACGGACAGAGCAACAAAACTTTTTATTTGTTGTTACTGAGGCATTGCAACTTAGCCTGAAGCTGCACAGAGAATAAACATTCAATTCATTGAATGAAATGGGAAATGACCGCAGCAAGGAAGGAGGAAATAAATTTAACAACGCTCCTCCGGGGCAAAACGCTGACAGTTTGAGGGTCGGAGGGCCGCATTAATATGTATTTCCAATGATTATTGAATTATGTTTATGATATGTTTCCTGAGTCAACATAGCATTAGTGAAGCTTTATTGGTAAATCCGTTCGCTGCGCGCTCCAGTTACGGCTAATGAGGGTAATTATTGCATAGCTTAAATGTAATACTGTATTTGATTCTCAGGCTCCTGAATAACCCCGCGCGCTGGCACGGTGCGTCTCGCGCGCTAACAAAAGGCGCGTTGAGCCCCGGTGAGCGCGCGCTTTGCGCCCCCCGGGTCCAGAGGCCAACACACTGATGCCTCAATAGGGTTAATACCCCACCGCATAAAGACGGGATTAGGGCCTAGCTTACACAACGAGGAGGAAGAAAATTGAATGTTTGGGAGAAAATATGCGGCTAATTCCATTCTGTCATCGGTGGATATTAAAGATTATTAGCTGGCACGTTCACTTATTTGTAAATCACAATGGCAGCACTGTGTAATTTGAAAAGCCAAGTGAAACAGAGCCACTCTTGTGCAATGCAGTGTTAGAGTAATTCACTATAGCCTCACAAATGGTTATCGTTATCTTAACATTTTACAAGGCTGTTGAGATATAGATTTACAATAAGATATTTCTGAAAGAAAGAAAAAAATGTCTTTTGTGACAATACTCAAATCAAAGGCTAATGGTGAATGGAAAGAGGATTTGGAGAAGTCATTTGGATATGTAAACTTGATTTACAAACAATGAATTCAAATTTAAGTGGGACAAAAGGGAGGACTGATAAACAAATCTCTGGTATAGTATCAGCCAGGGTCTTTGGCACCTGTGGTGGATTAATGGAGACCACCACCAGTAGCAGGCTGAGCTAAAGCTCAGAGATTGAGTTTCTACTTTAAGTTGCCGTCGTCGGTCCAGGTGCTCTCCCGTAATACCTCCCAGATCCAGACAATATGTTTCTGTTTTACTGCCTTTCTTCTATTCCCGCATCATCCGGAAGTAAAAACGCCATGATTAGTTTTTGCTTTTCTTTAAAAAGCCAGTTATGCAATTGATTTGCATTGACTATGTATATGTAATTTGTACTTGTAATATTTTTAAATGAGCTGACAATCATCTCAGTTTGTTAATGTAGCATGATGTTGTGGTTAAAATGATACATTCCCAGAAGATAAAGATAGGCATCTGTGGTTGCAGTGTTCTTTGCACACCTGTGCCCTCTAATGGTAAGCATGTCACAGACGCCTCATTGTTGCTGTCCATGGTATTGTCCAGCCTTTTAGTCATGTTAATGTCAACAACACTTATTAGGAATTATAAAACAAATGTCATACTTTATATAAAGAACAAACTCAAACTGCGAGTACCAACCTGTAGCGCAAACATAAATACCACTTAGAGGCCTTAACGTGTCTTTGAGTCAAGAAAAGAAGGAAAAATTAAAAGAAATTGAAGTGTCACAGGACATTAAGAAGCCTGAGTTAAGGCACTAATATTCTGCATTCAATTCATTTGTGACATTCGCCGTTCTGACGTTTTGATGGACTGATTCTAGGTTCCATTATGATTCTGTCACGTCCTTCAGCACCCATTTGAAATTCTTGTGATTCCTGCATGGGCAAATTAGCGCTTTACAAAGGCTCTCTGACAGGAGAGAGAGTGCAGAGAGGGATGTTTGATTCTAAGATGTGTAAATGTGTCCTTGATTCTCATCTTAACGCTCGGTTAGATAACAAGCCACTGCATACGCTCCCGTCTCAGAGCCGTACAGCCAGAGGACCAGCTGCTTTTAATCAGTAATTACTGAGACTGGCTGATAGTTTCACACTAGAAATAATGATTAATAAGGCCTCATATAGAGAGAGCTTCTTTTATGCACAATGACAGGTTCTCAGCGTAAATTCTTTCGGAAATTGTGTAAAATGTAAGAAATGAACAGGGAATGGTCAGAATGGGCAGTAGCAATGTATCAAACCTGAATTAAACAAATTAAACATTTTGACTTTGCCACATGCTACTGATTATTCAAATCTTTCTCTTTGAAAAAAAAGTTTCTCTGGATAATAAATTTGCTATAGAGATTTTACATGCTGTATAAAAATAACTTTTTTATTTATTTAAAATTAGTTGTCTGTGTTTGCCACCTATTTAATCACTAAAAGCACTACATTAAAACAACAGATAGAAGTTTTTTTTATAATGCACACTGGAAATTATATTTCATTGAATGAAAAATTCCATGCAGGCCTAAAAAGATAAACACACACTATATTTTACTAACAAAAACTGATTCAATTGAGATTTGAGGTTTTGGTATTTGTTTAAAGTAAAAATTGGTAAAAACTAGTGCTGTCAAATCGATTAATCGCTTTTAACAAATGTTTTTGTTTACATAATGTGTATAAATGTGTTGGTATATTATATTTATGTATGTGTGTATACATACACACATTTATACACACACATATAATATAAATATTATATATTATATATATTATGTAAACAAAAACTTTTATGTTAGATGCGATTAATCATGATGAATCGATTTGATGGCCCTATAAAACCTTTTTTGAAAGCACTGCTGTTTCTGTTATGTGAAAATTGGAAATCTCAAAAATCTATGAAAAGTAGAAATAGTGAGCTGTTATCTTCAGACATAACACTAAACACTTGTTTCACTCACAAAATATTCACATTTAGTTAAAAAAAAACATAGCATAAGTAGTATAGTAAACATTCCAAAAAATTTTGAGTGAATGTTTTCTAATCTTTGTAAGTCACTGTATGTGCTCTGGTCTCAAGCTCTCAAGGCGTCTGTTGAACTGTTGCACCAGTGAATGCCTGTGTTTCAGCACTGTAGAATTCAGTTCAGGGGGTCCTACAAAAGACATACTGTAAAACAGGCACCCGCCATATGACAGCCATGACATGAACAATAAATATGGATTTCTCGTCGGCACCAGCATGGAATGAAAGATTAAATGCAAAGAAGCCCTTTTAATCCAGTGCCAGGTTCCCTTTCTGTCCCTGCTGAAATACACAGGAAATAAACACTGCTGTCTGGCACTGTTCATGGCTCTGCCTCTGTCTAGCACTCTAAATGCAACACACACAGGAGGAATGTATCTATCTATCTATCTATCTGTCTATCTTGACATTCATTCATCCACACAGATATTTTCTCCCTGAGACATGATGACATGTAAAAAAAACGAAATGGAGAATTGTGCACTTGAGGCGATCGGGAGGCTCTGACAGCCTGTCTCACTCTTAGGTTTGTTTTTGCTAGTTAAAATGTGGTTATATTACAAAGTCCCCTTTGATTTGCTGCATTACGATAGATTTTACAGATCAAGGCTTTGAAATATATGTTGTGCCGTGAAGATGCCGGTGTACGGACCCTCTATTGTACAGGCCTGTCTAGGCCTGTCTGCAGAGCCACCATTTACTCTCTGTGATTGATGTCAGCTATTCAGCATCTAAGTGGTGGCTTCACACCTCTTTCGCGGCTTTTAATTTCAAATGGCCATCTCATTTTTTTCAATCCTTTTTACCTCCTTTCAGTGCCTCTTGAAAGTTGAGATACATGTAGCTACAAAAAGAGGAAATAATAATGCTATAGTTGCCTTTTTGAATTACAGAGAGCAGAGCTGAAAATGCAAGTATCCTTTCATTCAGTCATAATAGGCTAAAGTGTTTACATAAGGGCTAAGGGCCAATCAATGTGTCAAAATTAAGTTAAATGGTGGTGTAATGTATTTTTTAGTATTACAAATAAAGTAAAACCGCTCACATATAATGTATGTGAATTTGTAAACACACATACCAAATTGACTTTGGTTCTACTATATATACAGGCTATGTATGTATGTATGTATATTAGAACCAAAGTCAATTTCAATGAAGAGTTAAATAATTTCCGCATAGTTAAGCACCTTGTTCCCGTTTTTAATCATGCGATAAACATGCAATTATTACAACAAAAGGCACCCATTGAAAAGTAATTGCCGCTCGTAATAAGGCAAACTTCCACGCGTAAATGGCCTTTTGCATTTATTCCTGTGATAACTTGTGACCATTGATATGTCGATATTTTAATAGTCCCTCATTGTTTCATTTGCGTTTCTTACGTTTTAAACAGTCTGCGGTGGGTTTCAGCCTTTTTGACTCCCAGGTCCCCCATTACAATATTTAAAGCCTTCTTCACGTGACTAAGATATTTATCCTCGTCCTTCTACTGTACTGACGAATCTGCTTGTACAAAAAATATTTTTTTTTATGTATAATGTAGCCTATAGGCTACAGAAAACAGCAGTCAGTAGACTAATTCCGTGATTTCCATTAAAAAACAAAAACAAAAAAACAAACAAAAAACAAACAAAAAAAACGATACGGTGTATAGCTATAACTAAAAGGGAACAAATGAAGTGACAGTTAAATGAGAAATAAATGTCAGTTTGAATGTATAGCACATTGATTTGGCGATTTTGGTGTTTAGCTTATAATTAAATCAGCTAATAGTACATTTAAATTATATAGGCCTATATTATAATAGGTTGATAAAATACTAAATAATTAGGCCAATGTCAAAAGTTAGTGTCCCTGGAAGTTTGCTGAGACTAACCACTGATTAACGTGTGGCAGGTTCATGAGAGTTTTTTCGCATCTACATTTTTTGTGCCTGCATAATTAGTAGATTTGTGTGATGCCGTAAATTTTAATCAATTTTATACTCGGTGGATACAGTGCATAAACACTATGTGTTATTCATAGTTTAGATTTAGTTTAGGCTAATCAACCGTGCCATGCCACGGATACGCTGGATCTCCTCTGGTTTCCCAATAAACATTTAGACATTAGGCTACAATTGCGCGATATTGGAGACAAATTGAATAGCCAATGTAAGCAAGCAGCATCTTCCCTCATGCAAATTCCATTTGATCAAGCAGTGTAATTGCAATAAGTATGTTTTAGAGCTGGAGAATAGAGCCGCTAATGGTCGTTATCTTATCACAGCGAGGGTCATATGTTCATTGAGCGCGTGCTTATTGGAGGTGTTGTAAGTTAACACGCGCGATTTCCTCCCTACCGGGAATCCGCTCGTGATGGAGTAAACACGCTAATCTGCTCAGCATTATCTCCCGTGGACAGAGCGCGACAGTCGTGTCAGACCGAGCCTTCTGCAAATAACATGCACTATTAAGCAATTTAAGATATAGTCCTTGGTAATGCAGCGGAATCCGTGGACATCAGTTCAGGGGTAAAAAATAGAAATAAATAAATAGACTGCTTTACGAAGCGGGAGTGCTATAACGTTTTGTTCCAACGTCTGTAACTTAGTGATTTTGTTTCAAAACTTTGATATAATAGCCTACTGTTATAGGCTATACCTGCTACAAATGTAGACTCGTTTAGAAACAGTTTCCCTAAACTGTGTAAAGTGATGTCAAGTAGGCTATAAAGATTTAAAACAGACATTTAATTCGATAATGTGTATTTTATTTTGGTAAACAAATAGATTATTTTATGCCATCATATTGTATTTTTTTATTTTAATTTATTTTTTTATTTAAACAGTAAACATTAAATTGTAAACGACTAGAAATTGCCTACATAACCCGACTCACAGTTCTGTCAAATATCTAGTTATTTTGTGCATTTTCTTGGTCCAGTAGCTATAGAAAGTAATGTTACAAGCCACGTCTGCTCTTTCATTTATTTTTATATTTTTTCATAGATGAAACGCTTGGGTGGATGTTACCAGAACCTGCTGATTCAGATGATTCCTGCCATAGCCTAACAATCGCAAATCAATTAATAATACAAGAAATTATATCCTCTTATGTCAAAATAATTCTGCAAATCATTTATATTTTACATAGCGACTTAAAACCTCTTCTGTCCACCTCTGTTACAACACTTTGTAACAGAAGTGTTGTAACAGAACAGGAGTGTCTGTTGATATGAAAGCGAGATGTTATACATTTAAAAAAAAATCTAAATAAAAAATAATCTCACCTGCTTGGACTCAGAATCTGTGTTTGCTGAAGTGTGAAGTCGCTATTCTTCTCATCAACACAGGAACAAACAGATGCATTTTACGCATAAATAACTTTACAGCTATTTTGTATTTAAAAAAAAACCCCTCAAAGTATTTTAATTTAAAAGGAGGAAATACAACTAGACAACCATTTACAACCAAAGTATAAGTGTTGACAGAATCCATCTGACTGTCCCTTTAAAAATGCTGACTGGAACTAAATTATTTGTTTCAAAAGTCAGCAAATAACTTTAATCGAATTAATTCTCAATACACAGATCGGTGGTTTTCACGCCATTGTGTGCTAACCTTAAGCCCAGTCAATCTCTTATTGGAGAAGTCATTCACAAATCCTTCAATGACGTCAGCGGGGTATAAAACTGAGCAGGAGGTTGAGCTCAGCCACAAACGAGTCACTGAATCTCTTGCGCTTGGTCACTCTTTCCAAAGGGGAAAAACTCGAAGAATTCGCTCTTTTTGCTACTATGAGGAAAACCTGTGATTTTTAAAAGGACTACGAGAACATTTTAGTACGGTTGGCACAAAGTCTCAAACAACTTTTCGCTTGTGATTCCCGCTGGGATGTTTAGTATCGACAGCATCTTAGCAGGGAGACCCAGCTGCAAGGACTCGGTTCTGCTCCATCGGAATGCTCCGGTTGTGTTCTCCAACTTGACGGAATCCTTGTACACAGCAGCTGGCGAATTTAATGGACTGTATTCACACACAGCACCCCCAGCTCCTAACTTGCAATCGATAAATGGAACCAGGATAGGCTACAACAACTACTACTATGGACAACTTCATGTCCAGGGGCCGACTGGGCCAGCTTGCTGCGGCGCAATACCAACCCTCGGCTCGCAACAGTGTCCTTGTATTCCCACAGGTAGGCTGTGTTACTTTTATTGCTTTATTTCTACGATGTGTAGCATATATGTGTTTTTTATATATTTATTGCAGTGCATGTTTCAGAATTATCTTAATAAAATGCTTGGTGGATTTTGCTCCTCTTCATGTTTGCAGCACATTTTAAATAAATGGCTGCTACAGCCAAGTTAAGTTTAAGGCCAGTGTGATTAGTTCTTTTTTTATTACAAAGGCATCAAACCAAGACGAACCTAATTGTACATCAAACACTTTGTCTAAAAATGATATTTCTTGATCAGAAGATGACTTTTTTGCAGAAGCCATTTGTTTGCGTGTTGCAAGTCCGATTACTTTGAAATTGTGTATTTATGCAGTGTACACCAAAAATGATTTGATCTTATTTTCAGGTTACGATAGCGCCGGTTCAGTGCTTATTTCTCCAGTCCCACATCAGATGATGTCGTACATGAACGTGGGCACCTTGTCCAGAACCGAGCTACAGCTACTCAACCAGTTACACTGTCGGCGCAAGAGAAGACACCGAACCATATTCACCGACGAGCAGCTGGAGGCACTGGAGAACCTTTTTCAAGAAACCAAATACCCTGATGTTGGCACACGAGAGCAACTAGCACGAAAAGTGCACCTACGTGAAGAGAAAGTAGAGGTGAGTGAGAGGTATTATTTTTTAAATGTTTTTAAATAGTTAACACTTAAAATGAAAGTTAATGTTGGTTTGCAGCATATTTTCAAAATATACAACATGGCAGAGGTTCTAACACTGTTAAAAATGTTCATGATTTATCGCCTTTTTTGATAATTTATGTGGTTCAAATAATGTAGAATTTTGAGTTTCTGTTGAACGAAACAATCTCCGTCATTGTATCAATTCAAAATTTAAATGTCAAAACTCAAAATTTTAAGTTAAACCAATAATATTTATTTTTCACAGTGCTTATACTGACAAGAGAGTGTGTATATAGCCAGAGTATAGCCTATTTAATTTAGAATTATTTTGTGGAGCTGCCTGTAATTTTATATCGGGTTGGCTATTGCTATCCCAAGTAGTCTAAGATCTAACAGTCGACATTCTACAGCATTCCATAAAAAAGGCCTTACAATAGGCCTAATATAAATAGGATTTTAGGAAGACAAATACACAGTTAAAAACACATTAAACCACTAAAATGATATTCCATTTCGTTCTTTCTTTCTTTTTAAAAACGTGTAAAAAGTTTTTAAAAAGTAGACTAATAGGCTACGTAGAAATCAGTGAAATTGTGACAAGTTCTATAAATATATAAAACATAAAAACTCGAAAACTTTTTAGGAACCACAAAAGTTACATTTGAGTTTAGTCAGAATGCGCTTAGAAGAAGTGCTCGCGTTTCAACCACTGTCATTTATCGCTTTATAGATGAACATGTCACAAAACCGTTTAGTGTTTTGTCTATAACGCACTGAAGAAAGATTATTTATTCTAGTTCGCGGTGTCGGGCGCAAAAGTCTATTTGGGTTGTTTCCTAATTATTTCTTAAAATTACTGACAGAAATTTTTCGACCCCCTGCAAGTCAATAAATAATTCGCACAGTGCATAAACAAACTCGAGATTTTAAATGGCATCTGTATAAACTTTTTATATATCCATATTCTTGAAATTAAGCATTTTGCCCATTTTTTTCGCTTAGGTTTGGTTCAAAAACAGACGAGCAAAATGGAGAAGACAGAAAAGGTCTTCATCAGAGGAATCAGAAAACTCACAGAAATGGAACAAATCCACGAAAACAACCACGGAGAAAATCGAGGAAGGCAAAAGTGACGTGGATTCTGACAGCTGATAAATAGAATATGAAACCGGGAAATCTTGCACAAAATACGATTCGGACTTTATGTACATATTGTAAAGTAGGCTACCATGTGAGTAGGAGTAAAATGTGTTGTCATGCTGTTGCACAGATGTATAGTAAATGTTACCTTTAACAATGATATTGTTATTTATATTAATTTAAATTTACACAGACAAAATAACGTGGATTGTGGCCATATATATTGCCTACCTGATATACTGAAATCGTTTTTGAATTCTTGTCGTAGATACCAAAATAAAATGTTCTTGAATGGGCTGTAACTGACATGTAGCCTACTATGGCAGGACGATCAAGTTTGAAATTGATTAAATCAGCGTTTAACCGCCTGAAAACAGAAACAAAAAAGAACATAAGCAACTATTAAAGTAATATCTAAAAAAGAAGTTTGACTTTTCTTACTTATTTAAAATGTTGCAAATATTCTCAAGCATTTCAATTCACCGAGTCCTCTTAGGATTTGCTGATTATCAGCATTTCTTAACCGAGGGGGTTCTATTTTAGATCTTTATGCTATAATAACATTTTCATAAAGTGTAGGCTCGAGAGACATTATCTCACTGTAATTTATCTTTATGCCGTGGGGGTAATGAAAATATATTTGAGCACACTGATTGTGAACAAGCTTAGAACTTGACGTGAAAATGTCACAGGATGTCTCATTTTGATCTCTTTTGCTAAGTCCAAAAGTCAAATAATTAGAGCCGATAAACGGCCTGAATGGATTGTCATAAAATCTCCCAGCTCGCTGATAATCATCAGAGGAATGACATGAAGTATTGAATGGTGTAAAAAGCACGAAAACAACCTGTTCTTTTTATTAACCATTTTGCCGGAATGTATTCAAACAGCAAAGCAAACAAAACCAAATGTTTAATGATGATTATTATTTGTATTCATTTTAAGCGAATTTCCCTCGGTAGGCCTATGTAGGCTACATATAGGCTAGGCCTAAATATAGCCTAAACTGTGCCGAAAAAAAATCAAACGGTGAAAAGAACCTCAAACGCGACATCACTGAGAAATATAGAAATATATCGCCTCTAGTGTTTTGACGCTGTCATGCGTTTATTCAATGTTGTCGTGATGCCACTTTATGCTCACACTGCACTCAGAAGGCCAGGTATATTTTCTTCGTATAGTTACTTGAACACATCAAAGTCAATTTAAGTCACAATTTTAACCCGGAATTAGAACTGTAGCAGTGTGATAATGGTATTACGTTTTTAAACAAGCTCATAAAATGTTTAAGATGTCTGCCCTATGTCTGAACAGATTATTGTTATTATTTACATTTTAGCACATGCAAGATTTTTACAAAGGGTTTATTACATTGACATTTTAAATTCTTGGTAACTTTTATAATAACAATAATTAAACCCTAACCCATATTAAATTTGCCACTATTAAAATGAATTAGCCTGCCCCTAAAACAAGCTAACAATTTCCATGAAATAGTCCAAATACAGTACCCTACAGATATTTCAGTTTCTGTGTTATCTCCTGCTAATGGACCATAACATATATCAACACAAGGGTGTGCAAGAGAAATTATATGAAAACTGCAAATACAGATGTGCGTGTTTGCCTGTAAGGAATGGACAGGGATACTAAAAGAATAATTACAGCTTAGTCTGTTTTGAAGGTATATAAGCTACTTAAATATGATTTGTGACGCTGGCAACATGCCAGTCTTGCCTGTAAGAGCACTCTTTTTGGATTACATTGACAATTTTCTCCTGATGAAACGCAGATCTTGAGCCTTGAAGGGCAACAGTGTGAGCCGAATATTTATTTGTGTTTATGTGCTTATGCATTTGGGCTATTTATCATCAGAAATAAACATCCATACCCAGTCCTTGACTCAGGGCAGCATGTTTTTCCAGACATGAAGCTGATTAAGTGTGATATTTTTTACTAAACACTCCAGCAATCGAAGACATTGGTACTTTCTTAACAATTTGTTATTCCTTCACAGTTGGTTGAGTGATTTTAAATCACAGTCTGCTAATCTGTACCTGGAGTCTCCGTTTTTTTTTTTTTTTTTTTTTTTTTTTTTAACAGCACACTATTCTAAAACAACACCGAAAGAATACCTTTAAACGTCTTCAGTGGCTTTTTAAAACAATGCAGGTACTTCAAGATTTGGCAATAACACAAACCAAGAAACAAAGCATGTTGCACTAATAATCCTTCACATGTCTAGTGTGATTTATAAAGTGTTTCTTCACTGAGTGCCAGTGAGATATACAAAGCACAGGACCGAGTCTTTTTTGTTGAAAGCACAGGACCGAGTCCCCCCCACTAGCTGTAATTTAGTATTTCAAAAATTTAATACACACTTTGTTTAGTTTTTTGCAAACCATTATTTCTTTGACCTTTTTACGCATAGTTCCCGGGACTTGGAAAAACATAGGTGGAGTCCAAGAAAAATTAAGCAGCAAGTCAAGTCCAGAAGCAAATAAATCTTTAGTCGTGTGCTTGTTTTCAAAGAAATGCATGCATTTTGCTCCATATTCTCGGTTGTGCACAAGTTGTTTTTTTTCTCTACATCTCGCTCTTACATAACTAAAATCATTACACTTCTTGATCTAATAAATGGCGATGCTTTCATTGAGAAAATGGCAGATGTTCTCAATTTCTATTACTGCAAAAATGTATTAATTGAATTAGATTGTGTGCTCTGATTTACCTTTTCTTTTGAGAGATGTGGCCACATGATTGACAGCTTTTGGGTGGATTCCCCCATCTAAATATAGTAACGGGTGTTGGCCATCCTCTGTGGTGCCTTTCGAGAAACATATAAAATGGCGCAGGAAGGACTCTGAACGAAAGAAAGACAAATAATACATATTTTTACCACCATAAACATTTTCCTATATCATTACCATATTTCAGTGGGATGGCATGTGGTTTGGTACTCTGCAAAACCCTAGAATGCCCTACAATGCGACATCATGTTTTGCAAATTATAAGTTCAAGAAACAAGTATACTGTAAAAAGTGTTCAGTTCACATACTTGTATGAAAATATAGTAACCCGTTGCCTTCAGTTGAGTAAATAAACTTTAAATTATTATAAATTGTTAGTAAATAAAGTTTATTTACTAATAATTTTAAGGCAATGGGCCTTACTCAATTTTTTTAAGTTAGGTCAACTGATCACTTTTTACATTGTTATATAGTGAGCTTAGCACCTTTATAGGTTTTAGCAATTGTGGCCTTTCATTGTGTGTGTAATTACTAGGCTTGTCACCACATTCATTCCAGCACGCTAGCTACCAACTGCCTTCTGTTAGCGTCCCTCCCCACCAAAACCACGGCCGCTGAAAAGCAAGTGGGACCCCAGGTCAGGACCGCCAGCTAGCGGCAAACACATCTCTCCGAAGTAAATCTGGTAATCATATACTAAAGCCAATTTTTCTTTCATTTACAAGGCTCGGATCACATCTTTATGTTCTCTGGGCCCTCAAGGTCCAGCTCTTTAGAGGAGGCATAACCGTTTCCCTCTCAAGCGTCCTGCCAAAGCAAACAAACACGAGCAATATGAATGAGCTGTATCTATGGAGAATCCATGCACGAGTGTGTGTACATTCATAAGGGTGTGGAACAAGTGCTGGGAAATCAGGAAGGGCCCATCATACGGCACTGCCCTGGCTTCGGCGCTGATTAGCGGTGTGGGCTAACCTCAGTCCTCCAGTAGGGTTTGCCTCTGGTGTGGGGTGAGCAGGACACCCGCCTGTGGGTTAGCGGGAGGAGGAGTGCACACTTTTGACCCGCTGTGAAACGCTTGGCCCTGCTTTCAGAACGGCCCCCGGGGAATCGCAGGAACAGGCACAGGGCAAGTTCGCATGCAGCACACCGGGAACACGGCTTACGACACTCTCCAGATAGTTTAAGACCTTTAATGTACTCGCTCAGATTAGAGCGTGTGTTATTCCGCAACCTTCAGGGCAATTCACTCCCTCAAAAGCAAGCCACAAATGACAGGCTGTTGCTGAGACCCAACAGGGAAGTCGTTGTTTTGTGACCTCATAATGCGCCCTTTTCCTTCCACTTGGTGAGAGCTGAAAGTAAATAAAACAATGTGGGGATTAATGGCGGAATGTTTCGAGCGCTTTACTCGTCCGTGACAGGCGAAATCACAGGCGTTTACAGGAGATAAATCAAAATTATTTGTATCAACAACACAGGCAGCTTGGATTCTGAATGATAGATCATATCTGAAAATGAAAATCTAAGCTTAGGTTTAAAATGTCATTTTCAGTGATGTGAGAAAAAAAAAAAGGCAAAAGAGAATATGTTTGCGGTATTATATTATTAAAGAGGTATGTCCTATAGTACAGTATAAACATATTGAAAGACAATTGATTGAATTTTCTGGACAGAAAATTACATAGCGCATATCATTTTACATCTGAAAAGAATGGTTTCAGAGGACAATTCCTGTATATAATAAAACATAAGAATATGTGCCTTGAATACAAGGGATATATAATTTTCTAACTTTAGTTTTCAAGCCGCAAGGAATTTAAACAAGTATATCAAGAACTGTTTGAAATAACATGAGGAAACATGAATTTAGCAGAAAACCCAAAGGCACAATGATGTACGACACTCTGATAGATGAAGCGCAAACAAAGATTTAAAGCAAAGCATTTTCACAACAAATGAATTATCAATAAATCACAATGACAGATTTACATTACCGTGACAAATGAACTGCTCTGTAAGCGTATGCTAACTTTTTTCGGTGCTTTTTCCCAGACACTCTCCTATAATAAAACCAAGAAAAGCAATATGTTATCTATCAAAAGCAATTTATCTTATCTTATGCATGGGGTATTAAAGCCAGAAGATTAGTTCCACGAGATCTGCAAAACAAATAAAATGTGCCATTAAAATAATAGCTAATTTTGCAGATCATGTATCACCATTTCAATGAAAGAAAGCATTGATTTAAAGTTCAGTGGGGTACGATTCAAAACATTCAGTCAACACATCTCAAAGGCCTAGCATAATTATGAACACATTTAAACTGGACTTTGCAGATTTAAAATGATTAGGGGTCCCAATCTGCCCTCTAGTGGACACAAAGGATGCAGATACATTGGTGAAATAAAGGCAAAACGATCGCGTAAATAAAATAATTAAAATGAATGTCACGACCGACCAGCCGAATTAGACAATAAAAAGTACAAACTTTAAATGTATTAAAAATGAGTGAATTAAATTGACATCTTGTACAACACGTCAACTTATGACAAAGTTAAAAATGAATTCTCTTAAATTTTCCAACCCCATTGCGGCTGTCTAGGGGGTTCCCAAGCCCCAGCTCTCAGTCCCCTATAATCAAACTGTGATATGTTAGCTGCACAACAGCAGCTTTATCTAATAAAAAATCATTTGTTTTTTGAAATACAAACTGCCCAGGTATTCTGCGCACCGTAATTATGCTATGATTAAAGAAGCCCGGTGATGATTATCATCTGAGGCCAATTACAAAAAGTGATATTACAGTGAACGATTGCAATGAAACAAAACACCAGGAGGCAGAGATAGTGTCCGCGCTCCCTTCCCCCAAGTGCTATTTTCCCCAATTAATTCCTTGACAGACGATATCCACCATGCACCGTAGCCTACTTTCCAGTTTCCACAAAACATATCTTAGGTTAAACATGCAATCAAAGCACCAGCGCCACGAGAGAAGGATAGACCTCTCTTGGCAGCCTCACCCAGAATCCCTTCAGTCATAACAAATCTGCCCCGTGGCCGCTGATGGACAGCTGGTTTACAGCCAATGTCAGGCATTAACAGATTTGATCCGTATTCGAAAAAGGAGGCCTGGGAGCCGCCGAGGAGTGGTGGGTGGCGGGCGTCTCTCGCCAGGGCCTCTGCGTGATTTCACTCTCACATCCACAAGCGCGCTCGCTGTATTTCTTTCTCTTTCTCTGTAGCATCAATAAACATTATGCTGCAAACACACACACATTATTTATGCATTACGCACACATTAAAAGTATCAAGTCTACAGATAAAAAGCAGGCGGTTATCCATTTAGAGAACCGAATGCGTGCGCGCATTCACTTTTGGTATTTAACTGAGTGTGTGGGTGGGTGGGATTCTGTGCGGATGGCTTTACACTTCTCTTTGCTGAATTTAACACATAATCTGAGGCTCGCGAGGGCCCTGTAGCAGAAGCTGGAAGCTCTCATTAAAGACCCCGTGTTATGTTTTATGAACTATGAAATTCACTTAAGACCCAAGGGGGAAAAAAGAACTGCACTATAGTAAATATTTATCAGTTTTATGGGTTGACTCGAGCGGGAGGGTCAGGAGAGCGGGCTGACGGGATGAATCCTAGGATAAGAGAGAGAGGGAGTGAAAAAGAAAGCGATACGCCAGCGGTTCTCAAACTGCTCTGATTACAGTCTCACTCTCGTGACCCCGAAGGCAACGGTGTTGGCAGCTCCCGCAAACTAATCTTCCGTTGCTAAGTGAGTAATTGAATGTGAGAGCTTATGTATTTTTGTAATGAGCTGACAGCATATTTCCACTCTCTGCCCAAAAGGTTACTCTAATCAACATGGTCACGCTGTTTCTCTCAGAGTGACAGCGCCGCGCCAACAACATGACAAAGCGGCCAGCCGCGCAGATGTCGGCCGTGAGAGACCCGTCTGTTCCCTGGCAAAAAGTGGACCGTTGTCACGGAATCAATGTCAGCGCGCTGTATTTTTCTCGCGACACAAATTAATAGTTTGTCTTCATTCCTGTCTGAGTGGAGCACGTGTTGAGTCAGGAATAGTGGGGTTTGTTATGTGGCCCCCAAGGCACAACAGCGCTTTCTCTGGTCCCAAAAATAGCAAACCAAATGGCAATTATAAAATGTCATGATGAAATGATTCTCTGGTGAAGTATATACAGGAAAAAACAACAACAAATGTAATTTCTTGTCTACATGGAACGTTAGTTCAGGCAAGAATAATAAAAAAGTATCTGTGTAGTAGCCTACTCAATTCAAGCTTGTTGAAATTAAACTGTAGGCTAATTAACGTTATACAATTAAGTAAAACCTTCTCAGCTTTTCTGACAGGCCTACTCATGCACTGGGGGCATGGATTGATTTTTCACTATATTTTCCAGGTGTATTTAGCCTACACAAACTTTTACTGGCCAAGTTAGACTTATTTTCTTTGTTCATTTTACTCAACTTTGTTAAGTTTACGTGAAATTTACTAAATAAATCTGCTAGCAAAAACTTTTTTTTTCAGTGTGTATATATAGCCTATTTTTATTGAATATTGATGGAGCAATATAATCGGTGTAAAACTGGAGCAAAAATGGTAAAATATACAGTATGGACCAAAAACATTAGTATATTCAAAATGTACAAAAAAAATCTAATTTAATCAAATTGAGAAACTCATAACATCTTCACTAAATAAGAACACCTATATTCTGATTTTAGTAAATTAACAGTTGACATATTGGAGCTATACGGTTAGCCTATATTACAGGTTTATGTCACATATTAATCTTCGCTGTGATTGGAGCTGTGTATATGAGCCCAATTTTGCACATCCATACCAAATAATCTCCTCTAATGGTAATGGGAAACTTAGAAAGAAAATAATTTATAAAGTTATGTATTTTCACCCTCTGACAACCCAGTGTTTTGTGCAGTGTTTTCACACTGTAAAAAAAAATAAAATAAATAATAATAATAATAATAATCACAACATTTTTTCTTTTGTCAAATCAACTTAAATAATTTATGTAGTTCAGATAACATACTATTTTGAGTTTCTGATGATTAAATCAATCTCCTTCATTGTATTAACTCAATTTTCCCATTTCAATGAAATTTTAAGGCAACCAGGTTACTTCATTTTTTAAGTTAAATCAACAATATTTTTTTTACAGTACATTCATCAAAACTGAAAATAGAGAAGTTTGTTGTCTCAAAACATACAATAACTTCTTGACTCTTCTTTACTTGTTTGTCTCAATTAAATATGAATTTGCTGGAATAATTACATTTTCTCATGAGATTGGGTTGGATAATTTGATTTCAGATATTCTCAAATTGGCAATATTTGAAAAAATAATAAATTTCACAACCTTACCTCAAAATTAGTATTTTTTTTTCTAACAGGACTCAATAATCTTGTGCGTCACAACAATTTTGCATTGTGTATTATACCAAAAGGCGAAAGTGGTTAAGATTTAATTTTCTTAACACTAACAGCAAAGACCAGCACAGCACTGGGTGTTTGTTGTTATTCAGAGTTGTGTGCGAATTTAAAAGGCCTTTTACCCCAGGGGCCTTATAGCCCCGCTGTACCCTGTTGAAGGAGCGAGTGCACATGTTTCACTACAACAGTCAGTAATAAGAGAGTGTATTGCTTGTGGGATTAACGAATACTTCGGCCGAATGTGGAACCTGAGTGAAAACACACATGATATAAGGTGGATTCTGTCTTTTGCATCTGTAACATTAGCTGACGGGTTTGTGGGAAATCAGCACAGACCGTAGAGCTCTGCATCGAAAGGCTATCACTTTGAGCGGGCCTTTAACCACAAATACTTCCCCTTTCATTGTCCACAGGAGGATATAGGAGCACATGGAAGATTATGTTCAGTGACATACGGAGGTGTTCCATTTAAAATGCCAAGACAATTTCATTCCGACCTTTGAGATTTGTATTTTGAACCCCTCTGAACTACTTTACCCATAACAAATTCCAAACATGTGACATGGAAGAACTCGCATTATCCGGTATTAGGATGGACACTAACTATTCTGTTGCACATATAGGGAATATTCATTACAGGAACCTAACGAAAAGGAAAAAAAACGTATAGTGTATGCACTCATTTTTTTTTTCAGGATAAATGCAATCAAATGCATATTGTTGAATTGACCTCGTGTCCCAAAGCATTTTCCCGGGACACTTTCCGTCTATCTGCAGCGCTCGAATCGTCCACACATAACGATATGTAATGTAATCAAAGTCAGCGCTGTGTTTTATACAACTAATCAGCCTCAAACAATCTGCGAGAGAGGGAGACAGCCCGAGTGGTGTGGTACTCATCAGCTTCAATGTATTCGTTGTTTGGATTGCTGTGTTTGTATAAACCAGATTGGTTTGCACTTAACCCTGTAATATATGCAAAACAATCCTCTAGATAGTACTCTTAAGCTTTGCCAGTTACCACTTTGGCAGCTGCAGTAAACTTGGCTGTGTAAGAAAAATAGCGTGTAATAAATTATGACATGAACCAGCACACGTCACACAGGCAGGCCGGCCTTCAGCTCTGATCAGCAGTCAGGATATTAAAAATGGCAGTGCAATGCACAGATGCAGGTCAAAGGGTCATGGTCTTTGGGAGACACAGAAGGACTGAGCTCTCATAAAAACGTATTTAAATAAACAGAGAGAGGAGGTGTGGCGAATGGACTTCGGAGCTGGTGGTGATATATATTCAGTATGAAAACTCACATATACAAATGACTGGGGGAGAGAGAGAAAAAAACTGTATTAGAAATCAGATACTTTATGAGCTCTGTGGCAAGAAACGAAAACAGTTGGCCAAGAATCTTCACCGAGTTACTCGCTTTGTAGTCTTGAGGCTCAATTGTATGTAAAACAGATGTAAAAAGGGGCCTATTTTCTGTTTTATTTATTTTTGCAGTTATACTTGATATATAAAATAAACATGACCCGTTTCTTTATTCATCAGCCGCTATGCTTCATTTCGGATGGGACACTGCCCAGACACACAGCCTAATGTTAGATGGGATCTCCATTTTGGAACAAGTAGCCCTGTGGTTTTCATAGTCCACTGACACAGAGAAATGCCGGATTCCCTTGTGGTCCCCCATATTTTCCCCCACTGAAATGTAAGAAGGGGTCGGCCTAGAAAACATGTAAATGAATTCATAATCAAATCTGTCTGTTTCCCTGAGTTCAGGTACACCCTAAAGCAAACTCTGTCAGCAGGCACTCAGTACACTAAAAGTAATCCATGGTCTTTACACCCAACCGACAGTTATTAACTCACATTTTCTCTCCCTGAATAATGCCTGCAGCTGCAGGCAATACAAACAGTCTTACAATTTTATTCAATCACTTGTCATAGCCACTCACCGAGAGATATAGGCTTATATATACCACCTGAAATTCCATGTACAGTATTTGGTTGTACCACCTGACATAAAAACAACAAATATATATTTAAACACTTTGAAATGTTATTTAACAACTGTAATTGTTTAAACACATTCTTCATGACTCACAAAAATGCATTTCATCAGTCATCAAAATATATAAACCCCTTTTTTTAAGCTTTATTTGTCAATAACCCATATCTAGTCCTATGTCTTTTGGTGAAAGGGTATGACAAGGGAATCAATGTGGCCATAGGGTGATGTGACAATTTGTAACTCACTCTATCATCTTGAGCGGTAGTTTGAGACATTTGTGGGGACAAGACTAAATCAGCTATCAAATTATGTCATTCTGAACGTGGAATTCAAACAATAAATGTCTTATTGACACAATTTAATGTGATATGACAGATCACTTAGGGTGACCAACAGTCCTGTTTTCATGTGGGTGTCCTCCTGGCTGTTTTTTTTTTTTTTTTTTTTTTTTTTTTTTTTTAAATAATGAAAAATGTCCTGGTTTTCAAAAAAACTGCTGGGAAAGATCAGCTACAGCAAAATATAGATAGGCAAACAAGGAGGATGAGGAAGAAAAACAGGATAAAGAGGAAGAAAACTAAAGATATAGGGCTGTGAAACATCCAAAATAAAAGTTTGTGTTTATAATACATGTGTGTGAACTGTGTATTAAGTATTTTGTATAGGCTGTAAAAAATCCAACTTACAAAACGTTAAACTAATGAACAACTTTTAGTTAACTGGACAATTAAATGCAAAAAAAAAAAAAAAAAAAAACGTTGACTTAACCAGTGAAAAGAAGTTGGATCAACAATCGTTGGACTAACCTAGTATTAATTGTTAATTCGATTTGTAAATGTAAGTTAACAAGCAAGTTGGGTTAAAGGTTGGAGCATGCGCATTGTAACGACCACGATTCACGAAGTTGGCGCATGTGCAATGAAGCACGCGCCAACTACGAACAGACTGGACGAAGGAGCCATTTTTGAGCATCTGAGTGCGAGATGTACGTACGGACCTATGCACAGCCAACGTGTTTCTTCTTTCTTCAGCTTCTTTACACCGCGAAAGTGTATAGACCATTGTATGTGTATCATGTGTATAGACCATTTCACAAGATGTAAACAAAACTGGTCCAGAAGCACTTCCTGTTTCAGTTTTTTAACACTACATAAAAGCTGGGATAAAATACAACCAACAGAACATTTAAACTGAATCAAAAAGTTAAACAAACATCTTTAAGATGTTTTCTTTACATGTGAAATAAAGAAAACAGTTACAAACTGAAACAGGAAGTGCTTCTGGACCAGTGTTGTTTACATCTTAACACATCCGCTTGATCGCAGAGCCCTCTCTTAATTTTTTTACGATCATGCTGTCTCCCAACTTTAGCATTCAGTATGTAGCTAAAATGTTTAGAAATCGTGGTAAGTTAGGAACAAGTTCTAAATCGCAACTTATTATTTTAAACTTTGACGATATAATGCACTAATAAATGTACTAGCCTATTTAATTTGGCAATTTTTGCAACACACCAAATACATATTTTAGAAGTCGACTCTTTATCTTAAATTTAAATTCACACACGCTTAACAGTGGCCTAACATTTGAATTTCATGTTTCAGACAGATCAATTTTTTTCTGTGCCCTTCCAAGCTGACAAGACTGCAACTTCTCATTTAAAGTAAGTATCATTTTATGGAGTTGATTTAGATTTTATTATTATTAACACATGCAGAAAAATCAATGAATTTGATCATATTTGCAAATGTATTTTGCTATCCACAAACATGCATTACATCTTGTGTCTGTAATGAATTTGATTGAATTTGAACCACAAATTGTGATACATTAAAACAAAAGAGAATATTTGTACAAATCTCTGCACATTCATTTAATTCTAAATTTCACAGACACAAGTTGAATGCTTTTGTTTGTGGATTGCAAAATAAATTTGCAAACTGGATCAAGTTCATGGATTTCTGTGCATTTTTAAGGTGCAATATGTAACTTTTTTTCAACAGGAAAATAGGAGGAGATGACAGAAGTACAGTTTAAGAACAGAAAGATCATCTCAACAAACTTGATGAGCAGGTAACTTGTTATGACCTTCATGTGCCAAAGTTACCAATAGATAGATAGTTTAAAAACAGATTTAACAGATGTAGCCATTATATAAATGCTATTATATAAAGAACATTAACTGAAGATTTTTTTGAAGCAATATGCCAATGTATGTCAAGTAAACACTGGCTGATTCGAATGATTTTGGACCTGAACTTAGAATACTGCATACAATACTGATTTCCTATTTAACCCATCTAATTTGATTCAGTGACTCATTAGAGGTTCTTTGACTTCAAACATTCATAAAAGGTTAAAATAATAACAGTGCATTAAAAAAATAAAATATTTATGTTGTTTTGTATCCATCTGCACTTTTTAAAACATGCCTGGTGAGTATCTTTCATAACTTAAAAAGATATACAAAATATTGCCGCATGACCATGAGTGACTAATAGGAATGTGAATTTGTGTACTGCAAACAGATTTTTTTAATGATTCATTGATTTTTGATTCAAAGTATATCTTTGCAAATACAACATGATTAGGGTCTATGATTAGTTTTTATACTTTTAGGTGAAATAGCTTATTCAGGGCAGTAGTAAATTGAAAAAGAAACAATTTTTATTTGTGTGTATTTAAATGCATTTTCTATAATAATATGTTTATGTATATATTTAAGAAATATTTGCTTATATATTGCTGTATACAATTTTTAATATACATAAATATTTTATATATAAATAATACATTTTTCTTAAATATATGCATGCATGCGTGTGTGTGTGTTTATATATACAAAATAATTATACACAGTTCACACACATATATAAACACAAACTTTTTTATTTGGATGTGATTAATCATTTCTCAGCCCTAATATAAATATATTTCGTTAGTTTGTTTTTTGTTTTTGTATGTTTGTGAGAGCTATATTTTTTCTCAATTTGGAGGTAATTATTTTAGTTATTTATTATTTATATATTTATTTTTCTAATACAGAAGAGACATTATTTCTATCATTAATTCATTTTTGAAACCTGTCATAACAAAACATGTTGAGTAACCTCTGAGAAGCCTATATGAATTTGTGTCTTACAACACATTTCTATCTATAGGAGGCATAACCTACTTTAAATGTATTGAAATTAATAAGGCATCTTTGAGTAAACTTCGAGTATTTGAGTTTCTGCTTGCCGGGCCGAGTGTCCTGGTTTTTGGTTATCAACATATGGCTTACCTGGTCCACGAAGTCATTGTGAACCGATCGTCTTGGGCGTTGCTAGACCCCTTTCACTGGGGCACGTGCCCCAGTAAATCTGAAGTTTAACAATTTATTTTATTTGTCAGTGTATTTAATAGAAATTATATTATTATAGGGTAATAGAAATGATTTGCAACGCAGTAATAAAACAATCACGCTTGTAAAAGCAACGCAGAAAACAAGCTGACCCACGCGACAGAAATCAATGTACGCGCGCGTCTGTTTCCTAGCAACTGCAACGCGCGCACACATCTGAGCTCACCTAAGTTTGTGGACTATGAAAACATGAAGAAAACAAAAGTTTGTAAATAGTCTATTTTTATTATTGGCTTCTGTGGACGAACTTCTCTACTTGCCACACTGTGTGAGTTTTGTTTTACCCCCTTGAATTTCTGTTTATAGTGCATTATATATGTGGGCTAATCATTTTGTGTTTTAGTGTAGAGTTAACAATTTTAGGAGTTTAAATAGTTTTGAATGTTGACAATACACATTAACATTTTGTTGTATGGACTGCAACATTATCCTCATTCTCATGTTTAAAGAATCTGTTATCTGTTTGACAAATCATTTATGATAGTGTTGCCCACTGACATGCTTTTGAAGCTATTAGCCAATTTTTTGGTCTTCAAACACCTTAAAATCAAACACCCGAACAAGTATGTAGCCTAACCCTGAATTTCGCCCCTGCCTGCAGTACGTAGCACAGGAAACAAACACATTGTTGTGTTCTGTACTGTCTTTGATTGTGTGTGATAACAATGACTCATTCTTTCGGAAATGAAATTTCGATTTAATTGACCTATCGGTAAGCCCCGCCCTCCTTAGTTACTGTTGCTATCTCTGACAAAACAATGAGGGACCTGTGCCCCATGTCAACCAACGCCCCTAAAATGAAATGCACTCTTTCGTGTAATTACCATTTTTACAGTCTATGGTAATTACCCAGTAATAGTTTTCACATAAAGATGCCAATAAATCAGGTTTTGACCTTGTCTCCTGATCTGACATTATAGTTGCCTACATTTACCTCGGAGAGTCCAAGCTTAGTTAGCTTGAAAAAAAAACATTAGAAACAAGCATAGTGCTTAATGAAATAAATGTAATATAAATTCATTCTAGTTTTACTTGACCTGTTATTACTGATTACAGAGCTTGACCACAAGATGGCAGGATTGCAAAGTCAGTGAAAATGCATCCGTGGCCCGAGCTGCACTTCATCAGAACTGCTGCTTTAATGAGGTTCTTATGCTGTACGATTGCCACTAATTACCTCTAATAGTATTGTAACAATACCACTTGTGTATTAAGCTGGGATCACGACTTGTGTCATGTTGCACTGCTTGTAATTAGACCTACAACAATTAGCCTATATTAGGCGTTGCAAGAACCCCATCAAAATCTGCCTGCGTTCTCGTAACACGTGACTGGATAAAACATACACAGAGCCTGTATCTGCAGACCTTGGGTTATGCAATGCTCTCTGGTCTTCACAGAAGTGGTGTTATATGAGTAGGCATTAAATGTCATGCTTACACAGAAGTTAATTGCTGGACTGGTTGTTCTCAGTTGACATCACTGATGTGTTGCATATGTGACTATGAGAAGAAAAGATAGCTATCAGGTTATGGACACTGCATGTTGTTGGGTTGCTAGGTAACATACAGGCCAAGTGCACAATGAACTAAATCTCCAGAATATTTATGCCTCAGGAAATTGAAACATCTGGTGGCGTTTGTGAAGTGCTGATTGGCTTTGGAGTAGCTAGGAAACCTCTGTTACTCTAGGCTGTTGTGTTGTGCCGTCCATGTAGGTGGCAGTTGTTTCTATGAAACAGAGTGGATCTAATTAAATATCCTGTCATTGGAGGATAATAGGTTTCTAA
Organism: Cyprinella venusta; assembly: GCA_038021265.1. NCBI lineage: Eukaryota > Metazoa > Chordata > Actinopteri > Cypriniformes > Leuciscidae > Cyprinella > Cyprinella venusta. The sequence continues at coordinate 16,247,541 of CM075875.1, forward strand.
CTAATTAAGAACCGCTGTGGCTGATGATGGTGTGTAATCTGTTTGTCTTGCTTAGTTAGCACAGCTTTCAACAGTTAAACCGTCAGTCAGAAATTTATTATTTTATATTAGGCTATTACTTTTGGAAATAAAACAGTTTTATTTTAGTAGGCTAAGTGAATATAGTCAATAATAATCAACCTTTGTTTGAGTAAATAAATTTGATTAGATTTAGTGATTTTATTTATTCTCTATGATATGTGTGCATATAAATAAACCAAGCTTAAATAGTGCTATAAACAAATGATATCACATCTACGCATAGGGATGTGATTTTTTTTGTTATACTATTTTAGTAGCATGGTGTGAAATAAATAACTGAGGCTAAAAGCGATTTACTAACTCATATTCTTCCATAGTGGGGAAAAAAATACAAAGTCAATGCGTGCTGTAAACCTTCTGGTCAACAAAAATATCCTAATTGCGTTCAACAGAAGAAATAAACTCATACAGTTTTAGAGCAACATAAGAGTGAGTAAATGATGACAGAATTTTCATTTTGGGTGAACTATTCCTGCACTGTGAATTTGGGGTTTTCTCTTCACACTAGGTGGCACTGTGTAGTTGTTCTGTTACTGTATGTAAACCTGTTTATCTCAGTACCCACTAAGGTCATCTCAGACAGAGATAGGCCCATACTTTCTATTGTTCATTTGTTGTGATCTGATGTTCATTGCAATACTCAAGTCAGCCCAAGGGCAAAAAGATATACATGCAACCCAACAAGCTAACAAACAGCTAGCATGTGCTTTCCTCCCCCACATTCACCAATATTAGCATGACACAGCAATCCTCTGGAATGTGAAGAAAGCTTCTATCAGAGAGACACTTTCATTCACTTCTAATTGGTGCTGTCTCCGGGTGGGATAGGGGAGCCACTCTTGTTTATCCCTGTCACAGAGTTGCGGCACAGCGCGCAGTGCTCATTTCCACACAACACACTTTCAATTAGTGGCCTGCCTTTCATAGCATGGAGAGAAGGCAAGATCACTAACAAGTAGCTGGCTATAGCTAATGAGTTAGTGTGGAAATACGGTGACATGTGAAGGAAATGCCCACGAGACGTGTAAACGCACTGGGACATTGACAGAGGAGGATGTTGGGATGCTGGGCAAAGCATATTCGCAGGGTTCATGCTAATAGTAGAACATGACAAATGTAAACTAAATATAGTAGAATGTCACAAAAAAACAACAATTTATGATTGAAATGTTGCTACAGGAGGATCAACAAAAATGTTGGTTTCTCAAATTATAAATTATACAAAACTATAAATTATTAAAACACACACAATTTATATTTGAAATAAAATGGAAAATAATAAAAATATTGATTTTATCTACATATATATTGATATATCTACATCTTCATAAATATGTGATACATATATAAGGATTATTAGGAACACCATACTAATACTTTGTTCAACAAGGTGCTGAAAGCATTCTTTAGAAATGCTGGTCCGTATTGGTAGGACAGCATCTTGTGGGGGCCATTTTAGTACAGTGAACTCATTGTCATGTTTAAGAAACCAATTTGAAATGAGTCCAGCTTTGTGACATGGTGCATTATCCTGCTGGAAGTAGACATCAGAGGATGGGAATGGTGGCCATAAAGGGATGGACATGGTCAGAAACAATGCTCAGGTAGGCCGTGGCATTTAAACGATGCCGAATGCCATTTAAACGTGGCACTAAGGGGCCTAAAGTGTGCCAAGAAAACATCCCCCACACCATTACACCATCACCACCAGCCTGCACAGTGGTAACAAGGCATGATGGATCCATGTTCTCATTCTGTTTACGCCAAATTCTGACTCTTACCATCTGAATGTCTCAATAGAAATCAAGACTCATCAGACCAGGCAACATTTTTCCAGTCTTCAACTGTCCAATTTTGGTGAGCTCTTGCAAATTTTTGCCTCTTTTTCCTATTTGTAGTGTAGATGAGTGGAACCCGGTGAGGTCTTCTGCTGTCGTATCCGCCTCAAGGTTGTGGGTGTTGTGGCTTCACAAATGCTTTGCTTTATACCTCGGTTGTAACGAGTGGTTATTTCAGTCAAAGTTGCTCTTCGATCAGCTTGAATCAGTCAGCCCATTCTCCTCTGACCTCTAGCATCAACAAGGCATTTTCACACATAGGACTGCCGCATACTGGATGTTTTTCCCTTTTCACACAATTCTTTGTAAACCCTAGAAATGGTTGTGCGTGAAAATCCCAGTAATTGGCCCATCTGGCACCAGCAACCATGCCACGCTCAAAATTGCTTAAATCACCTTTCTTTCCCATTCTGACATTCAGTTTGGAGTTCAGGATATTGTCTTGACCAGGACCACACTCCTAAATGCATTGAAGCAACTGCCATGTGATTGGTTGATTAGATAATTGCATTAATGTGAAATTGAACAGGTGTTCCTAATAATCCTTTAGGTGGGTTGAGTATATATATATATATATATATATATATATATATATATAGAATACATCACCATGTTGATAAAATGCACATATCATGCCTTTAGTTGTATAAATTATACATAGAATATATCTAAAATCAGCTCATCCAATTTGATATGAGCTGATATACACAGAGGCTGTACAGTTTTTGAGGAAGAAGTTATTTTTCTTTGGCTGCAGGGGGTCACACTGCAATTTTTTTTTTATTTTTTTTTTAGACTGTACTGTGGCATTCTAACAGAATAACTGTTGTTATGATTAGCCAAGATGTGACAGTCTAACCAGAGGCATGGCTTGAAGTGCGGCTAATCATCAAGAAATCAAAGTATAAAAATAAAGGAAAAGAGCGATTACTTGGTAAAGTGTCTTGCCTAGAGACATTTCATTATTAAATTAAACTCAGAGCCTCCTTCCATCTCTCCTTTGGTGCTTACAGGCACACAGATGTTTTTAGACTCGTCCTCATTACTGCGTTCCTTTTCAATGATCATTTGTTCGACATGGGATCATTGATAAAAGGGTAGTGCACCATTCAATGCAAGGTTATCCAGACCATATAGCAGGAAAAAGCTGTAAAATCAGAGGATGTAGTTCTGATATTTCTGCATATATATTACAGCACTTCGAAATGCACAGAGTAAACAGGGAATGATGTAACAGTAAACATGGAGATGTTTGTAACTTCAAAAACGCTCTGATCATACCGAATGCTCCAATCCTCATCAGCTTGCTTATGTTGTCAGAAGCCAAAATCTGTTCATAAAAGACAAAAAAGGATGAAAAGGAGAGACAATCCAAGAAGCCAAATTCCGTTCAGCAACAGCTCAGCTAACAGTATTATTCAGACAGGCTCATCAGATAAAATGTTTGCTTATTACATCTGTGCCAGAAGCATGGAGAGCATTTAAAAACACGTCAAAAAACGAATTAGAGAGAATACAAGAACATTGTGGGTGTTATGAGAGATTCAGCTTGGCCCCATTCAAAGAGTTTCTTTTCGCCATAGAAAAGCACACGGCTTTAAGTTTAAATGATGCTCCAAAACCATTTTTAATGTGCTTTACCGTGTTGATTCATATGGGTGTGAGGGTGGATATAGATACAGAAGCTTAAAAGAAGCAGACTGCATGCAGGCGTTTCTTCCTTCAGGAGTTACACTGTTTTAAAGGGGTCATATAATGCCATTTTTTGTACAAGTTAATATGAATGTTTTGGGTCTAAATGAAAACTTTGCAACATACGTTTATTAAAAATTCTAAGTAGTATTTTAAGAAAACACCAATTTTACCTGGTCAAAATCAGCTCTGTTTTCAGCACACTGTGTCACTATTTGACGCCCTAGGATGAGAATGCGAATCTATCACATAAAACACACCAGTTATAACCTGCTTGTGTTTTTTTAAACTTTATTGTGTCTGCTGTGTTTTTTAAAACTTTATAAGCTTTAAAATGTATACATTTTGGATTAACTTGTAAAGATTATTTTGACAGAAAAAATGGGGTAAGGGTCACAACTCTTTGTTGAACACAGATCTTATTTTTTGCGATTTTCCAAAAGTCTATGTGGAAAATGCATAGCTTGTCAATCAAGGGAACCCATGCACCGCTAACTTCCGAGTTGTCCTCATCATAACTTCGGCACTCTATTAAGGCTCGAACAGGAAATTTCTGAATGGTTGGTTAACGTAATGTTACTTTGATCTATTTTTGTATGCACTGGCAGGTCAGATACGAACGTCATGTGTTTACTGATACGTTAGTTCATTGACAGATTGACGTTACAACTAATGGTCATGAAAAACTTTTTCTTTTGCGGTTTGCAAAGATTAATATAAAGGTTAATTACACTTATTTCTTCTGGAGGTGCAGCAGGGACACGAATAGTTGCTACCGATTCTTTTTTCAGAAGCAGCTTCTTAGCAAAACCAGCTTTATACTGACCCTCGTTTATAAAGCAGTCTGGTGAGAAATGATTCGCGCAAACATGAACGCATTGACGTTGATCTTGGGGAATATTCCCTTTGAAAATCCCAAGAACAGAACACCACAATCGCTTAGATGCCATTCTACTCCAGCGTATCAACAATGAGATGTGTTGAAATGCTGCGGTCAATCAATCATGGGAGCGGCGTCTGACCGTGTGACGTCACACGGTCGAACGGCTTGATTTGAAACAGTGAAAATCATATAAAGAGATTAAAAAAAAACCCACCAGATGAATTTTTATCATGATATGATGGTTGTGTACAGGCACTACCAACACACATTTCAGTATAATCAACTTTCAAAACTGCATGTACAATTATATGACAAATTTAAGATTTGATTGTCTTGGAAGTACACTGAGTTATGTGTTTAAGAGACTGATATATCTACAGACTCCAGCAGAGAATGTACGAACATATGGATGTTCACAAAAGGGATTTCGGATTATCTCTCTTTGGATGTGAGCACTTTAGCGCCGGTGAAATGACTTGCAAACAAAAAGGCACATAAATGCATTATGCCTTCTGGGCCGTCAGCCTTGAAAAGAGACAAATAGAGTTCTCATCAGGGCAATGATTTGCATGCTCGTACTGCTGTTTGAATGTAATTAAGGGGCAATAATGGGGACAAACTGTTCTGTGAGATGCCCATAGCCTGACAGTCAAACTATTGTTTATGGGGATCTTATATTCCAGATCCGTAGTGAGCAAAGTCTTCGCAGGTTAAAAAATGGTTGTCCATGCACACAATGCTGTTTATCAATTCAAAAGAAGTCTGACACAACATGTGCTCAGGGTAAAGCTACTGAAGCAGAGAATTCATCATAGAAAGGGCACATCGCCTGTCTCCTCTCAGCAGCCAGTCTGGGATTTAGATAGGCCGAATACACTCGGCTGGTGAGAAACAATAGAATATGCTTGACACTGGTCATAGTTCAGACTTTAAGCGGATTCGAGCGCAGAACACCGCGTGAATGCAAAAGCGGAGCGTGCCAAATGTCTGATATCTTCTGATGGAGTCTTGCAAATTTGGTTGCAAGAGTTTCTGGGGCAGAACTGCCTTCTCTCTAATGAGCATTTGCTAAATGAAGGCTCATTAATCTCTTCTCAAACAACAATGTAATTTTTTGTTTCCTGACTAGAGTTAACTCGGAGTTAAGTTGGCAGATTCTGCTCAACTTCATGGCTCTGCTCCTGATCTGTTGTTATTAATTGTTTATTTGGGATTCATGCCACTGTTCAATAAGTCTCAAATCCCTCCCAGAGTCTTTCCGGAGCATGCCTCTATAGCTGAACGTAAACAAGATTAAGACTTAAATCCATTTGAACATGACAGAATGTATTTGTATCCATAAGAAAAAAAAAGAAGAAAGAAACAAACATTTTATGGTCCCTTTAATATTAAATGAAGCCAACTGATCATTTTTAAGGGCGAAGTGGTACTCCAAGCACCTTAAAAAAACGTAAAAGATATATAATAGGACCTCTTTGTCAAAAGTATTATGTATTTGTTTAATATATGCAATAAAAATAAAAAGTATAGGCTTGGTTTCACAGACATGACTATGCCAGGATTAGGCCTAAATTCAATTAGGATATTTAAGTAGCTTTAATAAATGTGCCTATAGAAATAAGAAAAACATAACTGGTGTGCATCTTGAGACAAAACAATAGCACATTTTAAAATGTGTCAGTCCAAGAAGCTTTCAGTTAAAACCGCTCAAACATGCATTTTAGTCTGGGACTAGGATTCTGTGAAACCTAGGGATAATGAAATTAGCCGCAAGCAAATGACTGTTAGGAATCTGTTCTTTTTAATTAGTCATTCAAAGGTAATCAAGAAGAACTCCTAGCCTGGGAAAACCCAGTCAACTTCGGCAAATTTAGATTTGCTCTGAAATTTAGTCTGGCCCATTTCCAATCCGTCGAAATCAAGGCACCAATCAGAAACGATGGGGCGGGCTTTACACGATAACGACAGCGCTGGGATTTTGAAGCAGATTTTGTAGCCTACATTACAATGGATGTCGCTGTCGAACATCACTCGTTTGAATCAGCTATCGTGGCTGTTTTGAGCGTTTTGAACGTTTCTTTTTTGTTAAAAACCGAGCAAAGAACAACACTCGGAGATGTTTCTCCGCCACTCTGCATACGTCATCTCCTTCATCGCTCTGATTGGTTTTAGGTCTATCCGCGACGTCCATTGGTGACGCCCCTCTGGAAAGATTTGTCTATGACACTTTGCCAGACCATAACTCAGTTACAACTGAGAATGGTCTGGTTTTAACCAGGCTATCAAACTCCCTCATTACAGTGGTTGGAATCAGACTTTCTCAGTCAAAGAATCACAAGTTCAGAACTGACTCTGGTTTCTGGAACTTATGTTCATTTCTAAATGAATTCCATGAATTTGAAGTCTATAGGTTTGTGAGAATTCTATAGCTACATTTATTTCCTAAATATTTAAATATTTATCTAAATATTCTAAATATTTCAGATTTATCTTTCTTTCTTTCTTTCTTTCTTTCTTTCTTTCTTTCTTTCTTTCTTTCTTTCTTTCTTTCTTTCTTTCTTTCTTTCTTTCTTTCTTTCTTTCTTTCTTTCTTTCTTTCTTTCTTTCTTTCTTTCTTTCTTTCTTTCACTGTTTTGCTGGGTCGTGTTGTTGTGTACTTGCTAGTCCACATATTTCAGCTGCCCACCTCTCTGATGACACAGGTAGAAAAAGATTAGTTCCCATTTACTAAGTCCTTCCAATCTGACTTTGATGTATGACCAGTACTTACCCAATCCTTATTGGTTCAAATTGAATGTAATCAAGATGAATGTTTCTTGCGGGTCCAATTATGTTCATGGTCTCTTGCTGGTTAAAATCCTCTTGCTTTACCATGAAAAAAGATCAATACGTTATTTATTGTTTTCATACCACTTTCCAGAGGATGTTAGGATCTACAGTACAGACGCCCCCTCAAAAATATCCCTTATTCAGGCCTCTGATCAAATCTCACCTCTGCATAATGATTCAACATTCCACTTCGTTAGGCACTGTTAAAAGCATAATGGCTTGGGAAAAAACCCAATCTCAAACTGGATGACTAAGCCAAAAATCACATATTAGACTGGAAAATCCTGTAAACATCTGGTAATGTCGCTAGACTGTATACAATTCAAAGCCGTTTTAATCTCTAATAGGCCTATGGATAGGCTTAAACTGCCCTAAAAAAAAAAAAAATATATATATATATATATATATATATATATATAAATCCCATGTTACTCACTATGTTCACTGTGCTAAATCCAACCATGTCAGCAGTAATCTAATTAATGGCTAGATTTCTGTTAAAGGCACATTCGGAAGGGTAGTCTTGGACTTTATATTGACACCTATCTGAGTCCACTTCACACCAAACCCATTTGTATATTTATTTATTTATTTGTACTTTTCATTCGTCCCATCTCATACATACATCGAAAAACCGACATTAATACAAAGTTTAAGAAAAACAGCACTTATCTATAATAGAAATCTTTTTTAACACTTTGTAAGTCTTTATTGTCTTAATTTAATTTTCACAGATAGAAGTTGCATATTCAAAACAATAACAAAGGCAGCATTTTTCTAGTGTAAATTCTAAAAATACATCAATCCAAAATGAGTGTTTAAATGCAAACATACTGAAGATTAGCCGATGGGCTGTCGATTCATTAAAGGATGAGCTATTTCCTCACAAATGCGGCTTATTCAGCAAAATAAAGCCTCTCTACCATTGGCATTCGTAAAAAGAATTTCAGTCACACACCATTTGAATTTGTTTTTCAGTTGTCATGTTTGTTAAATTGATTCATCAGTCAGTTCAGGTGTGTGCAATTAATTATTCTTGTTCCTTTCTTTCTGTTCATTGCTGTCGGGTCTCATCTGTGGTTAAGTTGTGTTGGATTGCTGTCCTCTGGATATACCTGTGGATTTATTAAAGATGCCCTTTCCCCTTTATCTTAATCATAATCTTCGTGCTCACAACACAGTGTTGTGACAGAGTCCGCTTCCTCTATGATGTTTGAGCCAGCGCTAACGGGAACCCAGAGCCGGAGCCAGTAGAGTCTGACCAGTTGTGCGAGCTGGCTCCAGCATGGCTATAGGACATTCGGTTTCACTGGGCTCCCTTGGACCGTTGGCTCCACCTGGGTCGGACATCGTGCCTTCACCATGGACCTATAGGTGCCCCCCCCCCCACCCCTACGGTTCGGGTTAGCTCTGCCCTCCCTCAGGATCTGATTCTGTCTTCTGTCGCTCCAGCTCAACCTCTGCCCTCCGGATCCACCTTGGGGGTTCATTGCTTCGGCTCCTTCCTGGCCGCCTAGGTCATTGGCGACTTTCCGCTTTATCCGGCTACGTATATGGTGGGCTCCATCTCCAATGTTGTCTCCATGGTGTTGCCAGTCTTCCTCCAGCGACGAGTTTTGGTAGCCATGCTAACCAGTTGCCATTCTTTCTAATGTGGCTATCAGATATAAACTACATTAATATTAAGTTAGCTTAGCATGCTAATCTGGTTAGAATATTAAGTAATTCTGTTGTGTGCTCATTCTCACACTGAAAGCTCTCCTCAGCAGTCTCGTCAATCTGTGTCAACTGACGGAAACCCTTTCAGGTCATAGGTTTTTTTTTTTATCCTGTGTGGCACATTCCCAAACCACAAGAGATGCTGTGGCCAGAAGTGGTGCAAAAGTTGCTTCTGTTCCAGATATTGTGTATTTCTGAGAAAGATCTTATCTGAACTTATTAAATATAACATGTGGTGCATTTTCAGTTTGAGCTGATTCTCACATGAACTTTGGCGGCTGTGTGAACATATCTACCCAGTTGTGAGTGACAGGCACCTGACCCAGAGATAGTGGGTTTGAGCAGCGCAGTCTCCTCCCAAGACGTCATACAACTGACGCTTTTGACCATACGTCAACATCCGCCGTTTTAGGGTACCCTTAAACGTCGGTTAGATGACGTTATCTAATCCTAACTCTACCCCAGACCTAAACCTATCCCGTCACCTAACTGACGTTAAAGGTAAAGCGTCAGTTGGATGACACCCTAGGATCGTCATCAAACCGACGTTTAAGGGTACCCTAAAACGGCAGATGTTGACGTATGGTCAAAAGCGTCAGTTGTATGATGTCTTGGGATGAGACTGTGTTAGTTTGAGTCTTGTGTGGGACAACTTTTTAAAATTGAATGTAGTGTGTCATTTTAATTCCTTTATTATCTGGGTAACCTTTGTAATAATCTTTCTTCCTCTTGGATTAGAAATATGTGTGTTTGATTAGAAGTCTGTGTTTGCTCTCACATGTACATTTGAACGGATGGATGAAGGCAGGCAGAGAAGGTGAGGAAGTTGCTGAGTTGGCACTGTATAAATGTTTGCAGTTTCTATTAGTAATAATTAATTTATCAGTAAAACGGCAAGTCATGTGACCTCAACATGACGAATAAGACCAATTCCCTGTAATTTTTGTTTTTTCTAGAAGACTGGCCAGTATACATCAATTTAATCATATTTATGACGATGCCTTCTTTATAAAACTTTTATGAAACCTGTAAATGATTAAATATTAACCAGCCCAAAGGATTTATATTTTTCTAACCGTATAAGAAGCTTAACATCCTCTGTGGGCAATGCAGCTCTATTTTTGGAGGCTCAGAGTAAATGTCAGGACAACAGACCTGGCCTTTGACACTGACCTATGTTGTCCGTGAAGCATGTGACGTTATCTTGCTTTCACTGCGTTTCAGTCCAGGGTGGCGCAGGCACTGGTTGGGAACAACAGCTCTGCATCAGACTCTCTGCCTCTGCATTCAAATGAAGAGCTTGTCACACACTGGATCCCTGGACTGCGCTCGTGGGGACTAATATAACGCTGTGGGGCAGACTGCTGGTGGTGGTTGATAACCAGTCAAGACAAATGGCTGATTGTGTCTGTGTGTTATATGCACAGTGAGGCAGGTGGGTGTTAGCAGCGTTCAATAGGCTTGCAATTTTACCCTCTAGCACAAACACCAGACAAGCGCTCACCCACAAGACATGGCTGGAATGTGGAGATATACACACAGAAATACATGCATATGTGCACATCAAGGGAATGTGTTCCCTGACATCAAGAGAAAATGACCATTAAAACTTGTGGGCATACATTGTAAGCTTTATGGCTAAGGCACCCGAGTGAGGTTTGGGGAGCGGACATTGTAGTGTCAGGAATGCTCCAGTCTCTCTCTGGCATGGTGTCAGTACCCATTCCAGGAGCAGTGATGTCTCACTGTCGTCGACAGACCGGCTGCTACGCTGGGTGGGGGAGACGGGCCATTCAAGCAGGTAGCAGGTAATCTGGAAGACGAGGGTTGAATAGCTACAGCCAGAGAGGACAGGACGAGAGGAGATAGGAAGCAGAGGAGAAATAATGAGTATCGTTCGATTATTTCCTTTGTCATTCACACCAACAGTCAAACAACATGCAATCTACACTCTCGCCAAATGTTTCAGAGGACTTTGAGTGCTGATGGGACACTAAGAAATGGAAAATGTACCGTTTTTACTTGATTTGACCATGACGATTACTTTGTTACCAACAATTCTTATTTTTCTATGGAATCTTGCAGTATTTATTAGAAATGATTTATCCATGCACATTATTCTTTTTTAAAATGCATGTAGCATAATAATCTTAAAATTATTATTTAAATTAATAAATTAAATTAATTTGCAATGACACCTCAATTTTTGCCTGGCAGAAGATATGTCGCAGGGTTTTGTCTTCAGAAATGGTAAAAATCATGATCTCTGGATTGATAAATGCCCAAGATGTTATCAGTCATAGATACATAAATAAACAAAACAATAAATAGAAATCAAATAAAATGCAGAGGTAAACCACCAGACACCAAAATATATAGAGAGTAACTGACCCTACTGCTCTTACTAAATTACTTTACCGCAGGTATAAAACATTTACACATAATGCCTAAGGGTGTAACAGCAGGATGTTGCTCAAAGGCTGACCTCAGGCTTATGTTTTTCACCTTAATTGCCAAGGATAAACTTAACACACACAATCACACACATACACACTATTTCTCTTTCTCACAGCATGGAAAATAATTTCCTTATAGAATGTACCTTGAATTATTGATATGCTGTTTGAATGCCTTTCTCTCATTGTTTTCGAAACATTGAGAATATCTATTATTAATAATGCTCCCATGTGAGTGATCTGTCTCACTGCAGCTCTGAATTAATGAAACATGAGATGGTCCACAATACGCCTACACTTCTGTCCTGTACAGTACACTTCCTGTGGTGTCTCCACGGAAATCGCATGCTATCAATAAAACGCTTGCTTTTATTTCATTGATCTTTTTTAAAATAATCGAATAAAATAAAACATGCATTATTCTTATACTTACATTTATTTCTTCCAAATGTGATGTCTGATAACAAGACCTACTGGTTCCAATGTTTCTGTCTTCTTCATTTCGAATTCTCTTTCATTGAAACACAGCTCCCCATAGGACATAATTACTCACCAAACACTCAGCACCTATTGCTCCAAATGAGCTTGTGCATGCCCTCTCTATATATGGCAGAATGTTCTGATATTCTGATCTGGGAATAGAGCGATTCACAGAGTCAGAAACTAGACACATCATTAAGAAACGTCGTCTACACACCATCTTTTCAATTTCCGTTTGTGCAAGAGTCATATAGCGGTATTATCTGATTAAGGACAGAAGGTCTGTAAAGTCAAACAAAAATAACAAATGAATTTGATGAGCATTAAATGTGCCAGAGATATTTCCAGATGAAACTTTTTAAGAAGCTCTTTCAAAGCCAGACAGAAATTGCACTTCAGTCTCATGGTGGAAAACGTCCGCGATCGGATACAGATCAAACCAAGTGAGATTAATATTCAAAGCTCCCGTGTTACCAGACAATACTTCTCTCTTTACTAAAATGCAACCTCACTTGGTTTAGAAGCAGGCCGAGGGACATAATCTGGCCTAGTTCCCCTGATTTATGATGAGGTGTCAAACAAACTTTGGTAGAATTCTCCCCAGCTGACTTAGGAATGCAGGACTCCTGTTCCTTATGGATAATTAGCATGGATCCAGGGTTGTCATGATGGTGTCACTGTGTATGAATGTGGGTGTTGCTTTGTATTTGTGTGTGTGTGAAATGAGTTATAACCCTGGAGGATGAGCGTCAAGGCCGTGTCAGGGGCAATGCGACTGTCACAACTGGGACAGAAGCCTCAGAGCCGTGAACCAACCACACATCACATACGTAGGATGCGTTGTTATCAAAGGAATAACGGTGTTGCAATTAATCATAAATGTAAAAAGACACACAAGAGAGAGAATTTTCAGTGCTTTTGCTTAGGCTTTAAACAGGTACATAAAAAAGTGGGCTCTTAATGTGCTCTTAGCGTGGGTTTAAACTGCTCCCAGCTAAGGTTGAGAACTCTCCGATGCTTTGTAGCCAGACTTTCGAACAATCGCACAGTCGTTTGGGAGAGGAAAGAGCCATTTAAAAGTATGCCTCCCCTGGCACCAAACCTATAAGTGATATTATAGAGATGGCAATCATGGAGCGGCTTTAGCTCTAAAGTCCCCAAAAGTGCTGTTACGAAGCGTGGAGGGTAACTCATAGGTCTGACTTTAATGTGAAGCATGCTCTCTCTCTCTGATGGTGCATAGCATCTATTTCCCCGACCGCTCTTTTGGACACATGCAGCCATGCAGAGAGGCTTATAATAAGTTTTTACACCGTGGGCTGGTCAGCATACAAGCTCTGTGTTGTCTGTTGAATCTGTGTGGCTGGGGGAAACAGACGGAGCCCAGATCTCAGTCTGGTCTTTCAGTGGATCTGAGCTCTGGACAACTCGGCCGAGTTTGCTGTCAAAGTCCAACGCATTCTCATTCTAGGGCGTCATATAGTGATGCTTTTGACAATGCGTATACATCCGACGCACATGGCACCCTTTAGTGTCAATATAACACGCTTCGGTTATGGGTAGGCTTAGGTCTGGGGTAGGGTTAGGGTTAGACCACTAGGAGGCGCCTTCTGGCCCATATATGCGTCTTCATATTGACGCTAAAGGGTGCCATGTGCGTTGGATTTAGACGAAATTTCAAAAGTGTCACTATATGATGCCCTAGGATGAGAAAGCATTGGTTGGACGTATATGCATTGTCAAAAGCGTCAGTATATGACGCCTTGGGATGAGAACGGGCTGCAAAGTCCCAGCTGTAAAATAAGAGTGTTTTTCTGTAAAAAATTTAATAAAAAATTCCATAAATTTATAGTTTTTGCACTTTATTGGATTTAAGATATTTTACTTTAATTTTATGGTTTTTGTTTGGCAGCCGTAGCTGCCAGTCATTTGACCGTTTTTTTTTACGATTTTTTTTACAGTGTATGAGGGTAAAACAATAAAATCACAACATAAAGTATCAAAAATAAAGGATGAATGTATATTCAAATGATATTTTCAAAAAATATTTTTAAAATATATATATGTGGTTTTTTTTGTGAGATGTTTGACATTTTTAGAGAACTTAAAGGAAGAACTTTGTACGTGCTGTGTTTGCTCCTAAAAGGTTTAAGTGTACATATTGCTATTCTAAAGTACTAACATGCACATTTTAAGTGTAAAGTTACAAAGTTGCCCCTTTCGGTTCTGCCCCAGTTACAAGCTGTTACAGTACAGTACAGTACAGTTTAAGTGCATATATAAAAAGGCCAAGAAACACTGCTAACAATGTTCATCTTTAAATCTTATGAAAATCTATTTTGTGTACTGTTCTGACTCTAACCTGCTTTTTAAAACAAATTTCTTCTACTCCATAATGTCACTGTTATGAATGAGGAAGATTTTTTTATTTTTATTTATTTATATTTTTTTAACAAAAAGCCAAACAATAGTTAAAGTAAGCATTAGCCAAATGAGGCAGTTCGTAGTGTAGCGGCACATTATAAAAGAACAGCTTTTGTATAGGGGCTGAGTTCCTTTTTTACAAAGGCAAAACCCAGCACCCTCGGAGAGTGCGGATCTGTGGAAAATCATTAAAAGTGCATTGCGTTCGTATAATCAGTTCTCTATGACTGGCCGATATCCTTTCATCAGTGCGATATACGCTAGGTTAATTCCTCACTAGTCACTCATTTTACGGCACCCCATCCCACTCATATCACAACATGCATTTTCCACCAAGGAAAAATAATCACTGCAAGTCATCTCCCTGAAACATAAATCAGAGTAATGCGAAAATAATGCTGTCTAAAACGCAATGTTTAAGAGCATCTGAGTTCAGGGATTGCACATTTGTAACAACACAGCCAGTGTTAAATTGCCATTTTAAATACTGATTAATCATACAGATTTCCTTTCGGAAATTTAATGTGTCCTTCATCTTGCAGAAAGGACAGGAAAACATTCTGTGGCCGCTCATGATGGGTGAATTAAGGCTCTCTCTGCAGGGCAACGTGGCACACCCAGTGAACCATTACAAAGTCATTATTACATCTATAAATGATTGATCTTTAAAGAGGCACTGCACAGAACACCTTAACAATTAACCCACCAGCTATTACAATTTTGGCAGAGCAGCGAGTCTCCAAATAAATCACACAATTTTTATATCTTCTGCATATCGGATGGGTGAGAACAGAACTGCCATAGCATATTGAACCTATTTCAGGCATGATGCAGTCTTCCTTCAAACATGTGTCATCTTCACCAGTCATATGTAAAGGCCAAGTTTGGTAGGATTTTTTTTTTATTTAAATATAGAGCTTCTACAATGAGTACTTGTGCAAAGTAATATTTTCATATATAGGATAATATGGCACTTTAGTTTAGGACCCAATTCTAGTTATTAAGCTGCTTGTTAGCATGCATATTGGCAGCTTATTACTTATAATGCCTTTTTTTCTGTATGACCATATAGAATTTGACCCTAATCTAAAGTATGACCAATTATATATGTATTTTAACATGCTTAGATGCTTGCCCTTCTCTGGTTCATTTTGCTCCTATGAGCACTGAAACAGTTCTACTCCATTGACTGGCATTGTGGTTAAGAGTTAGTGTAATTACAGTGGTCTAATTGAATTTTAATTGCATAGTTACTCAGGGTCTGCTTGAAAAATACAAAAAAAGAAGTGCACATCAACATACACTGTGGATGAGCGCACTTGAGCCTCATATTGTGATATTTTATTGTCACTAAGTTAATTCTTGCTCACAGTTTCAAAAAATGCTTAATGTTGTACTTCAAAGAACTGAACCTGGACAGAATACTTGGCAGATGTTGGAGATGTTTAGTGAGTGAGTTCATTTACCACCTCATTAGCCAGCAGTGGCTTTCCAGGAGAAAGTGAATGTTGTCTGTCTTGTTGAAGCTAAGAATCGTTTGATCGTTTAGCATGTTAGATATGCACTGTCTAAAACGGAAACAAAAACTTTTTTGCCTCATCATGAAAGTATTGAAATCATCTAAAATGACATTTCTGTCTGGACCACTATCGTAAAATATGATTGACAGTTAGCATTCAGTTTTGATTGGTTCCGTTCTGGAGGAGAACTCTGCGCATCCATCCAGCCTAGCATGGATAAAAGCATGAAGAGAACAGAACCAACATGAATGTATTGCAGATATCATTCATTAATTTTAATGTACGACATAATTTGAGAATTTTAATCTGATTCAGGGAGAATCAGAATCCCAAATCCTGACTGGCGAGAGGAGGAGCTGGGGATGGAGGAGGGTCATTTGTTCCTGTGAACACGATAGATGCTGATAATACTGAAGGAGCTTATAGGTAGAAGTGTATCGGCTGATGTGAGCTTGACTAACGTGACCTGCCAGAACAGACCCTATACGCATAATTTTTGCAACACCTGTCCATGTAGTAAACTGGCAATCATGCATCGCTAGGGATTTACTAGATTCAGTGATTTAATATCTGCTTAATTTTACTGTAATTGGTACCAATTACTGAAATGTTGGTACATTATTTAAATGTATATGCCCATTTTTCTACAATATCTGTAGATGAAGTTCATTCTCTTATCCTTCTTTGTTCTGTTAGCTATGTTAGGCCTGTGTCAAAAAAGTGGGGGGAAAATATTTTCACAAATTGTTTGTTGATTTTCTATAATCACTATCTGCATGGCAACAGTACAAAATATAATGCCTCAAATGACAAGGACATTTATAATAATCCTAATATTGCAACACATTCTCATCCTAGGGCGTCATCTAACTGACACTTTTGACCATGCGTCTAAATCCGACGCACATAGCAGCCTTAACGTCAGTTAGATGACACGGGTGGGTTTAGCTCTGGGGTAGGGTTAGGGTTAGACCACTAGGAGGAGCGTCACATATTGACGCTAAAGGGTGCCATATGCGTTGGATGTTGACGCATGGTCAAAAGCGTCAGTTAGATGAGGCCTTGGGATGAGAACGGG
Source organism: Cyprinella venusta (assembly GCA_038021265.1). Taxonomy (NCBI): domain Eukaryota; kingdom Metazoa; phylum Chordata; class Actinopteri; order Cypriniformes; family Leuciscidae; genus Cyprinella; species Cyprinella venusta. Next base: position 16,264,541 of record CM075875.1, read on the forward strand.
CTGAATATTAATGAGAAAAGCGCTGCACTTATTTTCTCAAATTTATCATGCGACTATACAACGCATTCTCATCCTTTAGCGTCATATGTGACGCTATATGACAAAACGGCGAAATACTACGCACATGGCACCCTTTATCGTTAATATAACTGCACTGTGATGGGTAGGTTCAGGTGTGTAGTAGGGTTGGGTAGTCTCGTATTAACGTTAAAGGTTTTATGACGACTTGGGTTTGCGTGTTATATTAACGATAAAGGGTGCCATGTGCGTAGTATTTTTCGCCGTTTTGTCATATAGCGTCACCTATATGACGCTAAAGGATGATAACGGGCTGGACTATATGTGCCAACTATAACACGCTGTGTCTAAGACATTAGCTCTGGTGGCAATTATGAGTTCGCAAAAATAAGGTAAAAATAATTCCCACTCTGTAGCTACTTTAAACATACACAGTTGGTATTTTTAAGTCTAATTAGAAGGGTGTTTTTTTCAGTGTATCATTCTTTGACTTAATCTTATTATGTTGTTGTTCTCAATAAATTCACCATTTACTGCCCTGTTACTCACATTTGATGCTTGGCAAGTTTTAATATTTGGTTGCAGTTGTTCAACTGCTTAATTCTACATGCACTTTATATTCCCTATTGTAGAAGCATCCTGGGAATGCATTGATGCGTGAAACTGTAAGGATGCCAGAAAAGCACTATGTCTGTCTTTTTGAATTAGGAATAAAGGGATGGATATGAACTGACTCTAATGTGGTGGATTGTCATTAAATAGTTTGGGAGTTGGAGAGAGCATGTGGGCTGTAGTCCCACTGCAATACATGAAGAGCGTTACAGCAGAAGCCTCGCATACACCCTCTCACATGTGTAATATGCTTATTTTTCATAAATCTATGCATCTGAAAAAATAGTTTTATGTGCTTTTAGAACATTTTCTTTTGCTCTCTATACATGTCCTTTTAGGGCAAGTTAATAGAAATATAAAAACATTCCATGTTGCTAGCAAAGCCAAATTCATGGGTTCAATTCCCAGGGAATTCAAGAACAGATTTATATACCTTGACTGTAAGACACTTTGTATAAAACCAAACTAACTTGCCAAATGCATAAATGTAATGGGATAATTAATGACAGGTTTCCATTGTGACAACTCACCACATACAATGTAAAATAACCTTTCAACAACATTTGAGATCTGTAACGGTGTTTAGTCTCTGACTATACTTTACTAAAAATAAATCTATTATTCACTCTGGAAAAATAGTCTCCCAGTCTCCGCTCATAGTAAAAGAAAAAACGAGCCAGTTTTGGAGAATGTTTTTTTTTTGAACACTAAAAAAAAATGTTCTGAATTTTGTGTTTCTGAATTGTGTGCAGGGTGGGAAATTAGCACCAGCCACCAGCCAATGGCTGGTACTTTTTCAAAGTGGCGGGTGACTTTGTCTTGTATACCAGCCACAATGGCAGGTAGATTGTAAAGCATAATTTTATTGGCTACTACTTAAAACATTTCTTGTAACGGATTGGACAGCTTTTGTCAAAGAATGCTGTTGCTAAGTAACAATAATGAACTTTTGTCGAGTAACTAATTTGAATGGTTTTCACCAAATGAGAATTGTATTCCGAAACGTCCATGCGATCGGCAAAAAGGGCAGACCTTTTCGGAACTACATTTGGACGTGCAAGTAAGTAAATTTCTAACTTGAAGTTGTGTTTTGTGATGGCTAGCCATCATTCTTTAGTTTATCGCTATTTAGTTTAGCGATAGTTTTAGCAGCCGTGAGGATAGGAGCCAATAAAGTGGGTGCTCCGGAGCTTGGTTACGTGCAGTTAAACTGTTCATCTCCAATCTTATCTGTATTTGTGAAAATTGGTGCTGTCCTGAGTTAAAAGATAGCCTACTTTACAGCTTTATTATTGAGTTAACCCTCTGGGGTCGGCAATCGCGCTGGCGCGTTTTGCTGGATTTTTTTCAATTAGCAGCAAAATACACTTAAATACTCCATTATTTATGGTCATACAGACTTAACTAATATTAAAAAAATAAACTGTAAAATAACCGTGCATAAAATTCTCTCCAAAATACAAACATGTACATACATGTTGCTCACATATTATGGTTGACCTGTTTGTGCGGAATAGTGCTTTTTTTAAGGGCGTACGCCCGTGAGCATCCACAGAGGAGCCAATTTGAAGATGAGGAGACGTCCGAAGACGATGATGACTCTGAAGAAGACTAAAGTGACTTTTTTCACATCACTTTTTATTGATTTATTATGTATTTATGTTGTATTAATAATAATATATAAATAAAATGATTTTTTTGTTTTATTTTTTTATTGTCTGTCCAGTAAATCTGAACAGACAATAAAGTTAATGAAATCAAATCGTATCAAATTAACTGAAGCAATTCAAAATATGCTAGTGCACTTTCTTTTATAAATTTGAATTTCGGAAAAAGTGGCTGGTAAAAAATATAATTGGCTGGTAAAATTGGGCATCCACCAGCCACTGTGGCTGGTGGGCAAAAAAGTTAATATCCCACCCTGATTGTGTGATTGATTTTTTCACTTGGAAATCAGAAATTTGGTAAAATCATGTCACCTGTAGTTTTCTTTAATACTATTCTCATTTAGTGCACAAGATCTTAAATAATGTAAATGTCTTTCAGAACTTTCAGAACATTATGTCTTTCTGACAAATAAGAAAAAAAAAATAACTTTCTGTTCTTTCAGAAAGTCATTCACTGAGCAAATGTGTGTGACATGGATTTTATATAAGACACCTCTATATAAGACACCTCACCTTCCCTTCCAAAGAGCATAAACCCATGCACAGCGAACTCCATCTGACAATGACCTTTACCGAACCTGCAGGAAATGCAGAACACTGTTAAGCACATGTACTGCCCTGCTTATTCATGCAGAACAGTGCGCGCCATCACATTGTTATTTCAGAATGCCCGTATGTATTAGACAAAGAGTGATGAGCAGGGGACATGAGCAAACCGAATTCACACATGGGCAAGAAAACAAGCGAGCTGTTAATGCACGTATAATTAAACAGTCCTCCAAAGCAACTCAACACTCCGCCAAATAATTCTCTCAGGTTTGGAGGCTCAGTAGTGATGTCCAATTAACTGTTGCCAGCCGCATCTCGCTAGCTGTCAATGCATCTCTATCTAATGAAGCTCATTTTAATGAACCAACAGCAAATGACAGTTCAGATATGAGGGATAGGAACACAATTACCAACACACTTACTTATTAAATGCATGGAGAGGAACACTAATAAATTAGGCTTCATCAGAACACCATGTGTGTTTCCGCTGCCCCTAGGTACTTCGTTTACAGTTCGTCACGCGTGAAAGATAATATTGCATACAGGAAGTCTCACTGCCAGCGGCTCACTTATATTGAAGCCAAGCACACTATGTTTATTCATCAGCAGAGGGCAGTGAAAGAGTAACTTTAAGACAAACAGAAGTTGAAGAGACTATGGTGAAGTTGTTGTACTTGCCTTGTTGTATTTTAGGTGTGGTTTACTGAATATGACCTCAGAGACATTTTAAATGTTGTGATGATGCTCTGTTTATTGAATGAGCTTTCAGGTTTAAGATATACTATAGCCACAAGCATGCAATTAGCAGGATCCAGTGCATTTAGGAAGTGTTTGAAAGATTAATCCAAACGTCTATGTTTTTTTCCTGACATCTAAATAACAATTCTGACTCCTTTATACCTGGTTGAATTTTGATCTGTGATTTTAACATTGACACTTCTCATTCAGTTCTTAATATGCTCTCCCAGACATTTAAAGGAATAGCTATTTTTTAAAAGGAGTTCATAAAATTGCATCCACACTCTGATAATGTATCTTCTTGATGCATGAAAATTCAACAAATGTTTTAAATTTTGTTCCAATGCCAGTTACAAAATCAGTTTTTGTGTGTTTTTAATTGTTGGTTTGGTATGTTTTAGTTGCTGAATAGCCTAGGCTATTACAAAGGAGCCTAAACTCTGAAAATGATAACGTTAAGCGTTTCAAAAAGAATAGTAACTTTTTTTTCTATTTTTTTTTTCTTTTTTTTTTCTATTTTTGGGGGGTGACAGTGGCTCAGTGGTTCATGTTGGTTGTCTACAAACCAGAAGGTTGGTGGTTCAATCCACGGTTCCACCTGACCAAGCGTTGAGATGTCCATGAGCAAGACTCCTAACCCCAGCTGCTCCCGACGAGCTGGATGGCGCCTTGTATGGCTGACACCGCCGTTGGTGTATGAATGAGTGTGTGAATGGGTGAATGTGAGCCAATATGTAAAGCGCTTTGGTGGCCATTAGGTCTGTGAAAGCGCTATATAAATGCAGTCCATTTACCATTTTACCATTTTTCAAAAATAACAGCTACTTTTTTTCCCAAAATAATCGCAACTTTTTCAAAAAGAATCGCTACTTAAAAAAAAGTCAGATAGACAGGCAGACTAACACAGTCTCATTATATGACGTCTTGGGACGTCTTTTGACCATACGTCAACATCCACCGTTTTAGGGTACCCTTTAACGTCAGTTACTGTACATGATGATCCTGGGACGTCATACAACTGACGCTTTACCTTTAACGTCAGTTAGGTGACGGGGTAGGTTTAGGGGCAGGTTTGGGTCTGGGGTAGGGTTAGGATCCGATAACGTCATCTAACCGACGCTAAAGGGTACCCTAAAACGGCGGATGTTGACGTATGGTCAAAAGACGTCCCAAGACGTCAGTTAAATGACGTCTTAGGATGAGACTGCGCTGGACAGACAGACAGACCTGTAATTTTCAGATAGATTTGTTTGAATTTATGAAATCCATGTCCTTCGAAAAAAAAAATAAATCAGATCGACTGTAAAGGTGGTTCATAAAGCCCCATTCACTCTGCACCGACAGAAGCCAACCATAGCACATCACCTTCAAACACCTATTGAACATGTTGAAAACAAGCACCAATGCCAACTGGGTTAACACACTCATCCGTCAAAACTTGACAAAGTCTATCTGTGCAGTGTGGATCATTGGACAGTGTGGATGAGAAAAAAAAAAAAAACTTTAGAATGTGGGAAAAATTTAATGGAACTTAGTTCATAAGACCTATTTGTTCTGCATGAGGAGAGGTGCTCTCATGTTAAATTTAATTATTTTGTTAAAAAACAAAACAAAAAGAAAGACTAGCAGGGCTGATGTTTTAAATATTGCAAATTTAACCAGTAGTTGCTGGGCAACCATACATCTCATCTATCCCAAAATCACACAATATGCAATTAGCCTTCAGAGACATCATGCATGCAAAGTTCAGTCTTTTTTTCCCTTTTCTTTATTTTTGGTCACTGTTCAGATTGAATAATAATAATAAGCCAAAGCAGAAGCAATTCTCATAAAAATCACTATTTTGAAATCTCATATGAGTGAGGTTTGGTTTTATGCGAAGCAAGTCCGGCTGTTGTTGTGTTCCAGCTGTCACTTCACTGCCTCGGTGTCACACTCTCATTCCCTCAAATCTGTTTCCCTCGCCATTTTTACCGCTTTCTCTTTCAGTCGCCTCCACCTTATGTGCACACACATGTACTCACACAGACATAAAGATACTCCTCGAGTATCCTCGATACTCCAGACAACAGAGGAGCTGACTGACAATGACTTAGAAGCAAAGTCGAGGTGTCCACCGAGGCAGTATGCATTATGGAGGATGTCTCTACAGAGAATGTGAAAGGTAAGGCAGGGGCTGAAAGATACTGGAGAAAGATCCTTTAAGTTTTGGCCTCATTTCATCTCAGTGTGCCGTCATGTCAGCCTGCCAGCCCCTCCGATTCATTATCAGTTCTCTGACAAGCATGTTGAATAATCATGTACAGTAATCCATTATCCCACAGCTATATCTACTGACTGAAAAAGGTTGGTTTGGTTAGAGCTCTTGGAAACAGGAACATGCAAATGTCTTTAAAGCATTCATTTACCTATAAGAGGTAAATAAGGGGATGAGAATCTTTTTTTGTCTCAGTCGCTGATTTTAATTGATTACAATGTCTTATAATGAGAGCTACATGCCTAGCCTTTTGAGGGGAACCCAGCTGCATGGTAGATACTAGATTTGCATCTCCTGAAGGAAATATCAGCACTCGAAAGGCAGCAAAAGAAGTTTTGGGTAGGCTTAGGTTTGGTTAGTTCAACAAATAAACAAGATATATTTGCATAATATAATCTGAAATGGTTCAATTACCATTCAGTATTCAGATATGTTGAATGTGATTTTACCAAGTACAATATGTTTCTGGATCAACACCGTTGTTGATTCTGGAACAACATTCCAGCCAACCAATCAGATTTGAAGGAGAAATGTACAGTTTATGTCTTGCAACCAGTTTTAGGTGCTTCTACATCAGTGTGATTCACTCTGAATTTTGGGATAAGTTGTAGGGTAAGGTTAGGTTTAGGGGTAGGACTACATTTTCTGACAGGAATGTTGTTACGGTATACGTAATTTCAACATTTTCTTGAAACAACTCTAGTCAACCAATTAGATTTGATGGTAAAGTTTAGAGTTGATGAAGACATTCATCAACTCCATTTTTTTTTTTGGCTAAACTTGATTTCCTTTGTGGACTGTGGTTTTCATGGCGAAATATTTATAGGTTATGTAGTGAATATGATATTCTACTTCATTTACATGCCAATAGAATTACTTCTGCAATATTTTATATGTAAACTTGTTTTTTAATATATGGATATGCAATTTATTGAAATGTTTAGGCTATATGAATATATAATTGTCGAAACGAGAGTTTAGCAATTCCAGTGTCACTTCCTCTTACATACCTATGTAATTTTGTAACAAATTTGCATAATGCCAGCCTACGGTCTTCATTTGCTGCCCGTAAACGTCTACTTTGCCCCCTCATACCCCCTCCCCCTCTACACTGTAGTTGTAGCTGAGGATTGATAGAGTTTGGTTTGTGTTATCGACATGTCGAGAAGATGCTGTTTTCAGTGTGTGAATGTGAAATTGCATTGTCCAACTCCATTGACTTGACTTGGACAAAACTATGATAAAACCTGTTGTAAAGCATCTTTTGCAGCGATTGTTGTGTTAACAAAACCTGTTGTAAAGCATCTTTTGCAGCGATTTGTGTGTTAACATATCAGTGAACACCCCAGACCACTCGGTGAGTTTAACGTCTTTGTAAACTAAAGTTTAAAGCGTTTTATGAAGGACTGTGCCAGTGCACCTATGCAACCATTGTGTAGGTGGGGGGTGGAACCACAGAAACCGAAAATTCTCCGGACAGCAACATGTGTCCAAATTTTAATCTTAACCATTTTACTTAATCAGAAACGATGGGCTTTAAGTGTTAAATGCCGAACTTGTCCTTTAAAGTGTTATTTGACCTTGGATGCATGCAAATATATTGTAGGAGACCACCGAAACAAAATTGGGGACCTTTAAAATAGCGCAATGTGGCACTTAAAGATCGGATGCATAAGATGTAATAGGATTACTCATACAGATATCAAGAGATGAGTCGCAGTCCAACTCCTGCTCCATTTAGTTCATCCAGATAATAAATCAACTCTCATGGACGGCCTGAGAGAAACCACAAACACGCCACAGTCCTTTCGGATTTTATGGGATTAGTAATGGAGGGCATGGGGAGAAGTTAATGTGATGGCCGATAAATTGTAAATGAAATGCCACTCAACCCTTTCAAGTCTTTTCCTTATTAGCGACTGCGTTGTCAATTCTCAGTAATGACATTGCCATTGTTTATTTGCAAATTTGATGATTGTGTAGAATGGCCACTTAGTGTTATTTAAAGGAAGCATTCTTTGTAAAGTGTTTAATGGACAGCTAAATGTGTGTGACATTAAAATGCATTCACAAAATCCTGAAAAAGCATCGGTAGCCTTAATAACACTCTAAGGCTAATGGCTTTAACCTAAACAACACACAAATTGCCACTTTTCAGTTTTCAAATCAATACTTCCTTTCAACCAGTGGAAGAAGAGCTGTACTCATGCAGTCACTTAATTATAATATAATACATCAAGCCGTAGAGCTGAGTGTTAGGCTTGTTTATCCACTGCCAATAGTGCATTGAATATTTTGATACAGTAAAACTAAATGTCTTTTTAACATTTTCATTCACAAAGAGGAAAAACAAAAGAAGAACCGTAACCCCCAGTTTCTGATGGAAGCAACCTCTGTAAGAGGTTTCATTCTCTTTTGATTGACAGTATCTACAAATCAGAGCCCAGTGGTTAGTGCACATGCTCCTACTAGCGATACGAGTATTAATATATTTTAATGCTAAAAACTATTAAAATCCCCTGATGTGAATGGCCCTGAACATTTGTTTTTTTTTTTTTTTAAACGCCTGAGCTCTTCTTCTAAAGTTAGACATGCAGTTTAAACTATTGCATTGTCGTATACCCATCTCTGTCTGCTGACATTTGTGACATTTTTACTCATTTGAGGACCTCAATAACAAGTGAGAGTTAGAAAAACAGAGCTTGCGATAGGAACCAGAGCTTGCAATAGGACCTCAATAATAAGTGAGGGTCAGAAAACCAGAGCTTGGCCAATCACGGGGCCTCTCCTTGGGGTGGTCAAGGCTATGTCAGAGTCCACAGTCAAGCCCAAAGCCTCCTGCTGAAGCCAGATCAGAGAAACTCCCTCCACAGGAAGCAGCCAGTGGGGCTCAGACAGCTCTGATGAGAGGAATGGCAGTGGGGAGTCATACTCTGAAGACAAAAGAATGAAAAGTGCAAAGGAAAAAATAAAAGAGAATCTGGCGAAAAGCAGTGGAAACAGAAAAAAAAGTCTGCAGCCTTTTTTGGGATCACTCCTGTTGCCTGTTTTGATCTTAATGTCCATTTCTGATTTAGTTCACCGAGAGGTTAGATTTCTCGAGTTACAACGATCACTTGATATATTCGGTTGGTTTGAAGAATGGTGAATGTTCTCTGTGGTTTCTTGGAGTATGAAGTGACAGAAAAATCTCCTTTTATTTCCTTATGTGTGCCATGTGCAGAATTGCTCCAAGACATAATTAAAAACATTTAATTAGAGGGCTTATGGCTACAGTTTCAACTGAACTCACAATGCAAAACCTATTTAAAATGGTTAGGTCATCAATTATGAACAACATAGGAACCTTTCCAGAATTTTTTTAAACTTCAGATATATTGCAAGATTGGTATTATGTCAGTTGTGAAATCAACCCTTACAGAAAGTGATCAATTATGTAATAACTGATCAAAAATGACATGATACCTTTCAGTAGTTCAACAGTCATAAACAGTCATTTGAGTGTAAAAAGAACCAAAAGACAGAAAACTATGAGGAAATAAATAAACCTGAAATATTGAGTATTTCTGAATATCATTTGCAAGCCGTAGCTCATTTAGCCGGGGAAGGTCAAATGGGCATCAGTTTCTTTCTATCTCTCATTATTGTTGGTATTTGTGAAGCTATAAATACCCATAAAAACTTCTCTGTTAAGTGCAGTTCGAGTGGAAGGAACAAGTTGGCTCAGACAGTACAGATTGTTTTGTAATAAACACAACAATCTTTGGAAGCAAAGCAGTTTTTGACAGTAAACTCTAACCAGGCTCCAACAGACGGAACAATAGATCCCCAATTTACAACTCAGATTGCATGTCCAGGAATGGTATTTGTTTGGCACTGAATTGCGAGGCATCTGTGAATTCAATTGTTTTAGTACTTGCTAATTTCCAATATTATCTGTCACACCTCTCTCACCACACATAAACAGTTTCTAATATCACTCAGTTTCAAAAGCGTGGTAACTCAGAATGTTTCCTGACCTTGATGATGAACAAATGCTGGTTTGTTTTGAGGAGAGTGTGAGAATCTAAAATATTTTTTTTTCTAAGGTTGAAGTTTTATTGCCATTACATGGCGTTATATATGTCATCAAAATGAATAAATACAGTGCAACGTCTGAAAAAATGGTCAAACTCAAACATTGGGTTAAAAAATGTAACCCAATGGCTGGGTTTGTCCATATTTGACCCAAAATTGGGTTAAAACAACCCAGCATTTTTTAGAGTGCAGTCATAGTGATCAATGACAGACATTTTCATTAACAGACATCACTTAACACATAATTCTTCAACTTAATTATTTACTGTGCTTTTCGTACATTTATAAAATTTTCCCATATCCCGGAGGAGGAGTCGTGTTTTGCTTATGCTTTACAAAAGCACACTCACTCTTGCAGTGTTGCCATGCCCACTTATTATAAGCGTTTTTGGGCTTGATGTTTAAGCTTGGCTCATAAAGCAATCTAGTTTATGCAGTAATTAAAGACCCCATGACCTAGAAGTTGGAACCGACTTAAGTGTTGTGACATATTTCTAAAGCCCGGAACACACCAAGCCAACGCCGAATAACTAGCGCTGATGAAAGCCAACTGTGTTTTCGCCTCTTGTCCGCTCTCGTCAAGGTAAAAAGCTGCACTTGACCACACCGAGAGAAGTACAGCCGACTGTCAGCTAGAATGTGCATTCTGCACCTGCGTTTAATGAGCCAACTCTCTATTTCTGCAGATATATTAGTCTATAATCGTCATTCAAAAAGGAAAACCGACGCTGCCGGCTGTTGATACACATACCGTAAACAATGCAGCTTGAGTGCTTACCGTTTTGAATATCAATCCTGCTAAACATTTTCTTTATTCCACTCCACTCATGTTAATATAGAAATATTCGCCAAGTAACACTCAGGTAAGAAGACGTAACATAAGAACAGCCTTCTATCTTTACTGTTTTGACTTTTTTGCTTGCTGTTTGGCTTTTAATCTCGTGCACTGACTCTTTCACTAAGCTGAACAGCCAATCAGAGTTCTCTCTTTCCCCAACGGCCCGACGCCGATTCATCATGTCGAATCGGGCGAAACAAAGCCGACGAGGACTATTTTCAGCCAACGGCAAGGAACCGTGCGTATCACACCGAGGAAACTTAGTTGGCCGATGCTCAATATCTGCCAGACGGCCGACCGTCGGCTTGGTGTGTTCCGGGCTTAAGTGAATCAAAATATTGAATAGAGGTTGGGGTTTTAATTAACGCACCTCCTCCCCATTCCTCGCTCATAGACTGACGGTTGGAGGGGAGTGGTTGAGCATATTCAACCCAAGCCGTCTAACTGACGTCATCAGAGAAGGAATGCCACAGTACATGGATTAATTGTTCACCACCACAAGACTAATGAGGTCAATTTTAATTTCATGACATCTTTTTTGATCTTATTTTCAGCATGAAGTATTTAATTTAGTTTGGAAAATGTATTTGGAAATATTTTAGTTGGAGGATCAAAAATAGACAATGTAACTGGCAATATTGTGTCTATATTTTATGTTGCCCAATATTTTCTCTTTTTTGTTTAATTGTTGTATAAAAGCAATATCACACTTTGCGGCTCTTGCTCGTGATATAACTTAAATATTACATGTAATATGCTACTGTAATGTACTGTAAATACAATGCCGGTTACTGTAAACTATTATTGTTCAAACGTCTTTAGATTGTTCTAATTGGAAGATGGGACTGACCACCGTTTGGTGCCTCTTGATTCTGCTAAATAGAGATCTAATTTAGGAGCTGGCTGCTCTGAACACCCGGTGCGCAGAAATGCAGACGCTTAGAAACGGTGTTGGTGTCCTCTGGCCCTCTTTAAAGGGCAATCCATAATTGCTACAACTGACAGGCCGTTAGTGGCATAAGAATTGAAAATGCCTTTATACAATAACCATGCTTACATAACCCTCTGCAGAGACCACAGCTATTGCAAATGTAAAGGATTTTCTCCATTTGTGTATATTCCACTGACATCTGCATTCTCAGCGCTTCTTTAGTAACAATAAGCCCTGCTCACAATGTTTTTGACAGCCCTGTTGCAAATTGACCTAGTTCTGGATGGATAACAACTGTGTGTCCTTGCCTTGGTTTTGACACATTTCCATCAGAAGAGGAGGGTAAATAATTTATTTTAATCCTTTCCACATGTGTCTGAAACTTTCTTGAACAACAAATATTGCGATTTGGAAAAAAAAATAAAATTATATATTCATATATATATATATATATATATATATATATATATATTTCTTTTTTTTCTTGAACAACAAATATTGCGATCTGAGAAAAAAATATATATATATCAAAGTAAAACTTAACCTTTGGCATTCACAAAAATTAAAGACTCGTAACTCCAAAACTATAGCAAGGATAGTCAAAAGAAAAGTAACATTTCATAGAAAACTTTTTGCTTTAAAAAAAAAAATACATACAGTATATTTGGCCGAGTGGCGCAATGCATTGTTCTAAAATCTTTTTTTTTCTCCAAGTGGATATCTGTCTTTTTAACCAAGTCATACACAAAAGTAAAGACTCGTAACTCCAAAACCATAGCAAGGCTAGTCACAAGATAAGTAACATTTGATAGAAAACTTTAAGCATTTTTAGAAAAAAAATACATACATCTGGCCGAGTGGCGCAATGCATTGTTCAAAAATCGTTTTTTCCCCAAGTGAATATCTTTTTAACCCAGTACATGGGTAGTAAGCTTTACCCAATAAATTGGGATAAAATAACTAATTTGTTGGGTTAATAATTATAATTTGTTGGGGCAAATAAGCTTTTCCTGCAAGCCTTTCCTGTTGAATCAACTGTGCCATGACAAAAAATATAATTAATTATCCAAGTTGTGAGCTTGCAGCTAGAATTAAACATGATGGGATAAAAAGTGTATTGCAAAACATGGTGAGAAAACACGTCTTTGTAGTTGTCCTTGCAGGTTTCACGCAAAAACAACCACAAATAAAACCCAACTAGTGTAGTCCACTCTGACAAGCTTTTTTATGCAATCAACAATATACCCTGCAGTGTGTCCTGTTTCATGAATAACTGACTCTTATCAGCAGGGATCTTTTTAGTGAATTAAAATTATATCTTTCAAACAGAATAGTGCGTTTCACAAGCAAATGTCTCAATGAACTGTTCAAAAAGACTAATCGTGAGGTACCGGTTTGTGTTAATTGGCACTTTTCAGCGTGGATTATTTTTTGAATCCTTTACAATGTGATACAGGCTTTGCAAAAACACTTTATTTAAAATATTATGCAATTGAAACTATATTCGGCACAGTTTATTAATTATAGTGTCAGAGAGAGTCATGAAATATGGTTTATCTAAAAAAAATTATGACATGATCCCTTTACTAAAGGCTTAAAGTCACCATGAAATCAACACTGGCAATGTTTAATGGAAGATAGCAATATTTCTTATAAATGATTTATTTGTGGCGTGAACATATTTTTTCTTAATTCATGTGCCCTCTCTTCTCTGATTTCATGTTTACTGGCTTGAGGACGGGACAACCTGTCACTCGCATGAGATCACAGCTACAGCAAACACAATGATTCAACAATTCCAATCAATTCCTGAAGGACAAAATCAAGTCATACATTTTTTCTTATTCGAGAAACCATTTCACTCAGATATACGTCACTATAGGAAAAGAAAAGCTTTGGTTTGGCTTTGGTATTAGAAGTGTGCTCAAGACTACTTTTCATTCTTGTTTACACAGTCTCTGCCCACAGCCCAGGAGATTGTGGGCTTTCTTGTTTTCTGTGGTATCACACCTGCCTTTTAGCCAGATAAGCTAATGACTGCTGCTCACTACAGCGATAGCACAGCAGAGCTGGAGTTCTGACATCTATGGATCAGATACGCTGTAAGCAAAAGAGTGTTCATGCCTCACCTTTTCATGTGTGATTAGGCACAATGCATCTTTGGTTTCATAATTTCACAGATTAATAAAGAATTTTCCTTTTCTAAAATCATCCCATTATAGTACCAAACGACTGATCCTTCCCAAAACTATTTTATTGCAGTTTTTTTGTGGGCCTGTTCAAACACTGTCCATCAGCAGATTTGAACTTAAACATTATACAAGAAGATCATGTGGCAGATTTAATTTTGATTTATGCATTACAAAGATAATATTATTAACTGGGGATGTTTATGTGGATGCTTCAAGCAACTGTTCACCTCTGGATTTCTGGTGCTCAGGAGAAAATGGCAGTTTGATGGATGGAGTTCATAATTGACTTCATCCACTAAGAGCGCTTCTAATTATTATTATTTTTTTTCACAACCAGAACAGATGGGGGTACATGATAAATTGAATATATTTTTTCACTGTAGTGAGGTCTTCTTATGAAATCAGATTTTATGCAGTTAGACTATTTAACTATGATGATACATTAAAACATTCTCTCATATTTATATAAAAAAAATACTTTTGTAAATTAATTAGGAAAATAATTGAATGTATATTACTGAGGTGCTTTAAGGTAATTTGAAAACTGTAAACTGCTGTGCTATTATAGATGCACGTGCTTATATTTCAGCTTAGGTTTAAGTGGTCCACTTGTATTCATCAATTTCGGTCATTAGGGCCTTATTCAGCATTGCATTAGAGACATTTATCACTCCAACTGTGCAAAACGATATCCAGTGAAAGAGACAACAAGCACTTTGAGAGCAAATATGTCTTGTCATGGAAAAACATGGGGAAACAAGCCTGAATTCTGCTATTAAAGGTAGGGAACACACTTATCCAGGTTGAAAAGCATATAGTTATAAGCATCAAATCACTGGCTTGAATTGACGAAAAGGTCTTACCCCCTATAGCATAAAGGCCACTTCCTAAATAATGACCGAGCATTAAGAGTAGACGTGGCTATTTTGTCCATGTGGCGCCACTTGGGTCTATACAGTATGTGAATCAGCTCAGATATCAATAAAGTTAGACAGACATAATGCTATATACTTTTCTAGATTACTGACTAATATTTCAATTCAAGACAATTACAACATGTTACTGTCTATACAAATTCAAAAATCATTTTAGAGATGTCCATGTTCAGACAAACATGTTGAAAACACTTTCATACTGTTCTTATAGGACATTAACAAGTGGGCAGGTTTAAGTTCACTCTGAACTGAATATAACTGATTTAGAGCAGGGATGGGTAACTTCAGGGTAACTTCCATTGTCCTTCAGAGTTTACCAAAAACACTGAACAAGCTAATCAAGGTGTTCAGGATTACTAGTAAAGTTACAGTCAGGAGATTTTTTCCAGGTTAGAGCTAAACTCTGTAGGACAGTAGACCTCCTGGACCGACGTTGCCCATCTCTGATTTAGAGTAACACGGGGCTGCTGGGAGATCCATTGTTTCACCTTTTATAGTTTAATGTGCTCATCTGATGTCTTGATGTGATGCATGATGCCCTTACCTACACAGTTGAGGAGATATGGTCGACAGAGCAATAGCGCGCCTTGCCCGTAGGACAGCTATATCAATTTCCTGCAATTGAGTCAAATGCTTGTGTTTGCGCTCCCATCAGCACAAATAAGGAGCTATTGGGGGATGGTCGAGGAGTTTCGATTTCCTGCGGCTGCCGACCGCCTGGGCGTTTGTCACTGTTTCTGCTGCTGGCAAGGAGAGTTGCTGTGCTGATGCGTTGGGAGGGTAACAGATGGGGTTTCTAATGTCATGAAGCAGCTGCTTGTTGGCCAAAGTTAATGATGATGGGCATGTGCATCTGTAGCAAACGCTGAGCTAGCTTACAAGTGAACATTGCAGTTTCACAAGGAAATGAGACGGAGGGAGGCAACTGTTACCTGCTACAAACATGCTGCCTGTGTTCATTAGCTAATCTGCTTCTGCTAGGTTAGGATACGGTGGATATGAGGAAATGAAGGTCACATTATTGCATTGCCACCATATGGAAAGTTTTTCTTGAAATTTTTTTTCCAGGTCAGCAGTTCTGACTAACCTACCTGCCAATGATGATTAAATGAAATGCTAAACTGTTTAAAAGCTTCTGTTTTTTTTTTTTTTTCCTTTTTAGTAAATTAATAACTCTATTAAGGAAGGATACTGTACATTAAATTGGTCAAAATTGACAGTAAAGACATTTATATTGTTAATATATATAGATTAAATGCTGTTCTTCCATCAAAGAATCTTAAAAAAAAGATCACGTTTCCATAGAAAATTTTAACCAGCAGAACTTTTTTTACAACATTGACAATAATAATTGACAATAATAACTTTTTTCAGCATTGACAAAAAAATCATGTTGCTCTTCATATGAACCCTGTTATGGGTTTGAATCAGACTGATTTGTTGCAATTTAACACTTTATTCACAGAGACTACAAAGCTATAATTTCAACAGAGCTTTTTTAGACTGTCAAGTGGAATACTAATGTTGTACACACAAATACTAATGCTGAATAAAATCAATTAGCAGCTGTAGTGTTCAACCTCTTTGTTAACTAAACAATCTTGTGGATAATTGAAACAAACATAACTTCTCTTTTTCCAGAGCTGCTAACTGTTTACATTACTGACGTCTGTAGAGTTTACATTATCAGCTCATTAGCCCTGATCACATGGAGGCCAATATTAAATGCAAAGCAAAGATCAATTAAGAAAACAAGGATAATGCTGAACTAACATTGACAGCAGTGGATACTAGAGGAAATACTGGTTCATGAAGTTTATTTATTCTTTATTTAGAAGTACTGTAGTAAACTTGGCCTCATGGTCAACGTGGTCAAGTTTTGGATGAATACGAGGGCTTGGAGCCAGAGGGCATTTTGGGCGAATAAGTTCTTTATATCAAAATAAAGGTCTCAATGAGCTCTATCCAATGGTGCCAAAAATACATATCTGAGATCAAATTATATTGAATAAAGCAACAAAGTGGCGTATTGGACATATTTGAATTTTTGTTTTTTGAAAATGTTTTAGAACATGTTCATTGTGTTAATATGCCATACATTTTAAACTCAATACTCATGTAAGTATGCCTGTGGTTGCAATGTCTGTTGTTTAAGGTTAATAATACAGGCAATTGAAGCGTGGTCAAAATTTTGTTTTGTCTCTCCTGTAAAGTTTGTTAAAAGCCACTTACGCCCTTCTGGCTCCAAGCCCTCGATTATATATATATATATATATATATATATATATATATATATATATATATATATATATAGTATTCGTCCAAAACTTGTCCAAATGTTGTCCAAACTTTACAAATTGAATTATACGAACAAACAATTTTACATTCAACAATGTTTTGCCAGTTCGCATCATGTATCGCAGGTTGAATAATTAAGTATCAAAATAACGTAGTATCGCTCTGTATCGCTCAGGCAATATTCTGATGGATTGGAAACCCAAAGTTTTTTTGTGTGTGTGTGTGTGTTTGAGAAAGGTTTTTCTCAAATTTCACCAAAAATACAGTAAAAATAAACAGAGCCATTCCAAGAGGGTCCTCTCACCATCGGTGTTCGAGCCCTAACTATCCTAACTGACCATCGCTACCTGCGTTCGCTTCGCAGATCACCCCAAGTTCAACGAGAATCTGCGTAGCTCAAGATGGCGCTAGTCAATGTGCGCTCCTTGGTCAACAAAACTTTCATCTGCAATGACTTCATCACTTCAAATGATCTGGAATCCTTTCTCTGAACTTGTGCCTCCTAACTTTGAATTTTTTAATACCCCTCGTCATACGGGGCGAGGAAGAGGCCTCGTGACGGTTTTTAAATAAACTGCAATTCAGACTACTGACCACTGCCAGTACTGGCTTTGAGTTTCAGCTGATTAATTTGAATTCGACAAATTGTGTACTGATTATTTTAATTTACAGACCACCGGCATCGAACAATAATTTTATTGAAGAATTTGCTGCATTTTGGGGGGAAATTCTAACTAAATATGATTGTATTTTAATATCAGGTGACTTTTATACATTATACATGTCTGCTGTGCAGCTAATGCCTTAGCAAATAATTTTTTTTTAAACCTTATATCCTTAATATGTTTTACTTATTTGAAAGTAAAACATATTAAGGGTTTAATTCAAACAACCCCCCAAAAATATGATTATCGTCTATGAAATAATATGGATGTTTAAATGAAGTATATTCAGTCTTGGCAAGCAGTGTGCTTCTTACAGAGGTCAATCCACAGTGAATTACATTTCCTGCTCTCCTGATGTCAGACTGTTTCTTTCTATTACAATGTCTGTCTGAGAGCAGCATGATTTAATAAACAGTCATTTTATTTCATCTCTCTGTCTAGCAATCTCCTGATGAGAAGCCTCAAGGAGTAGCCTACATTAAGTCTCCTGGATCCATTTAAATGATTTGCATATGAAAGATGTGTTGAAAACTGATTCGGCCGTTCCAATCAAGCAAGCTTACACACGAGACGATCTGTCTAGCCTATATAATGCTCTTCATCCTATTGTGCTTCTCCGGCACAATGATTGATGTTATTATTATCACCATAGTCATTTTATTTAAAGTCTGATAGAAACTCGAAGCGTATGAACAGACGTGCTGTCTATACGCGGCGTTCAAATATTCGTCTAATTCACGGCAAACGAAAATGTCAGCAGCTAGTCTTCTAAAAAAATTTGCTGAGCTGAAATATTTTTTTGTCAGAAGCTCAGATGTTGAATGCACATTGATTAGCTGCATCTTACCTATAATGCAGATTTGATGTGCAACTGAAAGGATCCAGACACAATGAGGAAAGGGAATTTTAGCAGCGGGTTTCTCATTGGTGCCTTCGTCAAAACTGAAAATGGATATGTGCTTCTCCACTTTAATGCTTGCTACATCTCAAAAGGGTCTCTTTTTTTTTTCTCTGCGCGACCGCGCTTCAATATTTTGACTTCATGGTCAATTTTTTTTCCAGTTCCTTCCGGCTCATTGTCACTTCTGAGACAGACTGAGCAGAGGGGGTCCATTACAAAGAGAAGCAATCTTCATGAAGACAGGTCCACGGATGAACTATAAGGGACGGCTTATCTTTCCCGATTGACCGTGAGAACTTAAAATGGTGAGAGAAATACCATCCTTTTATTAAAAAACTGGATGTGGGAGAAGGAGAGTTTAGGAGAAAGACAAACATGCTTTAAACAGCTATTGAAATAGGTATTGTGGTTCACTATCACATAAGCCTCCAGCAGAAAAACTAATATCAGGGCTAGTTGTCACACCTTTTGCAGATAATTTTTCTCTGAGAAGTTTTACTTAAGTCAATATCTGCATATGCACATAACTTAAAGTTTTGGCTACAAATAACAAAATCTTGAACAACTATTGTTGTCCTTGAAAAAAGAATAGATCCAGTTCAATGAATGCATGTTGACATGGGGTCATTTAACAGCCTTTCTAACTAAATGTAAATAATGATGAAACATTTATATTTTTATAATGCATGTGTGTGTGCACAACAACTAGGCAAGCAAAAAAAAATCATTTTTAGAGTTAAAGATTAGTTTGAAGGATATACAGTAAGTTGCAGAAATGGATCTAACTTAAGAGGATTTTAAAGTACTAAAGTAGGGTTTTTTTGCTGGAGAAAACACATTTATGTGATTGGACTTTAGACTCTAAATTGCATAGCCACAGTCTCCACTATATCTATACAAAATGAAAAGCATGTGATTGGTCAGCCGTTTTCCACTGAATGAAACAAAAGACCTTGGGCCCTATTTTAACGATCTGAAACGCAAGTGTCAAAGCGCATGGCGCAAGTAACTTTGTGGGCGGGTCCCGGCGCTGTTGCTATTTTCCCGGCGGGATAAATGCCTCTTGCGCCTGGCGCAAATCTAAAAGAGGTTGGTCTGAAGTAGCTTCATTATTCATAGTGTGGTTTGGGCGTAACGTGAAATAAACCAATCCGAGCGCCATCCAACATACCCTTTAAGAACAGGTGCGCATGTTGCATGACGGATTGTTATTATAACGGCGGGTTTACCAGGCGCGCGCCAGGAGCGTTCACAGCCGATGAGACCGACGTTCTTGTCAGGACAGTGAAAGACAGAAGTGACGTTGTATAGGGATGGGAGAAACTCTTGCACATCAGCGTCGGTTAAACATTATAGCCTATACGTATGTTTCTTGCCACTATTGGGCAAACAGGTCTGATCCTTAGTACTACAATAGCCTTAAGAAATGGGTATTTCAGTTTTTTCATCTTCATGTAAACCAAAATGATTTCCCTCATGTGTTAATATTTTTCCTTGTTATAATGTATGATTTGCAAAAATAAAAACTACTGCATCTATGTTGATGAGAGAATCAGTATATGCGCGTTGTGTAGGCCTACCCGCTATATTATGGCCAAGCATGCGCGCTTAAAATAGCATTATGAACAACACGCAACGCGCCACTGACTTTAGACCAGGTTTTTTATGGTCAGTGGCGCAATTGTGTTCTGGAAGTGTAAAATAGCACCAGGGAATGTTTGCGCCGAAACACGCCTCCTTTTTGCGCCGATCCGCCCAGGGAGCGCAAGTTCATTTCCTAGTTTACCGACGTGCGTCTGTGGAGGGGAAAATCCCGCTTTGCGCGCGTGCAAAATAGGAATGAGACATGCGTTTGTGTATAAAGTCATTTGCGCCGGGTGCAAGATAGGGCCCCTTATAATCTGTCCACCATGTTTGCTAAGGGCGTGCTCACACTTAGCATTTTTAGTTTGATTAAAACAAATTCTGGTGTGATTGCTCTGTTAGAGCGGTTCATTTTAATGAGAAAGCTGCATCCTAGCGCTGGTGCGCACCAAACAAGCAGGCCGAGACCGAACTCTGGTGCGGTTCGAATGAAATATGAACACAACACGGACCAAAGACATTTAAACAAACCAAAAACGGGACATTATGTCACAAGAATCAACCCTAAAAAGGACAGAATTCTAGAGCTGTTTTTTCTCATCATAGCTACGATGTTGCCCTTCACAGTTCGCTACAGATATCAGAACCGAGTGTCCTCGCAGCAGATCTTCATTTGTGTGTGTGATGGAGGATTCATGCCGCTGTTTTGACTTTGACATCATATGCACGTACAACGAGTGCATTTAGGCTATCCCAGTACACAGCATCGTTTTGGATGTTCATAAATTCTGTCGCGAAATGTAAGTTATAAAATAAACCAATCAGGTTCTGATTGATATCCCCATGCCTTTAGGTTTGGTGTTAAAATGCCAATGTGAACGCTAAGTGGACATGAACTTTTTGTTTTGGTCCGGATTAAACGTACCAAGCGAGCCAAACTACAAGACTGTGAACACACCGTAAGGGATTTGCTAATCATTAGAAGCTTTCCAATGACAGGCCAAAACACATAAGATGAGAAAACAGGTGAAAAAAAAAGTTTCTGTTTCATATCCATAACACTTTTTTCCATGACTGACACTTTTATGATGGATCACAAGGAGCACTGTTCATATATTCATTATTGCACATCTCCGAGCTATAATTCAATCCATGAACAAATACACAAAGCACACTGACAGTGGAAACAAACGACTTTTCCCCAAATGATCTAATTTCATTCTTCCATTATTACAACGCGAGCACAGGAGGAGCCGAGCGTGGAAAGCCATGCCAGAATCATTGGAAAAATCGGTAGTAAGACTGTCAAGCTGTTGTGACAGAGTAAGACGCGCAGAAGGGCCTGTGCAATCACAGGACCATCCACCCGTGCAATTTCCTCCAGAGCTCTGTCAGAGCTCAGAAATCACACAGCCGAGCTGGGTCTGCGCTCCACGCTGGGATACTGAGTACTCACAAATAAGCCACCGCCGCACGCCACGGAATCAGTCCTTCCTATTCATCTCCATATTTGAGCCACTGCGATCAGCCCTGCAGTCGAATGCCTATCAGCTGATCTAGCAGGGTTTGAATCTAACATTTACAGTGTGGGGCTGCTTGTCTATGTGATGCACACACTCTGTAAACATATGAGTTCATCAAACTGAAATATCATTTTGGACATAGCCAATATCCAGAGTCTCTCGGTTAAATCAAATCTTTTTTTTTTTGCAGGTGCTGATTTTTTTTCATGTTTTGAGAGGTTTGCTGACATTACTGGCAAACTTTACTTTGATGTAAGTCTAATAATCATTTCACAAGAAAGTATGTTGCAAGAAGCACATATATTGCATACCACTATTATAGATATTTAACTAGTGCCCCAAATTTTTTGAGGGCTCTCAAAAGCATAAAAAAATGGTTCACTTTCTCCATAGTATAAATCTTCTGGGTATCTGAATAATCGATGGACAGCATTGTACTCTCTGTTGTCCTCAGCATTCAGAATGGCCTATGTAACTTTTGGCCCTCAGTTTAAAAAAAAAAAATAATAATAAAATAAAACTGCATTCATTTTGTGTAAAACACAAAGTTGTGCTTCGTCTCTGCCTGAGTGTGTGGACGAATAGGTCTTTTCTCATAACTAAATAAAGAGAGATTATCTTACATTGTATCTTACATGTGGCTACGTTCAAGACTCATTTAAAAACATATCTATTTAACATGTATTTTGGACAATGTGACCATGTGTCCTTATCTGATTGTATTGTGTGTGCGGGTGTGTAAATCTATTGTAATATCCAATGTAAAGTGACCTAGAGCTACGGGATGGCGCTATATAAATAAAACTTCTTCTTCTTCCTTTTCTATATGACAAGGCATGCACAGGCGAGAAACGCAATTTCCCACAAAATCCATCTAGACGGAGCAACTTTTCTCCATCTATGGATATAATAACTAGACACCCATGAGCGAGAAATGTACGCAATTTCCGCCTGGTCTAACATATAAGCGTTTATAATAGCCTTACATAAAAAGTGTACCTTTAAGGATATATTGATTTAGATAAAATTGAGTATTTCTTGCATTGGATAGATAGAGAGAATAACCGACCCTGAACAGAAGTGTTCCAGGGCGTTATTTTATTGTGATTAATATTTTTGTAGTTTGACCATTCTACAAAAAAAAAAAAAGTTGAATTGTCAGAGTTTGAGTTAAGTTTGTCTGAAGGTTGCTTTTATTTACTCGGTTGAGTTAGTTCACACAGCGGCCTGTCTTGTGTTGAACAATAGTGTTTTCTAGGCCACTGGAGTCTTCAGTGTGTGGGAGTTTACATCATTGCAATTGGATTTGTCAAAAGAACTATTCATTTGTTTTAGGTGTAAAACTTCAAATGAACAAACAATTGCACCTTCATCATGACCATGAGAGCAGACGTGGTGTCTATATCTCTCTTTACATCCAAACCTTTTTTTTTTGACCTTAATGTCTTTCTGTGGTGTACTGAACACAAACCCTATGAATAATAAAACACACTTTTGGATAGTGGCAAGGTCATTTGGAGACTATGGCGTGAGTTATACAGGAGAATAAAAGCAAGCCGATTTAACTGTTCTGTTAACCATTATTCCAATGGGACTTGTTGTTCCACAGTTCCCGTCTTGCTTGAGTGGGTTCACATAAGGGCCAGAATAGGAAATGTAAGTGTCTGAGCAAGAGTGGATTAAAAAATGGTCCTCCAGAACAAAAGGGAAGATGTTTAAATGCATTACCAATCTACGTCTGGTGAGAATATCCTGAGAGGACACTTCTGCAAACATCAAAAAAGTAAATAAAGGGGCTCATGTGTTATCATTTAGTTGAGAAACCAGCTGTGCCTTCTTTCCCTCTCACTCTTTTTTTTTAACAGTGTAATTTCTCAAAGCGGTGTCATTCAAACCAGTGTCTTCAATTTAGCTAGACCATGAGAAAGGCTGGAAATTTCCTACACGGAGCAATGCGTTACATTTTAATAGAGCAACACCTGCGAGGGCAAGGGAATAATGGCCCTCTTGAAATAAATTAGAGGGGCTTTATTGAGACCTGTCATGGGCCAGACAATGGCTCCCTGTGCCCAGAGAGCTCTTGTGTGCAAGCCGGAGAATTCGTTTAAAAAGCTTGGAAACCCTATTCCTTCACTTCCTTAATTTCTTTCTTCTGACAATCTTGCTACTTCCACCCTGGACTTAATTACCTTTTCATTTTTCATTTGCCTCCAGAGTTGCCTCAAGCTTCAATTTGCTCTTTTTGGAAGAAATGTGGAGGAAAAATAGAACACCTAAAGTGAATGTTTAATAGTCTTATGTAATATTACTTTGTGCATACCATATTGCATTGTGGGGTGCACGACTGGCAATATGTGTTGCAAATTTTTTTTTAAAGGAAATATTTATCATTCATCATCATGTCATTCCAAACCACATTTTTTCTTCAACATAACCTTTTTCATACAATTACAATGAACGGTGGCTGAAGCTTTCTAGATTCAGAAAGTCTGACAAAAGTATTCTGATTCATACAGTAGATTTGAGAAATAGACAGACATTTGAACATGTGGGTAACCTAAAACTTTAAGAAAAATTAAATAAAAACATTTTGTGCAAGAACAGACAGTACCTGCCAGACTATGGGACGTGATCTAAATTTAGTTTTACCAATGCAAGTCTGTTATTCAGATGTATCCAAATATTTTCACATATCTTTTTTTGGTATTTGGGTCAGTACTGCATTTTAATGTCATATTTAGTTATATCCTTAAAAAATAGTTCAAAGATATCCTCACAAACATGCACATTTGAGGAAAGAACGATTCACAGTGCCATTAATCATTTGATAGGAGTTAACCATATGCCACTTAGAGGATTTACTGTTATTTGAGACAATTAGATTCATCTGCTGTCTAGGCCCAGGTTGATCGGATACTAGCCAGACTTTGTAGAGGGAAAACACAACCGAGTTTGTGCTATTATTAGAATAACACCCCAGACCCACAGGTATTTCACAAATATCTCTCTCATCAAAGATCTTAAGCAGTTAATCAAAAGCCACCAATGGTTTCCCTAATGCATTCAGCTGTATTTAGCACTTCTGAAATTACTCTCACACCTGACAAGTACACACATGCAGGGCTGATCTGGTCATCATGTTAAGCTCTCCAGAGAGAGGATGATTTTAAACACTTTTATTATCATCAGTTTTTATAGTGCAACGAAGCTTACATTTGTCAATCAGTGCCTTAAGAGCCATGCAAAGCCTGATGCTGTGTGGTAAATAAATGAATTAGCATGTTCCATCTTGAGCAAAACAATGAGTTAATTAAATTATTCACTTCATACTGTCAGTCGGCAGCATAACAAATTAAAATTGTCCAGTGTGATTAAATGGGGTGATTGTCTTGTAATTATTCTTAATAATTAGTACTGCTGAGTTAAAGCATATTATAATGTCGAAGGGCAGGATGTATGAATCAAAATCAGAATTAACATTTTAATTATATAGAGTAAAAGTCCATTTTTTAAACAACTCGAATGCTGGACATATTCATGTTGCGAACATACTGTACGAATGCATCTATCCATCATTTACATCTATCTGTCCGTCCGTCCACCTATCTATCACAATCTCATCAGCATAAAAATATAAAGTCCCCCATGATGCACAAAGGACTGAGGATCTTTGTAATAGGGAATCATTTGGGACATGGCCTCAACATCTCTAAATGAAATGATTCACCCAGATTGTCCCAGCAAACCCCCATGGAAAGGACACATCCAGCTCTGAGTTCCTCCCTTTGGAAGCTGTCTTGTCTTCTCAATGAAATAATAAAGCCCTATGAGATGTGTTATTTCTGGAGAGCAGATCTTTGTAAATGAATGTGGGGGTCTATATTCAAGGTCTGTATTGACCTGAAATCTTCCTGACATCATAGAGTGGAAGGGAAAAGAAGAGCTGATGAATTGGCTGGGGGTACAGAGATTTGAGTCGGAGCCCAAGGGCCGGGCAATGCCCTCAGGATTGACACTTTCGGAGACGTCCATGTCACCTTAACAGAAGTGAGACTCATTTCACAGCTTCAATTTATTTCACTCTGAAAAGTTGAAAATTGTGCTAGTCAATAGACACGCATACACATTTACACCATGTGCACAGTGCCAAAAGTGTACTTTTAATTCCTAAAAGCATCAAACCATAACTTACTTCAGTTTGATCTACAGCTGCTTTGACAAGT
The DNA here is from genome assembly GCA_038021265.1 of Cyprinella venusta. Lineage (NCBI taxonomy): Eukaryota > Metazoa > Chordata > Actinopteri > Cypriniformes > Leuciscidae > Cyprinella > Cyprinella venusta. Next base: position 16,290,549 of record CM075875.1, read on the forward strand.
CTATATACCAGCCCAGAAGCATATGCAACTGAATTACTAACCTTTGTCACATACTTTCCTTTCATCAAAGTCAGTAAATAAGTCGATTGAAAGAAAAGCGAGAGGGTAAACTCATTATAAATCTTGACAGGCCGATTTTTACTCTCAACAATTCTTAAAACTGAGAAATTTTAATCAAAGCAGTTCAATGCCTGTGCAGCTCTTGGTTATTAAAATCTGATGTGACAGGAGTTTTCTTCTTTTTTTTTTTTTCAGGTGCATGCTGATAATTAGATTGAGAAAATCAGACAGAGGTCTACTCAGCAAAGATTGTCCATTTCCTCTTGTGGTGTAATTTAAACATGAGATAGATGAACTGATTTGAGGGGTCAGGTCGATGACCGTACACAGCCATTAAGAATCTCCTTCTTCGTGATATTTACCACAAAATGACAAGATCAATTTACACTCACTTTAACACAGTAGATAAGAGCGATCAATCACAAACCGTAGGCCTCTGGTACTAATTTTATATCTCGGGGATAACTTTGACGGAGGCTTCTTAGGATTCCATGGACATTCACATTATATCAGTTGATTTGAATGCAGTTCAGGTACTTGCGACACTGCATAATTCACTTTGGATTGAGTTCTCTGAAAAAGATCAGTTGGGCAGAATTGTAATGATTCTTTAGAGAGGTGTTTAAACAGGAATCAATGAAGGTGTCTCGGTGCTGGTTTGAGTGTGGTAACTCCCTTTTCCTTGAAATGTGAAAAGCCTGTGGTTCTTGGGTCTGTGAGAAGATGGTCATAATTTCATATAGTACATGTTCATTTGGGATGTATTGGATTTGAGTGGAAGTGCTATTGAAATATTAACCAAATAGTGTGCAGTTTTTCCAGCATGGCTCTTAGGATGGCTCTTAAAGGGTTAGTTTGAAACCCCAAAAATTAAAATGATGTAATTAATGACTCATTAATGACCTCTTTGGTCCGCAATGTATTTTACTTTTTATAAAATATTTTATATACTATAAAATAAATTATGCAAAGCTATGAATATATTTATATAACAGTAACAAAATAAATACAATCTCACCTTCATTGTTATACAATATTGTTAAAAAATGCAAAGACAATACTTTTATTCATCAAGGATACATTAAATTGATCAAAAGTGAAGCAAAAACAGTATAGGCATTTATAATATTACAAAAGGTTTGGATGTCAAATAAATTCTGAAGTTATTTTTCAAAGAATCCTGAAAAGAAAGTTTCATAGTTTCCACAAAAATATTCAACATTGGTAATAATAATAATAATAATACATCTTTTTTGAGCACCAAATCAGCATTTAGAGATTTTAAATGTTTTTATCCATAAAATAGTCTACTGCACAAAGCAATCTCATAACATCCTGCATGCAAAGACTAATAAACCCCAGGTAAACCCAGAGCTGAAGACAGAGTGAGCATTCTCTCTTGCCCTCTTGCTGTCCATCAGGCAGGTTAAAGCATTTGAGTGGACTGGATCAGAGAGAAAGAGACACCACTGGCCCTGACCCTGTCTGCCTTTAAGATTAAAACTCCATGCAGTGTGTGTCAATCAGGCCAATTGTACTGGCCAGCTAGTGCTGACGGACTGAAAGTGTACGGCAGAGGAGATGATACACATTGCTCGGCTCCCACTGAGAACGGCTTGTGAATGGATGGAAGTGATTTTTCTTTTTTCTTCGGAGTTGTCCGAAGTATAAAATATAAAATCATTGGTTACCCATAAGCCAATCACATAACACAATCACCTCTCTCCAACGTAAGCATCACCTCTATTCAAATTGTTTAACAAACCCTCTTCTTATTCGGCTTCAATTTGCAAATGCCCGTTATATTCCAATGCATTCTCATCCTAGGGCGTCATCAAACTGTCGCTTTTGACCAGTCGTCAACATCTGACGCACATGGCATCCTTTAGTGTCAGTTAGATGACGCGGGTTTAGGTCTGGGGTAGGGTTAGGGTTAGACTACTAGGAGGCGCGTCTCATATTGACGCTAAAGGGTGCCATGTGTGTCGGATGTTGACGCATGGTCAAAAGCGTCAGTTAGATGACGCCATAGGATGAGAACTGGCTGAATATTCTCCACAACAGAGCGAATTATATCCAATATCTCCATATCCACAGTCATTTTCGATTTCCCTAACCTAAAATACAATCTTAAACTCGCCGCTTTTGTCACGGCTCTCAGCCAGCCCTCTGTTCGTTGATTGGCCGGTTGTTTTCAGGCCGGAGGAAAACGGAGAGATAAGTCGCTATCTCAGACTGAGTACAGAAGCAAACTAAAATTGAGCGGAAGTACGAAGTCTGGCATAGTCAGGCTACCGAAACGTAAGCTACTCAATATTTTTATTTAGAAGGGATCATGTATACAGTATATATGGTGTGAGGACCCTGTTGGAATTGCTCCATTTTTTTATTGCTGTGATGCAAAGCTGAAATTTCAGCATCATTACTCCAATCTACAGTGTCACATGACCCTTCAGATATCATTAATATTTTTTTCATGATTTTCACAGTCAAATTTGAAGGATCACAAGTGAGTGTAGTATCGTGTGACAGTGGGAAGGTTAAAAACCTTTAAACCTACCTTGACTTTTGACTACTTAGTGACTTCTTTAAAATAAAAAGTCATGTTTTAAAGTGAAACAGAGAAAAGAACCAAAGTAAATCTCTACAATGTAAAGTGAGAATGAATGCAGAAGGGCACAGACTGCAAATGCTAATGACACAGCACATGTACAACTAAGGGAACAATTAAGCATAGATTTAAAATGCCAAGGAAGTAATCGTGCAATTACCGAATATTTATGGCTGAGAATGAGAAAAGTAAAAGAAGAATAACCTGAACGAACAGCGTATTTTTTCATTTGATCCCTTCTTTCACTGGTTAATTTCTTCATATATTATGGCCATCCTTTCTCAGAGTAAAGGCCACAGTCAAGGGGGTCAATATATTTTTAGTACATCAACAACAATAGCCCACAAAGCCAGGAGAGCTGAGCAATTAGAGGTTTTGGCTGGGATCCTGACTCCCATGCTTGGTCAACCTGCCATCGCTTCAACGTGGGGGCCTTCTGAATCACTGACATTCACATAGCAGCTGTTATTGCTCCTGACTGGGCTGTTTCATGTTTGATATTGAATCACGCAGGTCATTTATACCTCCACAATACTGGCTGGGGTTCAAGTTTAACACAGCTGAACCTAAACTGTTTTACTGTAAAGACTCAGGATTGTGGGGTGACACATGCCTTTGGTGTGAGAGACCCGGGTTCGAATCCACTGTGAGACACCAATGTGTCCCTGAGCAAAACACTTAGGCCCCGTCCACACTACTGCGTTTTCATTTAAAAACGGAGAATTAAAACAAACACGATCTCCGTCCACACCAGCGTTTTATCTGCGTATTAGAATTGATCTCCGTCCACAATAGAACAACTGAAAACGCGGATCACTTGACCATTCTCCAACACTGGGCATGCGCGTGCCGGTGTAAACGGAGGCTGACGAATCAGGGAAGGACACGTCATGACTGATGACACCCAATCATAGAGCCGAGCGTGAGCCTCTGCTTCAGCGTTTATAAAGAAACGGTCTTCGTTCTCCGTTTTAGGTCTTCGTTTTTTTCCGTTTTAGTCTGGACTTGAGGTGCAAACGTAGCAAAAGGTCTCTGTTTTTAAACGAAAACGCAGTAGTGTGGACGGGGCCTTAACCCCTAGTGCTCCAGAGGTGTGCGATCTCTGACTTTGGAAGTCACTTTGGATAAAAGCGTCGGCTAAATGAATAAATGTAAATGATTTAATAAAGTATTGTGTACAGCAGTTAGGTTCATGTTCAAAAAAGGTGCACAAGGAAAGAGAGCCCAATAGTTCCATCAAGTTGAAATAGCCTGTCAAAAAAAGATAGCCAGAATTTTATTGAAGCAATATTCCAGTCTTGTTTACCACAGCGAACACGGAAAGCCAGGAACCCATGAGGCAAAGTTTGCTAAAGCAAGACCTGAACATATACACTAACAGTACAAGTCACTGCACACACCTAAAATAACAAGCCTTATATTACATTTTCCAGCCAGTGGTTTTGGACGTATGCTATTTGTTTTCTCACAAAAAAAATACAAAGCTGCGCTTTTCTCTTGGAAAGGTCCAATCTCTTGATCTGCGTGAATAAAGGTCACTTGTAAGCCTGACAGTCATTTGATACATGAGTGCTATAATTAGCATATCAAGGGACATTAAGCTCTTCATTAACTGTGCCTTGAACAGCAATTAGCACATATGAGAGCAATTAAATTCACATATTTACTTTAACATTTGAAGGCAGGTATTAGTCACCATGAAATATTCATCTGGAGAATAACTACCAAAAAAAAAAACCCTAAAGTATTTACCCCTATTTAATAGATTAGTTACTCTAAAAATTTCCAAACCCAAACCTTATGCTGTCTCGTCTACGTCAGCAGCGTCACTGAACAAGGATTGACAACAGAGTCGGAAGACAATACAATTCTGAATAAAGTCGTGGTTTTTGTTATTTTTTGGACCAAAATGTATTTTTGATGCTTCGAAACATTCTAACTAACCCACTGATGTCACATGGACTACTTTGATGATGTCTTTATTTCCTTTCTGGACAAGGACAGTATATCCAATGCATTCTCATCCTAGGGCATCATATAGTGACGCTTTTGACATTTCGTCTAAATCCAACATACATGGCACCCTTTAACGTCAGTTAGATGACGCTCATCCTAGGGCGTCATCTAACTGACGCTTTTCACCATACGTCAACATCCAACGCACATAGACACAACCTGTGTCTCCAATCCCGTGTCTCCAGTCCAGTGTCCTAATTATTGATCTAGTGGCTCGGATCTTGCGTTGGCTGAGGCAGCGCATAGATTTAAAGGGGTCATGAATTGGCTTTTAAAATTTTATTATAATGTTGTCTTAGGTCAACTTATGACGTTCGCTTGGCTTTTGCATTCAAACACATCAAAATGAATAAGTAATAGGCTATTTTGTACCCAAGTTGTGAGCCTTCCTGAAAAACGGTCGGCTACGTGCCTAAAATTCCAACTAGTACAGCTCGATCTACAGTCCTTCAGGCATTCCATCCTCCACCTCATGTGTCGGTAGAAGAAGAGAAGCTTCATTTGCTCTGCCCCGTCAGAGCTTTGAGTGTGTACCTTGAGAGGTCCTCTTCTTGGAGAAGGCCGGACCAATTATTAGTGTGTTTTGGGTCACCCAAGAAGGGGCTCCCGGCATCCAAGCAAACTATTAGTAATTGGATTGTTCAGGCTATTACCTCAGCTTACAAGGTGCGCGATGTGCCTTCACCTTTAGCTGTTAGGGCTCATTCTACTTGAAGCATGGCTTCCTCTAGGGCCCTCCTTTCAGGAGTGCCCCTACAGGAGATCTATGAGGCAGCTGGCTGGGCTACCCCACACACTTTTATTAGGTTCTACAGTCTTCACCTTCCTAGTGTGCCTGGCGCACACATACTTAGTCCTCGCTGAGTGCCTAAAACAGTTTCACTCCGGGACGGGCCTATTTGGTGCGTGGCCTAGTGGGCACTCGTTCCCCAAAGAGTCGAATTCTCGACGCAGTATAGAGTTCCCCGAAAGGGAAAGTCTCGGGTTATGACTATAACCCTTGTTTCCTGAGAAGGGAACGAGCCTCTTGCTTCATCGCAAGGCTGGTATGTGTTGTGACAGCGTCACTTTTATACTTCCGGGTATGCCGTCACATGTTACGTCACGACGCAACACTAATCAGGATTTGATTAGTTTCATTCATACTTCAGAGGTGCACGCTTAGGGAGCGTCCCCAAAGAGTCGAATTCTCAACGCAGTGTCTCGTTCCCTTCTCAGGGAACAAGGGTTATAGTCATAACCCGAGACGTTTTGCCGGTTATGGAGTTCTAATGACTGTGTTCAACAATAACAGTCACACCCCTAGTTCTGCTGTACTGTCATCATCGTGTAAAGCCCGCCCCAATGTTTCTGATTGGTGCCGCGATTTCGACGGATTGGAAATGGGTTTGATTGAGCTCTTTGCCAGACTAACTTGCTGAGCAAATCTAAATTTGCCGGAAGTTGTCTGGGTTTTCCCTGGCTACTTCCCCTCCCCTTCTTCAGAAAATAAAAGGACATCACAGACAAAGTATTTTGATAATAAATATCACCATGAACTGCTGTTGTATGCAAAATAGCAATAGCTGTTCTCTTCCTTGCTCACTCACTCTTACCTCTGATTTAGGATCACATTCAATGCATTTGTTGCACACATTCATGCACCATTATCCAGTGTAACGGCAATAACATAGCATGTCAGATTGAGCACTATCGTCTTTCATTGTGACTTTATCTGTCAGTATTTTCAGTACTCTCTGAGAGCTCTGATTGGTGATGGGGCAATGCATCATGGGGTGTGAGAAAAGGACTCAGTTTATCAGTCACCCCTTAGATAAAGACAGAAAATCCATGACAAAGTACTCCACAGCAAGCAAACACAGACCTCAACCGTAGACCTGATAATCTCGCAAGACTGACAGCGCCAAGAATCACACATTTTCATTCTCTTTGGTTCCCTCTCTTCCCCCACGATCCCTCACACTGGGGATCTGACAAAAGAGAAACGAGAGATAGACACAGCTTTTCAGGCCTTTTTTGATAGTGTCAGTCCATCTTTTGGCAAAGTCACATTTCCTTTTTTTCCCATTACTGCAGAGGACTAACCTAATTCTCTTCTGAAAAGGTCACTTATCGAAGGGTACAACATCCATCACTCTGAGTAAAGTCATTACAGTGACTTCATTTTCCTGATCTAATCCATCGCTGAGGTTTTCAACCATAATGATCGTTTCATGTCTGGATATAAATATTTTTTACTGTACATCAGAAAATGTATTATCTGAAAAGCAGGATTAATGGATGCCCTCATAACATTTATTAAAAAAAGAAAAAAAAATGTAACCCTCATGTTATGTTATGCTCAGCTTGACAATTTTCCTAGAGACCCAAATGCTGTTCAATGTGGTAAAATAACAATAGTAATTTTAAATTTTAAATTTATATTTTCCCTTCACATTCTTTTAATAAGTTCCTCTGACCTAATCAAAACCCAGCAGACAGACATTATTGGAGCCTTAACCCTGTTTTATCACAAATTTAAGTCTTCTGTGCTTCTCAGAAATGTTTTGACGGTTGAAGCATGGTATTAAATTCACTTTAGAATCCTTTCTCATAAGATTAGGCAAAGTCAAGTGTCTCAGACCCCAAACAGAACACGAGGGTTAAACTAATTTCATAACGTTTGGCATCTAATGTATGCTTAACTTCTAGAAAACTTTACATGTTTACTTTTTGTAAGCGAGACTGTCAAATGAAAATGTCCGTGCACATGCCAGACATTGAACGTCCTCCTGACCATTCAAATGTGCATTATTTAACCTCTTTTGGTGATGGATTGCAAGCATTTCTGAGAGACTATTGACAGGGCACGTGACGTATGAATCCTTTAAAGGGCACAATTTGATATGATGTGCACAGAACAAGAGTGATAAACAACAACAGACACTCAGAAAAACATCTTGACCTAGATAAACAGAATAAATCAAACTGCTTGACACTAATTGTATATCCATTGGGCACACATGCATATTTCTACAGAGATACTAGATCAACATTTGGAACGTTCTTCTGTAACGCGATGGAATATGTGGCTGACAAGTTGAAAAATGGAAGTGTATCCAAATGGTAATCTTGGAGATTTGGGGAAAAGAGAGTTTGGGAATTGACTTTTTGCAGTCCATTTTTTCTAATCAGATACATCAGTGTCCACCTGTTTTTTTAGAGGATATGCAAAAGCGGTGTCTTGTGGCTCATGTAAAAAATGGTTACATGTAAAATTTGATGCAAATGTAAGCTGTTCTACTTTAGAGTGTGACTAGGGAAAATTTTGGAAACATGAATGATTTTTTTAAAACTGATTCAACACCCAAACCTCCAAAACATTGGAATTTGGAGATTTTTTTGGTGTATACTGATAATAATTTACTTCTGGAAATACATATTATCATTCCCTGAACACCAGCCTGGACATGGCTCGTCTGTGGGCTGGTTTTAAAGGGGTTTTGGACACTTTTCAGATGTTCAGATGGAACTGGCCACCCAAATAAGTAATAGTTTTTTTACTCTGAACCAGACTCAGATTTTTTTTATTAAATATACCATATTGTGTGTGTGTGTGTGTGTGTGTGTGTGTGTGTGTGTGTGTGTGTGTGTGTGTGTGTGTGTGTGTGTGTGTGTGTGTGTGTGTGTGCGTGTGTGTGTGTGTGTGTGTGTGTGTGTGTGTGGTCATTGTTGCTTATTGCTTATTGTAGGAAAACAATTCACTTGCACTAAAAGAGTGGGAGTATGCAAATGCACAGAGTGGGTATATTTTTGATTGTCCAGGAAAATATTGTGTAGTTTTTTTGTTTGTTTTTTTGTCTTGCCAAATAGGCTGCTGAAATTCATGACATCTAAGCTGATTTGGCAAGCTCATTCTCCTTGCAGCAGATGACTGTACTTAGCTCAGTAAATTATGCATGCATTATTCATATAATAATGCACCCTTTAAATATTCAGATTTTAGAAGGGGAAACATAAAAGATGTGGTAAAACCAACCCGATCTCACGGGAATTCGTACGAATTTTACGAGGTGGCTTATTCGTAACAATTCGAACGACCTCACTCGTACGAATTAGTACGATTTTTGTGAAATTGTACATATTTTATGAATTGGCCAATTCGTATGAATTCATACGATTGACCTACCCCTAACCCCGCCCCTAAACATAACCGTCACGTGGGTTTAGGCAATTCGTACGAATTCGTACGAGTGAGGTCGTATGAATTAGTACGAATTAGCCACCTTTGAATCACTCGTACGAATTCGTACGAATTGGTCGTGAGATAGGGTAGGGTAAAACCATCTCTGTGGCCCCTATTTTAACAATCTAAGCGCATGGACTTCAGCAAACGGCTCACGTGCTCTTAGGGCGTGTCCGAATCCACTTTTTAACGATGGGAAAACTGGTTGGCGTGCCCAGCGCATGGTCTAAAAGTTTTGTGCCTATTCTCATAATGAGTAATGGGTGTGTTTTGGGAGTAACATTCAATAAACCAATTAGAGTTTCATCTCCCAATTCCTTGCTGAGCTTGCGTCATGGCGGCTTGCTATGTACATGGTGGAATTTGCGAGCGGAAAGACTAAACGCTTCTCCAGAGAGGAAATGGATCTGCTCGTGCGTGAGGTTAAAGCGTGTGAGCAGAACATCTATTGGACAAGTCGGATTCCACCATATCTTTATGTACACAATAACAATCTTTTACATTGTAATCCTTTTATTTTTAATATTTGGCTAGTTTGTGTGCTACTGTGCTACTGTATTGTTTTGTTGGTCAGTGGCAAAGTCTTTTTTATTTGCCTCAAAATAGCAACAAGCCTGAACACACCTCGATTTCAGACCAGCACGTCCATGGGCACACAAATAGGCGCAAATGTATTTGCTATTTAAACAACGTGGCGCAGGATGTCAAAAAGATAACTAGCAAAAAAAAAAAAAAATCTTCCTAAATCTTCATCTGTCCAAGTGCATTGTATGTTTCTGCATAGATCAGTTTCAAAAATATTCTCCTTCTCTATCGCCCTCTGTCATGCACACAACCGCACACACCAGCGACCTGCCTCCCAGATGTTGTACTGATGTCATGCAAGGTAGGTGTTCCAGGTATCTTGTTGGGGGTCCAGCCCGACTGGTTTATCACTGATACTTCTGGTTCCAAATGATGCTTTAGCCTTGTGCTTCCATTTATCATCTGCCCCCAGGCAGCACACAGCTGAGCCAGGAGAGATAGGCAGTTTATTTTTCATAGTTATTTATTCCGTGTTGTCTCTGCCTTTGTGAGAGTGTCTATGTATTAGGGTTGTTGTTGGCAGGTAAGGCAGGGAAAGGTTACCGAGCATGTGATGATAAAAATGATTACTAATTCATAGTATTTCTAATCCTATATTATTTCACGGTCACCATGATTTTGGCAAGTAAGGCATGTTCCTGGATCAACATATGTTGGTGATCCTGGATCAACATTCATGTCCCAAATTGTAGTCCTTACCCAATCCCTACCCCTAAACCTAACCCTACTCATAACTTTTCCCTAAAATCAGAGGGTAATGATAGGTGAATGACACTGATGTTTAAGTACTTCACCCTGATTCTAAGCCTAAACTTGGTATAAACTGTAAAATCATCCCTCAAATTTGAGTGGTTGATTGGAAAGGGGTTCCAGGATCAACAATCCTGTTGATCTGGGAACATGTGGTACTTGGGGAAATCACGTTCACCCCCTTACACACACACACATACTTCACCTGAATATTTTGCTGACCTCGAATCCTGGACTGAATCTCCTTAGGAGTAGAATCACGTTTGCTTCTTTGCACAGCCTGATCACTCCATGTATACAAAAAAGAAGACAAAAGCACTGCAATAAATTACACAGTGACAAGGAATCAGCAAATAAATCACCTTGGGGTGGCCTGTGTACAGAGAGTGTGATTCATTTTCCTCTCTAGAGGCGAGAACACTTTAGCAGGAACCTTCAGCACTGGAGGATGAATTGTGTCTGTTAAAATGTTGTTTGCTGGATTAAAATTTAATGTCTGCATTATCAATAAAGAACAATCTTTTTTGTTACATGGTTTGCGTTATGGTACAGATGGCTTATAGGTTTCAATGCCTGAGCATGACAACATTTATAAAATAGAAATACTCCTAAGCATTTGAAAAAAAATGCTATGTGCACTTCCTTTTGCATGAAAGTGCAGAGGGTGTTTCAAAACACGAGCCAGAATATTGTTGTTGTTTTTTAGTTGCATTTTTGGAATGTGACAGTGATAAACAACCTGTTCTTCTTCATTCAGAAAAGAATTCTGGTACTTCTTACTGTATTTACTCACCATGTACTCTATACTGCCTACTGTTTATTAAAAACACGATTTAGAATGCAGCAATAAACAATGAAAAAATACATATAGTATTTTTTTTTGTTTAGAGGGTGTGCATTATATATATATATATATATAATATATATATATATATATATTTATATATATATATATATATATATAAATTTATATATAAATAAATGTGGTCTGTTTGACTACATATACATATATATATATATAGTTGTCACACTGGAAATACACAATTATGTAAAATGCATTGCTTTATGGGATTCAGTATCCCTTGCAGACACCATGGTTATACTGCACATTTTGGCAAATATAATAAGTCATCTGTGAATTCCATGCATACAGATTTTTTTTTATTTTTATATAGTAGCTAGTAGGTCATTCTGAACAGCCATGTTTCACATTTGTTGCACCAGTATTTTGAATGAAGCTGCACATGTACAGTATGTTCTCGTTTGCAGTCTAAAATTCATGCATCTGTTTTGCACTCGCTATTTCATATCTGGACCTTTCCTCACTGTCAGACTGTCAGGAAGTGCATTAGATGCTCTTTTCCATCCTCGTCTCTGTGTGATGTGTGGCGATCTAATAGCACCTGAATGCAGTTTCGCTGTGTTCACTTGACTAAGGAAGAAGCCTTTAGACATCTCCCATCCAAGACTGAGAGCTCCGTGGGTGAGAGAGGTGGATGGGCCTGGAAACATGGCAGCCTGTGATCTCTTCAAAATTACTTTGCCCACTTCAGACTGCCCCAGCTTTCATATATTCCCCCTATAGAGTGCAGCGATCCACAGATGCTTCAAACTGATATGTTGCTGATTGGTTTATTTCACTCCCAGAGACCATGTTCGGATAAATATGTCTGATTTGATGAAAGGAAAAAAAATGCATTGACGGACGTCTCTCCAGTATAGCGATGATTTTGTTGTTTATGGTCTAGCTGGATTTAATCAGGCCTAATTAATTGACTTGCCTTGAATAAAGAGGAATAATTATGAGCTGCATGGCAAAGAGCAGTGAGACCACACACAAAACAAATTGCTGTGTTATTAACGTTACCCTTATGCGTTTGTTATGCTCCACGTCCCCTTGTGTCTCCGAAGGTGTTCTTGCAACTCTCTCTTTTAATTTCAAGTAAAGCACTTGACCGTAACTCTATATGACTTTGTAATAGACTATTGTTTATTATGTTTCCAAGGCACTGATGGGTTACTCTAATACCTTGATCAGCTCTACTCTAATACCTTGATCCTTGATCAGCATTCCTGTCCCAAAATGTAGTCCTTACCAAATTCCTACCCCTAAACCTAACCCTACCTATAACTATTCCCTAAAATCAGAGGGTTATGATAGGTAACACTGATGTTTAAGTACTTCACCCTGGTTCTAAGCCTAAACTTAATTAGTTTAAACTGTAAACTTGTCACTCAAATCTGATTGGTTGATTGGAAAGATGTTCCAGGATCAGCAAAGCTGTTGATCCAGGAACATGTGGTACTTGGTGAAATGACGTTCACCATGTGGGTCTGTGTGTGTGTGTGTGTGTGTGTGTGTGTATATTTGACAAATGGCACAGTGCAGATACTGGCATTCAGAATCACAGATTATTCTTTTTGAAGGTATGACCAACATAAGAATTTTCACCGGAAAATGTCACCTGAACTAGTAAGAAACATCCACTTTTGTTCTGGTTCTGACATTGCAGTAAATCACGCTGATTAAATCTAACAATCGCTTATAAGTTACCATATCACGCAAAACCGTACAAATTATACTTTGTTCTCAAACTGTTAATGTAAACAACGTAGGCATTGCGTGACTACATATAACATCCTTCTGATATGTATCCTTTTTTCTGTAGCCACTCCGAAGTCAGAACAAAGTCTTTTGCATTTTACAGTAGTTGAATCAATTGTCACTGGTGATTGCCGTTTGAACCTTTTTGGATCCGCCATCACATTGCTAAGTTTAATTACATCAAGTGCTGTGAGAAAAGGCTATAAATCTCCACCTCCAACATCCTCACACGCAATATAGCCTACTAACCGAGACTCCTTCTGTGTAGAGATGTGACGTAATGACGCAAAGACATGCTCGAATCTCCCGGGAAATCGATTACTGGAATTAAAAACATTATTACAAGCTTACCGCTTTGAATCGAGCTAAGGCAAGCAGAGAGTTTTGAACACTATCGGTTATGTATTTTCTCAAATATGTATTTTGGATATTTCTTAACCCAAAAAAATGCTACAGACTACAGCTTTAAGCAAAAAACAAAGCCAGAGCAACTTTTACAGCACAGTACAATACCAGCACAGTTAGTGCCCGGGACAACGGAATTGCAGGTGATTTGCGAGTTCAGTTTCACCCCTAAATGTGGTGTATGTGTGTTTGCATGTAAGGAGGGGGAGTACATTTCCTTGACATTTCGCTCGCTTGAATATAAATAGATTGCTTCAGCTCTGCTCTGTGGAATCCTGTCAGGACGCACTGCCTGGAAACACCGGCTTTGGCAACTGATGATTCCTCACTGTGCCAGTTGCTTCAACCACCCTTATCATCCGCCTGGCAAAGTGCTGTAACTTGCCCTCGCTGCCTACATGCCCACCCGCACCTACTGAGATAATGTGATAGTTGTCAGCCACAGCAAGCCCAACTCTTTTTGGCAACCAAAAAGCAAGAAGAGTGCTTAAGAACGTGCACATCTACAGAATCCAGAAAACAGAGACATTCACAAAGCTCAGAGATGATGTTTGGCCAGTGATGTGCAGGTACTTGTGTAGATATTAACATACAAATGTGCTTCTTCTGTGAAATCACTGTGGATTCATTTAAGGTTGAGAATGCGATCTGATCATTCAGTTGTTTGTGATATTTGTAATGGTTGAGTTTCGCAGTGAGAAAAAAACAGAAAATCTGATTAGCCAAATCAGTCAACAGTGAAATTAGTAAGACACCAGAGGGGTGTGTCTGATACAATGGTAGATCTGCATTTAACAAACAATGAGCTCACTCTGTTGATTCATTGTTTTTTGTTGTAACATGTGAGTTGTATTCATATGCTTTGTAATGACACTCTCCAGTTAGCCTGTGTCGGCTAAAAAAAAAAAAAAAGCAATTCAGAGTGTTAACAAATAAGTATCTGCCAAAACTTTACTTAACCAAATTAAGTCAAACAGAGAAAATTATGTGGTAGCCCTACCCGATCTCACGACCAATTCGTACGAATTCGTACGAGTGATTCAAAAGTGGCTAATTCGTACTAATTCATACGACCTCACTCGTACGAATTCGTTCGAATTGCCTAAACCCACGTGACGGTTATGTTTAGGGGCGGGGTTAGGGGTAGGTCAATCGTATGAATTCATACGAATTGGACAATTCGTAAAATATGTACGATTTAACAAAAATCGTACTAATTCGTACGAGTGAGGTCGTTCGAATTGTTACGAATTAGCCACCTCGTAAAATTCGTACGAATTCCCGTGAGATCGGGTTGGGTAGCCTGTTCGACGGGTTGGTGATTCCTGTAACGTTACTGTTTTACGGTCAATGACAAGAGTACTAATCAGCAGTCTCACAAACGTAACCAGCACATTTATCCCCACATAGCAAAGCCATAACACAGTGAGGTAGAAGAACTAATGGTGTGTTCACACCGAACGCGAATAGAACATCAAATACGCATCTATCGTGTCTGGTTAGACGCTTGAATCTTCCGCTCTAGTTCAAATTTTTCAACTTGCGCGGAAGACGTTTGCAGCAAATCCATCGCCCAATTTGCGTCATTTGTGACTGGCGCCAATGATGCATCTATTTACATCTTTGCATTGACTTTGTATGTAATCTACTCGCACAAATAATTAAATTCGCGTTCGGTGCGAACACACCATAAGTTACATGAAAAAAATCCAACATATTTTACACCACTGACAAGGGAAAAGCTTTCTGCTGCTTCTCTTTCAAGGTAGTGACGAAACACGCTCTGTTGCGCTGTTTGTTCGCGTTCGGCTACGATAGAAACATGACGTCACAGAATGTCGACCTTCATAGAAGGGGGTGCCTGCGGTTATTTAGATATAAATGTCTCTTTCTAAGGTAATAAAACATTACGGTTTATTAAGTAAGTTCTTTATACACCACTGAAAACATAGTTATTGATGTCATTTTGCTTTTCTGTTAATAGATACTCAAAATTATTACACATTGCACCTTTAAAATGAATAATTTTATCCAGCAAGGATGTGTTAAATTGAAAAAAAGTGATGGTAAAGATTTATATTTTGAATAAATCCTGTTCTTTTTAACTTTCTATTTACCAATAAATCCTGAAAAAAGTATCATAGTTTGTTTCCAACATTCACATTGATAATAATTGAGTATCGAATCAGCATATTAGAACGATTTCTGAAGAAGAATCATGTGACACTGGAGACTGGAGTAATGATGCTGAAAATATAGCTTTGCATCACAGAAATAAATTATATTTTAAAGTATATTTAAAAAAGAAACCATTATTTTAAATTGCAGTAATATTTCACAATAATACTGCTTTTACTGTATGTTTGATCAAAAATATTAAAAATAGTAATGTTTCCAAACTTTAGACCAGTACTGTACATACATACATACATACAATTACATAAAAATATACTATTTAAAAAAATGTGACTTTATATTCCACAATATTTAAGATTTAAGATAGAATTGCACTGGTTCTGTACAATACAATTAGAACAAGCAAGCAAACAAATAAATATCCCACAAAAACCATATCTTTACATAAATATGGGTAACTAAAAAATTATTTAGCAATTTTAAATCTCACAATATTAATTAGAATATTAAAACGTAAGCAAGTAATTTATAGAACTGGCATCGATTCATTATCAGAAAAATGCTAATTGTTTTGCATGTCTACATTTTGAAGTGGCCAGTTTCACTCGATAGGCCCTTTTAGGATCATGTCTTCAGGAAACAACAGCTTCTGATAGTGAACTTTTGTAAATTTGATGAAAATGGAGCTCTAAATTCTCGTTACACAATTGGTAAGCACAGTCATCTCTCTTGTCCCAGCAGCACAAATTAATTCTGACTGAATCTTAATTAACAAATCAGTCTTGGTTTTATTTGAATATGCATGTCCTGAGCATAGAGGACATCTGAGAGAAAGACAATAAAGCACGGGACAGAAGAAAGTTTACCGTGACAGTTCAGCAAACAGAGAGGGAATTGTTAAATGGCTATAGAGGGCAAAAATCAGCTGAACAACAACCTTGCAAGCCAGCCACTATTTGTTAGCCATATTGTAAATGTTTGAGTAAAAATTACATAAATGTATGCAAATAGGAATGGTAACAAAGCAGCATGAGACAGAGAAAGTGAATATAAATGGGACTGCTTTCTAGATAACCTAAAATGGGAGCTTGGAAAAATGAAGACGTATAAATCAATTGTGGAACTTGTCACAAAAGTTATCTCCTTCAAGCTGCTCTAAGTATGTGTATGTGTTAAAGCAAGGCAGGAAAATTTCCCTGTCCTCTTCCATGAGGATATTTTATCAATCTGTATTCATGGCCCACGACTTCATAAGCAAAGGATAGAAAGGAGTAACCTTGACCTTTCCACAAGTCCTCAAAATGAAGAGAAAGATCGCCATTAACCGCTAGTCATCTACTCGCATTTCTTACAGCTGTTTTTTGTCATTTCAAATAATGAGATGGAACAGGCAGTGCCAGAGATGCGGTCCCAGTCGTGGCTGACCATCGCATGTGCCCTTGAACCCAGCTGGACCTCCCAAGAAACACAGCAACTCATTATTCTGTCAGATGTCACATCGAGCCATGCAAGAGTGTCAGTAAACCGCTTCCAAACGGAGATGGAGTTTTCACATTGTTTAGCGGGATCCCAGAATAGAAGCCATATTTCAAAGCGCAGACTTTCACAACAGTGTTCAGTTAGTGTGTTCACCACGTCGTAACTTTTTAGTGTGCACCTCATTATTAGTGATTTTACCGCTAGGCTGTTGAAACACAAAGGAGGGAAGTGCGGGGACAGTGTCATGTTGCTTCAGTTGATCAAATGGTTAGTAAAGATAAATACGGGCTCAAGTAAATCCTTTTTTTTTCTTTCGCATTTTCTTCAGACTAGAGAACAGAGTTGAAAAGAGCAACTGGGGCACAATAAAGCAATGGAGCAAGAAACTCCCCCAGCTCCTAGCATGAACGATGCAATAAAAGTCTGATTATTATTTAGAGAGAATATTGCCTCAATAAAACAGCAATTCCAGGCAGGATTCACAGGACATGGCACCAAGGTCTCGCTGTGCAGTCATATTTGGACGGATTTCTGTGGTAGAAAGTAGAAAATGAAACCATTAATGACCAGAAATATGAATAGAAATATCAGCTTCATATCTGTTTGGAGCTGCTCCTTTGATTGGATTTTATTAGACAAAAAAGTAGTAAAATGCACTCATTTGTCTTGGATTACACAACTTCCTTCCATTGTGGTCCTTGATGTAAAGCACAAACTTCACTCACACTTGCATACTGTTATAAATACAAAAAATACATGAAGTTTCCACATTTCCACTATCACAATTAAACATCCACACAATACACTATACAAATTTATATAAAACATGTAATGAGACTTTGCCTATTATTATAAACATGTCTCTCATATATGTCTTAAAATATGAATTAGCTCTTTTATTGATTATCTTTATTGATTATGTTTTAGTTTAAAACGTGTTGCTCTGCTTTTTAGGTAACCAATTAAGATGTCAAAAATGGGACAGAACAACACGTTTTTGAAATTTCGGTAACACGAGACAGATCACACATCTAAGAAATACATGCATACTCAAAATTACATTGCACTAAACATGATGCAAGTAATTTTACATATGGTTTACCCATAAAACTAACATTGGCCTATCTAGCAAAAAATGTTGTTCTAGCATCAACCTTACTTAAAATTTTCATAGCCATACTTGGACCACCTAAATCATTTTCAAGGACATCCGAGATAATTAACAGTAGTTACTTTTTATATTACACAATCCCCTTCCTTCATAGACTTGTTAGGAACCTTGTTCGGTTTGCATTTAGTTTGTTAGTATTTAGTATTACTTTCTTAGTTTGAAGCAAAACTAAGAAAGGAGACCGGACGGTAATTTTCAGGATTATATCCATTTCCTTTTTTGTGTAATGGAATGACCTTGACTATCTTCATATGAAAGTGCATTAGTGCATCAGATCATCTTAGGATGGTTTCTCTGATCTGTTCTGTGATAGACGAGGGTTTGGAGCTGAAGCATTGTAGTGGATATTCAGCGCAGCATTCGAGTCATGACCCAGGATGAGGATAGATAGTGGCATTGGCCAGGCCTCATCCATTCACTCAGGGGGCTGCTGGGCTGGGAAATGGCAGCCTATGACAATATCTCTATTAGGAATGATGGAAAGCATGTCAGCAAGCCTTTATTAACAGCCCTTGCTAGCCTGCACCAGACCTGCTGCTATTTGAGTAATGCCACTCAGCAGTGCGCCCCAGACCTTTAATGTACACCCACATCCCACTGCTGTAATTTCCTGAGAGGGTAGGTCGTTAGTTTTGATTTGTATCAAAATATATTAATAAATTATTCTTTCA
Organism: Cyprinella venusta; assembly: GCA_038021265.1. Taxonomy (NCBI): domain Eukaryota; kingdom Metazoa; phylum Chordata; class Actinopteri; order Cypriniformes; family Leuciscidae; genus Cyprinella; species Cyprinella venusta. The sequence goes on from CM075875.1 coordinate 16,309,263, forward strand.
ATTACCTGTGGCCTTCAACATGGAGAAGCCAAGCCAGGGAACATTTTTCACATCAGGGTTGCAAACCAGAACAAGTTTGGAGTTTACAATCAACCTCAACTGAAAAAAAAAATATTTAAATTCACCCACTGAAGCCATGAAGAATGAGAGAACCATTAAGAGAGACAAAAAGAGAAAGAGTTGAGAAAGAAATGAAGAGCCTACTATTTTAGCGAGCAATCTATTTCTGAATATATAACTATAAAATGCGACAAACAAGCAAAAAGCAACTGGATCAAGAAACTGATGATGAATAATATTAAATTTGCTCTAAAAGCAAATAGAGGTATCAATAATAGGTATCAAGAATTGATAAACAACAGTTGATAAAATAAGCATTTTTTTTCCAGCAGATGAGTCTTATTGAAGTGTTAAAAAGTTGTTTTCCAACTGGATCATTTATAACGAACCAGTTCGCTAAAATGAATCACACTTCCAAACTTGACACATAAAAGGAAGAGAAGCCTTTTTTGGAGAGAGAGTTTGATAATTGCCTCAGTTATTCTGAGCAATATGGCATTAAATAAAAAAGGTAGCATTTCATCATGCAACGACCACAACATACCGGAAAAACTGCACTAGTCTGAAAACACCACTGTCACACTTAAAAAAAAAGTAAAATGTACCAAAAAAGTTAAAAATCTACTTACAGTCTCCATCCATCCATCCATCCATCCATCCATCCATCCATCCATCCATCCATCCATCTATCCATCCATCCATCCATCCATCCATCCATCCATCCATCCATCCATCCATCCATCCATCCATCCATCCATCCATCCATCCATCCATCCATCCATCCATCCATCCATCCATCCATCCATCCATCCATCCATCCATCCATCCATCCATCCATCCAAACAGTAAAAAAACTGTATTTTTTTCAATTCACAGAAATTACATCCTTCAGCTTTAAAGCTGCAGTCCGTAGTTTTTCCTCTTTGTCTGCATCTCAGTTTGAAATCTGCAATTGCAGTAATTCGCAGAATTATCAACTTTATGTGAGTTGTCACGACATGGCATAGCACGGATGAACACAATGTTCAAAACATTATTACAATCTTATCGCTTTGAATAGAGTTAAGGTAAGGAGATAGTTTTAAACACTCTCTGGTTATGTATTTTCTCAAATATGTATTTTGGATAATTTTTAACCCAAAAAAACCTACGGACTGCAGCTTTAAGAATAGCCAGTTTCTTCAGTAGGGCACAGAAAACAGACTGACACGCAGGAAGACAGCACTAGATTGTAACTTTTTGTGTTCATTGAGTTTGCAATCCCTGACAACAAACTTTAGCAATCCTTGCTTCTTCTCAGAAGGTACAGATTCACAAGTGATTGATTACCTGCTGCCCTGAGCTGAACCCAATCCACAAAGGCCAACAGATCATGTGAAAATCATTCACAAGATCACATCTGAGAACCAATTTATTTCCAAAAGGAAATAAAGAACTGCTCATCCCCTAACCAGTTACTAGGCCATTTTACCAATGATTCAAACTGATATTGGGCAGAATGGTCAGATACTCTGAGTGTCTGGCTTGAACCGCACGTTTTCAGAGCTGTCAGACACGGTGCCCGTTGTTAGTGGAAAGGCCCGTTCAGGCCCGCAAAGTGATAAGGGAGGCTGGAGCTGAAACGGGGCGGACAGCAAGAGTGGACGTCTAGGGGAAGAGCTGACGTGAGCACACAACAGAAGATGAACTGGTGTAATGAACCACAGTGGCTCAGCCCAATCCTAACCCCCTTCCAATTGCTCATCACATACTGATCATTCCAATTCGTGGTCTAATAGTCCCACAAGGCTCTGCTCTGCTCATGTTCAGCCTCCAGGCAACTAATGCATTTGGCATCAAGGCCTCAGAACGGGTCTTGCTCAATTTCAGCCATGAAGGTTCACAGGTTTGCATGGATCATATACAGAACTTGACTGGTTTCACCATTAGATTGGCTCATGTTTAGATCAGAAAAGCTTGATTGTTGCAATATGGTGGAAATAAAGTCTCATCCCTAAGGCCAACAAATGCACATATATAGGTCAAACTTATACAGGTAATATATAGGTGACACAGTATAGAGTATGATGCAAAACAGCATGCACAGCATTAATATCCAAAATGTCAGTGTGGTTTTTATGTCATGCTGTACAACATCTCTTTTATTAAATTTACACAACAATAATCCTGCATCCTCCAAATATTGGAGGTCACAGCTATAATGATCATTTTTTATTTGCAGGAATATACACAATAGACCAAATTAAATAACAGTAGGCTACGTAAGGGCTGTGAATAAAATAGAATGGAAGAACATGTGCCAATCAGCATTTGTTAACCACTAAAAAGCATTATATGCATGGGATCACATCATAAATTTGCCCATCAATTTAAAGGACTCGGTCATGGACGCTCAGTTTAAAGACCTTTTGAATCGAAAACTTCCTCTGAGATTTTATCATAGCTGATACGTTTTATTTTGACAAGTCCATAAATGCACAACTCAATTTAATTGACTAGGTACAACAATTTAAGCTATTTAAGCATTTATTTGCATGGAGAATGAGTTGCCTTTGATGTGAATGAACATCCCTTTTTGAAATTAGCAACAGTCACAGGTGTTGTGCTGTGAAAAGTGCAATCAGATCCTTTTAAAGTTTTATATTACATTACTAAATTGAACATGAAAAGCCCATTTATTTGCATAATTTAATCTGTAAAGGAGACCCGAAAGCTCTTATTTTGCTTTCTGCCAGACTGCTCTACACACACTGTATATTTCTTGGCTGGAATGTCTGACAATTTACGAATTTGAAGAATCTTTGCATGAACAGACACTGATTTTAACATTATAACGAACCAAGGATAGAAAAGGCTCAACCTCAAATACAGTAAGTCTTTGTGAGAAGATTAATTAAACTGCAGAAAATGAAAAAGAACATTTCAGGACATTCAAAGCAGTGAAGAGCAATCATTTATGGAACACAATGGTACTGCAGTGACTAGGCGAGTCAGAACAGAAGGATCCCACCAACTGAATATTTACTGAACACACATACCCAACAAATCCACATTTTTATCAATCTACAACTGCTCTGAAATTAAAATAAAAGTGCTGGATATGCTTTTGAGTGTTAAATTTATCCAGCTGTGCTTGAGGAGATACATTACTCCACTCTCTCCGTTTGAATTGTATGTTACAGTGCCCATATTATGCCCATTTAAAGGTTCCTAATTTTGTTTTGAAAGTTACCTAGGTTTAAATGCATGCAAATTGGAGGGCACCTTAAATTTCTCATAATATGCATTGCTGCCAATTACTTCCAACTCATTTCAGGCAGTTCAGAATCAGTTCTTTCTTTTGGGCGACAATTAGGCTACTTTTATCAGCCATTTTGATCTTTGAAACTTTGCAGACTTTTCGCATTCACAAACAGCAATTTACACACTACATGCCAGACAATACCTGAAAAAGTGTAACTGGCTTTAATGACGACAAAACGCTTCACTTTGCAGTTGTCCTGTGAGTGCAAATCTCTTTGTTTCCCCAAGAACTGAACAGTTACAAACTGTTTAGATAAAAAAAAAAGTTATTAAGAATTTAAGCTCCACAAAATAATTAAATTGACATTTTCCATTAAGCTAGTCCTCAGTATGATGATTTTCACTTAATTGCATATGGGAAGCTGGTCTGGTCAGGGTCCAGAGCAAACATCAAAGATTCCAGAAATGGTTTAAAAAAATAAAAAAAGGAAAAATGTAATAATATATTTTTGAATAATGGATATTTATGATTGATATTAATAATAATATTAAAAATCAAACTATACATATTGTCAGGCAAACTGTTCTCTTAAAAAATTGACTAAATAACATTTAAGGGGAAAAAAAGTCTGATTGTCTCAGTCTCACTAAACATATGTACATAATGTACAGTAATCCAACTTACAATTTCTGTATGTAGCATCATAGCAACTGTATTCCAGAGCCACATACAGGGGAAGGCTCATTTGAGCTGAACTCTGGGTTTTATTGATTTTTGGCGGAACAGATTAACTGCCCTCATCCTGACTGAACTGCTGAAAATAAACAGAGCTGTTGTCCACTGTTATCTTTGCATACAGCCTTCATTTGGTTAAGTTTGCTGTTTGCATTGCCTCATTCACACCGAGCGCACTCTCATATACTGCTGTATTGATGTTGGTTTCCATACAATTCACATTTCAAATGTGTTATTTGGCAATTAATCTGGCTGCTGGCAGATAAGGACTTATAGCAAGAAATCATATCTAACCATGGAATAAAATGAGATTACAGCCCATGATCACGCATAAAACATTAAACAGTGTTAAAAGTGTCACATTGCTAAATAAATGGAAAGCCCTAGGCTAGTAACCAGGTAGGGTATTCTCTGATCAGATCCCCGCAGGGTCAACACTGTCAAGCCCTTGAGTGAGACACTGATCCTATCATAGTCAATATCGTCCTGGTTGTGTATGCAACCCACTGTTCCCTGAAGGAGGGAACGGAGGACATAGTCGACGGTCGACTGAATGGGGTTTCAGTTTAGGTTAAGTTTAAGGGAACTCAACTGGAGTAGAAGGCACACATATCCAGTCCATAGGAGGAGAGTGGCCCAGCAAGTCGAAACTTGAACCGGGCTCATGGTGAAACTGGCTTCTCATCCTTTAACGTCATATAGAACGCTATATGCAAAAACGGCGCTATACTACGCACATGGCACCCTTTATAGTTAATATAACACGCAAACCCAAGACGTCATAGCGTAATATGAGACTACCCTACCCCACACCTAAACCTAACCATCACGCGTGTTATATTAACGATAACGGGTGCCATGTGCGTAGTATAGCGCCGTTTTTGCATATAACGTTCTATATGATGTTAAAGGATGAGAATGCGTTGGATGCAAATCATGAACGCCAATTCCATTTGGCTCGTTCAATAGTATTCGAAGAACATTGGCTTGATGCGATCCCCATTCAGTCGACCATCGACTAGGCTACGTCCGACGTTATCGACTGAAAGGGAACCAAATCTTGCAGTGACTTTACTCTGACTTATGTTCACAATTTTTAATAGCTGTTGGAGATTCTGAAGTGACCCCATAATAAATGTCTGGATAGACAATCATGTCACATTGTATAAATAATCAAACCTGGCATCAGTTTATTTATTTAAAGTCCCTACGTGGGTTTTGTGCTTTAATACAAACCACATACTGTATAAATTCATACTTCAACACGAATGCACAGGTTTTTTTTCTCCTTAAAACTACAGTGAATCAAAGACAGTCTCAAAAACGTGGTGTTAAATCACGGGTGTTTCTGATGTTACAAGTAACCAATCACGTCATTGAGGCTATATTCTGAATTTCTAAGCTTTTGTGAGTGAGTGGAGATGGGGCTAATTTCCAAATTCATAGAACCACCGATACTAAACTAGACAAGGGTGTAGCATCACATTCAAGCTATGTAAAGGCATGAAGACTTTTTTCCAGGAAAAAAAAAAAACGTTTAAATATATCATTGTATTTATGTGTGTATGTGTATATACTGTATGTGTAGTCAGAAGATCATCCTCAACATCTGCATTTAGCCTAAAGCTGAAAAAAAACTTTCATGGAAAAGGAGTATTCCAATATTATTCCAATAGTAAATATTTAAAATTTAAAACCCTTTCCCCGACAGTTTTTACTAAAAAAAAAATTGCCAGCCAGTGCCATCATTTTTTATCATTATTTGAAAGAAAAAGGTGTCATAAATTAAGAAAAATCCTGTCAAAGACAGGGAAAGAGTTAATGCTGCTGTCCATTGCCTATCATTAAAAGTACATTTCCTTCTTTGTCTCCTGGGAATTCTACTGTTATAATTAGAAAAGAAATATATATTATATAACCACAAAGAAGAATCTTTACGGTGAGTTATGACAGTATATACCCTGGCTTTTTCTCTAGATCCCTCTCAGATGAATCTGCAGGAGAGATGCCCTTAGATTTATGGGGCACTTAATTCAGCAGCTGGAGAATCGATAAACAAGACATAGGGGCCAGTCCTAAGTTGATAACTCCGAAACACTAATATATCATAACACCTTGTGGAGACGGAGTGAGTTTCTCATTCATTTTTAGACACGTAGCCTTGATACTGGAATAGCGATGTTTCTCAAAGCCTATTTAGACGGTCAGTAGGAGTAGATATGGATGATTTGCAACAAAAAACAAACAAACGAACAAACAAACAAAAAAATATACACTATAAAATACTAACCCGTTTTTAAACCACATCATCAAAAATACTTCAATTATGCAGCTCTTTGCTAAAAGGCTGAACACACCTGTCATGGTTTAAGACATCCCATACACCATATTCCATCTGAACAATAACTCCATTTCAAATAGAGGATTGTACTACGTCTTTCCATTGCCTAAGCACAATGAAGTAATGGGCTACAGAGCACTGCTGAAGAAGGTTCTGCTCCGTGGACTGAAATTGATTTGTTGCAAATGGCAAGAAATGGATGGAAGTGTATCGCCAGAGTAAATGGCAGGTGACTGCAAGCTCAGAGCTTAACCCATATCTCTCTTCCATTGTGACACTGTCCTCATATTCACAGTCCATTAAAGTCAGCATGCTCCATAGGTTCGTCACGTCTATGGAGAATATAGACAGCCTTACACTCAGGGCATTTTATTCATAATGAGCTAGTGACCGAGAAACCAGAAGTTGGTTTGAAGCATGATTGCACTTTTGGACCTTGTAAAAAGCTGAGTGAAACATGTACTGTGTTAAGTTAAATTAAATTAAATAAATGCATACATTTTTAAATACTTTGTGAAAAATAGGCCTATCTTAATGAGAGATTTTGTGAAGTGAATGACAGTGTTACAATTTAAGGCTAAAACTTTAGTTAAAAGCACATGGCTTCATGTACATTATATTACCATTAAGCATCATTAAAGGGATACTCCACTTATTTTGGAAATAGGCTCATTTTACCACTCCCCCAGAGTTAAACAGTTGGGTTTTAGCGTTTTTGAATGTATTCAGCTATTTTTTTGATAATTAGAAGAATATCAGTAACCGGACAGTTTCTGGTCTCATTGAATTCCATAGTATATTTTTTTTCCTACTATGGAAGTCATTGAGACCAGAAACTGTATGGTTACTGATATTCTTCAAAATATCAGAAAATCGGCTGAATGGATTTGAAACGGTAAAACTCTTTAACTGTTAAACTCTGGGGGAGTGGTAAAATGAGCCAATTTCCAAAAAAAGTGGAGTATCCCTTTAAGCAATAAGTAACATTTTTTTAATATTAAGTAGCCAGTTTTTAATAAATTAGTAAACACCTTGTCAAACTAAAATGTTGCATTTGCACTGCAATTTGTATTGAGATAAATCACACCAAATGACCAAAATTATGTGGACAATCATTTTAAAATTAGAGGTTATGAACAGATAACTTGTCTTCCGATTGCTGCTATGGTAGTATCCATTCTTTCTTGGTTTCCAATCGATGTGTTGAGATTTGCTAATAGACCATCACTCACTGAGCTCAAATTCATCCCAAGCATGTCGCAGAAATAACCAAACCCGAACATAATTAAAAGGGAGTGTCCAGATACTTTTTGGCCACAGTCATCAAAACAAATTAATTTGTCTAAACATTATTGTGGAACCCTGCTGCTCAAGTAATGTGTATGATGCACTGAGGACGCCAGCTAACAATCGCTGTCCTATCAGAGGGGATGGACCTTGTCTTTAGACAACGTGATATATTAAAGCCTTTGCTCTCAACACAAAGCAAACCTTATCAACAACTTAATCTATATTTGGATATGTTGTGTCTGGTCGGGGCAAAATTGAGCTGTGTTATTAAGACTTCAATCTCATTTAAATGCTAAGTCTCAACAGTGTGGTCACTTACCTAAGATAAGTGGCATCACATTCTGAAGCACCCTCTTATCCTTGAGTGCCTCCTGGGCTGTTTCTCTTAATGGGGATCATCACACTACAGAGTTGCATGAAGACCTCTACAGACAAGAGCAGCAAACTCTCCAAATGAACCAGAAAGAGATTTAGAGAAATAGTCTCCTTGTATTCCATGGGGGCTCAGTACGAATCATTGATGCTTGTCTGTGCTCTTGTCAGGGGACTTGGAGATGCAGTTCTACCTGCAGCAAGTGAAATACAATCACAAGGGCAGTGTGGCAGACAGAATACAGATGTGCACTGAGGGTCCAAATTATTTAGCTACGAAACCACGGTGCCTTTGGAACAGTGTTGAAGAGGTATCTTGTGCTGTCTTGAGTGTGTTGTTAAAACTAATCAAATGATTAAAATGACTAAAAAATAGATAATTAATGGCCCAAATAGTTATTTTATCTGTCCCTAAAGAAACAATATGAGATCAACAAGATTGCAGTAACTGGCTCTTATTTTTCAATGTCTGCTCGATTCCTTTCAAATGCTGCTCCACATGAACCGTCATTTACATGCGTGGAGCGTTTCAAACTCCATCTCTGCATGTGAGCTTAAATTATTACTTAACTTTTATTAGTAAAAGTATTAGCATATAACCCAAAAATATATTTCCGATCGACAAATGCCTTGATTGCAGTTCTCTGTTTGTTTATTAAAATGAATGCGCTGTCGATTTATTTTACAAAAGACGCGACAGCGGAATCTATACATCTCAAGTCTCCAGCTGCACTCATCTTTGACAAGCGCTCTTTGACGACGTGAAGATTACGTTACTGAAGACCACCTGTCAATCACCGTATAAAGCCCGCCCTGGCAATTTGATTGGCCCGTTGATCTCTGAACCGTTCATAATTTCTCCTCAATGGATTGAGTCCAGACCGAACTTCCCGTCCAAAAAATGTTGTGGGCGGAGTTTGGGCTGGCATTCAGGCTAGCTTACTGCTAGTTTCGTATAGCAAATGAACTAACTCGTTTAGTGTGATAGGGTAACATTAGACTAAATGAAGCAGCGCTGCGTTACCTCACAAGTTTAATTCATCTAATAAACTGACCTGTGCGAGTAATCCAGTACCGGTATTTTGCTAGAATTAAATGTCCTTATTCCTTATATATAAGCAGGATTCGCGTGTGATATCTGTCTCTTTAGCAATGACCTGCTTCATACCACTGTAATGTTAAAAAACATGAATGTTTGCACTCATCAATAAACATTATTAGATCCATCAGCTTGACAGCAAGTCCCATCATTCAGCTCATCACTGCATCATAAACCTACGCCTTTATTATTCTTGGAAACTGTGCGCTCAAATATGCACACATATTTGAAAACGTCGGAAACATATTTTAAAATAACATTATTTGCCTGTTCACTGACACAATTGACCAATCAGAAACAGGTATTCAAGAGGGTTGTATAATGATTTTTTTTATATGCAGTCGACCATTGAAACTAGAGCTTGAAAAATGTATTTGGTTTTGACCTCTATGAAGCAAACTTATCACTTTTCTCTTCCCTCCGCACTCTGTGCTAATAATAAACCTTATATGTTAAATCCTATTAAATTCAGTGAGGAAAATAAATATATGAATAATTTCATATGTAAAATTCCCCCTCTTCCCGCATTGCAATATGATTTCATAGGCAATGGCCTTGTCCAGTGGATGTGATCTCCTTATATTATGATAAATTAAAGCCCAGCTGCAGCCAGGAGATTTAATTAAGATTCAGCATTCACCTTCGGCAAAGGTAGCTTTGTTACTTAGTTCCAATTAAACTGGTTGGTTGGGGCAAGCCTTGCATTTCTGTTCATTCAGATATCCTTTGTTTGCACTCAGCGGACATACATACCAGAAACAAATCACAAGCTTCCATATTCAGGTCTTTTGGGAATAAAGGGCATTCTGGGAAAAGTAGAGACAGGGAAGATGGATTAAATGAAAAACAACAAATGATATTCAAATTTAAAGCTTGTACACTGAGTGTGTGTAGGAATTTCTCCCATCTAGCGGTGAAATTGTATTTTGCCTTCAAATAAATAGTGCTCTCTAGCGCCTCGCTTTTTGTTGCAACTATAGTAGTATTTATGTACCAAGAAGCCATGACAACATGTCTTGCAATAAAACTTCATCGAGTTTACCTATAAAAGTTCTACCTTTATGCTGCTTATAATAAATTACACATGCAGCCAGGCAATGAAAGCTTGTAATTTATACTTTACTTAACTGTCGATAAGAAAGTGTCCCTTTCAAAGTGTTCCTCCTTCATTAGCTCTTTCCACCTGGGAAAATAAGCAAAAAATTTCTAACCAAATTTCTAACATTTTAATATTTTGATTTCTACTCTAGACCTATATGGGGTTGATAATTGATGTATGGCCTATTTGTTCACCACTATCATCAAGAAAAACAGAAAACCCTAAAGAAATATTAAACATAAATTAATATATTTATAGTGAAATATATTCCATAAATGCATTAAAAGTCGCTGTGTTTTATCATTGGGTCACCTAACCACATTCCAGCATTGCATTCACCAAGCTTGCTATGCTCACTTGAGGTAATTTTTTCATGTTTTGTTCAAATATTATGATTTTACCTCCTAGTTATACTGCATTAAAGTGTAAAATAAAGACTTAACAGAAATATGAAACTGTAGTAATATGATAAAGAGAAAGATGGCCCTTGGGGGGCGTTTTACCCCTCAGCATAGGGGGCGTTTTACCCCACAAGCTATGTCTTTTTAAAAAATATTTTACTTTTAGAAATAATAATTATATTTCTTTTAAATAACATATGCTCTCAAACCACAGACTTCACTATTCATCTATCATACATCACTGTGATATCACATTATATTAAACACTTGTTTATTAATATCTGAAAATTATAGCACTTTCCATGTAATCCTCTCTTCAAATACATCGCTGGTGTCAGCTTCTCCATGGAGATTTGTATATCCATCCAACGTGGTGCATAGCAATATTATAAATGTATCTTGATTCATTCTAGTGTTTTTTTTTTTTTTGGGAAAACAGGTGGGGGGCGTTTTACCCCACTCTACCATATATATATATATATATATATATATATATATATATATATATATATATATATATATATATATATATATATATACTGTATATATATTTGCTTGAAGTGCAGCCTTTCGAATTTGCCGGGGCAGTGACAAGCGGCTCTCACTAATCTCCGTTTCAGCTGGTTTCAGTCACGTGTTTCATGTGGAGTGAAGGGGACCAAAGGTGGGCTAAAGACGCTGCGCTTACAAAAGTGTTCGGGAAATTTGGGGATCCAGAAGGATGTCTTTACATTGATCTTTTTGTTACACTCAAGGCCCTGAGCGAGAAAGACAACATGAAGCCGACTGTGCGTGCGAAGGCCGACCGTTATGCAAATGCTCTGCTGAAATACCAAACCATCCCCACTGCCCAGACGTTTTTACGCATCTTCCAACAAACAACTCCACTTTCCAAGTATTTGCAAACTAGTGGAATGGATTTGCTCACGGCCCATCGCTTTGTCACAAGCACACAAGACAATCTGACAAAAATATGCAAGGGATTTTAATGAGGTAAAGACAGCGACAGACGCATTTGTGCAATGGGCAAATGGAGAATTACATGTGTGTGAGACAGACGCAGAGGTGGAACATGCGCTGCCAAACCGGAGACCATGAGACAAAAAGGATGCCAGGCGAGTTATGTGATGACACAACCATATCAGATGCTGACAGCACGTATGAGGTAGGCTACAAGTGCACAATGTCATTCTGGATACCATCATTGCAAGTATTGTGTTTGTACAGTTTGTGTGTACAATGGTTATAAGCCCATTTAAATTTTTATTGTGCGCGTTGAGCAAAAGTTCAGTTATCAAAATTCTGGCCTATAGTTAATTTACTTTTAAAACTTTTATGTATATTTTTGTTTATATAATTTTTATTCATATTATTTGGCCCATTTATTCATTTAATTTTACAGGACTTATTCTACATTCCTGTTCATAGGCTAGTCCTTATTTGTGATTTGAAATGAAACATTTCTGTTTGGAAAATGTTGTTGTTGGTCTAGCAAACTGCATTGAGCGCTGAACGGGGAGCACTTTAAGAACATTCTATGATGCGTGAGCAGCGCCGGGGACAGTGATTTGTACGAGGTTGAACTGGCCGTGTGACAGAGCGGGCATAAGATGGACAATAGCGCGAGTTCGCGGGTGAATTTAATAACGCGGAGCTTTATTAACCAATTGATCCATATATAAGGCGCTCTGGATTATAAGGCGCACTGTTGTTTTTGAGAACATTAAAGGCTTTCAAGTGTGCCTTGTATTGTGCGGAAAATAAGATATATATTCTGGTTTGGTCATGGTCCTTTTTCTTTATTAAACAGTTGTGTTGTGTGCGTGGGCCGCTGTGCCATGCTCGTATGTGTTTTTGGCCGCTGTGCCATGCTCGTGTGTTTTTGGCCACTGTGCCAAGCTTGTGTGCGTGTTTTCGGCCGCTGTGCCATGCTTGTGTGCTTTTGGCCACTGTGCCATGCTCGTGTGCGTGTGTTTTTGGCCGCTGTGCCATGTTCGTGTGTGCATATTTTGACAGCAAGTTCAGTGCATATTTTAGTATGCATTTGATAAGGAAAAGAGTGTATGGGAGTGGTAGAAAAAAGTATGCTGTTCCCCCACATTTTTAAGTTTGTTAAGTTAGATGAGATGTAAATCGCATGCCACACAACACCTGACTGTTTAAAGTGATGTAATCGAATTTTAAAAAGTCAGCCAAAAAAGGCAGTGTGGTTCACCTTGCATTTTCAAGAATGCAAAAAAAAAAAAAGCGTTCTGTCTGGTCGGGTCCTAGAAGTAATAAGGGATTTGCCATATTTTTTATTATACCCAATAATTCCAAATGCTCTAAACTCACCACAGCAGTAAAGGTTCTCTAGAGTCAGATCCGTCTGTTCTTCGCCAACACACCCCACTCACACTCAGCTAGGGGAAACACAAAGCAGAAAGATGCAAATTCTTCTTTCCTAAATTAGACATTAAAAGGGGGAAATTATGAGAGCCTGTTTTCCTGTTTTTCTTGCAGAAATCTGTTGGATCTTGACCAGACCACGGAAACATGTCAGTCCGATAACATCAGAACTGCAATAAAATGAGAAACAATGCCCTCAGACACCTAATTAAAAGTGCGGAGGCACTGCAAACACCTGGCAGGTAACCACGTAACATCAGAAAGTGAAAGGAAACCATCTTAACAAAGTTCCTCTGCCAATTGAAAAAAAAACAAGAATGATTATCAGACAATTAAACATTTTAATGGATACAAAAACTATAATATTAAATCAAAATTAATTGCATGTACAGTATTTACAGCTAAGAATATCCCCGGATTCAAATACATAATTTGGATAGTCTACATGGTAGAGTTTAAGAAAAATCACAATAAATTAATTAAAATATTAAATGTAGACACACTAAAAACATTTACTAATCGTACATATAATTAATAAAAATATATTACTTTGGGGTGAGGAAACTATTTTTTTTGCGGTGGGCAAATTCCTTTTTTTCTTTTAACTCCGGCAGAAACTGTATTGTTTGGAAGCAATTGGGATTAAAACCAAAGACTGAGTGTTGAATTCAGTGATGCACAGGGCTTTCATTTCCACCCTGTTCTACATACCCCATGCGGCAAGAACATCAAAGCATAACACAGACCGCAGTAGTGCTGGCTCCTCTGTAAAGACATCCAATAAGGATGCTTCATTGGCAAGACTTTAAAGTTCTCTGAAACGTAATCTCAGAGATGTCTGAGATTGAATCTGAATAAAGTTCTTGCGCTTGAAATTCAAATTGATTTGCCAGCACACGCGCGCATTGTTTGTCAAGTTCTTAAGAAAGAGGGAATTATAAAGTACATTGAGGTTAGATCAATGATTGGGATGGCTTCTGACAACAGTGCTATATATAAAATGTCATGAAGTCAGGTAGCACCTTTATTTTGTGATTGCCTTCATTGCAGAACCCACCCTGAAAAGGGCAAAAGTGCAGAAGTGCACGAGACCTCCTGTGGAGTTTGTGTCTGTTTGAGTGAGTGTGCAGAGAGCCTGGCCTCTGATGGCCGTGACCTTCCATGACCAACAGGTGTTTCTTTCAGTTCTTCAGCCAATTAGTGCTCATGGGCATGCAAGGCAGGCTCTGCTCATTAGAGTTTCCATGAGAGAAAAATGCAGAGATACGCTGAAGGTTTTTCTTTCGTAAAAACAATTTCTCTTTAGTGCCCATGCAAGTTTTAATCAAAGGCTTAATTGGGTTGTTTTGACCACCAGAGCTGATGTACTCCCAACATGAAAGGACATCTTGTCTCATTTAGACAGAATCAAAGTGGTAAGGGCTTTTGGTATCGCTGTGAAGACACTGCTGTTACTTTATTCATGTTGGGTTTTTGTTGAAACTTTAGAAAGAATATTCTGGGTTCAGTTCCATATAAAATCAAACAGAATTTGTTGAACGGTTTTTATTGTTTTTAGTTGTTGTGGACTCGCTAACTGGACTTGAGACTAGTGTAACGGCTGATCTAGGATCAGTGTTATCTGTAATAACAGCATATTGGCTACAGATTCAACCGATTTGGCAAACGATCCAATGCATATCTGTGTTTGCGCTCTAAAGTGCATTAAATGTTTCGCAGCATTGATCAAATCACAAACAAATCTGTTGATTTTTTGTAAGTCAAATTACAATACTACGACGCAAATTATTTTGCTTCAGTTCTGGTATATTTCTTTGAATTCTACACTTACCATAAACAAAGCATTGCTATATGTGCCTTGCAATCTTTGTATCTGTATGCGTTTGCGCTTCTGCTGTGCTTTTGTTATAAACCCAGCTTATGTAGGAATTTCTAAATACACACTGGATACGGTGAAACTGGTACAATGTAACAACTCATTGACTGAATGAAGACACAATGAAGGATTTCAATGTTCAGTTTGAGCCACACAAATCATTGTAATCAATAAAACAGGATGTGTGTGAAACAAGGCCAAT
This sequence comes from Cyprinella venusta, assembly GCA_038021265.1. NCBI lineage: Eukaryota > Metazoa > Chordata > Actinopteri > Cypriniformes > Leuciscidae > Cyprinella > Cyprinella venusta. The sequence continues at coordinate 16,324,370 of CM075875.1, forward strand.
CCCTGATCAACAGAGCACTCAATCTCTCCCTTCACGTCTGTGCACAGCCAGTCTGTGAAATTTTCTGATGAGCCAATGCTGTTGGGAAGATTTGTTAATCAATTGACGGCACACGGCGTCCTACATAAATCAATTCCGGCCTGGAGCTTAAAGAAGCATTAATGTAGCCGTAATCTTCCGTGTTTGAGGCTGAGGCTCTTAAACAAGACCTTGTAAGGTTTTTGGAAGATGACTCGTGGTGGCACGACAAAAACTCTACTGATGAGTGTCTTTATCAGCTCGGTGCTTTTATCTTGGGAAATTGCAACATCACATCAGAGCTTTTTGTATAAGAGAAAGAAATCTAAAAAAAGGAATTCTTAAAGCATGTGTCACTTCTGTGAATTGAAAAAAATAAGGCTGTTTTCAAACTGGATGGATGGATAGATAGATACTGCTGTTTTATACAGGTATGTGTGAAGCAGACTTCAGGTCCTATTTCATTTTTAATCACCATTCACATCAAAGTGTTTGTGACCTTTTTCACTAAAGCGAGGAAGCATCTGCTCCCCCGTCCAAAAGGTCAGCAGCACTGTTATCACGAGCATCATGGAGTGCCACTAGCCTCTGCTCGTTGGAAATAGAGGAATAGAGATGAATACCATTAATATTCACAAATGCAAAAACTTGTGAAACTAGATGTTTGAAATAATATGCAAAAAGATAATGAAAGGACTTACTGTCTAGGGCTGGGTATTGACACAAATTTCACAATTCGTTTCGATTTCGATTCACAAGCTTTCAATTCGATTCGATTCTGATTCGATTCAATATTGATTATTTTGGATATCAGTTACAATAAATGGCAAATTTTCTCAAGGAAATCAAATCTCTTAACTAATGCTGTAAACTATGGGAGTCTAGTTGTTTTGCAGCTATACAAACACTTAAGCTACACTTTTATTTATTTTTATAATAAGAAGATTCTATGAAATATAAACATTTAAATGGTGGCTGTCATAAAAACTTGCCAGATTTATTCAAATATGCATATTTTTTCTAGATCAGCGCTGCTGCTTCTCTTGAGCTGCGCCAGAGCGATCTCACGCCACAGCGCCAAAACGTTATTTATGTTTTTGAATTTCTAAAGAAAATGGACGTAATTTGAAATTTGAGATTTGTTTCATATCAATAGTAACAAAGGACAAAGACTATTGCAATTTTTTTGGATGCGCGCAGCCGTGATTCAATGTTCCATTTATTCAAATAAAACAGGATGACTAATCGATTCTTGAGATTTAACAATCGATATCGGTTCGTAAAAATGAGAATCGATTAATATCGAGAAATCGATATTTATTACCCAGCCCTATTACTGTCACACGCATGACAGATTGCATTAAGAAATCATTCTAATATAGGGATTCGTTGCTCAAGAAACACTTCTTCTTTTCAATGTTTTCAGTATTTTTTGATGACTAGAACAGCATTTATTTGAAATGTTATACTGTAAATGTCTTTGTTGTTTTTGATCAATTGAATCAATCCTTGAGAATAAAAGTGGCTAAAAGCATGTCGAAAAACAAAATCCTCCTGACCCCAAACTTTTATATACACAACTGTTTCACATAACTTCCTTTGAAAAAAATATTTATAATTAAAAAAATATATATGAATATGTCCCTTGACTTTAACTTGAAACTCAATTAACAAATGATATCATTAAAAAAAGAAAAGAAAAAACATTGGCTTCTTATTTCTCTACTGAATAGCTTCTCAACTGCTACTCTAATGACAAAAAAAAGAGAGTAACAAAGCCACCATGCAATGCCCAAATAGAAAAACAAAGCATTGTGGGATGTATTGTTTTCAACGCTTTAAAAGATAATTATCATTCATTTGTCTCCTATTTTGTGGCTCAGTGGACCCATATATTAGCAACTGAGCTCACCAGCATTTCAAAAAAGTCTGGCTCGTCAATGTCAAAATAATTAATCAACTTTCCCCAATTATCCCAATGCACGCAGATTTCTACATTTATATTATGATTCAAAGTAGCACTCAACCGTTCATTCAGGGGAATGAAAATCAAGCCAATGCCCAAGCCACACAGATCAGAGATAAGAATGCAATTTATAGCATCACTGATCTGGATGCAGTCAAAGCATCCAAGGTCCTCAAACACAGGGTGATAAGCACTTCCCACTTTGTTGTGATGGAGCGATATCAATACATCAGAAGCCCGTTGTTCTCTTCAGAACGCCCTAAAACAACGATTATCCCCGTGATCTCCGCCCCACACGCTAACAGAGCAGCGGCGATAGACTCCCACTTAGAGTGAGAATGATCTCATTTTCAGATCTGCCAGAAGATGGATGAGGAGTCATTATTACACAACGACTATCTCTCCACCTACCTTTCCATCCCCTTCCTAGAGTAAATTAAGGTAACCCACACCGTACTGTCGGAGCCTGCTTGCCATACATTTCACAAAGGCCTCATCATTACTACACTATGACCAGCTCCCACACTAATGCCCCCTGACATTTGTCGCGAGGGTGTTTAATGACGAGTAGATGTGATGCCTTAAATCACCGTCCATCTTTAGCCCCCACCAGATGGCTCTCTTTTATATGCGTCCTTTCTGACACGCTGAAAAAATGCTGATTAATGTAATGGGACTCTGCACCTCTCGCAGCAGCTTGGCCATTGCTAATCACCTCCATCCTCAGCTTAAAAAAAGAAAAAAAAAATGAAAAATAATCCTTTGTGCTTTTGTAAGTTTTCAGCAGCACGGAGTAGCTAAACTGTCAGTTTACCTTTAAAGGGATAGTTCACTTTAAAATTTAATTTTAGCTTACCTCAAGGGCATCCAAGATGTAGCTGTCTTTGTTTCCACAGTATTTTCAATTTTGATATTTTTAGGTCAAACCGTTCTTGTCTATCAGTCATATAATGGAGGTATATGGGTTCCTCCTCAAAGAGCATGCACAGAGAAGTCCAAAATAAACATGATTTAAGGACATGAGTAAATTTAAGTACACATTGGCCTAAGACATGAAACGAGCAGTTTGTTTGAGAAAACGAACAGTATTTATATCGTTTTTAATGCTATTCCTGGACCAAAAAAATATGTTGACCCAGGAACGCCTATAACTCGGCAAAATCGTTCCTTACTGTTGAGTTCAGATATGTTGCTTTCATTTTTTTTCAAGCTGATAATAGACATAACACCAGCAAAAAAGTCTGTAATTTGGGAATATGATCCACAGAAAGCTGCTTATTGCACCTTCTACTGATTAGACAATGGCATTTTCCTGGACTCTCATCACACCACCTTCATGAGAAGCTAATTGTGCCCTTTTGAGCTCAGAATGGAGAAAAGCTTTCACACATCTGCTGGATGAAGGGAGGGGAACCTTGTGACTTGCAAAGTTTAGCAAATAACATGAGCATTCTTTAAGTGGGGAGAAAGAAAAAGAGCTGTGATACAAGGAAATAAAAAGGGCTCAAGTTCCTCTCCCAAGGAAACAAATGTGGATCTTTAACGTCAGAATGAGCCTTAATGTCTGTCTCTGTCCTCACCTCTGAATGTCTATTCACACTTCTAGACTGCAGATGGAGTGACAGGTTGCAGTAAACAGCACATCTTTGAAGGCTGCCAAACAAAAGTGAACATGATTTAGTTACAGCATAATGTACACAGTAGTTATGTTAGAATAAGTTAACACAAAAAGCACAAACAATACATAAGGAAGGACTTAACTGAAAGATTCAATATTTACATGCACATGGAAGACATGAGAATTAAAACAGTATGAAAACTGGCAATACCGTTTTTATTAAAAAATAAAATAAAAAACAAAATATGATTAACAAATTTGAATCTGTTTGGATTCAGTATGCATTAAATATGGGTAGTTGATATGAAATGAAGTTGATATGTCCTGCTATGTGATGTGTTATATACTCTAAAGATTTTAAACAGAGTTTTGCTGATTCTTTTATAATTTGTATGCATGCATCTTTTATGAGCTTAAATTAATTAGAGAGACACCATGGAATATTTTTACTTTATAAATACATAAATAAATTAAGATCACAAACGACTATTTAAAATGAACTAATCGTGTTTAAAAATTTAGAAAAATGAAAAGAGATGACCAGTTACAGAACAGATAAACACTTCGCTTTAGAAGATTTGATAATCTAAATATTTTGAAAAGAAAAGTAAATGAACATGTTGTGCACCAACAACCCACAGTGTATATATTTTATACAATACATAAATTATTATAGCATCATATTATAAGACAGCTATGAAAAAAAACACATTTAATAGGATGAGAAAACAGCAAGGTGGAAACTTTTATTTTAAAAATATATGTATTTAGTAGGCTATTAATGTATTTAGAAAACTTTGTAAAATCCATTCACCCTCTCAAAAAGAGGTATTATGATTCTTTATGTACAAAAGTGTTAAGCAGAGATGGGTAAAATCTTTACGTGTTTATCAATGTGTTTATGAATTTACATTATAACAGCAATTCTTTTAGACTCCATTGTAAAACGGGTTTCATTTGTGGTAGCATTAAGTGTTGCAATGAAAGGAAATCTTGGTGTCAGACATATGAGTCACATCTCTATAAGATCAAATAAATGCAAAAGAGAGACTATTAACCAGACTTAATGATTGCAGGAGAATGTCACATCAGTAACAGATCACATAAAGCAAGAACTGGTAACTCAAGTCAGGTTTGGTACATTTTAGGTGTCTCTAAATCACAAGTTTATTTGCTTTTATGCTTTATGCAATGCAGGTGTAAGAGAATCTCATGCAACTTATTGCACAAAGGCTTTATATCTAAGGGATAGATTGCCCAAGTTCTAAACCTGTATATATTTTTCAGTCATACATGTTTAAAATTACATGAAGGTGAATAGATGATGATGTCATCATAATGTAATATTGATATTTTTGGAATGATCCCTTTAATGGCACTGTTGTGTGTCGTTCTTTAGTGTTGTGTTTCTTTCAGCATATGCAGCTAATATTCAATAACTACCACACGTTTAATGCTAATTTTACAGCAATTCCTCCATTACACAAATGCTACTTAAATTCAATTCTTAATGTATTCAGCCCGTATATTGATTAATTTTTCCCTGTAATGAGCAGAATCCATCTGATATCAGTTTTTCTTCTCATCTAATAAAATTGACCACAGGACTGATCTGGAAACCTTGTAATGAAATCTTCCTCATAACAGGCAGAAAGAGGGTTTTTCGTTTGTATACTGAGACAATCTTTGGGTTTAAGCACCGGCTGCAGATGTTTGAGTAGACTTGTTTTCCACCCTATCAGCGGATCTTTATTTGAGTAATCATGTTTTCCCTCCCGTCGACTTGCACTCAGGCCTGCAACAGCCGGAAAAGGCAGCCGAGCACCTGCTCTGGTCTTCACTCCTACACGCTGGGGAAGACAAATGGTCATGGCTTTTTGCTGCTGGTTGCATGATCAACCACTGGAACAGCAATGAGTTGCTCTCAGTGTAGTCTGCTCAGATAAATTAAAGTCCAAACTACTGCGCTCAGGGCTGAGCAAAATTACTCCACGACATTGGGTCATTTACCAAAAACGGGCCAGTGTCCATAAATTCACTGGGTGGTGAATGGGAGAACTTGCCAGTTTGTGTGGACAGTTCTATAAAATGGGTCATTAACAAACCAGTTTCCCCCTTCAGCAAGCATGACTTTTGTGTGTTTACATTACAATGTACACAACATAGTATCTATCTGTATGTCCTAGCTACATATATTTGCCTAATGGTTAGAGAGTCAGACTGGTAAAGGTTGCGGGTTCAATTCTGAATACCGGCAGGAGCGAAGCTACTAAGTGTCAAAATGCTTTTCATTCGTTACTGTGAAATCTCCAAATTGTCTTTGGCCAATTTCAATTGAATTCTGAAACATAGTCGAGAATGTTGTTTGGACTTGTTTCACAAGACGAAGATGTAGAAGACTTAATCAGCTTCAGTGGGCCTCGGACAGTATGCCTGAAAATTAACTCGGCCGGACTAAAGCCCAATGACTCTTGCACTACCTCCCTTTTGCAAACATGACCATAGACACCCCTTAGCCCAATCTTTTTGAAACTCAAGACAAGACGCACACAGCATTGAGTCTTGTGGAACCTTTCGAGTGCTCCCTGGCTCTCTGGATGGTAACAGCTTGACGTGCAGTGTCGGACATGTGTCGGACATGTGTAGTGTCGGACATCCAAAGCCTGCTTAAACACACGTGACATAAAATTTATACCTTGATCTGATTGAATAGTACACGGAAGGCCAAACAGTGAAAAATTGGACAAGCGATTTTACAATCACTGGTGCAGTAATTTTACGCAGAGGACTTACCTCTGGAAAACACGTTGACATGCACATTATAGTAAGAAAGTATTTGGTTTCTCGACTTCGTACGAGGCAAGGGACCAACACAATCATCATACACTCAAATTGTTCACTAATAGCTGGAATTGGATGTAACGGAGCAGGTGAATTATTCTGGTTCGGTTTTCCCGTCATTTGGCACACATGACAGCTTCGGCAATAACTCCCTACATCGGTTTTCAAGCCAGGACAAAAAAAAATGTCAGAGTACGCAATCATATGTTTTATTCACTCTTAAATGACCGGCAAACAGTTATCGTGCGCGAGACTCAAAATGTCAGAGCGATATAAGGAGGGAACTATTTTCTGCTTAATAGTTAGGTAATTGACAAAACCCATAGCATACTCCTTGGGTTTTCCGTTAAAGAAAATCGAAATTTGTCATTTTGTTTAAATGTCTATGTGGTGTTTTTAATATGAAGAGTTCAGATGCAAAAGCCTCTAAATGCCATTTGAAATTTTCTTCTAAAATGATCATTTTTATCAAGCTTGTATAAGTTCAGTAATTTCACTTAAATGACAATGAAGATTACCTATTAATTGTCATTTAAGTGAAATTATTGAACTTAAATATACAAGCTTGACAAAAATGAGCATTTTAGAAGAAAATTTCAAATGGCATTTAGAGGCTTTTGCATCTGAACTCTTCATATGCTTTTAGGCATACCATCAGCAAATTCAAAGTCAAAACCATTGCTGAGTATTTTCTCCTTAAACCTGCAAAAAAATGTTTGCATCTGAAAGGTAAACTACTACAAATGCATAAAGTGTACAATAAGGTTAGCCGCAAAAACAACTCAGTTCACGCCTTTTCAGCGCTAATTTTGCACTGCGTGTCTTTAGTAAATCCTGACAGTACTTTTTTAATGGCAAAACAGGGCTTTGGTTGGCGCAAGCTGTTAGTAAATCTGACCCTTGGTGTTTAAATTTAATGGTACATGCCTTGCTTGCAACATGGCAACAAATCTGTTTGGAAGCCATCCAAAATAAATAAATATATAACATTGAATAGGCTCTATGCACGATCGCTTCCATATTTGTCTCAGCACGCCCACCTACTTCCGGTGCTGCGTCAGTCTATGGTCAGAAGCCGGTTTTGCGTTAGGTGGAGATAGTGTCAAATTACACTCGCTGTTTATAAAAACGTCCTCCGGTTAACGTGAATGATGTTAACAACACTGTGAGGCAGTTAGCTGTCACACAAGAGTAAAAAAGAGAAGTTATTTAAATTATATATTTTGAGCCAAATCAACAACGTTGAGTGTTAGTATTCTCTTATATCGTACGAAATTCGACTAGCGAATCAGCGTTTCTAAAATCGTTGTCTCCGTTTCTGAGAAAACGGATTTTATTACAGTTTTGCCGCCTATACACTTGGCCTGCAGAACGCGCTTCCGGAAGTAAAGACGCTGACTGAGATTCGTTCGAACACACGTCAGCAGGGTTCGTGCATAGAGGCTATTGTAGTGCACAGGGTGCCATTTAGATGTGCACGCTGTGGAAATATAGCAGATATTTAGAAGACTGTCAATGCCCACCCACCCCATATAAGCTATTAAACATGGAAGACACCCCTCTAAGAAATGCATTGCCATGTTATCAAAATGACATTATTCAAATCTGATAGTTTTCACTTAACGGGACTTGCTGAATCATTCAGACAGAAAAACGGATATTCATGAGCATACAAAAGCCTGCTCTTGATGTAGATCTACGATCATCACGCTCTATTTGGCTGGACACATTCTAACTGTCAGCTGTGATTTGTGTCAGTATTTAAGGTGCTTTCCAAACTCAGACTCCGAAATAGTCACATCTAATTATTATCATTAACAAAGATGGTGTAGAATTTAAAACTGAACATCATTCTTATTGCTGTGATCTATCAAATCACAGAGTTTTAGTTATGCGCTTGCCATTATTCACTTTCCAAGTTTTTGTGAACGTCAGCCCTCAATCACTTTGTCGCACGCCTTGACAACTTTGCTAGTTTTTCCATTCTTGTCGCACAAACACCAACAAAGAAGGGGCAGACAGACAAAGAGCTACAGCCAAATAACCACCAGGTGCTTCTGTATGATTGGAGTAGCAAAAGCAGCTCTGCACCTACTCTACGCCAGAACGCTGTGGCCCAACCTACAAAAACCCTTCGCCATAATCTCTCTGTCCTCCGTCACTCCTCCAAACAAGGTGGAATTTAGAGATTTGACAGCTAAACAAAATGAGGTGTAAACAAAACCCACAATCACCGGCAAACTTGGAAGTCATTAAAAAGAACACGACTTGCTTGTGGAGAAGATTGGCCATTATGTAAGGCCTGTAAACATAAGCAAACCCCTTCGTCCCAGTTCAACTTCTGGCGCCACAATTAGCCCTGGGTGCTGGATTTACACCACAACGGTCTCAGTTCACTCAACTGAAAACCAATCACTGAACTCTCAAGAATGCCAAGAGTTGCACATATTCATTTGTGTCCCAGTAATATATTTTGGCATCGCTATATGTGTCTTAAATTTGTGTTGTGGCACAGAAAAATTTATTCTGTCATTAAAAAGTTGACAGATGTGCATAATTAAGGGGCTTAAACCTGATATAAATTCCATAAGAGTTAGTAAAGTTCCTAAAAATGAGTGATTAAAGATGGAGAGCTGTAGTGGAGCAGGGATGCTTGAAGAATAGTCTATTTATTAAGTGAAGTATGGCTTATTATTCATTCAACTTCATGCCCATTTTAATAGCATTTTAATAACCTTGATTAGTGTACATTTTGCCCTGTCATTTTCATTCATGTGGTTAATGCTGGCAACGGTAATCTATGCCTACTCACACCTGAGAGAAAACGACTATGGTTCACTTCCAAACACTTCCAAAGTGTAGTCAATGATGGTGTCACAAATAAAATTAAATTAAAATGGGTACAATAAAAGTTTCCCTTGTAAACGTTCTTTCAAACTTTTCAAAGTCTTACCAACCCCAACCTTTTGAACAGTAGTGTAAAAAAGGGCAAATATTATCTTTCGCATAAAGGGCAAATACTGTACATATTAACCCATACTACTAGGCCTATGTTTAGTCTTGCAACATGCAAAATTGTATTGTGTTGTCCTAAAACAAAGAATTAAACGGTCCAATATGCGAATTAATTTTACCTCACAGTTGGAGCATTATTACAAATGAACACAACAAACACGGCTTTAGGCAAGAGAAAGCTTTTCATCCAACAATATGTAGATATAACCAAAACGATTGCATGACTTGACTGCAAATTCACCTTGAAAATGAATAAAATTACGTTGTAATTCACATGTCGAATTTAGAAAAAAACATAACTTTTTCTCTGAAAACACATGCATGTTTTATTTATTTTACAACATACATTCATTTTGGGTCTGACATGCTGAAGAAGTTATTTGGCACATCGCTCATCCGATAAGACTCAACTTGAGCTGATTTCATTGTCAGTCATGAAAGAATAATCAGTCTTTGTCTTTTTAGCAGAATGCCACAATCAATAAGTCTAACATAATAGTACAAATTTTTGCCATGAGTTAATTACAAGAGGAATGAGATTACAACAACCTTTGAGCAAATGGTAATCCGAACTGTAATGTGTCAATGCAGTTTTGCCTCAAGTAAAATGCTTATTGGTTACAAAGTCCAAACATGAATTGTGTCCTGGCCCTTTACCTCAATGACAGCCACTGAACAACACAGTGTGCGCGACTGCGAGTTCAACACTTCATCACTTGCATGACAGAGAGAGGCACTCCAAATGTCTTTCCACACACACACATGCACGTGCTCACACACACACACAGAGACACCGCTGTAATGCTCCTGGTGGCTCACTTCTCATTCTGACAAGATGCTAGACAGCATACTCTATATCGCCTCTCAGTAGGATTAGCAGCAGCTGTAATACCATGGATGACACAAGTGAGAGAATTTTTCAACTTCAGAATTAGCCCCTTAGCATCTATACTCAACTCAGTGGCAGTTTAAAAATAAAAATGACCTGGATACATTTTTATGTCTCTAAGCTGTGATATACTCTTCAGATAGGTTAAAGGATATTTGATAGTGGGATATTGTTCTCAAAAAGTGATTGTACTTTAAAAAAAAAAAACTTTGCAGAATCGGCTGTGAAGTTTATACTGACGTATAGATGGTCCCGACATGCCCGGAGGCCTCATGAGATGGTCTATGATATGTAAGAAGATCATAACTTCAGACATTTCTCAGTCTATCTATGCTGGAAGCAGGTGGCGGTAGATCAGTCCCATATTATGAGTCCACTTCATCGCTGCTCACTTTCAGGGTAAATTGAGCATATCACAACTTGTTGCATCCAGATGTGGATGCTGTGTACCTTAGCATTTAACACACAAGCCAGATTAATGGTCACATCCAAAAACAGAGAAAAAAAAACATAGCTCGAACACATTTTGCAAAACTTCGCTCATTGTGCCAAAACTCTGCAAGTAAACATGACACAACACAGGGAAATTTCACAAACCATTCACATCTGTGTCAAATTTAAACTCTAATATCAAAACCTAACATTCCTTTGTCAAAATGTAACTCTGATGATAATATGACACATACTTGCATCATATGCACTTTCAGATCAGGGGAACACACTAGTCTACTTTATATAAAACACGGCAGTCTTTGATTTTCGCTGTTTAGTCAGAAGGCATATTTTCAAGAGGCACATTTTCAAACCAAAAAAAGCATATAGGGCTACTCAATTTTGTCCATTGCAGCACTGTACATTGCAGTAACACAAATAAAGCAAAAAAAAAAAAAAAAAAAAAAAAAAAATATATATATATATATATATATATATATATATAAATATAAAAAACAGAAAAAAACACTATAAACTGTAAACACAGAAAATCATGGCAATTGTGCATACGTGGGCTCATGGATCCCACCGTCTGTTGGGGTGCCAAAGGACCTCTTTGCAAAGGACCGACATTGCAAGCAGTGTCTTGACCGACATTGCAGCTAGGCACCGGGGAAAATATCCCCTTGCATGTCGAAACCATCCTTGGATTGCTGTCGCCTGAATGTCGCCGCAGGCCTGTTCCATTGCCTGCAGAAGAGGCATGTGGGCATGTGGTCGGCGCTCATATACACGCCATCTCCAAGCCGAAAGAATTCCTCTATAGGGTTTAAAAATGGTGAGGAAGAGGGCAATTATGCCACTTCAAATGGAAACTGACATTATCCCATACCACCACAAACCTGGGCTGATCTGGTCTTTTCTGTACAACTATATTATGGAGAGCATCTAGAAATGTGAGTATATGTTGGGTATAGTATGTACCTAGTTTTGCATGATGATGCAGAAGCTCTCGAAGGCTTATGGCAGCACTCAATGTGGTATTTCCCCATCGCTGACCCGGGATGTGCACAATTGCCCTTTGGCCAATTACATTACGACCCCGTCGTCTTGTTTTGCTCAGGTCGAATCCAGCTTTATCAATGACAATGAATTCATGAGGCTGTGCAGCTCCATCCATGACATACAGAACCCTCCCCCCATCACACAATTACCTGTGTAGCTCTCCAAATGGATCTATGTGGTCGTGATACGGTACATATTCAGCGGCTACTGGATTTTACCAATACTCTTAAAAGTAAAAAGGACAGTACACGTGCAAGATGTGTCTGATGGTGGTGATGCTCACATGGTTTATGTTGTTGAACACTTGCCTGTCTGCAAGTATTTTCTGTCATAGCTGGTAGAGACGGATGGCATTGTCTGCCCTCACTAGGTCCACAACGGCGAGTTCCTGCTGTTGTGTGAACAGGCATTGGCGCCCTCCCTCAGAAGGTCTTCTAGCCATTCTAGACTCTAGAGAAATACAACCACACATTGTCATCGGTTTGTTTCATTTTCTTACATTACTTTACTGCATATACTGTATCATCCACTGTAATGAAATCTCAATATACTGTAAGTAATCATGGCAAGGCCGTAGCACACGGTCCCCGGCCCTATGTATAGGTAGTCCTGATGGGCCTCCATGTTCCAAATAAAATATATTCTAGAATTTTTAAGGGCCCTCTCTCCCCATTGGGGGCCTGGTAATCAGTACTGGTTTTACCCCCAGTCTGACGTCATGGTATGTTTCACAAAAACTACCACTTGGGCTGCAAAAGGAGCATTAGCACCCTGCAATACCCTGTACATGTTAATGTGGTAATGTGATATACACTTCAGCATAGACATAATAAATAAAGACGCCCTATTGGCTGATTGGAACGTTACTGTGATACGTCAACGTGTCCGCCATTTTGTGGAGGGCAAGACTGCACCGCTATCAAATGCAAGTAAACGGTGAGCTGCGTTTTTTCTGGATAAAAAATAAATAAAATGTACATTTATAAACCGATTTCAGTGGTTTGTACGTGGTGTTCAACAAAAAGTTCCATCTTTAGTTATTTAAAATCTTGATAGTTAGACTTATAAAACATTTTTTAATAAGGAATTGTCAAAGCTCAGGCTTGTCATGTAGGCTGTCTAGCTGTTTATTCTTAGATAAGAATTGCGAAGATATAATTTAATTTTTACATTAAATTAAATAAAGTTTTCTTATTGTGAAAAAACGATTTTGTGTGATTCACCCAATTTTAGCAATAACAAAGATAACTGATGGATCCTTTATGGTAATGCATATGATATGGAACAACTACAGTGCAATGCAAATAGTAAATATAAGACAAAGTGAGAAGTAAACAGTTTAGTCAATAAAATGAACAAATAGTATAAGGCACATAAGATAGTAATGAATTATATAATATCATAAGTACATAATATAATAATATAAATATGTATAATAGCATATAGACTACTTTCTGAATAATATTATAATAAGAGCAATAGAATAAGAAATATAAATTACAGTAGATAGATAATAAAAAACAAGTTAAATGGTGACTATGAATAGTAACAGCATAGCTGTATAGATTGATAATGCAAGTGGTATAATATTACAATAATAAGAAGAACAGCAAATACAATGTAATATAAATTGCAGAATAATATAGATAATATGAAAAAATAAATATGAAACATGCCCTCCACAATATGGCGGCACCATTGACGTACGCTCCAGCGGCCAATAGGGCGTCTATGTATTTATTATGTCTATGCACTACAGTGCTGCAAATACCATCTGAGTAGAGTAGAAGGTAGAGACGTGAAGACACCTGTTTTCTAGTCGGAATGTTCTTATTACAGATGCCACTGTGAAGCGGCTTAGATGTGGAGGGACTCTCTGCCCAGTTTCCCTCATCGTCAGGCCATGCTTGATGAAATGGTCCACCAAAGTTGCTCTTATATCATCAGAAATAGGAGTCCGTGCATGGCCTCTTCGACCTTGACCTCCTCATCTACCACCTCCTCCTCCTCTGCCTCTTGCTCTCCCTCCATACATGCTTGCAAAGTTCTTGAGATGGCTAAACTGAGGGCTTGTGGTAGCTGGCTGATTGGTGTTCAGTTTTGCAAGTGCCTTCACGTGTGTATTTGAGTGGTTGCAATTACCCGATGTGTTTTGTATCTTGAATACATTTGTTTTCCAAATGGCACCCTGAGATTTCATTTTCGAACAAGGTGTATGAAATAGTTTTGTATTTTATGTATGAAATAGAGTGTAGTATGCAGGACCAAGTGTGTTGCAGAATTGCAACTAGAGTGCAAAGCAGCGCTTTTGTTTAAGGTATGGGTACATGTGTTTGAGGTACTGCATGATAAAAAAGCTTCAAGTTGTGTTACTTTAGAGTAAGCATGGGTCTATATTGTTCAAGCAACGGGCAAAAACTGCACAACACACTGCAACAACAACATATTAAAAGCAAGTTATTTTTCACAATTTTTATAAAACATTTATTCTCTACAGTATGTGCTATGTCAATTTCTTCTTCTGATCTGGCAACATAAACTCATATTTTTACTCTAAAATTGAAAATTCTAACTGATGCAAGGTCTCAAAATCCCACTATTTCTCAAAAGCCTACAGCTTCCATTTTGCCACAGTTTGTTTTCATTGCAAGTCACTGTGTTGAACTCTTAGCTGCAGTCATGTTTTATCTACCGCAATATGTTTTACATCACTTTGCGATGTCCTTCTTTTGCCCAGGGGTGCTTTTAAACCACCATGTGGCTAAATGCTGCTTTTATCTTGTTCGGCCTTGTCGTGATTGACAGGTATATGTGAATGTGCATCTGCTGAAATTTGGGAATACAGCCTAGGCCAGATGTGACCTGCTGTTTGGTGCACAGAAAGCAAACACAGCAAACACCATCAACCATCTGCTGGTGCAAAATATCACCAGTCTGAACGTGTGTCTTTGCCATTTTCTGCCCCATAGAGACAAGATGTTACAATGTTCGGTAATAGATTGTTTCCACATGAAACCTGGAACAGACTGGCACATTTCCAGGAAAAATGCATTTATTGTGTGTGTGTGTACAGCAAGGTTCACATAGAACACATAAGTACACATGAAAATCATAGACTATTTTATTCTGCATTTCTTTTGTTACATGACTGAATAACATTACAAATGTATATACAGATTGTTTTATTTCTAATTCATGTGCCATGAATGATAAAGATCTATATAGAACCTAAATATGACCTTGCACTTTGAGAAACCAAAAGCTATCCATGAACCCATTCAGGTAATAGCAAGTTATACCTAGAGTGCAGGTCTCAGCTAAATGAAGTGACCTCTCAGATTGAGTTTATGGACTCTGAATGCATGTGCCTTGAAGTTTTTCCCGTCATGCTTTTCTTTTGCTCTTGAAAAGGACCAGCTCGTCTCAAGTGAATAAACCTCCATCTGCTGAAGGCCGTGTCAGTGCTTAAAAAGTGAACCTCACCTGCCTGCCCTCTGATGGAGTCTTATTACCGCCTCAATTATTCAAATCCTCCAGCTGTGCAAAAATGTCATGCGCATTATTTTCAGTTAATTTCATGTCAGAGTTCCATTATGGATGGATCCCGCTGTTTTCCAGCCCGTGTGCGAGAACTTGAGGTGAAGCAGAACTTATTGCTGTCCACTTCTGCATTGCCAAATAGATGCAGATATGCTTTTAAACCATGCAAATAGTAAATACTGTACATGCCTCATTTTAAAGGGGTCATGGTTTATGAACTGGATTATTTTTTTATTTTGTAATGTTGCCTGGGGTGCCCTTATAATGTTAGTATGATTTTCACATAAAGGTATTTTTCCCTACCTTGATTTTAGCCCTCTCATTTGAACTCTCTGTTTGAAGAGGCGTGTCTGTTGTGATACTTCAGTGTCAATGCCCACTGCTGTGATTGGCTGACATGTTTGCATATGAAATAGCTAGTATTACGTGTGGAACTCTCTCGAAAACATTTACTACGTTTTTACTATTACAGCTATCGAGATTAACGAATTTTGAAGTGTTGATTATTGCATTATATTTAGGTCTGTTCACATCACAAGAAAGGTTGCAGTGATGAGCATTGAGCAGATGAAAGACAGTGATTTCATCATTGCAATGCAATTTCTGCACTCTCACAAATGTTTTCACCAAATAACAATGCAAACTCGATGTAAATACAGTAAGAGCTTCATCGTGTAGTGTAATAGCATCATTGATTTCATAACGAGTTTTGGCAAGTGTCCTGATAAATCGTGTTGTGTGATTGGCAGCTTAGGCGATTGGAAAGGGAGCGTTTTTGGTTGCTTTCTTTATACAGTATAATTTAATAACAGTTTAAATAAGATTATTTTCATCCTAAGAGAAATGATGTGGAGTTGATCATTTAGTCAATGGCTGTACTGCTGCATAAACAGTATTGAACGATTTTGAGAGAAAGATATTCTGTCCAAACTTGAATAATTCCCAACCTGGACGATTACACATCAGAAATTACTGATCAGGCATTAGAATAAATTAAGCGTAGCGTCAGTTCTGGCAAGTCACGTTAGTCAGCTGACTCTCAGCTGAATATGATGCCTCACTGTACACAAATCTACTTATATATAAGCTCCTTCAGTATTATCAGCAGCTATCACGTTTCTCAGGAGCAAAATATTTGACGATAATGGTCCTGACAGAAACATGGTAAAAAAAAAAAAAAAAAACGATACGATACAAAATACGATAAAAAATAAATCAAATAGAAAACTTTTGTTGCATTAGAATCCTTTAACGGTATTAATCCTGTGTCGATCTTTTCTTGTTCTCATGTAATATTCACTTAACGTGCCAGTGGGCGGGGCCAAAGACGCTGTGATAAACGTAGGCGTTGGTATTCTTCTGCAAAGCCGATCTTTCCCTGCACTTTGGCATCATAATTCCACCCTTTTCAGATCCTGTCGTTCTCTTATGAGCGGTTCTCTCATACTGTGTAATATCTTACACTAGGGGAAAACCTCTTTTCCACAAGATAATGAAGCCAAAAATTATCCTTAATTTTGGATTTGTGTTGCGGCAGCAGCCTATCGAGAGAGCCCCTGGTGACGTCAGATCTAATGGGGGCACTTCGCACCCCCTACGTTACCTCTCGCCTAAGTGGGTGTGGCCTGGGCCTATAAATATAGCTTGATGGGCTGATATAATCTGATTTTTCATCTCTTCAGCAAAGCTCCCGCATCGCTGGATCCGGAGTGAAGAATCTGCGTCGTTGAGAACAAGCCATCAGATCTCATTCTACCTCTAGCTATTCATGCAAATGCGTGGGCAAAGCATCCTGCGGTATCTGAATGGGTGCTTAACATTATAAAAAGAGGCTATTCGCTGCAGTTCGCTCGACATCCCCACCGCTACATGGCGCAAAAACAGAAGTAGCCCATCTACTTTGAGCCGAAATAGCGACATTATTGAATAATGGGGAAATAAAACCTTTATCTCAAGCTCAGAGCAAATGAGGCATATACAGCACATATTTTCGTGGAAAAAAGATATCACAACCTTGGTCGAAAAAGGTCTCAGACCCATTCTGAACAAAGTGCTTGTGAAACATCAGTTCAGAATACTCACAACCAGGAAAATCCTCGTGCAAATTTGCAAAGAGGACTGGTTTATATCAATAGATCTGAAGGACGCCAATTTTCAAATACAAATAGCATCACGTCACAGGTGATTCTTGAAATTCACCATCGAGGGCCAGGAATATCAATACACAGTCCTACCATTTGGCCTGTCCCTAGCACCCCATACATTTAAAATGTGCATGGAGTGAACATTCAGCGCATCATGAAATCCTTCCGCAGCAGCACTATAATCCCGCTCAGAAGGTTTCAGAAAATGCTGGGTCTTATGGCCTCAGCATCTTCAGTACTCCAGTTGGGTCTGCTTTTATGGCTGCAGTTATGGCTAAAAGCGCGAGTACCACCTCGGGCATGGGCCTCTGGTCTGTTTCGTCTCAAGGTCGATCAGAAATGTCACAACTCTGAAACCTTGTAGAGCACTCGACAGGTGCCAGTCAGGTGTAAACCTGGGGACTTCTTCGAGTGTGAAAGTGGTTTCCAGGGGCGCCTCCACCTCGGGATGGGGAGCGTTGCTCTTTGGCCAGTGGTCAGAACGAGAGAAGCTCCTACACAACTGTCTAGAAATGATGGCATTCAACAACACGTGTTTTTGTCCCCGAATAAAGGGTCACCACATCTTGGTCCACTCGGGAAAACATGTCAGTGGTGGCCTACATAAATCGCCAGGGTGGCGTCAGGTCCCGAAAACCTTTACTGGCTGACGGAATGCCTCAGCATATAAACATAGGCAAGATGGCTTGCGTGCCTATTGGCTGTCCTGCAGCCACTCCAGCAGCTTACCAAGAGAGGCCCCTGGTAATGTCCAATCCACTACGTCTCCTCCCGCCTATAAGCAGGTGTGGCTTGTGCCATTAAATATAGCTCGGTGGGCTGATGCAATCTGTTTTTTCATCGCCGAAGCGAACCAGAGCGTGTTGCAGGCATGGTAAAGATACACAGTACTCATTCCCTCTTCTAGAGAGAACCAAGGTTACGTTAGTAACCGTGTACGTTTTCTAGCCTTGGGTTCAATAAAAGCAGTTTTTCGTAATAACAAGGAATTTTTGAGTCAAGATCAAGGAAAATTAAATGATTAGTGAAAATGATCAATGATCATGACCCCTTTAAATCTCCAATAAATAATATTAGATGCACACATAAATCACAACATCCTCATGACATTCCAATGATCATATAGGGTAAAGTACAAGCTTTGTGCACAGTGTTCCTTCAGACCAATTATTTGACCTCTTCAAGACTGAGAGCAAATCTGAGCACTGCAGCTGAGCAAAAACCACCCACCCTGCAGGGCAAGGAGACTACGCCCTGCAGACACGTCTTGCTGATCACACTTGTTCTAGCGTCATGCGGTTGGGTGCACACTTCCGCTAGTGACACGACAGAGATAGATCCATCCATCAGAGCAGCCACAGCCCACACCCTTGCCCCGTCATTGCCACAGAACAGAGGCGGGTGAAACATGATAAACTATGATCTGCTGTGAACTGTTTCAGACGTTTTGCACCCACACCCAGTCTAGAAAAGCACCAGATTGAATTGCACCCTACACATACAACGATTATGTAAAGCTTTGGTGATGATAAAATTTAAGAAGAAAAAAATTGTTGAATTTTTTTTTTTAAAAGTTAAACTTAGGTAGAAACTTCGGTAGAGATAAGCTATAATGCTCACTGATGTGACTGGCAACTCTACTATAACCTATTATGCTATCTATTTTGTTGCTTTCCTTTACAATATTGACTAAACAAAAGCCACGCTTATCTTCACCTCAAGATACTCCTCTCTGCAGTGAATATTCTGATACCATCTTAGCGTATCTTAAATATAGATGGATTCTGGGTCGGCTGCATCTCTAGCTCACCTCCCTGCAGAGTTAAGTTAAAAGCATTTAAAATAAAGTGTAGCTGTGTATTGGATTCACACACATCACATCTTCAGGATGGAAACAAGGGTTGAGAGTAGGGAACGAGGGCCCTCACATTCATGTAATGCGATCAGCCAATGTTACTCTGAATAAATCTGAGAAACAATCACCCAAAACACTGTTTCATACTTTGTGTTAATACAGCGCATTTTTGTGAACTTCCCAGCACTATTCAATAATAAAGATTATTGGATGCAAACATATAAAAAAACCTAGTAAATTAGCATTTTTTTCTAAAGTCATTCACAAGCAAGAGATTAAACTTTATATCAATTGAAATTACCGATAATTCAAGTGTCTGCTACCAGTGAAATCAAACAAAAATAATACTGTATTGAAAAAGAGGTGAAATCATTATATTATATTATATTATATTATATTATATTATATTATATTATATTATATTATATTATTAATCATTTTGAGATGGCCACAAGGTACACTGAATTGGTACACTGAATCACCATGCAAACAACATTTAAAAAGCAGAGAACATATGCTAACATTGTAACTATGCAAACCCACTAATTTTTTATTTGCAGTACTAAACTGCTAAAGCAGTGGGGAAGATGAGTATCGCCATTTTAATGTCATTTACATTCACATATACGGCAATACGACATAGCCTATCTCCCCTTCAAGCATTTCATAAAATGAAATGAACAGCTCGACATTTTACAGCAGAATTTGTTTAGAAACGTATAACCTTATATGGTTTTAATTTACAATATTTAAAATCCTTTAAATTCTAAAACTAATTATTTTGAGCAGCTTCAGAGAACCAGTTGAAACGGTTTATTCACACTCGAGCACTTCAATCGCTGTAAACAATTGATTCGAACATAGTCCGCTGGTTCAGCAAAAATAATTGGTTCTAAAGAATCATACTTTTACTAATCAGACATATCATATCATAGCATGTGATTTCTTCAGTTCTACATTATGAGGAACAATATGAAATGCATCAGAGTAGAATGTAAAATATTAAGTAGAATCTTCCTAAATTGAAAATACTGAGTATTTGTCAATTACTGAAACGATCTTGACAGATCTTCTCAAAGAATCAGTCGATCCAGTTCACAAAACAGGGATATTCCTTACAAAATGATGAAAACGAATTATGATGTAGGGAATGATGACAGATTTTTTTTTTATTTTTTGACTGTTATGACTGCATCTACAGTTGTTGACTGAATGCTACTTCTCTGGAGCCAAATAGCAGACATACTAGCAGCAATTGACAGAAAATGGGCACTAGCCCAGTTGACTCAGGGATTGTCAACCAGCATTAATTACAGCAGAAAAGTCAGTCACAGGCTAAATCAGGTTGGTTCAGAATTCCACCATTTGTAAATTATTATGATAATGATTAATCAACAGACACGTTTTAAATGCTAAAAACTGATTATTTTTGGTGTATCTTAATTAAATCATCTTGAAAACGAGAGCTCTAAACAGAATTTCATTATCATTAATGATTACTCACCACCCAAAAGGCCTTGCTTTAACCATAGGAAATGTGCATCATTAGAATTCTCAGTCCATTCTATTGACCTCACTTCACGAGTTCCATTCTTACAAGCTTAAATGCATCAATCTAACAATTTCCAGTGTGAATCAGGGACTAATCAATGCCGGTCATTTGTAGTTGGTCAACCTTACGGAGTGATAAAAGAGCTTTGAGGGCATTAAAGGCCCCTAAAGAAAAAATATAGATCAGAGACTCTGCGAGGGTCTCATTTCCTTGCTACGCCGGACTTTAAGCGGCTCGGTACGTTCATCAGTTTGACAGACGTGGCATTATGGCTCAAAGACGGCTGTTCTGTCTGCAAAGTCAACACTGTGAGCAAAGCCATGCGCCACGGGAAGGGAAATTAGAGGAAGGCTGCATCTGTAAAGAAAGCAAAAATTAACATTTACACAAACAAGCAAGTCCTGATCTACAGTGTAGTTCAGAGAACAGCATGCGACTGAGAAAATATTTGTCATGTGCTCGCTCTGGGTAAGGTCGGCCGATCTCTTGCCCTCTCACAGTGGGATACATGTGTATTCAATGTGCAAGTATGAGGGCATGTATGTTATGTTGGCTTTAAGGAATTTGGCACATTTCCCCGCATGTGTGCTTTATCTGATTGGCAGCAGAGATCTCAAAGTGAGCTGTCAAGAGAAATGCTTCAGTATTGTCTTTAAGGAATTAAATTTAAGAGGTTCACATTACAAATCTTATTACGATTATATTCAGGAACTAATGTTTTTAATTATAGACATGTTTTCTCAAAGCTACATGTTTAATGCAATTTGCAATGTTTACATGTTACATCATCAAGCCAAGACCCTAGAAAAGTCCAAGAAGTCCAAGAAAGAGACAACCAGTTTGATTCCAACATTGGCCAATCTTCAAAAGTGATGATCTTAAAGAAAGAAAGAAAGAAAGAAAGAAAGAAAGAAAGAAAGAAAGAAAGAAAGAAAGAAAGAAAGAAAGAAAGAAAGAAAGAAAGAAAGAAAGAAAGAAAGAAAGAAAGAAAGAAAGAAAGAAAGAAAGAAAGAAAGAAAGAAAGAAAGGGTGTTGGTTCATTTTTTTTAGTTAAATTAGATTTGTAAATTATTCTGTACAAGCAAATTAGGCAGATTCCCCAATGGACATGTTGCATGATAACCATGAACAACATTTAAATTGTATTTATTTTTTTGCACATGGCCCATGCAGTTAAATTTGTGTCCTTATATTAAATCAGTTGAGAACCACTGGGACAGGATACCTTTTGATTTAAATGACTCAATATGAATGTCTTCTTCATTTGCATTGCTCATTGGTTCAGAGAGCTGCACAAGCAGAAGACAGCAATTCCTGCTTCCTTGAAGTCAGCACTGCCTTCCCAATCTTGATCTTATGCTGACATTACTGCTCTGTCTCAAAAATGTCATCTCCTCTCTGTCATTCTGGAAATGTTAAAACGAGGAAGATTATACAAGATAGATCACAAAATGTATCTAGGTCACGGTTATAGTTTCATGACTTTAAAAAGTTTAACCACAAAGTTTTTTAAAGTAAGATCTGGAAGTTCTTTAGAAGGAAGGAAATGAAGCAGAGCAGGATATAACATTAAACGTTTCAGGAAATTGATAGATTCAAGATTTGAATCTACAAACTAAGAATGAACAATACTTCAGCATTTATTAACATCAATTTCAACATTTACTAATACAAATCAAAGGTTGTATTTATTAGTTAATGCACTGTTAACTAACACGAACAGACAACGAACAGCTGTATTTTTTATTTTTATAGTAACTAACATTAATAAATATTTAAAAATATTGTAACAAATGTATAGCTCATGTTAGTTAATACATAAACAAATGTTAACTAAATGAATCTTATGTAGAATGTTACCAAAAAAGCCTGGCAGATTCAAGAAATTAATAAGTAAAAAAGGAAAAAAAAATGAAGTGGCGTTGATGCTAATATAACTGATTGTTGCATAATGAAACAAATCTCTTAAAGACAAAATGGTTGTGTTTGATTATGCACACATTTCATTTTAGAAACCTTTACTCATGGCCTTTGGTAGCTGAAGTAAATCTATTAAAACTACAAGACCAAAAGTGAGTCTGGCACTTCTGATAACGGCTATCTGCAATATTGCAAAAGGATGACACTGATATTTTAGACAGATAGGAAAATACCATTTCCTCCATCCTTATAACCCATATTTAGAATAAAGCCACGCTAGAAATGGCCTTACAGACATCCCAGATGGTGGTTCTGGAATATACATGTGCAAAACTGGTAGCCGATATCACTTCTTAAAACTTTACGGATTCCTCTCTGTGGATGTAGATAACAGAGCTTTTTTTGGAGGGAAACTTGTGAGGGTGCTGCCAGCTTTTCTCACCAGCTGCAAGGCAGATGTTTTGGCATATGCCCAAGTACATCATAAAAAGATCAGCATAGCGTTTAGACGGCGCATGCATCAAATTCTCTAAACCCACTCCTGGTCAAGAATAGCAAGCCGATGCTGTCTCTTAGGACGCAGGAGATGCAACCATTGATCTCTCTGTCCTCCTCATGCAATTAACTAAGGCTCCTGGGCCCAAGGTGAAGACTTCTCAGCCAGCTTCATATTAACATGTGTAGGCATGTGGTGAAACCCACTGTTGTTCAGCCAGTCAGCGAGACACACAATCTTAGAAGTTATTAACATCTGAGGGAGGAGCCTTTCATCAGTTGTGCTGCGTTTCACAGACGGTCCTTAACAGCACCAGGATGGAGAGTTAGTGCAATACCCTCATGACTTAAAACAAATAAACACATTATATTACAATATCCAAGTGTTGGCAAGCAGAGCTTTCCGGAATATTTATTTATATTCTACTTGAATACTCCTGAGCAAGTAATGAACCATGCATTAAGCAAGAAAGTTGACATTTCCACATAAGCTATTTGTTCGGGAACACTTCTTTAAAATATACTGCAAATGTACATATCTATGTCTATCTGGATAAATTAATAAATGTAATTAATTTAAGGAATGATTAACAATTCTTTAAAGTTATATACTTTTAGTTAGATAGATAGATAGATAGATAGATAGATAGATAGATAGATAGATAGATAGATAGATAGATAGATAGATAGATAGATAGATAGATAGATAGATAGATAGATAGATAGATAGATAGATAGATAGATAGATGTCTGACTAAAGTGTAACTTTTTGAAATGAGAGGCTAAACTGAATATAATCAATAATTTGCCAAGAAAGGAAAAAAAATAAAACTGAACGGCTTATTAAACTGAAATATGACTGAAGATATATTTGAGGTTTATTGTTTCTATTGACCTGCTGGATCCAAACAAATATATCTGAGACAACCAAGACAGGTCTGGAAGAGTTAAGAGCAAAGAACAATTTCAAGACCATCAACACATATGCCCTGCCAGTCATCAGCTTACCTCAAGAGGAATATGAAACTGTCAATGATAAGACTCAAAGGTGCAGCGCCTGGGGGTATGGACAGACGAAGTGAGAGAAAAGGAGATGGAAGGATAAGGCGAGACAGACATGGGAGAAGAAAAAAATCTTGGTCCAGTTCCCGGACACACTGCCGCTCGGTCTTCAACCAGCCGAGAGGCCCATACTCGCCGTGTCATTTGATGGTATTGGATGCTCCTTGGTGGACGGTTCTATACTCCTCTGACCAGGTGCTCCTCCCCATCATGGCGAATGGTGCCCACCACTCATCGACCAAGGACCATGGCGGCGAACTCACCGTCTGACCTGTTGTTATGTCGCTCCAGAACCACCACCTCGAGCAAGCCACTGGCGGTCACCGCTCCTTTGTGCTGCCCGACCTCCTCTCTCCAACAGCGTGTCTCTCCTTCTTCCCGGGTTTCAGCACCAATGTAACAAGGTTTGTGTTCAGGGAAAAAGAAGGCATTAACCTTTTAAACGTAACTTTAATCACAACATATTCAAACAACAACATGAATGCAAAGCAGCAGCTCATCACGAACGACTGCCACATATAAATATTATAAAAGTCCAGGCCTGGTCCTCTCTCGTCATCCACCTTCGTCACTCTGACTTTTGCGAATTGACAGCGAAATGTATGAATACAGAACACTAAAGTGCATGTTGCCATATCATTATAAATTAATTAATTTATTGACTATGCTGCATTGGCAGAGAAATAACAGTGTCGAGTCTGAGATGAATAATTATCTATTTCCATTAGTTTATATCCGGCCGGTCACTTTTATGCATTCATTAGCTGGCGAAGTTGCATATTTAATGCTAGTGACGTGATTGATTTCTCAACACTGATGAATGTCATGCAGCCGAAACGGAATCATGCAGAAACAAAAATCAGAAACACATTCGATTTCAGTTTTTTTTTTATCACTTCAATACATATTGTTATTTTGATTAGATAAACATCACATGTTCTAAAAGAGAAGCAAATAAATGTAGAGACTATACATGTAATGTAGGTTTACATTTATGTAATTTTATTGCTATGACCTTTGCAGTTATTTAAATATGGCCATCTTTAAGCATGACTCTTTGGATTTATATGAAATGGTAACACTTTACAATGAGATTACATTTTTAGCATCAACTACGTTTAATAAGTGTTGTAGAAGTATTATTCAGCAAAATGAATAATCAAAATGAATGAATCAACGAAAACGAATCATCAAAATGAACTAATCTTTTTCTGAGTCAATTCATTCGTTTCATTCGTTGAACGAACCAAATGACTCGGAAAAAGATTTGTTCATTTTGATGAACGAGTTCAAACAATAGAGTCACAAACGACGTGCGTCACAGAACAGAGCAAGGCGAGCATTTGAGCTTATAAAACTTCAAATTTGTTATTTATTTATTAAATGAGCAATCGTTTCACTTGATAAGACCCTTATTCAACGTCTGGAATCATTTAAAGCCCTTTGAACAGTTTGCAGTTTGTACTGAAACTGTCTTTTGGGCCTTGAACCGTTTGGTTCCCACTGAAGTGCATTATATGGAGAAAAATTCTGGAATGTTTTCATTAAAAACCTTAATTTCTTTTCGACTGAATGACATGGACATCTTGGATGACATGGGGTTGAGTAAATTATCAGCAAAATCTTTTTTTCAAAAGGGAACTACTCCTTTAATAATGACAATTTAGATTTTTGATCTAACAATTCTTTTAAAAACTCTAACATTACAATGGTAAATAACAAAATAATGCTTTCAGCTCCCTCTTGCACTATCCAGAAAGCACACAACTGTGTGGTTGTACTCCAATGGTAGAAGGATTTGTCAAACTGTTTGGACATCCCCAACAAAAACTCACTCAATGCTTGTAATATTTTCCTCATATGCTGGTTTGTTTACCCCGTTAACCCGTGTACTCACATTTTACCCCTGCCAGGAGCAAGATATATTTTATTGCAAATCTGTTCATCTTTAAACACCCTGAGGATGCTGTGCATTGAAGATAAGGATCAAAGAGAGGTGAATATCACAGCCAATCTAGTTCACTAGTGGAGCAACACATACTCCACAAGTAACATTGTGTTCAGATGATAACCAAAGACGACCAATTTCCGAAAGAATTATTCACGTCAGCAGCTAGATAGTGGCGCATGGAGTCTTTCATCATGTCACTAGGGTTGTGCATGAACATGCAAGTTTGACCCTGTCCTAAAAAGTGAGTTCTTTAGGTCTAAAATTTGGTGATGTAATGTTACATAGGCTGCTGGGTTGTGAAATGGCTCCTGAAGTGAACCTATAGTGAGGCTTAAATTGATAGTTTAATTTATTTTGTTATCATTTACTCACCCTCATTCCAAGCCCAAACTCACGTTCTTCTCTGAAAGCCAAATGAAGATATCTTGAATATAACTAAACCCCCGGTCCGAGCCTGACACCATTTGGATGACTGGCAATTTTTGCCTCTGTAGGCAAGAGCGTGGTTAGCTGATGCCTGCTTACATCACAGGGCACCACAACTTCCAATAGGAAAATTCAACTGCAGTAGCCACCGTTAAACACGAAGAGGGCAGCACTCAGACATTTTACACCATACTATTGTAGAATTAAAAGACTTTATACCAAAATGTCAAAAAAAAAAAGACTTGAATCAATAAACAGCATTATTAAAGCCCCAGCCTTACAGATAATTTACTAAAACAAGTTGTGTTAGGGTTTAAATAACCTTTAAACTGTTTTTGTCAATATATTTAATAAAGTCAGTATGTTCCGAAACAATATATGGTATAATAAAAATATATAAAAAGGAAAAATAGATTTGACATTTTTTAGAAAAAGAGAACGTTTTAGGTTTAGAATGGCATGTGCATTATTGAACTATCTCTGTACGTATCCAAATACTATAGCTTGACATCTTTTTTAATACATCTTGACATGTATTATTTGCACACATGCACACTTTCATCACAGTTTCTGCCTATGACATTAACATAATGCATTACGATGAATTATTAAAGAAGGTTTATCATTTTATCAATGTTCCTGATCATATACTGGAAAATCAATTTAACAGTTTGAATCCTGCAGAGGCGCAGCATGAATTTCTAATGGGTCATGTAACCTTGGTAACATTAAAATCAGTTCAATCAATTACACCTGAGATGGGGTGAATAATGCATTTACAGCGCATCAAGACAAACACTAACAAAACGCTTCTTTGCATGCTTAAGCTACTGAGATGAGACGGAGGTCATGACTTGCCTCTCATTGGACTCTGCTGAGAGGAGACAAATTCGTTACAGATCTTGCTTTGGCATCTGTACTGAAACTCTAGAGAGTAATCAAAACAAATGTTTTCAGAGTCAGTCCTGCATTAACTCAATGCCTTTTTGGTCCTCATGGGAGCTGAATTGTAATCAATAACCTGGATCTTGGAGGTCTATATTGCAGTGAATATTATACAAACCGGTGAAGAGCAATCTAGGTGGGTAGAATGGCCCATCTGTGATCATTTGAGCCTAGAGGCTGTTCAGACATTGCAAAGTATTGAATTGGTAGATTCCCCACTAGTTTTGAAGCATCTGTTACATCAGATTTGATATTACAGATGCTTCAAATATCATATACGATATATAGGGATACAGATAGCCTTGAAGGTGTGTATGATGTTTATTGAAGCTTGTGTGTTTTTGCATACATAAAAATGATGGATTTCTATTTGAATCTATTTGTATGTATGTCATGTACAATCAATAACCTCAATCAATAACCTCAAATAACAATCAATTGTGCTCTCTGCTCATTGATGGTAGACTGGGAAAGGAGAGTGTTTTGTAATAAAACAAGACCATATTCCCATGCATAGCAATGAATTATTTATTAGGTAGACACAACTACTGCATCAGAACTTTAAATAGCATGTTTTTGGTGAGAGAGTGCTAATGTTTTACTAATTAATTCATCCTCTAGAGGTACCACATGGAACATAGAGATGAACCCTGGTTCTTACATAATAGCCCATATGATGTAGCCTATGTCAATAGTTCTTAATCTTATATTCTGAAGCCAGTTGTTTGTGATTTACAAACAAGGTGTTACAGTGGAGGCTCCCGCTCTGTCTCCTCTCCGCCACCAGAGGGAGCCTTCACCAGAGTACTGATCATTGGCTACAAACTCAAATTCCCATCATGCCGCTTACCTGGGACTGATTGCGTCACACACCTGCACGCCATTTACACACACACATAAAAGCCACGTCCACACACCACACCAGTGCGAAGTCTTGATTTGCCCCGGTGATCATTTCTGAGCGTTTGTATCCTGATTCTGGTTTTCTGGTTTTGGACTTTGGACTGTTTGATTCTCCTTCGACTGATATCTGCCTGGCCTGAACTTGGACTGTTTATTGACTACGATTATTGCTGCCTGCCCTGATCTCTGCCTGTCTCCTGTTTATCCTGTTGTCTGATCTGCATTGCCCTGTCTGCCTCGTTTTGACCCTGCCTGTACGACCTTGTTTAATAAAAGCTGCAAATGGATTCCTCTGTGCATCGTGAATCATTACAGAAGACTTCGCCACTAACTAATCCAGCAGCCGTCATGCAATTGACCTCCGATCTCACATCCCAAGCTTCTCGTCTGGATTTACACCATCAGCAGCTCAGCCACTTGACTACTGTCACGGAGCAGCCCGTGCAGGGGATACTGGAGCTTCGCACCGCTGTTTGCACTGCTCCCAGCACGCCCGCTGCACCATCACCGCAGAGTGTCTCTCCTGCTACAGTGAGTACAGCGGTCAATCCCCGACTCGCATTTCCTGACAAATTTGATGGCACACCAAGCAAATGCAAGGGATTTCTTTTGCAATGCACACTCTTCGTCGACCAGCAACCGACATTGTACTCCACTCAAGCCAGTCGCATTGCATTTGTTTGTTCCCTGCTCACGGGCAAAGCATTGGAGTGGGCTACGGCAGTCTGGAAACCAGAGGGGTCTTCATTCACCACATTTCAAGAATTCCTTCAACAGTTTCGTCAAGTCTTCGAACACTCTTCTGAGAAAGGGAGCGCTGGAGAGCAGCTTCTAAATCTCACCCAGGGAAAGAGTACCGCCGCCGAGTATGCACTCACGTTTCGCACCCTCGCTGCACAGACGAACTGGGTCGAAGACACATTAAAGACGCTGTTCAGGAAGGGACTCTCTATTGAACTTCAATCTGAATTAGCTTGTCGAGATGAAGGAAAGAGCTTGAACGAGTATGTAAGTCTGGCCATTCAAGTCGATAATCTCGTGCGTTCCAGACGCATCACCAGGGCACCTATCCGTCAATCACTCGAGGCAGCTCCCGCTCACGAACCTATGCAGATCGGGTTCACGCACCTCACTCCAGAAGAACGGGAACGCAGACTGCAACACCGTCTCTGTATGTACTGTGGTCAATCCGGCCATATGAAGCTCTCCTGTCCAGTCCGACCTCCAACTCGCACTCTTGCGGTGAGTTCTGTAAATCAATATCAAAGATCTCCATCCAGTTTCACTCTCCCCATTCGTTTCACTATACAAAACCAATGTATTGAAGCCACAGCCCTCATAGACTCTGGAGCCGCTGGAAATTTCATTTCTCAAACATTCGCCAATCAGATCAAACTCAAACTTAATCCTTGTCACTCTTTCTTGTCAGTGGAGGCGCTAGATGGTCATCCCATTGGAGACGGTAAAATCCAGTTCGAAACGGAGAAGGTTCAAATGCAGATCGGTTCTCTTCATTCTGAGCAAATCAAATTTTATGTCATTCACGCTCCACATCACTCCATCATCCTCGGCCACCCTTGGTTGCACACTCACAATCCACACATTTCCTGGAAGGAGGGACAAATCATTCGTTGGAGTGAAGCCTGTAACAACCATTGTTTGTCTAAAGTCAAAAGAGTAACCTGTTCCAAACCAGAACCAGACACCCAAAACCATGAGCTAGGAGAGCTACCGGCAGTTTATTCCGATCTCACAGAAGCCTTCAGTAAAGAAAAAGCTTCTCAACTTCCCGAACATCGTCCAACGGACTGTGCCATTGAGTTAATGCCCGGCGCCACACCCCCTAAAGGCAGAATCTTTCCCCTATCAAAGCCTGAGTCTGAAGCCATGAAAAAGTACATTGAAGAAGAGACAGCCAAAGGGTTCATTCGACCTTCCACCTCACCTGCCGCTGCAGGGTTTTTCTTCGTCAAGAAAAAGGATGGGGGACTCAGGCCTTGCATTGACTATCGCGGGTTAAACGATATCACCATCAAGTATCGTTATCCCTTACCTCTGGTGCCAGCCGCACTGGAACAGCTGAGACAGGCGCAATATTACACCAAGCTCGATCTACGCAATGCATATAACCTGATCCGCATTCGAGAGGGGGATGAATGGAAAACAGCCTTCTCCACCACTAGTGGGCACTATGAATATCTGGTCATGCCTTTCGGCTTATCTAACAGTCCTTCCGTCTTTCAGGCCTTTATGAACGATGTGTTTCGTGACATGCTGGACAAATGGGTAATCGTGTACATCGATGACATCCTGATTTACTCAAACTCACTGGAGGAACACATCCAACACGTCAGATCCGTACTTCAACGCTTAATTCAGTTCCAGTTGTATGCCAAGATCGAGAAGTGTGAGTTTCATCAAACTAGCGTTTCATTTCTGGGTTACATCATCAGTCAGGAAGGAGTGGCCATGGACGACAAGAAGGTGAAAGGAGTGCTGGATTGGCCATTACCTCAGACAGTCAAAGAATTACAGAGATTCCTGGGATTTGCTAACTTTTATCGAAGATTTATTAGAAACTTCAGTCTCATTGCCGCTCCATTAACAGCTTTAACCAAACGTCATGGCTCTCGAATTGCCTGGAACCCCGAAGCACAGCAGGCTTTTCAGGAGTTGAAAACCCGATTCACTACTGCACCCATCCTACGTCATCCCGATCCAGAGCGTCAGTTCATTGTGGAGGTAGATGCTTCGAACACAGGAGTGGGGGCCATATTATCTCAACGACAGGGAAACCCAGCCAAAATGTACCCGTGTGCTTTCTTCTCCCGCAAGCTTTCTCCAGCCGAGCGGAATTATGATGTGGGGAATCGCGAACTGCTAGCTATGAAACTGGCTCTAGAGGAATGGCGACACTGGCTGGAGGGAGCTTCAGAACCATTCATCATTCTCACAGACCATAAAAACCTTGAGTATCTCCGATCCGCCAAACGCCTCAATCCTCGTCAAGCAAGATGGGCACTGTTTTTTACACGTTTCAACTTCACTGTCACTTACCGTCCAGGCACCAAGAACGTCAAAGCCGATGCCCTTTCTCGCCAAACAGAAGAAACAGTCCACAAAGATAATCCCGAGAATATCATCCACGAGAACCTCTTAGTAGCTCCAGTCCAGTGGGACATCATAACCGAAATCCAACAGGCCAACCTTCAGACTCCAACCCCCAGCAACTGTCCAGCCAATCTCCTCTTTGTCCCTGAAGCACTACGCTCTCGCATCATCGATCAGGTCCACTCCACTCCTAGCTCCGGTCATCCTGGTATCTCTGCCACAATTCAATTACTACAGAATCGATTTTGGTGGCCCACTCTCTCATCCGACACCATCAAACATGTCCAGAACTGTATCAATTGTCAAACTTCCAAATCCACCCGAAAACTACCAGCAGGCCTTCTATGTCCCCTTCCCACACCTCAACGACCCTGGTCACACATTGCCGTAGACTTCATCACAGATCTCCCCAATTCTCAAGGACACACGACAATTCTCACAATAGTGGATAGATTCTCCAAAGCCTGCCGTCTCATTCCCCTCACTAAACTTCCCACTGCCTTCGAAACAGCTGAACTCCTCTGCAACCAAGTTTTCAGATTTTACGGACTACCTGAAGATATAGTATCTGACAGAGGACCTCAGTTTACTTCCAGAGTCTGGTCCGCATTCTTCAAACATTTAAACGTAAACATCAGCCTCACTTCCGGTTATCACCCTCAGTCCAATGGTCAGACCGAACGTCTAAATCAAGACATCATCCGCTTTCTAAGAACATACTGCCAGCAACATCAACAGGATTGGAGCAGATATTTATTCTGGGCTGAGTATGCTCAGAATTTGTTGGTCAAACCTGCTACTGGTATCACTCCCTTCAAATGTATACTGGGTTTTCAGCCTCCTCTCTTCCCATGGTCCGGTGAACCCACTGAACTCCCATCAGTCACAGAATGGCTACACAAAAGTGAAGAGGTTTGGGACCAAGCACACACTCATCTGAGGCATGCTGTCAGGCGTCAGGAACACCAGGCCAACCGTCGTCGTCGCCCAGCTCCAGAATACCAGAGTGGTCAATGGGTATGGCTATCAACCAGAGACTTACGCCTCAAACTTCCATGTCGCAAACTCAGTCCCAGGTATGTTGGTCCGTTCCAAATTATAAGACAAATATCACCTGTTTCATTCCGTTTAGACCTGCCCGCTAACTATCGTATCTCTCCCACTTTTCATGTTTCCCTGTTAAAACCCGCTGGTGGTCCGAGGGGAGAGACGGAGGAGGGGGCCACCTCTCAGGGCCCTCCTGCCTTTCTGGTTGACGGCGAGGAGGCCTACAGAGTGCACAAGTTGCTGGATTCCAGACGTCGGGGTAACATGCTCCAATATCTGGTCGATTGGGAGGGGTACGGTCCGGAGGAACAGTCCTGGGTCAATTCAAGGGATATCCTAGACCCCACTCTCACTGAAGAGTTCCATAGGACATACCCGGAGAAACCGGCCCCTCGACCCCGTGGGAGACCCCGACGACAACCGCCTCCTCGCGTCAGGAGCCGCTCGCAGGGGGGGGGCTCTGTTACAGTGGAGGCTCCCGCTCTGTCTCCTCTCCGCCACCAGAGGGAGCCTTCACCAGAGTACTGATCATTGGCTACAAACTCAAATTCCCATCATGCCGCTTACCTGGGACTGATTGCGTCACACACCTGCACGCCATTTACACACACACATAAAAGCCACGTCCACACACCACACCAGTGCGAAGTCTTGATTTGCCCCGGTGATCATTTCTGAGCGTTTGTATCCTGATTCTGGTTTTCTGGTTTTGGACTTTGGACTGTTTGATTCTCCTTCGACTGATATCTGCCTGGCCTGAACTTGGACTGTTTATTGACTACGATTATTGCTGCCTGCCCTGATCTCTGCCTGTCTCCTGTTTATCCTGTTGTCTGATCTGCATTGCCCTGTCTGCCTCGTTTTGACCCTGCCTGTACGACCTTGTTTAATAAAAGCTGCAAATGGATTCCTCTGTGCATCGTGAATCATTACACAAGGCAAGGGTTAAGGTTAACAATTTTGAAAAAAAAATAACAAATCCAACAAAAGTTATTGAAATAGCTCAACACAACAAATGTTTCAAGTGGTTTCCCCAAATTCACCTGAAAATGCAACTTTTAATGACTTCAGCAGTTTCAAAATTAGTCAACCCTTCATGGCATTACAAGCATCTTTATTACTTAGTAGAGCACCCTTTTGCTGTTATGACCTGCTGCAACCGAGATGTATAACCAGACACCAGCTTCTGGCAGTGTTTCTGAGGAATCCTAGCCCATTCCTCATGAGCAATGGCCTCAAGTTCAGTAATATTCTTTGGTTTGTGCGCTGCAACCGCCGTCTTTAAATCCCACCAGAGATTTTCCATGTGGTGACTGTCAAGTCAGGTGACTGTAATGGCCACTGAAGAATCTCCCAGGACTTCTTCTGCCTTGGTGGAACTTGAGGAATGCTTTGGATCATTATCCTGATGGAAGGTCCAATGGCGCCCAAGATTCAGCTTCCCCACTGACAGCATGACTTTTCCTCCAAGGATTTCCTGATACAGTACTTCAATGAATCCATCTTGCCTTCCACACACTGCAGGTTTCCAGTGCCAGAGGATGCAAAGCAGCCGCAGAGCATCACTGAGCCACCGCCATGCTTAACTGTAGGCAGCGTGTTCTTTTCAGCATATGCTTCATTCCTCTTCCTCAAGATATACTGCTGATCCATAGAACCAAAAAGTTCCAATGCTCTACAGATCAGAATCCCCATTTTTATATGATTTTAAACAAATTGGAGCCAACTTTTCTTGTGCTTCTGGGTCAGTAGTGGTGTACCTCTTGGAGTTCTGGCATGTGTTAGTATGTGCCTTACTGTGCAAGCTGAAACCTCAGTGTGTGTTGTCACCAAGTCTTGCTGCAGGTGTTTGGCAGTCACTCTAGTGTTTATCTGAATCTGCCTCTATCTGCCCCATCCAGGTAGAGTAACTAATGTTCTTTTAACTTTCAACTTGCAAACTATGCTTCCAACTGTGTCTCTAGGAGCATTTAGTGCCTTCGCTATCTTTTTGTATCATGTTCCTTGTTTCTGAAGGGCGATGAAATCTTCTCTTAACTTTTTGGACTATTCTTTTCAAGTTCAAGTTCAAGTTACTTTATTTGTACCCAGAGGTAGATTTTGTTTGCAGTAGAGTCTCACATACACACATATGGAAAAACAAAAAGAGAACACATACCACACCTCAATCAAACCTAATACAGTAAAAATTCAAAAATTATAAAAAATTTAAATCTAAATTAAAATAAATAAAATAAAAATCAAAATTTCAACTTAGCCATATTTCTAAGTTGCTTTTAAACGTGACACTCAACAAACCGAGCCAGTTCAGATATTTTGTGTGCTCTAGCTCATGCACACATGGCGCAACTAATGAAGCCCTTGAAAGTTGTATTTTCAGTTAAATTGGGGGACCCACTTGAAACATTTGTTGTGTTGACTTGAGCTATTTCAATCCCTTTTGTTTGATTTGTTTATGGCAAACAGCTGAAAGTCTGTACATTTTGCCAATAAACCGGATTTGCAATGGGGGTTGAACAATTTTGATTGCAACCATTTAGAGCCAAAGTTGCATTCTGCACTCTGCTGTGTATGGGGCTGCATACTCTGATTTTGTCCTCTGCATTTAACCCATCCAAGTTAGTGAGCACATTAGAAGTAGTGAACACACACTGCAAACCGAGGACCTAGGAGCAGTGGAAGAAGGTCGCCTAGTCCGATGAGTCCCGTTTTCTTTCACATCATGTGGACAGCCGTGTACGTACACTGGTTAGCGGGGGAAGTGATGGCATAGGATCCACTGGGACGACAATAAGCCAGTGGAGGGAAGTGGAGGGAGTGTGATTCTTCGTGCAATGTTCTATTGGGAAACCATGGGTCTAGCCTGTAGGAAATTAGCTCAAAGGCTGAATATTAATAATTAACTTGATGTAGCTAATGAAGAGTTCAAATTCAAGGTTCCCAGATTTCAATCTAACTTAGCATCTGTGGGATGTGCTGGACCAACAAGGTTAACTCATCGCAACTTACAGATCTTGAAGGATCTGTTCCTTACGTCTTGGTCCTTCATACCACAGGACACCTTTTGTAGAGTCTATGCCTCAGCAGGACAAACAGCATATTAGGAAGGTGGCACCCATAAAAAAATTCAATTTATCACCCATAAACAAATTCAATCCAAGTGCTCTTTGGTGACGAGGATGATTACATACGTTACTGTTGATCATCTGTCCATCAAAGCATAAAGCCCGCCCTAAAAATTTGACTGGTCCGAACAGCTTTGGTTTGGCCATACTTGCTTCACAACGGATCAAGTCAAGACCGAACTTCCCATTCTCAGATGTTATAGGCGGGGCTAAGTTCGGCTGGCATCCAGGCTAAACAACAACAGTTGTTGAGGCAGTGAATAAAATAGTTGTTTTAATTTTTACCTTTTGTTTTATTTTAAATCATTGTAAGTTTTCTGAGGCCCCATGTGAGCCAAGGCGCCCTGGTTGAGAACAGCCTGTCTATGTGATATTAATACAAAAAATGAGAACTAAATAAAAAAAGAATGACACATTACCTGAATATTTAGCAAAATATGCTAAAATATGCATATTATTCCCCTCACAGTTTTAAAAATTACTCAGAGTAGCTGTAAAGATCTTTCAATATGTTTCTGATTGCCACTTTAATTACAACTCTGCTCTTAGTTTTTTTTTGGGGGGGGAACTGGTGGAAAACCCATTTACTTTGTATTACTTTAGCCGGCTTTCTATAGCAACTCTTTCCATTGAATAATAAGTTGACAACACCCTTGATAAATATATATATTCTGTTAAAATTTAAATCATTAATGCATGGTAAATCTACATATGCAAAATGTTGTTTTATTAATGATTATTGCAAATGCTATTTTATTACGAAGCTTTTCTATTTCTCAAATAATCTCTTTAAGTTAAATTTTCTTTTTGTTTATTCCTTTAATTAAAAAGCTTGCCTAATAAGAAAAATAAATAATCTCTTTCACCATCTACATTTATTATGTGCAAGTCATTAGTTAAAACATGCATGTGAATATGTTGCCCATGTCAGAACAAATTAGTCTTTAGACATGAGGGTTGTTAGGACTGTGTGCAGTAAGGTCCCAAAGTTGCATAGAGGGAATATTAAAAGGAAAACACTTACGTATGCAGACCTTCACTGCAGTATGAATGGACTTCAGAGGAAGTCTTAAAAAGCCAAGAAACTAGAGTAAGAACTATGATAGCCCCCTTGGGCGGTACAAAGGGTGATGTGTGGGTCAGATCTGTACCTTACAGGGTAAAGAAAACGCAGACTCCTGTGGCTACTGGATCCGCTGTAACTTCACAGAAAATGCTGTATCAACATAATTATGTATTCAGAGGTTCCACAATTATGTTCACAGCATTTTTTAAACTAGCCTGGATGTGTGATTTCATTTTAAGAGGTCACAAAATTTGAGCAGGAAAGCAAAACCAACTGAAGGGTAATAAAAAAAATTAAGAAAAAAAAAAAACAATCTTGCATCAGAAAGGGTCAGCAAACCGTGACTGATGTTGACTGAAATCTGTTTTTGATGCAGAAATGGAATTTTTGTAAATCGAGCGTAGAAACATCATGAACATCCTCTTCTGGTTGTGGTGCAGTTAAGCATTGTAATAACGCTGTAGTGGTATGATCTAAAAAGGAACCATTAGGGTCAACAATACCGTCCACCAATCAGAGCATTCGAAAATGAAAAAAACGTTAGAATGTATTTGCTCAGAAGTGCTTTTAAACCCACACAAGGACTGCTGAGAAACCTAGAGCCAGTGAGTGGATGAACACTAAAGCCATTTTCAATCTCAACATGACTGAGTGATCGGTAAGTGCACTTAATCCACTTTTACCGTACACTATATACAACATAATTCATATCATCTTGAGTTAGGAATGAACTGATAGTTTCAAATAGAGGTACAATGGGATTATATAGTATATGTATATAAAAAAAGTTCATAAATGGAATAAAAAAGTAACATTTTATCTTAAAATATATCTATCTATACTGAAAAACTCATTTGAATTCTTTTCTAATCTAGCTAGTTCATAAATAAAAAGTTCTGTCATGAAAGTCCTTACTCAATCTGCTTGCAATCACATTGTTCTCTATAGGGCACATCTGATTGCATGACCCTGCTGTGGCAATTTCAAATACTTGATCAGGCTTTCCTTTAGCAGTTTGGAGTGCACTTTCAGAAATCTTCCACATGTCCCAGTTCCACCTTTATAGATCTGCTACGGTTAATGCTATATTGTACAGCAGCAACATACTTGCCCTCAGCAGTATGTTGTGTATATGCTGGCAGTAGCAAGTACCGCAGCAATATCAAAAACAGCAGAAACACCAGATTTATTCCACCAAAACCAAACATATTAACGTTCAGTGCGTTTACATGCACCCTCTTAATGCGATTAACTTGGATTATGGCAAGTGATGTAAATGCAATACTTTGATCAAACTAATGTGTTTATGCTCATAATTGTAGTAACTATTCACATTAAACTATGTGGATTACGCCAATTATAACAAGAATGAGCAGACATTTGATGAAGACCTTACTCTGATTATTAGAAATAATCACATTGGTGCACAATTATACGTATTCTTTGACTAATCGCAGTGAGATGTTTACATGACACGGGTAGAACTCTTCACTCCAGTTTATATATTTTCATTTTTCAGGTTTTTTGAAAATAAGTATGGTTATACCAGACTCAGATGGGCATACAGTGTGCATGTTAATCGACTCAAATCAAATTCAAAATACATTTTTATGGACGTCCTGGGTATATCGGGCCCCTGATGAACTTTGCAATGACGGGTTTGCATACACTGCCGTTGCATTCTTTACGCTGCCGGATGAAGATACAAGACAGACTCTGCGAGTTGTGTTGACAGAGTTTAGCGATGAAAAATCTACACACTGCATCCGTGTAGAAACAAGCATGTGCACTTCAGAGCGGTAATAATGCGTAATAAAGCTGTTATTGCGATTAAAATCGGTGTACACTATATAGTTTAATGTGAATATGGTTATTACGATTATGAGCATAATCACATTAGTTTGATCGAAGTATTGCGTTTACATGAGGTAGAGTTTATTCAAAATATTGCCCAAATCCCATTATAATCACATTATGAGGGTGCATGTAAATTAGTGGTGCATGATATATATCGGCCACCGATATAACATCGGCTGATTTGGTCAATTTTTTTACAAATGGGTATTGTTCCGATGTCAAAACAGGGCCTATGTGAACAGACAGATGATCAACCCTGTATATTTATATGAGGTAGAGTTTAATCGCAATATTGCCAAAATCCCATTATAATCACATTATGAGGGTGCATGTAATTATTAATTTTATTATTAATATATATATATATATATATATATATATATATATATATATATATATATATATATATATATATATATATATATTTATTAAATAATTAGTATAATACAATAATTTATAATCTAAAATAATAATATGAGATCTGAATAATAGGTACTTTTACTGTGTAAATAAATATAGGCCTGGAGCCATCTGTTCAAATGCAATGAACCCAGCAAAAATATTTAAGGATGAATATCATGCTGAGAGAGAGAGAATGAGAGAGTTTAAGCCACAATTTATGGATGTATACAGTTTCTTCAGTCAGGAAATGTATGACATCGCATTTGAACTTTTGACTTTTGATTTACACGACTTGTCAGGTTATCAGGTCACAGAGGAAATGGAATTAAAGGAGAAGAATGGATAAAAGGCTGTTTAGTTAAGCCGTGTTCCTTCTCTCGGTCAAAGGTGGGTTATTACGGTGGGCCTGCTGAGCCTTGCTTGTCTTGGCTTACATGTATCATTGGCCTTTCCCTGTGTATATTCTTTTTTTTTTCACTCAAAGAGGTCTCAACTTATTCTTTCAGCTTTTAGAGATATACTACAAGGCTCTGAAAGTAAGTTCAAATCATGCTCTTTGAAAAGCCTGGTAATTGTGTTTTTTTTTTTAGGTAAACTTATTGGCTTATGACATTCTTAAAGTAGGATATTTCATTCATATCTTGTCCCTGTTGCGAAGTATAGGTTTGTAATCTGAATGGAAGAATCCACTAAAAATGCAATTGCACCTTCGGTTGACTGGCACCCTGTTTGGAGTCAAATTGTCATTGCACATCCCATTTGTCTACTATTATCATATGTCAAAGCAAAGTGGACCTCAATTCAGTTGACAGCTGATCTCCAACTCTCTTTATATACTCATGACAGTTAGTAAAAAGCTGCTCATGACTATCAACAACTACAATTTTAATCCCTGCCACAAAATGATGAGTTTATTTTATAAACCACTTCAGATTGTCAACTGATGTCACATTAAGAGGCAGAGAGATGTTGAGCTTGTGAGCTGTAACACT
The DNA here is from genome assembly GCA_038021265.1 of Cyprinella venusta. Lineage (NCBI taxonomy): Eukaryota > Metazoa > Chordata > Actinopteri > Cypriniformes > Leuciscidae > Cyprinella > Cyprinella venusta. The sequence continues at coordinate 16,364,607 of CM075875.1, forward strand.
CTTAGCCAAATAAACAAATGGTCTGAAAGTTAATGAGTTCACACATGAGTCTATATCCTCTGATTTAAACAATACTGTGGCTAATAACTGTATTGAGTAGTGTGGATCAGGGATCATGTGCAGTTTCTTATGGCTCCTGGGGCCTGATTACAACATATCAAGGTTTGCATTTGGAAAGAGCTCCCATATCTTGCATAGTCAAGCTCAAGGGCTAGAAACCGAGATAAGACAAGTGTTTAAACATTTCCCAGCATTTTTACCAGTGAAACTGCAACCGAGAGACTTAATAAATACACATCCCATTAAAATTATAGCTGGGGAAGTGGCCACTCACAAGGTTATGTTTGATGTTAATCGATTACAATTGCTGGCAGAGCATGCCGATAAGGTTCTGCTTCCAAGCAGATGCAATCGCACATATAAACATATAGAGCCAAAAGGTCCAAATGTCTGAGATCCCTTTAAAATGTGACTATTTTTTCAGTTTCCTTTTTTATTATTAGAAATTACACTACTGTTCAAAAGTTTGCGGTCATTTATTAATACATAAACAACATTAATAATAATAATAATAATAATAATAAATGTTTATTGAGAAGAACAGGATCATGTTACTTTATCACATATATTACTTTTTAAAATATATTAAAATAGAAAACAGAAACGTGAAATTGTAATATTTCCTAGTATGTTTTCACTGTATTTTTTTATATAAAATAAATGCAGCCTTGGTGATTAGAAAACACATTTGAATGTATATTATAAGCATAAAGATTTGAGTCCAACGTTGAATTCCAGAATGTCTTATTTTTTTGTTTATTTGTCTGTCTTAGACTTTTGGAACCTGTTAAAGTTGTTGATCACGTCGTTCTCATGGTGGGAACAAAACAAGAATGAGGGTACAGTAATGAGAATGTTTCATAATGTCAACAAGAGGACACAAGATCACAGATTCGTGGTTAATTAATTGTTAATGGAAACAATCTTGGAGGCAATGACTCACCTCACCTCTGGGCCGATGGGTTATGTAACATGCTTGGAATTCCTGATCAGTCACAAAAAAAAAATGTGCCCGGCAGTTTCAGCTATGAACAATAATCCATGGTCTTTATCCCACAGAGTGATGCAGGCATACACAATGTAATATTTGTGGATTCTACGAGAAATAGGTGTGACTCATTTGCCTGTTGTCATCATGCAACTAAAAACCAACGTTCTAAATTTATCCAACACACTCTCAACAGAGAAATTCTGCACCACTAAAACGTCACTCTTGAACCGCATTCAATCTGGTGGCGTGTAAGAGGATTCCATTAGAATTCAGCTAGGGTGCATTAAATTGATCAAAAGTGACAGTAAATGTATTTCTAATGTGGCGACATATTTCTTTTTTTCAAATAAATGCTGTTCTTTTGAACTTTCTGTTGAAAACAAAATGCATCATGGTTTCAAATGTTTCTTGAGCACTAAATCAGAATATTAGAGAGATTTCTGAAGGATTATGTGACACTGAAAACTGGAGTAATGATGCTAAAGATTCAGCATTGCCAGCACAAGAATAAATAACATTTTAAATTGTAATATTTCACAATACTGCTTTTTTTTATCTAATGCGGTCTTGGTAAGAGACTTCTTTTAAAAACCTTAAACAAATAATGAAACACATTATGGTTGAAAACAATTCATCAAATGGAGGTGAGTGTCACAAGAATGACATTTTGGTGGTGCAGGATAAAAGTCTTGTGACGTTTCTCTCATGAGACTGTCCTGTTTATTGACTGCCAGAATCCTTTCATCCTTTGTCATGTGTGTTTGTCTCACTTTGTTGTGCTTTTTTCAGTGCCACAACAAATTTCATTTTGAATAATTAATTCTTTGTTGTCATTTTGGCTCTTGCCATGGGCTTCTTGTTTTCAAAGAAAGTTTGATTCCTCAAATGGCTTGCCTTGACTGAACTCACTGTGATGGTGTTTTGAAGAGCTACATGCTAATGTTAGGATCTACATTTGCACCCAGGCTTTGCCTCTTGACATTTGGAGATGATTAAGAAGCTGTCCCTGACCTAACCTTTGCATCCTAAGAACCGCATTAGCACTTCCATTATCATTCAGTCTGATCTAATGAAAACTCTTTAATTGTGGCACATATATTAAGAGTCTTAATATATGTACAACATAATTGAGGCAAGCTCAGAAAATCCCCAGCGTGAAATGAAGCATTTAGCCAGGACTGAACTTAATCACTGTAATAGCATAACGAATTTAATGCGATTCTCGCTTGTGTTTTGAGAGACAAAGCAAAAATGGGTGTTTCTGCAACTATGGCACTTTTAGAAAGCAAACTCTATAAAAACACACTTTCACAATTTGCAGCGAACCCTGTCATCTTTCTAAAATAATGACAGTGCTGTTTCCATCACATCTCAAATGATGTATTGTCTGAATTTTGTGATGGACATGGCATATAGTTAACATTTCTGTAATAAAATCATAGACCCCTTTGTCTTATATAACTAATATATATAACTTTTTTGTGCACAATTTCACAAAATGACCTGGAAATGACAATGATACTCTATTTACAAGTAAATGCCTTGAGTTTTTCTTTGTTTTCTTTTCTCACACACCACGCCTCATATCTCTTCTTGAGAATGCTATCATATTTTCTTCTTGGTAGACAAGTACATAAGCTTTTTATGTAAACAGAAATGTTATCAGTAGCAAAACTGTCGATCATGGTGCAATGACACAAGAACAATGTCGTAATTTGTGTACGAATTTATATAAGTCAAACTAGAAAGTTTATGATTTCAAATTTTTAGATCGTCATAGACTTTAATAATTCATATTCAAAAGAAAAAGTTAATAAAACAAGCGAACCCACAGTCGAGAAAACAAACCAATACGTCTTTATTTATACTTCTGTACTATAAATCTCTTGCAAAGATGGGGAATTACTAGTCAAAACAGATAAGATATGGAAATTAAAACTTTGAAGCTGTGTAACTTTATGTTTTATTGTGCTCATAGTCTTCTACTGTTTTTCCACACAGTGTGTTTGCAAAGAAATAAAACTCAAAAGTAAAGAACTGCAGCTCAAGGGCTTTATTTTGATCGCTGAAAGAAAGGTGGAGATTGAACCTTGCTGCTGGGAAACAACCCCATTGTCAAGTTTTCCATTTTGATGCATTGGCCTTTCCTACAGACTGTAGGCTTTCTCAGATGGCTTTGCTGTCCACTCTGTATTGTGTTCTATGTGTATGGTTATATACTAGGAGTGCATTTAATAGACTGTTCACCCTTGAATGCACTCATCTCTTGGATTTAACTCTAATTCAGTTGCGAGAGTCCATTTAAACAATTCCGAAAATAAATGTCAGGGAACTGTTCTATTAACCAGCAGTCTCTGTCAGAATTAGTATAATTGAACACATTTTATATGTTAAATGATAAAATGTTCCATTGAAATATGCAGTAATTTTGCTCCCTAATCAATCCCGAGTGTGATTTTACTTTTAATCCGTAATATTTCCATTTATCTCTTTGAGCGGAATCTGTTAAGATATGACCTGACAAAAATTTTCTAGTCATTACTGGCATAACATTTGCAGAATTTCCATGCACTGCCTTGCTTCAGCATTTGAGACAGAATAGTAATCTGTGAGTGAATATATTATGCATATTCCCTCATGATGGACTTTCCTGTCTCGTCTGTGACCTGACTGTGAAAATTGGATGATTTCGTAAAATATCTAGGTCACAATGTTAAATATCCTCTCTTAAGATGCATCGTGGCCTGTACAAAGATTCAAGTGTCTGTATCTCAAACAGGTAAAGAGTTTGATAACACTTAAGACTAAAGCAAAACATTTTTTTTTTGTCACACAACAATACAACCGAAACTAAACTAAAATATATTTTATGACTCTAAAACAAACTTAAAATACAATAAAATGCGACAAATTAATTTCAGTTTGAGTTTTTTATTACATAATATATTGTTAAAACTTGAAACTTTTCCAATCCACCTGCATTAGCAATGAAAGTGGCAAGAAATTTGATGCTGTTGTCAGCACTAAAATACCATAATGAAAATATAAAACTCTGAAACAATGATAATTACGTAATGACAACTAACAAACTCAATTGAAAATACAAATTGGAATTAAAAACTCAATAACAGTTGGGAAAGCTTATTATCAACTGATTTAAATTTCAGCTGAAGGTTGTATAACTAAATACATTTTTTTAAAAAAACAGGCAAATGACCAGAAATAGTGTGACCACATAAGTAATATAACAAGACAAAGAAGCTCTCTGACCAATTGACATCCTTTCACAGAATTATGCAAACAATATGATCATCATAAGCAAAGGATACATTGAATGCATGCTAGTGACAAATACATATAGCTGCCACTTTAGCACTTCTAAAAAAAAATGAATGCCAATTGTGTTCACAATCCAAATCCGGGTTGTGTTTATGTAGTGGCATAAATCAATATGTGACCGTTGGCTCAGAACATGTGGCAGTCCAAAAACTCCAAGTGTGAAATTCAAAAGATGTCTCGGCACTCAGACATTTAAAAAGAGCAAATTAATAATGCAAGGTGATCTTGGTAGGTCACAAGGTTGAAAGGCTCAAATGATTTCCCAGACAAAACAATCTTTCCATGTGAGAGACAAACAACCCACCGATAAAATCAGCTCTTGCAATCTAACTCTTTTGATAGCTTGGAGAATGAACATGTCAGAAAGGATTCACAGACGAAAAACGTTAGTTTTTCACGATGCGTTTAAAAGTGAATTTTGAACGTTTTTCCTATATAACAACCGACTCATTGTTATTTCATTTTTCTTGGCGTATAACTGTAACTTATTGCCAGGTCATGGTGATGGCAAAAATCATTACATTTCTGGTTCTCATCCAGACAGTTATTGCACATAATGTAATAAAATTAACCAACCATCTCATCATGTTGTGATAGAAAATAAATGTGCTTATCGACATAATACTAAATACTAGAGCACATACTTCTGTTGTTGGCAGCAAATTCATCTGTCTCTTGACAGAAGTGAGCAAAATTAGGTAGATGTCAACAGGTTGCATGACAAGCCCTCATCCTTTAATACTAACAAAATGTGACCCAGAATATGTTAAATTCAGGTTTATGTGCAACAAGGTTATACACGGTTTATGCCGTGTGTTTTCGGTGATGGGTTATTGTCTGCTAAGCACATTAAAGAGACATTTAGAGAGCCAACCACTCAAACTATAAAATCAAGCCTGTTGGGGATCTGAAGTAATGTCACATTAAATCAAAATACATTTTATTTATTACTAATAAAATGTAATGTTTTTTTGTTTTTGAATAGGTTTCAGTGTCATGTGTCCAATGCAAAGTCTGTAGGTGTAGACTGTAGGTGATACCAAAAAACAGAGGCGGAGAGAGTACGCTTTATTACTTGAGTAAAGTACAGATACCCCTAGCTAAATTTTACTCAAGTAAAAGTACTACAGACAGATGTCTACTTAAGTAAAAGTACTGCTTGTTTTTAAAAGTACTTGAGTACCAAGAGTACATTTTCTAAATATTGCATTACTACTGCCATAGTGCTTACATGTATGGACAGAAACGTCCTACATGGAGTTGTGAAAAATGTTAATGTTAATACCTTGGAGAATGTAAAAGGAATTGAAAGTGTAATGAAGTCATTTTCATCTTTTTACCATGTTGCTTTATGTAACATTTAAGAAAATTTCAGAAAACTTGAAATAGTCTGGCGATATGGGGCACATTCACGGCATTCATCCGACCATTGAGTTGACTTTGGCGGAAAGTTGAAGGTGATTGCTAGGCTTTCCCAATTAGTGGCGCCTGCACAATCCAATCCTGTTTTAGAGGGAAACAACAAATTGAGGGTTTTCGAGATTTTTCTCTTTTCCTTTTTTTAGTAACGGGTACTCACGGTTATGGATAGAAATGTAGTGGAGTAAAGAGTACAATATTTACCTCTCTGTGTACTTGAGTAAAGTCATGAGTACTCCCCAAAAAGGACACTCGAGTAACGTACAGATCCCTCAAAATTGTACTTAAGTACTATACTCAAGTAAATGTTCTTCGGTACTGTCCGGCTCTGCCAAACAACATCAAAATTATTTTGTAGAATTTACTAAACCGGTTCCTGACCTGAACTGAATTTCACAGGCATAACCTGCAGATCAAACGGGTATGAAAAATCCTCAGCGGGGTCACCGGCTAACTGAGGATATTATTGATTGCTTCCTCCACTTTCACATCAGTCTTTCAACTCTGCTCTCCGCTCAAGGCTTAGCAAGGTGCACTAGCATCTCTCTCAAGTCCGGATCCAAAGCCCTACAATACCTCTCACATTGTGGGAATGAGATAAAAGTGAGGCATTAAATATTAATGTGAATCAAGCCGGCCAACTGCCTCATGCTCGTCCAGGCCAGGTCCAGGAATAAATCTGTTAAAACAGCCTGGGGATCTTTTAACCTCACATTCATTGAGGTGATGAAAGGGTTAAGTACACGAACCGTTCGACCTCTGCCCACAGAGCCGAGGCGTTACTGAGCTGTGATGTTGTGCAAATGGGGAAACTCGGTCTCCGTGTTTTACCCTTCTTATGCATTTTACAGCATCTTTAGCTCTCCAAATGCACGGCACATATCCGTCTGTCCGATGACTTCAGACTCCAGCCTTCGGCAGTGCTGGCAAAGAAAGAATCTTGGTTTCATACCTGGCTTCTGTCACGGCCTCCCTCCATTTTTCAGATTCCCCCCTCTTTGCCTCCCAGAATAAACTTGTGAGCCTCACAGCGCTCGTGAGCCTGTGATTACGCATGGCACATTTATCTGTTTCCAAGGGTATCATTATCCCTCTAGGAAGTTTTGCATTCAGTGAGCTGTGACAGGTGCGGGGCAATTTTGAGATTATTTATAATGACGGCTCCGACTCGGAGTGGAGCATCATCCACAGCTGTCCTGGGGAATTTACCCTGATACACTCAAGTTTTATGGATAATGGCCGCACTCTTACAACCTTCCTGAAAAAAATAAATAAGTATAAGTGGCATAAAGTCAGGATAGCTTGCATGAGTAAGTCAAGAAGGGGAACTAATTTAAAGAACATATGCAACGGCTATAACAAATGTCAGTGGAACCTGGTAGACACAGCGTGTCCCCAAGAAAAATGACAGGTAAGGAGTGCTGAAATGATGACCTTGTGTAGAAAAGAGCTTCTCTATGAAAATATGTAACTCATCTTGGGTCAACCATCTATAAGGGTAGAAGAAAAATAAGGGATGTACTCTATTACGTTTGCCAAAACGTTTGATACAGTATAGATGAAAGGCACCAAGTTCAGACAGAAACAGAATCCATTTTAAAACTTTAAGAGTGACTATATGAGCAAATCTAGAGACTCCACTAAAATATTAGTGTTGTTTTTACCAGCTCTTGTGTGTTCTGTGCGTTCCATCGCCTCTAATGGGCACACTCAAGAGCAGTCCGATGGATGGGCCTATTAAACGGAGAGCAGCTTTTCCCTTTCTAGGGGTTTCATTATCACTCATTTGATGTCCGTCCTCTGGTAGACGGTCAACGAAAAATGAAATTTTCAAGCTGCTCCTGTCGCGTCACACACAGTTCATGGGAAGTCCTGAGGGAATCAGTTTCCCCTTCAAACAGCCTTCTACGGATACCAACGGCACAATATGAATAATGAAGCGCGTTACATTTCAACTGCCAATTATAGCATTCATCTGGAGAGCTGCCAAGGAATGCATGACTAATAAATGGCAGGAGGCTGTCTTTTTTTCACTATGAAAACTTTAAACTCAAAATCTAGATCTTTTCATTGGAACTGGCGGACGATGAGACGGCCTTTATCATTACTGTACCTGTTGCCTTGGCCCAAAGGGGCAGTGGAGAGACTCCAGGGGATTTTGGCGACATGGACCCCATTTCGTCCTCTGTCACAGGGGGTGATGGATGACTTCGCTTTACGCACTACATCAAAACAAACAAGGAGGTTCTCCTGACTCCTGAGCTTTCAACTCTGCATCAAATCAACGTACCTGCTTGTGGACACCAAACAAATTGAGTATTGTCATGTGGGGCTGCGAGTGCATCCAGATTGAACCCGGTATTGTCTTGTTTGATTATTTTGGTCATATGCACTCTCAATTTACTTTCAATCTACTCCTCGCAGCCTGCATGACATATACAATTCATAATACATTCCGCTTTTAAATCAAATCAGATAAATGGTTATGTAAACAATTAACATTCTACAAATAGTAGGCTATCAATCACATCAAATTAATCACAGATTATCGCATATCAATATTTGCAGCAAAAAGCCCCCACGATAATTCGAAACCATTATTGTGTCAGATGAGTAAATAATTGAATAGAAATCACACCACATGAAGGGAAATCATGCAATGCTCTCATTACATTCATATGGCTGAAGCTATTCTGCTCCATTTATAAAAGCTAATTGCAATATTGATTAATAATATACTGGCTTTTGCTATTTTGGTTGTCAGGTTCATTCAGTTTTTTTTTATTTAATTCAATAATTGGAGTTAGAAAATTCAATTGGGAATGATGGCTAATATGCTTTAAAAATCAACTCCTCAAATGTAGCAATTTTAAAGGAATACTCCACCAGTTTTCATATTAAACTATGTTATTCCCTTAACAAAGACGAGCTGATGCATACCTCTCTCGTCTCAGTGCGTGCTCTCTATCGCTCTGTATTGCCGCAAAACTGTGTTAGCACTTAGCTTAGCCCAGTGTATTAAATATGGGCCCAAAAGAGAAGCGACCAAACACTTCCTCGTTTTCCCTATTTAAACACAGTTACTCGATTAGTGTAACTCGACCTGGGCTGGTGACACAAAATAAAGCGTTGTGTTTTTCTAAGCGTTTAAAATTGATAACTATATTGTATGGCGGAATACCATGAAAATTGCTTTAGAGCACTTCGACTTGGCGCAATAATACCTTCACTCGTGAAAAGTCCTCCTACCGGCTCGCGCTTCCTCTCCCCCTCCCTCTTATTTCCGTCAATACCATAGGTCAATACAACCAACGTGACATGCGACAAGCGCGAGCCGGTAGGAGGACTTTTCACGAGTGAAGGTATTATTGCGCCAAGTCGAAGTGCTCTAAAGCAATTTTCATGGTATTCCGCCATACAATATAGTTATCAATTTTAAACGCTTAGAAAAACACAACGCTTTATTTTGTGTCACCAGCCCAGGTCGAGTTACACTAATCAAGTAACTGTGTTTAAATAGGGAAAACGAGGAAGTGTTTGGTCGCTTCTCTTTTGGGCCCATATTTAATACACTGGGCTAAGCTAAGTGCTAACACAGTTTTGCGGCAATACAGAGCGATAGAGAGCACGCACTGAGACGAGAGAGGTATGCATCAGCTCGTCTTAGTTAAGGGAATAACATAGTTTAATATGAAAACTGGTGGAGTATTCCTTTAACCATGTGGCGCATAAATAACAGTGTTGTAGTCGAGACCACCTCACTCGAGTCCGAGTCGACACCGAAACCAGAGAGAGTCAAGTCCGAGTCAAGACCGAGTCCATAGAGAGTCGAGTCCGAAACCAGAGACGGTCGAGTCCGAGTCGAGACCGAGACCAGTGAGGGTTGATTACCTAATTTACTTTTATTTACTTAGAGAAATCTTTTTTTTTTTAATTTTTACTGAATTTACTTAGAGTTTAAAAAATATGATAAGTTTAGAGTAAAAAGGCCACATAGTAGGTGGTGTTAAAAGTAATTTTATTACAATTTGTCATGCACAGTTGCGCTCTAGAAAATCACCAATCACTGGGCGTGTCAATCAATTTAAAGAAATATTTTATTAACATACATTAACAATCATGAAAAATATTTTTAATTGAACTCGAGTGGACTCTGGAATAATTCCGAGTCCTAAAAAAAAAAAATGTTCGAGTACGAGTCAATTCCGAGTCCAAATGCACACGCGTCCATGACAAGACCAAGACCATCAAAATATGGTCTCGAGACCGAGTCCGAGTCTCGAGTACTACAACACTGATAAATAAAGTTACAAAAGTCATCAGATTATGTATATATTATGGTATACACATCAAATTAAAATTAAAACACAATACAGTACTGTATATATTTAAAAAATAAAATACAACAAAGGTACAATATGTACGTTTTCGGCACCAGAGGTCGCGTATTTTCGAGACAATAAAAAAAGCCAAGCTTGATGACAGTATGAAGGAGAGTGGATCGATGGGAGATTTTGTTTTCTCCATCCAGAGATGTATGGAATTCACGAATAATGTTTACGGATGAGGTAATAAATTCGTTTTTTTGTATTACCTGTACGTTTGATCACACTATTTTCACCAACTATATCACACGAAATACGTTCTGAGGAAACTATTTTGCAAATCGCAATTACGTTACATGCCAACATATAAGCAGTGCTATTACGTTCGTCCTTAACCTAATACTATTGCAGTGCTATTACGTTTGTCCTGAACATAATACATCCAAAGCAGGTTTCTTTACAATTTATGCATAATCGTGGCATTAAATTTTTGACTTTGAAACACATTTAACCTTAAAAATACCTTGTTTAACGATTTTGTAGTATTTAGTGTATTTACACAAAAAGCATTTTCTCCAATAAAACGCAACATACTGATACATTCACAAAAGACGTACATTTTATTTACTTGATGTAAACCAAATTCAAGAATCCATACGTTGGTTGCAAGAAACAGATCCAAATTCAGTATTTTATCCAGTGATCTCATCTTCATTTCTCAGCAGCGACCGCAAATCCACGTTGGTGATGAATTCAAATTAAAAAAATGCGCCCTCAAGAAGCGTTACGACATGTTTTACGGCAGTCATATCGAACGCTCATTGGCTCTCGCCTGCTTCGTCACAGATTGCGACATGCCGTGTTTCAGTCGGTGTAGTAGATTTGAAATGGAGAGGAGCGCACGCCTTCAGAGAGCGAACCGAAATCAGATTAACATTTCCATGGATTAATATTAATAACTTTAATTCTGCTCTGTATCTCATACACAACTACTATAATACTGCCAGAGGACTGCGATGTGAACAACTTTTGGTAATGTTAACGTTAGCGGTTTTGACATTTTCCCAATAAATAAATTATTGTGAAAGTTACTTGTCTGTCTGTTATGTTTTTTTTTCTGTATAATTGTGTTATCCTACGTAGTTTTAAGGAATGGTTATGTTTATGGGTAGGATTAGGGTTAGTGGCTCAAAATATATTGTAATGCTAAAACTCATCTATGTCCATTATGTTTTATCCTTTTTATATTCTGTATAAAATGAATATGTTTAGGTTTTGTGAGTAGGATTAAGGGATCTTGTTACATTTATCTTTAAAAGTGAAAGTATACAGATATCGTTATGATATGACAGACGTAAATAGTTAACGTTTTATAGCTGTAAAAACGTAATAATGTTACGTTTAAATGTTACAAATACGTCCATATTATACGTTTTTAGCATCTATCAAAACGTAAAATATGTACGTTTTACATATTTGAAAATTACGTATTAGTATCTACGTATTAACAATGAGACATATTACGTTAAGGACCAACGTAATAGCACTGCTTATATGTTGGCATGTAACGTAATTGCGATTTGCAAAATAGTTTCCTCAGAACGTATTTCGTGTGATACAGGGTTGATTTTCACACACTATGTTATCGTAATGAATTAGCTGCAAGGAACGTGAAATGTAATGCTATATTAGTCTGTTACTGATATTTGACTATTTGTCAAATGATTTGGTGGGTTAATGCTGCACAGTTTTATACTTTTAAAACAATCGTACTAAAAGTAAATTTGAACAAACCCACTGTCACAGTCTACTACACACCTGCTTGTCATCATCATCACCTGTGTTTCACAGTCATCATCTGTGTCACCTGTTTCTGTTAATTAGTATGTGTATTTAGTTCCTGCTTGTCTTCAGTTCAGTGTTTGTTCTTATGTGTATCACAAGTGTGTGTTTAGTAAAAGTTGTTGTAAGATTTTGGACTTAGCAGATATTACGTCATATTACGATAGGCGACAATGAAAAGATCAAGCCATTTTTTAAAACTGGAATTTCTCTAGATTTACAAATCCTTGGGAACTTTTGGGATAATATAAGTGCACAACTGCATGAAATATATCACACTTACATAATGTACCTTTTTAATATGTAGGGGGAAAACAATTATACAGCCTCCTGATGAATCATGCTATCTGTGTTTTAGCAGTAACCAGAGCCTTGGGTTGAAAATGATTTAGTAGGGGCTTTAGACCTGATTAATGTGTCCATACTTGGCTCCCTGAGCTAATATGACAGGTCACATATCAAACTCAGGACTGCTTATTCTACCACGAGACAGAGAGCTCATGTGTATTTCACACTTTCTTTGAAACAAAATGTTTACAAATGTTTTATTTTCTTGGATCGTTTTTGAACAATCACACTGATTTGCATGGATTTGCCTCTCCACCGTGCATCTCACATGAAGTATTGACAGCCAGCGGCAAAGAATCCAGTCGTTAAATCCGCCAAGCTGTTCTAAATTCATATAAAAGGATTATAAGGTGATCACAACTACTTGAAAACAGGCTGCTCGCACAGATGATTCTTTCATAGATCAAACTATTTTCAACTCTTTTTAGCTGATTAGGGAGATAAGGTTGTATAATCCTCGGAAAAGATCTCATTCTGTGTTTCCCGTACAGATCCAATTTCAATCTCCTGAGAAGAACGGTGTAGGAACGAACACCATGGCAAATGTCTCCAGCACGTTGTAAACACTTAGCAACTGTGTGTCCCCTCAAGTCATGTCTGGTTATTAGAGTATGCCACCCCAATTCATGATTGATTTCTTAGTTAGATATGTGCTTGTACATGCAGCTTGAATGTAATAACCTTTGTCCTTTGAGATGTACTAGTACAATATGAAGGTGTTTTTCATTAGGGCTTGATGAATACAGCACTTAATATATACATCCTGTTTGCCACTTCAGGAAAGAAGCACACAGAATTGTAGTTTGAATTGAATTAAGCAGAATTAGAATGAAATTCAAAGAAATTCATATGACTATTTTGAAGGGGTCCTATTATGATTTTTCCAAATTTAGTTAGTGTGTAATGTTGCTATTTGACAATTTAAAAAAAGATATGCTAGGTTACAAAGCTCCAAGTCCACTCCAAAGGGAGATATTTTATTTAACAGAATCTACTTACTATACAACGAACGGCTAGTTTGGACTACAACACGTTTTTTTTTCCGGGCTTTGTAAAGTCATATTGTTATTCAATTAAATAATCTCTGCCCACGGAAAATGCTAAAAAAGGAGATGAGGCCTTGTTGAGCTGTGTTAGAGAAGACAGTGTTGTCACTGTGTCAATGAGACACTGTTTTTTTTTTTGTTTTTTTTTCACCCCGTGTTTCCAAAACTCATTTGTGTGGGCAGACAAAAGTGGTTAAAAATAATTTTCCTGAACATTTTAACCCTAACATTTATCTGTGAATTGCAATTTTATCAGAGAACAGCTTCTAGAACCACAACACATGCAACGCACAAAAGCTTCTCCTGAAATTAAGCAGTCACCACTTTGTTGGGACAATCTGTTGTTTGTGGTTCTCAGCTTATAAGTATGTCTCATTAGTAGTTGTGTTTTATTTTAACAGTTGCAATGGTACGTTTTATGTTGTTGCTACGATGTATATAAAGGGTAAAGGTTTGCCTCCGCTCACCTGTTATCCAACGCTAGTGTTGATATAGTGTTTACCATACTGTAGCTTTTGTAAGTTCTCGTTTTTGTACAACTGTTCACCGCCCCTTGGGAAAATTAGTCTACCCCAAGACAACATTTGTCTTATTTTAACATGTAAATCAAGCATTGATTTTGCATTGTAAAACAGCTTTTTTTCAACATACATTCAATATTGAAGAATGGGTTAGGCAAAAATACATGAATATGTATATAGTCAGCTCTCTGACCAACAATCTAGCCAATGAAAGAAAACCTGGAAACTTTCTATGCATATCCATAAGAAAGAGATTTTGTCTCATATATTCTACATCAACTTCAGCTGATCCTCTTCAGCAGATGAGCTCTTTACTAAAGCTGTAAAATTATGCAGCATTTCCCCTAGCGCAGTGCCAGTGTGTAGCCTTTTGTGTGCAACAGCCTGACCTTGAGAACATCTGGATGGGCGGCTTGATTAATGTTGCTGTTGTTTCATAGTCGTCCCTTAAATACAGATCACAGATTGATGTTGACCGATTTTGCCTCATTTCTTCTCCCTACTGAATTTATTTAAATGTTAGTATGAAACCTTACAACACCATGGTGTGCTTTTATGTCACTGTTTACATGCTCACCAGTGAAAAATAGTTAATTATTTGACAGCATCTGCAGTAAAAGCACCACTCTAGATGCTGGTTGCTATTGAATTATTAACAACTCTCTGTATTTCTCCTTGGGAGGAGAGCAATTTACACATGTATGAATACATTTTTTATCAATTAGCAGTGATTAAATTACACAAATCTTAAACAAAAAGCAAAAAATAGGACATAAAAACATTATGTGGGGAATAAACAAACTGGGGTACAATAATGAATGATCTTAAAGGAACATTGTGTAGGGATTTCTCGCATTCAAATAAATTGTGCTCTCCAGCGCCTCACTTTTTCACATACGTGTTGCATCTACGGTAGCCGTTATGTACCAAATAAAGTATCTGGTCGCACTTTTTTAGCGACGAGGATTTCTTCTCCTGTGGCTTGGCAAAAATAACAGTGCAGTGCAGCCTTTGGACGAAAACGCATCGTGGAAACGTGTTGGCCTGGTATTTTTGTCATCATAGTTTTCCAAGATGACGGAACTCAATTCAAGCCTCTGTGGACCTACATGTCCCATTTATAAAGATCATGAATAGATATTAGATATGTTAATAGATATTTGTCAGAGGTATTTGTACATCCCTGGTGGACTTCAACGTCTCTTCAGTGTCACCAAGGGGTGTACAAATGAGGACATATTTATGAATAAAAATATTGATTTTAGGTAAAATAACTAAAGTACATAACATTGTCCCTTTAAACAATAAAACCTGTGAACAGAGACGTCATTTTTTGACATTCAGGGGGAACAGCAATTGTGGATTTTGACTTTTAGACTTACAAAGGGTTTTTGTTTTGCTCATACGTCCAATTGTTTGTGAATATTTGGAGTGAAATATTTTAGTGAAACAGCTTGAAGTATTCTGATAATGAATGCATATTTCATTTCCATGGCACTTTTATAAAACAAACCACATTAGCAACTTTCCGATTCCTGCTTCGCAAACAGATCATTAACCCGACAGCAATATTTCCTACGTCTGTTAACTTAATCCTTTTATGTAGCTGTCTAATGATTTGCTTCATAATGTACCACAAACAATACATTTCCTCTAAGTGGTGATTCATAAAGTTTCTATGTAATCATAATTCATAGTCTGACATTATTAAGAGGGTTAAATTGAACTGAAAATTTGCAATTACAAATATGCATATGAATGATGCTAATGGCACATATAAATTCAAAGCCTAAGTCACAATAAGAAAATGGCCTCAGTTTTCCATAATGCCTTCCATTATGTCTTAAATGTTGCCTGAAGCAAGGGAAAAAGCTACCAGCATGCCTTAGGCTCATTATGAGTAGCCAGATACCACAGAGTTAGTTCTTCTACTGTGTGCCGATTGCTTCGACCTTCAGTGATCCCATGAGAATGTGACCAGCACATTAGACTGGAGAAGTGACCTTTTGCCAGCTGATGAACCACAACTTCATCAAATCCTGCGACGGGAATGTGACAACATCCCAAAATTGACCAATGACGAATGATAATCACCAACCACAATATTGTTCTGTTGGTCACACTTTAGATTAGGATCCAATTCTCACTATTAACTATGACTATTGCCTCAATATACTCCTAATTACTGTTTATTATTGGTAAGTTTGAATATTGGAAATAAAGGATGTATGGTCACGCAGAATAAGGCATTAATATGTTCTTTTTTAATTACTAATAAACAACCAATAGTAATATGCATGCACAAGTGTGAATTTGCCCCAATACTAAAGTGTTACCGTTCTGCTTATTATAATCGTGGGCTGCAGTTTTGTTTTCTGCCACTTTAAATGCACAAGCTCCTAAAAGCAGGATGGTTTCTGTTTGGCTGTCAATGTTTTTTTTTTTTTATCAACTGGAAAAAAAAAATATTGCAATATTTTTACTCTGTGCAAATATCGTTATATATGTGGTGTGGAATCTATTCTTTTACATTTAGAATATATTTTAACTACTTTTTTGTAGGGCTGTCAAAGTGATTAAATCTGATCAAATTAGAAGTGAATGTATTGGTTGACTGATTTATATTTATGAACATAAGTCTATTACTGGCCTATAGTCAATGGCAATCCTAATATTTTTTACTTTTTTGTGTGTCTTACACAATTAGGTCTGCTTGTTGCTTGTTGCTTTGAAGACACCATGTCGAGTTCAAGGTAGTCACTCAGTGGCAACTAAAAAGCAGTTACAGGCTTTTGTTGTAATTCATCTGCTGTGATAGAACAAAACCGCTAAAAAAAAGAAAGAAACCTTTCTGAACCTGTGGCTCCAGTTCCTATCGTTCCTACAGTAAGAAATGTGACTCAACTTATCAATTTTCTTTCAACTTGGCAAATCTCAGAGCACGTCTCACCCTGCACACCAACAAACACAAACATGCATCAATATACCATTGACGTCATCTCTCCTCTAATGGCTCTTCTGTGTCATAGGTGCAAAGTGAAGATATTGTTCACATCGATTCAATAACTTGAAAGTAAACATCTGTGGAAACCCTGTGGAGAGCATCTTTCGAGAGCATGAAACATGCTCAAGTATACATCTGAGATAATCTGATTGTTCACCCAAAAATGAACATTTTGTCATCATTTACACACCCTCATGTTGTTCCAAACACTTGTTACTTGCTTTCAGGGAACACAAAAGAAAAAGTTCAGAATAATATAATAGTCGTGTTTTTCAATGCAATTACAGTGAATAGTAATTGAAGCTTTCAAGCTTCAAAAAAGGCAAAAGTACCATTAAAGTATCATAATGTTATCATAAAAGCAGCCCAAATACTTGTGTGCTATGTTCAAAGTCCTCTGAAAATATTGCTTTGTGCGACAAAAAATACCCAGATCACTTTTATATTGAAATTATTCACTAATATCCTTCTCCACGGACTGTTGCAACTGGATCATTGAGTCAGTGAGTTGAACTCGACAGCTAGACCTAAAACGGAGAAGTTTAGAAATGCTGCAGCTCCGTTTTGCGTTTTGAATCTCCGGAGGGCATTTTAGTGAAGACGGGACAAAACGGAGGACTTTAGAAATGATGATGCAGAGGCTCACGCTCGGCTCTATGATTGGGTGTCATCAGTCATGATGTGTCCTTCCCTGATTCATCAGCCACTGTTTTCACCGGCACGCACATGCCCAGTGTTGGTGAATGGTCACGTGATCCACGTTTTCAGTCATTTTAATGTGGATGGAGATCGATTCTAATACGCAGATAAAACGCTGGTGTGGATGGAGATCGTATTCGTTTTGATTTTCAGTTTTTCAACGAAAATGCAGTAGTGTGGACGGGCCTAAGATGCATTCTAATGCCTTCCTCTAAGGCCCTGTTTACACGAGAACGCTCGCGGGTGAAAACGTAAAAATATTTTATCAGATGTGCCTTTCGTCTACATGGCGACGGCGTTTTTGGGCCTTAAAAATGCAAAACAAGTGAAACTACCCTCTAGAGTGGAGATCTTAAAAATGCACCACCGTCGTGTTCCCGTGTAAAGGGTAAAAACGCTAAAGTCTGCTTGACAGTGAAGCTAAGGTGCACGGACTTGGTGTTGTTGTGTGGCAGTGCTCCACATTGCCACCTAGCCGCCTGGAGTGCGTACTACATTGCATTTCACACACTTTTGCGTCACCATGTGCTCGCGGATTTCCCACCCAAAACGCTCGTATAAACGCAGAAATAAAAAGTGATAACGCAATGCCACTTTTGCGTTTTCTCTTCAGAATCGTTTCCGTGTACACATAGCCTTAGTCGACCACATGCCTAAGTGGGTTGTTTTGTGTAATGCAGGTCATAGGTTGGGATGTGTGAAAGCAATGGGACCAGCTCCATTTTCTCACCATCAAGGCTAAGGAGATGCCCTCAGATGGGAGATATATAATAGACAGTGAAACAGGTAATTTATTGGAGACCTTTTGCTTAAAGGCTTAGTTCCAAACCCGTAAGACCTTCATTCATCTTAAAAAACTCATTCAAATATTTCATTCATTGGAGCAAGCCAAATTTTGAAGATTCAGAAAGCTCTCAGATTTACTCAAAAATAGCTTTATTTGTGTTCCGAAGATGAACAAAGGTCTTGACATGGCGGTGAGTAATTAATAACAGAAACATAATTTTGTGGCAAATAACCCTTTAAATAATGTGTCTTTAAACTACAGTACTCACATACAGTATGGCTCAGTCCAAGAAGAAATATTACCTTTGCTAAACAACAGATTGATGGCTTTCAAACACCCCCAGAGAATGTTCTCAGCAGACGCTCAGACTTTTCCATCTCTTTAAACTTCCACAAAACTAGAACATTTTTGTGCCGTATACTTTTTACATGTTTCCCCAAATTTCCCAACGCCCTAATTATGATGAAACACATTTCTTTTTTTCCACATTCACATAACACTAGACAGGAAATGTTTCTGCTTTTCGTATTCAGAATAATTGCTCCCGTATACTGATGAAGAAAAATAGGACTGACAGTAGTGTCTGCATATAGATGTAGATGTAGGAAATGCTTTAGCGTTACCATCACCAACAGGCAAACAGCAACAGTTTTACATTGAATTTCATGAGCTTGTGAGGTCGCATGGTCAAGGTCATTGATAATTCAGAGTTAATTGCAGTTCAGACAAGATATTAACACGGTAAATTGCTTTTATTAATGATGTGGAAATCAAAATGTGAGATGTTTCTTTCCATTCACAGTTCTCTGCACTAATAGACCACAGATAAACATATGCCTTGGCCTCTCTGTCACTGGCAAGGTGAAGTTTAGGTCCTAAGAAATATGATTGATGAGCTGCTGATATCCTTTTTCAAACGATAAAAAAGACAGGAAGGCATTCAGCCACAGCTTTCACTCTGTCTGCAAGCGGTGCAGCGCAGCGTGACATGTCAAAACAAAACTGCTCCAATTATATTCAATGAAGCTGTCGACACTGGACTCACCCATTTCTTTCTCTAGTGCACAGTCACTTTATTTTCCCTGCTCAAGGGGGCAAATATCTTGCATCATTTAATTGCTATGTATTTTTAACCATGTATATGCTGTTGTTGCAATGTTAACAATTAAAATAAGTATTATACAATTTTTTTATAAATAAATAAATACCGGTAGTTATGTTGAACATGCTGATACTATGCAGCTTTGATGCTATACAGCCTCAAGCTGTTGCAGCACCATGAAAACTCATTTTTAAAATGAAATACATTTAAAAATAAGTCGCAATTGGAACCAAAAAGGATGTTATAGTCAGATGCATCATTTAGTTCTACAAAGATTTTTTTTTTATTCTCAAGTTTTGCAGATAGATATATATCTACAGACAAGTGCACTGATCGAAGAACATACTTTACTGTATAATGCACAGAAACTTCAATAAAATCTCCATGAAAACCACAACAGCAATGAAAGAACCCTATACAGTGAAACATTTTGATAAGAATAGGTTACTGTCTAAAATGCAGCAAAAAAAAAAACACTGAAGAAATAGTGTTATTTTAAGAGCATATATCTACTTTCAAGGGCTTTAAAACTGAATGATGGGAAACCGAGGACAGCATGACAATATTTTCAAATAAACACAAACTATAGTTTCGACAAAATCTGTATATGGGATAATTATGTTTCTCTTTTGAGAGGTTCTCTTGTATTGCATAAGTTAGCGATGAGACACGATGATTGGACGTGATTAGGACACGATGATTAGACTTTATTGGACGGGACGTCACAGTCTCAGTGGTAGGCTGTTGCATTTGGCGCAGGGGAGCCAATGAGCACGCTAGACAGCCTGTTCTAGGTCTGCTATAGCTGCTGCACTGCGTTGACAATAAATACAAAAATTAAGGATAATTTTTTGGCTTCAATATCTCGAAAAGATTAATCTTTCCCATAGCGTAAGCTAACTTACACAATACTTGTTCCTGAAGTTGCGTTAGGTAACCGATACATTTGCAAACTCCCAAGGCTATAAATTGTCAACTGTGAATGTTTTTTTTTCTTACCATTACCAAGAATAAATTGAAATTTCAGTCAGAGAAGTGAAAGGGCATCACCCAATGACCTATTTAATAGGCGCTAGAAAATAACCAAGGTCATGTTCCAGTCATTAATATTTTAGTAAATCTAATGGCCTCTCATATCACATATCTCATCAAGATCTGTTCTTCACAGAGCCCTGGCTCAGGCACTTCTACAAACATCTAGGCTATGCATTAATTGTAGATTAATTGCTAGATAATCTCAGTCATTCTTTTAACTAAAAGCCAGCATGACAGGTTATAAAATTAGTTAACACTATTAATTTGAAGTTTGATGCATTATGATACACATCAATGCATGCAGAAAAATAAATACCCAGAACAAAATAAGTGAACTCGATACATCCTTATCTGATCACTTCGAAAAAGAAGTCTGATATTTTTCAATGAATGAGTCAGACCAAAGCCCATGAAACTTTAACAGCCAAACATTCAAGTCTTTTTAACACCTGACAGAAGTGATCAGACATCTGAGATAGAGTTACTTTGGAATGACAAGTGAAACCATTTAACAAAAAAAATCACAGACCCTAGCAATAACATGCAACAATGTATTACATTACATCAGACGGGGTAATGCATGTTTTTAGCAGCTATATTTGTAAAACTGTATAATATATGCAAAACACATGCAATAATAATGTGTTGCACGCTTTTTCTTATACGCACTGCACCAATCTAGCAAAGAGCACAGCCTGTTTTACAGCCTTCTGTTCCCCAGGTGCTGTTTCATTGCACAGCCTCTGTATAATAAATGATCATCTTGTGCTTGTAAAGTTTGTTTTTATCAGAACCAAATGATCTAATTACCAACACACTCCAAGTATATAAATACCTTCATTTGAAAACAGTAAACTAGGAAGCCAGGAGCATGCAACAAAATTTAATAAACGAGGCACTTTATCAAAAAGCTGCATAAAATCAATATATTTTATAAGCAATAAGATAAGCAAGTTAAAAAAATGCATCATTTATTTCTGTGAAACTGCCTAATTCCTAGCCTGACTACGTCAGACTTCGTACTTCCGCTCAATTTCGGTTCTCTTCTGTACTCAGTCTGAGATATCGACCTATCTCAGTTTTCCTCAGGCCTGAAAACAGGAGGCTAATCAACGAACAGAGGGCGGTTGACTGAGAGCCATGACGTAGAGCCTAAGCAATTGTATTTTTGGTTAGGGAAATCGAAAACAACAAACGATGGCATTTGCAAACTGAAGCCCGAACAAGAAGAGTGTTTGTTAAACATTTTGGAATGTTTACGGGTAAACGTATGGCTTACGGCCGGGTAACTGATGATTTTATAATCAATAATATTTAAAAATCAAAATAGACAACAAGCAGAAGTGTATACCTGATTGCCTGATGAAATACACTCAAATAAAGATAATTAGGAACACTTGACCAATTTCTCATTAAGGCGAGACACTACATGTGAATAGGGTAAATTTTTTAAATAATAGAATAATAGATTTTACATATGATTTTTAAATAAAACACCATGAAACTTCCTCAGCTGATTACTTACAGAAGCATATAAAAAAATCAATTATATAAGTTTTTGAAATTTGTATGTTTAATGGGCTCTATGCACGGCGGTATTTCCGGTGAAGGTTTAAGGATGCTCGATAACTTCTGCCGATCGTAGAGTCCAATGCAATACCGAGAATATATATTGAATTTTATACTCCATGTTTATACTAAAGAAACGTTAGTCACTAAAACAGATAAAACAGACACCCCTCGTTGTGTTTATGCTTCTTTTTAAAATTATATTAAATAAACATAACTATATATAAAATTACATCTAAACGTATGAAAGTTTCGTTACTTTTGCGTGCATATAGCCCATTGTGCAAATTAGGCATTATCTCATTAAATATGCGCAATTTTGCATATTATTTTCAGTAGATAGATCTGTACATATGATAAAGCCAGGAGCAAAATTCATTTTTCCTTTTCTTTACGCACAAGATGAAAAAAAAAAAAAAGTTCAGAGGGATTTTAGGATATGCTTTCATTACCTAGGAAATCAAAATATACTGTTCATACCCTTAAAAAAAAATCGATTTTCGCCATATATTTTGATTAAAATGTCACATAAATCAGGCCTGGATTGATTTATTAACAAATCCCTCTGGAAATATCTTCAGAATACTGCTACATGTATAACTGGAAAGTTTGGTGTAGTAGGTGTGATTTTAATACATTTCTATTGGAAAAAAATTGCTCAAAAACAGAATAAAGGCTCAGGCCCTTAGAAATAATAATATATAATATTTCAAGCTCACGAAAACTGATTATTTAATAACATAGCAGGCATATATGGCCTATAACTGCAGCAAATCAATTCCGTGTCTCGCCTTAATGCAATTATCTAATCAACCAATCACATGGAAGTTGCTTCAATACATTTAGGGGTGTGGTCCTGGTCAAGACAATCTCCTGAACTCCAAACTGAATTTCAGAATAGGAAAGAAAGGTGATTTAAGCAATTTTGAGGTTGTTAGTGCCAGACGGGCCGGTATGAGTATTTCACAATCTGCTCAGTTACTGGGATTTTGGGATGTAATGACTAATGCATTATCAGTTCTCATAAGATTTGGAAAAGTAATGGCCTGAGGGATCCCAAACAAAACATTAGGATAGGTGTTAACATGTGACATCTGTACATAATGATAAGCTAAGCTGGGAAATAGGTAGAGTTAGTTAAAATTATACTTGCATAACTTTTGTGTTATAGGGCATATGAGGGATGGATATTCAACCTTACATTTGAGATTCCATCCAATCGGACATCATAAATGAGACGTACTGTCCTTGTTTGCTGCAAAGAACCCCATTGACCTCAAACAGGGCAAACATTATTTAGTGTTGTGGAATAATGAAAATTTAATCGTTCATTATCCATTTGGCTAATGTCACGGAATGTGCACAAGGATATTTCTAATCCTCGCCCACTCATTTCATGACAAATGATCTGTGACAAAACAGACAGAATTTAGGGGGTCTATTATGGCTCGTGCTTATGAATAAAGCTGTCTTAACAGAGCACAGACAGCTGCTTCACCATTTGAATAAGACACATTTTCGCCTGAAACAAAAGAGGAATTTTCAGAGGAAAGCGTGGTGATTCTGGAACAGTTTCGAATAAACTCCCCAAGATATTAATCAGCGTGACAGAATCACCTTTGCACCATCCAAATCTACTTAATCATAAGCAGGATTAATGATCATTAATGTTATCATTATCAGCATCATCATGTTTAGGGAGCCAATGTCAACATTTGAGAGCAGAACCAACAATATGACTTCTCAACGCAAGCAACGTTTCATTTCTGAGCCAGTAAAACCGTAAAGGGGCTCGTTTCCCATAATCCTCTGAACAAACATCATATATCTGTCTGTGTATAACCTGTGATCAAATGTCATATTTGGCAATGAGTGGGTTTTTGGAATGTTTGGATACGTGGTCGTAAATCCCAAGAGGAAATCATCGCGGAGTTACATCTTCAGTTTGCGCTGGAACGTTTTCAGATTTTCTAACCACAACAGAAGAACAAACACAAGGTTTTTCTTTTGAGTAAAAATACTCAACCAGAGAAGTTCTCCCTCCTCTAAATTAACTGAACTTTAATGGGCACCAATCAATCCTAAAGCATAACCTGCAGTGGGGGTGTATTATATAAAATTTGGGGAATAAAAGAGCAGGGAAAATATACAACACTGCGGCCCGATGCAGTCCGTGGGGACAAACAGGTTTGTATATCGCTGATTCACAGCCACAGACATTTCAAAAAGAGAGGAGAAATGGCTGCCTGTGTGGAGGTTATCAAAGTCCTTTCATGTGCCTGTTAAATAATGAATACATGCTGATACTTAATCTGTCACCTCTCAAAGATCCATTATTCATAAGTACAAACACTGTCTGAGAGAAATACCCACCTGCGAGGCTGGGATAAAACTGAATGACAAATACCATTCCTCATTTTATGAGCACTCACACCTTAAACCACATTCACATTTTTGAGAAGGGCTTTGTCTAATTTTATTAGTACTGCATAATGGCATGCGGATAGATAAATATTATTAATCCCCTTCTTCTAAAGACCTCATTTTAATATGATTATAGGAGCATGGTTCTGCAAAAAGCATTTCTCCAACACAGACAAAGAACTTCATTTTCAGCATAACGAGCAAAACAGTCCTCACCTTTCACCATGAAAACGGAAGTCTGTCGATCATGCACATAATAAATCTTGCACAATATTTTATTTGAATAAGCACAGGCTCGTGGAACTGTGTCTGGCCAGCAGGTCATCTCTTTGTTCTTCGGGTGCCCTCGGAGGCCGAAATGTGATGCTAACCTGAGGGTCAGTCTCCCAGGAGGAGTTTGAAAAGAGTTGATTGAGAAAAGACAGTGTCGGTCTGATCAACTGAACAAGCAGGGCAAGGGTTATTACGTGGAGGCAGAGAGAGAGAGAGCAGAGAACCAAAGTTTATCGAGAGAGTCTCTCAGCTCCTGCAAAGGGATTTGAACGTCTCAGTGCATAAACTAAGCTATTAGCTCTCTCATTCACAAAGGGTTTGTAAATGTTTGTGACCTTTCTGCTAAATTTTGCCTGTTAGAATGTGGGGATTATACTAATATAGTCTTGTCATATTCCATAGCATTTTAAAGGGATATTTCACCTAGTGTTTGACATACTGAAAATTGTGTAAATTTACTCAACCTCATGTTATTCCAAACCTGCATGACTTTCTTCTGTGGAACACAAATGAAGTTATTTTTCAGTCAGACGGGTCCCATCATAGTTGGGGGAAACAACAACCTGAAAACCCCACAGAAGAAGTCATGTTTGGAGCAACATGAGGGTAAGTAAATAATGACACTATTTTTACTCTTTAATCAGCTATCGCTTCAGGATGCCTCTGTCGTCCTGCAGGTTAACAGTGTAAAACTGTTAAACTGCAAAAAAAAGGAAAGGTTTACCATGATGCAAGACTGTTTCAACCATGTAACACTAATACAATGTTTCGAACAGTTTGAAAGAAAATGCTGAGAAAAAGTTATTTAAAATAAATAAAGCCAGCATGATACATTGAGATTAAGGCTTTAACAATTATGTACACTGGATCATTAAAGTGTGGATATGGAACAGTGGCACATACTGCACAATGCAGGAACTTGCAAGCAATGGGGGATTTTCCGCTGTCTAGCATGGTTTATTTGCATTATTAGAGTGCTTTACATTTCAAACATGGATCTCTGTTTCAGATTCAATTATCAGTGTCAACTTCTCTCAGACGGTCGTGAAAATACAAACTTTTTTTGTTAACGTAATGTATATTCATCTAAATAGTGGAGTAAATATGCTGGTTGAACACCTTTGTACCTTATCTACCCCATAAGGTTCGTATATAGCTTTTGCAGGGTGCTGTTCTGTGCCAAGGTGTTTTCCCATTAAAGATATGCTATTTTTTTGTCTTAAATAAAGATAAAGACTATCTAAATAGTAAAGTTTACGTCTTGCTCTCCTGACATTATCTTCTCTGTTTACCCAGTATGAGTTCAATTCTAAAAGCCCAAGCAGTTTTTAGAGTATTGATTTACTGTGAAAACCCAAACGACTCCTCCACACTGAGCTTGAGTACGACTGCTACCATGATGTTCCATTAACATGTATCGACCAATGAATTAAAATATCACAAGTCCAATCTACACAGCCTTAAGCGGACATTGTCGGTATAACGGTAAAAACGCACAAAAGCCGAATCAATATGAAATAAACTCATGCATAGCAATGTGGCTTCACAGCTGAACTTTTTTGACAGCATTTCACAACATGCTCCACAATGCGTATACATGCATGTCAGTCAGTGTGATTAATTTGTTTACTGCACTGAGGGTCACAAGTGACACTCATGCTGTGGCTCAGAGATTTTAATGTAAAGCTCGATATTATAAGCCTGCAGGCATGGAAAACTTGCTGCTTTGACTTTACTTGTGTCACAGGCAGCATGTCAGATTTGGTTGTGCTGCAGGGTGAGATGTGGGCCGGCGTGAGACTGCTGACATAACAATCCCAGTACCGGCAACACATGACAGGTGGCTCTCGCCACTGTGCTTGTGCATATATCACAGGGAAAAAAGAACCCTGTCATCATCGCTGAACAGTTGTGGAGCATGCTAGCTTGCAGTATTTGGACTTGCTGTTCTGAGTGCTAAACGTCGAGAAAATGCATTTCATCAGATGTTTCATACATTTAAAAAAAGGCAGCTGACCATATTTGTGTTACTTGTTCACTTGTTTTTGGTCAGATTCAAACCACTTCTTCTAACCTGTTCTTGCTCTCAAGGCTTCAAATAGTGTCGCTTGTGCAAGAGCCCTACACATCCAGTAACACTAACACTTTCTGTTATAGTTCTTATAATGGATTACCTGTATCACTGCCAAGATTTAAAAAAAAAAAAAAAAAAACTACTACAACAACCCAAAAACGTATGATATCCTGATAATTTTGCTAATACGTTTATTTCCGAACAATGAGGCTTATATTTTTTAAAAACATAAATAATAATAAATAAATTATATATACAGTACATAGCTGCAAGCAGCAATTAAGGGGTCGCACCACATAGGCAAAACGAGGAGCTAAAAATCAAGGCAGGGAGCATAAGACCAACTGCAAAAATTGGGAGACGATTTTATAGGGGTGGTTGATTGTGATTTCACTTTTTTCATTTTAAATAGTGTGTAATTTTGCTGTGTAATCTGCAAAGTTGCAGCGCTGAAAGTTAAGTCTAAGCAGAGATATCTTCTAGTTTAATGCCTAAAAAAACGACTCGAATGGGACTACAATAGGTTTTATACGTAACTAAGCTCTACATTTGCATTATCCCTCCCTCCAGACTATGCAAAAAAGGGCATGGCCATATTTCTGTGGCTCATCGAAAGTGTGTTGTTCATCCAGCTGTCAGGTCTTCTGTGCTCGGGCTTCCCACGGACGTTGTAAATGATCAATAATGGATACAATTTATGTGTGATTATGTTCCTGAAAATTACAATTATAATTTAGCTCTCTGTGCTCCGCAGGGAGTCAACCGGTCGTTCAAATGACATAGGAGAAAGCGGCTTTTAAAAAGAAAAAACATGAATACATGTTACTGTATATTGCACCCCATAAACACAATCATGCAAAGAAAAAAAGCAGTAAACCACCCTTTTAAGCCAAATAGTTGAAAGCAATACAATCACTTGTAATGTGACATAATTTTTTATTAATTTAAACCAATACTCTGACACCAAATTGATCTGGTGTGGTGAGTGTTGAGTGAATATTACAGGCTCAGATGCAGTTTGGCATTATGCCATTAAATTACTTGATGGTACGAAAATGTTTTGTCAATTGACACTTAATCTATTATTTTCCAAAACGTGAATTTCGTGAAAGAGGTCGAGGAGTTTGAAAACGTAAGTTTATAAAGAAAATCAAAATGGCAAAGAGGAAATTGAAAAAGTAGGTTTTTAAACAATGGCAAAATTGGTATCTTTGGCATTGACCCATTCCATTATAATAAGCATGCTGCGCCGAATCTAAAGAGACCGGTCTCACGAATTTTGGTCAAACTGTATGTTCTCGGTATGATTCAGAGAATCCATCAAGACCAGTTTAAATAAAATCAAAAAACAAAACTAATCAAAAGCTATTAGCATTTTTTAAAATGTTGTTATAATTCTTGACCACAAGATGACGCTGCCCCAAAATGCTCATAAATTTTATGTCAAATTCAAAATGGCAGACGCCCAAAAAGGCCTATTTGGAAAAATTAGTGTATTGTTTGACTTGGCATGCCGTCCTGAATCCAGAGGCCAGTTTTGTGATTTTTGGTCAAACTGTCAGACATTATAAGCAAAAATATTAATTATTCATATCTCCTGACCAGGTGGCATAGTGGCAAAACATTGCATGTACCCTGAAGCCATGCTTGTGTTTTGCCTGAATATGCTAAAGAGCTTAATTGAAGATTAAAACAGTAACCTAAAGCTACAAACTAATAGATGTCCATGAACTCAAATTGAAAATTCCATCTCAACCTTTCATCACTCTTTTTCAGATTCGAGTGTAACTAATTAAATGCATAGAAAATGTGTTTAACCTTTATAATTCAGCTTACTTTGGAAATATAAGATAGGAATTAAAAGCTTTCACATTTTACAATATACAATTATCATAACATTGAACTCATCAGCAAGATTTTACATCAAAAGCAATGAAGTTACTGGCCACATTATAGTGCTATAAACACTCACAGTATTTGACGCCTTTGGAGTGACAACTTGCTAGTTATTCACAACCGCATTCTGAGAAGTCCAACTCATTTCGGCTACTCTAATAATGCACTATATATTTGTTCAGTGAGGCGAAATATATTTAGCTATTAAAAATGAATAAAGAGCTGCTTAAATGCAAACATGGTGATGGTAGACAAGATTAAGTGCTTCTCAGTGGGAGGTAATAGTGAATGTATTCACTCACTCAAAAGGGCAAATTATTGCTGAAACAACTGCTCATTTATCTGTGTGCCCCCCACCGGGACACAATTTCTGCATCACAGTAACCATGTGCATGAAGTTATGGAGAGAAAAAAAATGGAGAGGGTGGCATAATAGTGGCAAGGTAGAACATAAATTTGGCCCCATGATTCTGCTGCATTAATGAGCGTTTATGGGTGCCATATTTTCCATGTGCACACATGCAGAAAGCTCTTCAATATGGTAAACATTTGCTGCTCTTAAAGAATGTTGCACCCTCCAAACACTTGGCAATAAAAACATATTAAAATTATTTTAGAGTCAAAGAGGCTCTCCGCTACATAACCAGAATCATTTTCAACTTAATGAGCTTGCAAAAAGTCAGGGAAACATTTGCAAGCTGTAAACGCAAGCTGTTTTTAACCTAGAAGCTAAGAAACAAAACAGGCATAAAGCCCAGAACTGCCAAAACAAAAGGGTGGACCGAAACCCCATTATGTCCCAATTAAACTAATAAGGATCACAAAGTATTTCTAAAGGACAGGTTCAACAAAAAAACAGAAAAGAAGGTCAAGTCTGTCGTTATGTGACTGCACTGAATCACTGAGCTGAACAATTTGTGAACGATTCATGCAGATCAGTTATGATAGCACAACCAGCTACTGTAATTCATTAAAATATATGACTCAAGAGAATGATTCAGTACAGAATCTGACATTGCTTTCTCATGTTTCTCATGAAAATAGAAAATAGGGTGGATGTTTCTCACATAAAGCTAAAGCTTTAGAAGAGTCATAAGGATGTTGTGTTAATGCTAGAAAATGTAAGTTTGGAATCAAATTGAATGATAAAGAGGAATTAATATGCAAAATTCACTTTTATATTGTTTTCGAACCTATTTATGTGTCCACAGTGTAAAATCAATCCACTCCATTTGTTATTTTCCTATAAGTCTGAAACAGTTGCTGCGTCTCAATTCATATATTATCCACCCTAAATAGTATTCAAAATTAAAATTAGTGTGTCCCAAATCGTAGTATGTTGAGATGAGTATTCCAAAGATACCCAGGTGGTCTACTTTTTCCATGTGTCATGACAAATCGGGTCCTTGCTCGAAATCAGGTCTCTATCAACCATTATACTAAGTAGCAATGAATTATATTAATATAAAACATGTATAAGTTACTAGCCTAGAGTATATATATTTTTTTTACTTAAACTGTTCATTCTAGGGATGCACCGATATGACAATTTTGGCCGATACCGATAACCGATAATTCTTTATATTTGAAAGCCGATAACCGACATTTTGGCCGATAAATCTAAATTTTTAGACAATTTTTGATTTTCCTCATTGAAAGCCAAGATACAAACACAGTTATGATGTTCTTATTTTAATGTTGTGTAGCTGATATGACAGACTTGCGCTGCACATTTTGCACTTCAACTGGATTTTCCTTTTTTAAAGTGATTTCAATCGTATTTCAAGCAATTTAAAAGCATCATGTTGAGCAGTGTACATCTAAAGTGCCTCAGCTGAAGGAAATGATACATTATTTATCGGCTTTTAGGTATCGGCTTAATGTTCTTGTTGGGCCGATAACGGTAACATTAAAAATGATCATGTATCGGCCGATACCGATAATGTGGCCGATATATCGTGCATCCCCAGTTCATTCATAAATTATGTAACAATAAGGGAATAAATGAACATCATTACATTATTTTTATAACTGAAATATTTGGACATTTAACATGTAAGTTATTTTGTTATGTAGTTATTCATTCAAGAGTAGTGAGTGAGATTCTGAATTTCTTTAAATATTTGATTCATATTAACAGCATATATATACTGAAATCTCAAAACTGACTAGTGCATGAAAAAACTTTTTTTTTTTGCCTGAAGTGTCTTGCCGTGATGAAAACTGTTTTCAGAAAACATCATATTTAAATAATGAAATTTAAAAAAGTGAATAATATCAGAGGTTTTTCTTATTTTAAACTCTTCCTAAACATTTTCTTCAACAGCATTGATTTCAGGTGAAACTAAACCCTGCAAAAGTAATCCAATTTGCAGAGTTGAAACCAGCTGTGAAGACAAGAGGAAGATGAGAACGACCAAGAGGGAAGAAGATGAACTTCTGATGAAAGTGTAAGTAGTCATGCATCCTGTTTTAGAAGGAAGACAGCACGGGTCAAATTGCAGTGCCAAGTTTCGTTAATTACCTGTCTGAACACGCTGCTCTGCGAAGACTAAATCCACTAACCTCCTGTCTGTCATATTAAGAGGCTTTGTGCTTTGTGGTCACCAGCAGACAGGCCCTCAATGAACCTGGGCAGAAACTTGGTTACCTGCAAGCTTCGCTGGAGATAAAGAGCCTCCCTGCCAACTGTCTAGCTCTCCTTCTCACACAAACACACACGCATGAAATCTCTTGAAGTCATCATAGATTTCTTCCTAACTCGTCTTGGCAGCGTTGATGGAAAAGTCATGAGCAAGCCCAGCACTGATGGGCATAATGAGAGATGAGAATGAGATTATATAAATTTGTAAATTCACACTCCAGGTTCCAGGGCACACAAACACACAGTGATCTTGAATAAAAATGTAAAAAGTGCTGTGTGATTGTTCTTAACTTCTCTGTGCTCTACTTGACTTGATAATTGGAAAGTGTTCTGTCAGAAACGTGGCAATGAACATCCATTATGGTGTTTACATTTATTCATTTAGCTGACGTTTTTCTCCAAAGCAACTTACAATTGCTATATATATCAGAGGTCGCACGCCTCTGGAGCAGCTAGGGGTTAAATGTCTTGCTCAGGGACACATTGGTGTCTCGTAGTGGTTTTAAACCCGGGTCTCTCACACCAAAGGCATGTGTCTTATCCACTGCACCATCACCACCCCAACCCCAGACACAGCCACACAAAGCCATCTGGTGTGGCTGTGTCTGATTGTTTTATTGGGTCACAACAATCAGACACAGCCACATGGTAACACTTCAAATGTAAAGTACTGGCCAAATATACCGCCTCGCCAAATGTCTTTGTAGACTGAAGAAAAAACAAAACAAAACTGAAATGACACGACAACCATCTGACTGGCCTAGTTTTCTGACAGAAAATGGCTGGACATTATATTAGCTAGATGACATAAACCCTTGTAAGAGCCAAAATTCCCACTGAAACAGCCACTGAAAAGAAAACTCAGTGAATTAAGACAAGGAACAGTAAAGCCAAGCACAGCACCTGTGAAACACATTGACTGACTGTGTATTTGTTCTGTTAATATTGTGCTCGTTAATTATTTTCTTAATGTGTCTTTTGTGGATGTGTTTGTGATGGCCTGTATCCATCATTTAACCAGATTAAGGTTTATCATTAAAACCATGACTTATTTCATTCAATACACTTACACGCGTTTGTTTTTATATCATGACGGAGACTTTCCGCTGCCTTGTATTGATTTTGTACTGAGCTAATGATATTTCCTATCCCCTAAGCAAGGAGTCTTTAACCTTTCTCAGGCCAAGTACGACCCCTTGAAGGAGCAAGGATCACTAGTTACCAGTACATGGTACTATTGCTTTTTTAGCCTGGCTTATAATAACACAAATATAATACCAAATCACTCTTTGTTACTTACATTCCTGTTACTTGTTACTTATATACCACTATGTTACTTAGTATTTTAATGGCTTTTGCAACATATGAATCGCTGTAAAAGAAAAATTATAATATCGATTTAATGACAACATACAACAGGGCTTAGATTAAGCCAGGAGAAGGCCTTAGTAAAATTAGGGCATTTAATACCCTTAAAGGGGTCATGAACTGGCTTTTTAAATTTTATTATATTGTTGTCTGAGGTCAACTTATGACGTTTGCTTTGTTTTTGGATTCAAAATCATCAAAATGAATAAGTAATAGGCTATTTTGTACTTTTCACGCTTTAAACGTTACCAGACACTGAATAAGGGTCTTATCTAGCGAAACAATCGGTCATTTAAAAAATAAATAAAAAAATTTACGTTTTATAAGCACAAATGTTTGCCTTGCTCTGTTCTGTGATGCGTGTGTGACTCTCCTTCATTCACAAAATGGGCATATCCATTTTTTTGACATAACTTTTTCTCATCATAATAATTTTTAATAATTTAAAGTTTTTTATAGATTATATAAGAGATTTTACTAAAAAATTAAGTTAAAAATAATTTAAGTTGAAATTACTTACAAGCAATTTGATTGTACTTATAAATGTAAAGCAGCAACTGAACTTAAATTCAGATTAAATTAAAATGGTTATTATACAAAACAAATTTCTGTATTCTGTAAAACAGGTTGCATCGCTTCCGGTTCATGTCTGTTGTGGTTTTCCTTATATCACTGTTAGTTCAGATAGATGTTAACACTTTCTGCTACAAGTGGATGCATAGATTTTTACAGAGTAACAACTATTAATATACAAAGCATCTTAATTTTTCCTTTGGTTTAAAATTGGCATGAAATGGAAATTCACCCTACTGATTTTATAAATGCACGTTATATATCTTATTGTGAGTGATCAATCCGTGCAGGTTTCCTTTTCTTTTTTCACCAAAATTGGACTTTCTCTCTGATTTTAATCTCTGCCCCTTCAAAATGGTGTTCATTTGCATCCACTTTTGAGTGCAAAACCCATATATCTCAAATTCTAATCAAGGACTGATGCATGCAACCAATTTCCCACCCTTATTTATTTATTTTCTGATCTTATACTTGTTTTAACTCATATGGAAGAAAAGATCGGTCTCTACTTCTGTTTCATTGTGACTTTAAGCTAACATAAATGTGTCGTAAGAGATAACTGTTCTTTAAAATTCAATCTGATTTAGACACGTCCCACTTTTTACAATTCTGCCATTTTGGGGTATGTTTGCCTGTCAAGAAGCAAAGCAAGTTCAAAACCTGTTTTGAAGCTTTCAACTCTCTCCAGTGAGGGAAAGCTTTACAAATGCCTCTTTTTTGGTATTCTTTTTATGGCTTTTGCCTGCTTACAGCTTCCGGCTTCCCCACATATGGGCCGAAAATGCGCAAAAAAAGACGGCACAAAGTCAAAAATAAATCTGATGGCGACGTGCAGCACCTTTTTATTTTATTGTTTACAGAGACTATAGCGCTATCACAGAGACCTGATATCGCAGAACAGTTTTTTTTAAATTGATAACCTTCAGGGAATATGTGTTATTTTCTGCATGCCACTTTTTTCTGAATTTTCAGACAAAGACATTTATTTATTCATCGATTTTCTGCATTAACAGCAAAATCCCACCCACGCATCATGCACAAATAAAACACGTCTTGGTGCTTTGGTCCAAATGTAATTATCTCAGACTGTCCTTTGTCTCCTTTTACAATAGCAAAAAGAGGCTTAATTAAGATTTATCAACTTGTGACTCCAACTTTGATTGCTCAGACAGAATATTCCCCTCGCTGCAAAAACAAGGCCGATCAATCTAAACAACTCAGGAATTTATTGTTTAACCAGCAAAGACGTTGTCCTTCATCAATGCACGCAGTCAATAGAAGTTTGAGTAATGGCTCCCAATTCAGTTGTTATATAGCTGGATAATTTCAGAGGCATGTGGTTTACCAGTGTGGCTCAGCCAAGTGCTTCTTAACAAACCATTATATGGTGAATATTATAAGGGGAATATTCAGTCTCATACAGCATGGCATTCAGCACTAAGAAAATGCATTCAATTCAACATGGAAAAGTGCAAAGAAAAAGCCTTGGTCCTTTTATGGAGTCTTCGCTCTGTCTTCCAAGAGTGGGTTTAAGCTCTCTACCTCTACGAGCCTTGCTGAGCCATGCAGTCGGAGCCGTTAAGCTCATTCCAGTATTCAAATACTTCCGTCACCTCGTATATCTTCTGACATACACATGTTGGAATTTGTCATCTCCGTCTTTTATCCACTCGCTCCGAGATAAGTGAAAAGTGGGGGATGACATTTTTCTCAATTTTTACAGCTGGAGGGAGGCATGATTAAGTGGTAGGGAAATATTCCAGAGAAACGCCTCACTTTGAGAACCCAGCGCTCTGTGTGTGTCCTCTGGACCTGCCTCAGCTGCTAGGACGGCTCCGGTTTCAGGCCAGCGGCAGATCAGCCAGACGCTACTCCATGTCTTGATTTATATAGCAATTGGAAGATTTCAAGGAGGGAGTCCGTTTATGTTGGCAGGGCAAGACTTTTGGTTGGTCAGGGCCTGCACAGCCCAAATTCTTCTTTCTTTCTTCATTTTCATACTATGTTCATCTCCTAAAACAATATTAATTAATATTAGGTAACAGTACCTTCAAAGGAATTTTCCGAGTTCAGTACAGTGATTCCCATCAAATAAATTTCAACTTCTCCCTACTTTTTCTTTACAACAAGCTAAAATGTGGGTTACACTGATAAATTTACAATGGAAGTGAATGGAGCCAATCCATAAATGTAAAAATACTTATGATTGCAATACCCTGAAATGTAAAATTTTCACTCTGAGTGGAATAGAAACATGCCAATAGTCTATATTTTATAACTTCAAAAAATATTTTATTTCAATGTAGTATAGCCGTAGGATTTATGCATTTTATGCCAAATACGGGTGAAAATCCATGACGGTTAACGCTAGCCAACTTGGTGGGTTATGATTCATAAATGCCATGTAGTGCTACGCCTTAAAAATTACAACACATTTTCAATGACCGGACAAACACCGCTGGTGTCCAACTACGACCCAGTTGTTCAAGTTCAGTATTTTCCATTAAATATAAATATACAAATACATATAGCCTGCTGTCTTTATTCTAGGAGATTGTGTATTGTCCATTTTGCAGGAACCTGTTTGATTTTGTGGCTTGAGTAATTATGTTTCATATAGATGAAAAAATAGCCTATATATCACACTTTCCATTTCAGTCGGCTCTATTTTTTTCAAATACCTTTATTTAAACGCCACTTTGTTCATTCTTGAAGATTCTTCAACTTTTGCCTGTCCAATTTTATTTGAATACCCAACGCATTCTCATCCTGGCATCATATACGACGCTTTTGCCAAAGCGTAGACATCCAACGCACATGGCACCCTTTAGCGCCAATATATCACGCACAGAGTATGGGTAGGTTTAGGTCTGGGGTAGGGTTAGGGTTAGACCACTAGGAGGTGCCTTCTAGCCCATATATATATATATCTGCGTCTCATATTGACGCCAAAGGGTGCCATGTGCGTTGGATGTCTACACTTTGGCAAAAGCGTCATATATGATGCCTTGGGATGAGAACGGGCGGGAATAAACAGTGAATGACTGTCAAAGTTGAAAGCAATACAATGATTCAGAATCAGATTTTATAATAAATATAAAATTCAAATCTCTGAGCTGTGGCTTTGATTATCTGGTTTATTTCTGATGTTTGTGTTTTGGCAAGTTTTAAATGGCTGGTAATTAAATCTAGTAGCCAAATTGTCTGGTGAGTGAAAACATTCACTTCAAACCCCAGAATATATGTGTTTAAAAGCAATTAATAACCTTTTCTCTGTAGAGTTACAGTAGATCCAAACTTGCAACATTATTACAATGACAGCATGCCTGTAAAAGATACAACAAGACTGCAGGTTTTAAAAGAAGAATGAATGTAAGCGCTTTATAAAAGTCTGGTCTTCACATTCTTCTTTTAAGTCCTCAAAAAATCATCCCCATTCACTTCCACTGAAAAAGCCTCATTGTT
The DNA here is from genome assembly GCA_038021265.1 of Cyprinella venusta. NCBI lineage: Eukaryota > Metazoa > Chordata > Actinopteri > Cypriniformes > Leuciscidae > Cyprinella > Cyprinella venusta. The sequence goes on from CM075875.1 coordinate 16,401,411, forward strand.
GTTTAAATTCACCATGAATTTTGAAACGGCTAAAGTCACAGCTGAGTTTGTACCTTCGGCATATCTTTGCACAGTAGTGATTATTATCTGGGCAGAACTCTCTGTGCTGGAGGAGACTGGCGATAAATCAGAGTTGAGGCTGGCGCATGTTAAGGTTTCATTGCCAAATGCTTGCCACCGCCTTTAGGCTGAAGACCAATGACGTTGGGTTTATTTGTATTCGTTGTTTTCACTCATGCTGTGCGGCATATATAAAAATATATTATTCTCCATCAGGATTTTAATACCCATGTCACTGCCAACCATGTTGAGAGACATGGCCAGATAATAAAATCCATAGACTGAGCTTCATGTGTTGAAAAGTATGCTTGCAACATTTGTCAAAAGTTTCCCTCGTTGAACATTAAGTCATTAGATACACAGATGAGCTAAGGCTTGGAGAAAAGGAAGCGTTTTATGTAACAAAAGGAAAGTAATCTTGCTAATGACATTTGGGGGATTTTTTGGCAGTGTCTTTTGACTTGATGGAATAAGTGGACATGTCAGAGTCCCTTTGACATGATATACTGGCGAACCTTTAAGCCCTGCACTTTTCAGGGAGAAAGCCCATTAGCCAGACTTTACAGACGCTATCATAAATTATGACACAGGGGTTAGGCACTCTCAATTTATAAACAGGTAATGTACACTCACACAAATGAGCCTGTGAGTCTGGTTCTCTTGCGTCTGCACACTGAAGGAAATAAAAAAGATCCGCAAATCCGGGAACATCAACAGCCTTGGGTGAACAAAGTCAAACTCTTTGCAGTCACTCGGAGCTGTCTGGTAAAATGGGACAACATAGGTGGAGCGTGCACGTCATGTACAATTGGGAAAAGCTTCTATGTTTAAATTATATATATATATATATATACACAACACAAAAGTGCAAAAATATTAAATACACCATTGTTCAAAACTTTGGGGTATCTCATGCCTGGTTCAGATTACACGATTTTAGCCCAATTTTGGCTCGATCCGTTTGACGTAGGGTGTCGTGGGGATTCGTAAACGACAAAGGGCGTCGGGACGTAAGATTCGATCGTATCATCTCGTATAGTGTGTCATAGTGTGCGTCAACCTACGTCGCGTATGCGGTGCTTCACGACATCACGACAAAAAGACTAGCATGTTTAATTTTTTTAATGGTCGTCCACGACGGTTCCGTCACATTATTGAGGTTGACCATATAGGAGCACAGAAGCTTTTCCGTACACAGCTTTCAAAAATGGCGAAACGAAAGAGAGATGATGGTGCTAGCGGTAAAACTAAAAGTAAAAATATATAAGAAAACAATATTTTACCTCAAGTTCTCTTTGGAGGATTGACAGCCCATACTGTCCTCTTCGAGCAATCCAGGAACGTGTCCATTGTCGAGTTTTCTTTTTTTTTTTTTTTTCTGAACACAGGACAGCCAATACAACACTCACCTCTTTATCCATTGTTTGTTTATGTTCGTTTTCCGGAAGTCACTCGCTACTAGTTACGCCTTCTCGCGTGCGTCGTTAAAGACGGCATGCGACTGGTCAGGAAGCAACGTGTAGTCTGACATGCTTCTTGTCCACGACACGACAAGATTTTAGGAGTCAAAATCGCATAATCTGACACTGATTAACGTAACAGACAAAACAAATCGTGTAATCTGAACCAGGCATTATGCTCACCAAGGCTGCATTTATTTTATCAGAAATAAAGCAAAACCGTAACAGTGTGAAAAGTTATTATGATGTAAAATAACTGTTTTCTATTTTAATATATGAAGAGTTCAGATGCAAAAGCCTCTAAATGCCATTTGAAATTTTCTTCTAAAATGATCATTTTTATCAAGCTTGTATATTTAAGTTCAGTAATTTCACTTAAATGACAATTAATAGGTAATCTTCATTGCCACTTAAGTGAAATTACTGAACTTAAATGTACAAGCTTGTTAAAAATGATCATTTTAGAAGAAAATTTCAAATGGCATTTAGAGGCTTTTGCATCTGAACTCTTCATATGTTAAAATGTAATTTATTCCTGTGATGACAAAGCTAAATGGTTCTCCGGCATAAGACATAATACACAGAATTTATATATAAATAGATCAAGAGGACTAAAGAATACTTTTCTCACAGCAAGTACATTCAAGGAATCAATAGCTTCGATAGAGATTTGCATTTTAAGGAAGATGATAAGTCTTATTTCCTCCAGGAAAATGTGAATCTTTATACAATTGATTTGTGGGAACTTGTGGAATCCATTGACACCCACCTGTTTTAACAACATTTAAACAAAACAGTAAAAGATTTATCGAAAAATGCAATAACGAGCCAAATAGACGGTATAATCCTTTATATTAGAAAATATAAAATCATTCATGTTTTTAAAAAATATGTATTTTTTACGGCACTTGAATAATTCTGGCAGTAAAAGATTGAAGATTCCCAACAGTTCTAAACAACAATCACTGATTGCAATGTTTGGTCAGTGCGTCCTGATACCATTGCGTACAGATCATGTCCGCTGTCAGGCCTTGGTCTGCTCTGAAATCTCCTCTAGCGTAGGAGCATTAAAAAAAAAACACTGGGATTCTGCAAACACTGTGATTACCAGGCCACTGTCAAAACTATGGACCATTAGAACATAACATGAATAAATGGGAAGTATTTTAAGGTTAAACTAAAATCTCTCAAATACAGTTAAACATGGAAAAAATCCTGAAAGGATTTGCCTGGATGCATCCTCTTTAGCATTTTGCTAAGAGGGTTATTCAGCACCAGAAAGGTAAATAGCCATTAGCTTAAGCCAAACCATGACTTCTGCGGGAATTAAGGCTACGAGACATAAATGCGGCACATTACGAAGTGTTGCTAGAATGTTTTAGCAAGGAAACGAAAAGTACACATATAATGGGTGGTTTCATTAATCAGTCCTGTTTCTAAATGCTTTTTTAAAAGCAGAATTCATTAGCAATGATGAACTGATGAAAGAGAATGAAAAATGGTATGTTGTTACATCCTGTCCTAAAAGTCCTCCATCGGCGGCATGGTCAACTTCTCTCATTTCCTTCCCATACAAAGCACAATACCTACACTTGTCTAACGCATTTAGATTCCATTGCCTGGAAAAACAACAACACACGTACAATCTTGTGATTAGGACATTGGAGCCAGTTGCTCCAGGTCACGGAAGACTTTTGAGGCTGGCTGTCAGGGAACACAAGCTGTGAGCTCTTGCTCTGCATGTATACAAGAAAGAGGGCATTCATTAAAACAAGAGGTTGTTATGAAGGTATCAGTTTGACTGGATGCAAGCCAAATGCTCCACCGGTGTATTCGGCAGTCATGAGAACGAATACACTGGCCTTAAGACATTTTTCGGTGTAGAATTTAACAAGCATGAGGAGCACACAAATTCAATGACTGAAAAGTAATACTGCTAAATCGGTGGCTGATATATTTTATAGACACCAGGATAGTGATGGCACAGTGGATAAGACACATGCCTTTGGTGTGAGAGACCCGGGTTCGAATCCACTATGAGACACCAATGTGTCCCTGAGCAAGACACTTAACCCCTTGTTGCTCCAGAGGCGTGCGACCTCTGACATATATAGCAATTTTAAGTGGCTTTGGATAAAAGCGTCAGCTAAATGAATAAATGTAAAAGTAATATAATAATAATAAACTTTATTTCATTTATTTAAAAGTTAAAGCACCTTTAAAAGTTAAATCTCAAAGTACTTCACAAAAGTACCGATCTTTTATACTGCAAGTGTTAGAACATGATTGGTTAGATGCGAAGGTAATATGTGACATAACGATTGAGTCTTAGCGGCAGAAAATACGCTAAAGCTTACATTTACATTTACAAGAGTAATTTGGTTTAGTCAATTATAGTACTTCACCAAATAAGGCAGTTATGCCTATTAAAAAAATAGGAGTCCTATAATTCATGACCTTTAGTTCAAGATTCACTTCCTTGTTACAGGCTCCCAAATGATGGCAAAGCAGGTAGTGGTTATTATAAATGAGGCAACATTAGAATACAGTAAACGTAACGAGGGAGACAAATCACATCAGCGTTTAGACAATCCAAGGGGGTCGAAATCTCCAAACAACCCTCGGAACGCCTGTGATGGCCCAAGGCCCAAAGCTAATGCTTCACACATTTATGAGAACACCAGCCCTCCAATTCCTCGCCATGGCTATGGGAGTTTATAGTGTTTAACAGTCAGGATAAATAATGGTTACCGCTCTCTGTTCCTTAATGTTGATATATCTCTGCAACAGGACAGGTGCTGCAGCTTTTGGTTCCTTGGATCTCAGCAATTAATCTAATGTGTCATGTGATGAACTCGGACGAGACTCCAACCCAAAAGACATGAATAATACAACGCATTAAATCTCACTTTAACGACTCCAAACCTTGAGGAAAACTGCAAAAGGCCATAAATTGAGATGCTAATAACAAGCATCCAAGTAAAAGTTCTCTGTGTAATGTTGAACTTGTGTGGGAAGATATTGACCATATGTGATTCATTTGCGCGGGTATGTTTCAATTAATCATAGCCGGGGTGGCAGACGCCAACATTCGGCCTCGTGCCACCTGAGGAAGAATTATCTCCTCTAGCCTGACCCAATGGTAAATAATTAGAGCAGAAACTGATCCCCCTCATTAATATAGCTTACATTAGCATCATTCATTGGCCTAGTTAGTCTGGCAGCCAGAGGTGTGCAAAGAAGAGCGATGGACCAACTGTAAAGATTCACATCTGGCAAAGAAAAGAGAGTTTCTACTTTCTACCACTGCCGCTGTCGATTTTTAGGCTAAGCTACATTTGGCAGAATGGATGTCTGACAGAGGCGGAACTGATTTCCTTTTTCTCAATGGCTGCCGCGGCATGGAAGGGGAACAAAGGAGGATGCAGGACTGAAATCGGCAAATGGACCAGCAGAATGAGAGGTCTTTTCTGCCTCATTGAAGCCATATGGAATAATGAAAGTTACATTAAACGTAACAGGTTTCTGTGGATCTTTGACACCGATGATTAAGCGAAACTACCCCTCTCGTTGCACATTGGCTCATCAGAGTTAAGTACGGATAATGATGACAGATGATCCCAATTATGGGGGTGGTAAATATTAGGTTACTTCACAACTGGACCAAAAAAAGTCTCTTCGTACAGTCCCTTTAAAAATAATTAAACACCTCAATGACACTCATTAGGTCTTGTTCGGTTGTATCCCCATTAGGGGAGATTGTGAGCACAGGGTGTGTTAAAATATCTGTAAGGTGGTCTTTGTTTCAAAATGGCATGTGTAGTCATTAACAGTCTCTTCCTGTCTGTGTGGTAATGTTGGAAGAACAGCCAGGCTCCCAGGCATGACTCTGATGAGATGGAGAGCGAGCAGCACCCCCTTCCATCACCAGCCTGAGCCCCCTTCTCAACCAGGGCTGTCTCAGATTCACTGGAGTGTAGCAAGTACTTGCATTGGCCATCTGGGTCAGCCCTCCAGAATGAACTCAATGATAGTGCCAATCTTCAGCATGACAAATGGTCGACTCGGACTGTGAGTCGCACATCTCAGCTCACACTTGGCGTCAGTGAGCCTGGTAACTGCCTGTAAAAAGTTACTAGCTCTCTGATATGCCTATTCAAAGAAAGAAATGGATAAATGCTTTATTATATTCATCTATTATATTCAGTCATGCATACAAACATGCATGCATACATTTACACATACATATATATGAAAAATAAATGTTAGGCCAGTACATACATATTTTTCTTAATTTTCTTACATTTAGTATTAAAAGTTTGAACTCTGAGATGTACAGTGGGGGCCAATATTGGGATTTTTTTGTGTAGACGTCTGCACACAGCCTACACCCCAATGATTATTTAGCATAAATGAGCACACCTATAATCAAAAACATTTACATGTTAAAAACATTCATGTTATTTTTCTATATCAAAACATAAAAATTAAAAAAAAGCTATATACAACTTACAACTTAATTAGTGCTCTTGGATTTTGGACCGACATAAATACATTTATATTAAAAGTGAGCAAAGAGATTACTGAGGCTAAACTGGGGAAACAAGCTAAAAACTGTGTGGCCCCTGACCTCCCACTGTTGCCTATGACAAGTCTTCCTTTGACTATCTGTTTGCCATTCAGATCTCCTGCAGCCAGAGATGCATGAAGAGGGGCAACTATCTGCTACAACATACTGCAGAGTTGGCTTTTTCTGTTGTCCTGCTAATTTGCTTCAAGCTGGGAGAAGTGCTGATTAAATAACTCGGCCGGTGATTGAACGTGCGTTTGGCCACACCGCTTCTTAGCTCCATGGCTCTGACAAACATGTTTGTTTTTCTCCCTTACTCGAGTAACTTAATGTGTTCTCAGTGTTCTTTTTGTTTCTTAACAGAGAGACACACACAAAAAAAGAGACTTTGTGTTTGACTACAAGTCTGTCATTGACCTCCCTTGGCTAACTTTTACTGCAGCTACCTCAAAGAGTAAACTTTATAGTTTCAAATATTCCCTATAGCTTAAAAAACACATTTTATAGCATTCACTCACCAAAAAAAAACAAAAACGATTCGTTGCTAACTTACGATCCAATTAGTGTCTTTTGTGTTCTAACAAAAAGTTAGGTCAAATAAAGTTAGCATATTCTTCCCAATATAAAGCCTGCAGTTTATAGTCAATGTTACCTGTCTGTAGGAGGATTTCTTGGTATAAGCACAAAATAATGAGACACCATTGCCAGAACTCTGCAAAATGTAGTGGATATGTTATTTTAATATTTATTTATTTTGTTTGTTTTCTTCTCTCCAGTGGGGCAGGCATCTGTTTCAAGCTTTCATCAGCATAATCCTGTCTGATATAAGCACTACCCACACCAAGCCTGCATTCATTTGTGAATGCATATCATGACATAATTTAATTCATGTCCAATGAATTTAATGAATCGAAATTTAGCATTCGGTAGACAGAGTTTGAGTCAGAAAAATCAACAGCTGTTGAGAATGCATGATCAGGACCAAGAAACCGAACACAACTTCAAATAGAAAAAGAAAGACGACAGATACGAATAATGTGCAATAAGAAGCATAATATAAATAATGTGGTGTGGTTGTGGGGTTGTGTGCATTCTTTGATATCCAATTTGTGTTCAAAAGGCTGCTGTCTTTGATTGTCATGATTGGTTGGAAGTCCCAAAGTCTCTGCTCTCATCTGTGACTAATAAATTTAAATTGATAAGAAATTGATCAAGCTTGCCTTAACCAGGCTGTTGCGATTCGGATCCATAAGCCATCAATTATGCTATCCTCTCATCATCTACAGGTTTCCTCATATCATCTGCCATTGATTGGGTAAACATACCTGTAACTATAGCAGAAAGCCAATAATCCTAGTACAGAATTTGTCTGATGTATCCTGTGAGTATACAAAAAGTATCGAAAGATTAAAGGACTGATCTTAAGATTCAAGAGAGCAGATTCATGTCTCTGTTCTTTATGTCAGTAAGAACAAATCGGTAATGGTTTGATGGTTCATTAAAGGGGCGTTCGTATCCTTCGCTCTGAGGGAAGAGGCGGCTCATGTTCGAGCCACAGAAGGAAACGAGTTACTGATCTTTCATTGCTCGCTCTCGCCTCTCATGACCCATACGCAGAGAACATTTCTTTGCAAAAGGATTGCTGTGGTGAAGAAAAAAATATACTGTTGGGTAAAATATCTTTAGATTTTTTATTTCTTTCATGTTATGGCACTATTTGAATAAATCATGATAGCTGATGAAGCTGAACCCTTATGTGAGTGTTTCATCTCAGCATGTGGCCTTTGCATTCTCCAACTCTTATGCACTTGAAAAGCACTTGATATCACTTCCGATTCAAAGCCTTCCGATTGAGAAGCACCCTTCCACTTCCAGCGCAATGTGTTCTGTGTTCACTCAGCTCCAGGACCTCTTCTGGTTTACCACTCCCTGCTCACTGGTGAGTGAAACCAACCTGATCTCCTGACAAAACTAAAGTATTTTCATATGAATTCCAACAATCTGATTTGTACTAACACATGATTTTTAGAAAAAAAGGAAGCATGAAGCTCTCTAATCTTAATCGTAAGTGGTTGTTTAAGAAGATTGAACAAAAAGGAAAGGCTGCTCACTGCAGAGCCAGTGGGTGGAGCTTGATGTCCAGCTTCCCCTCACTGGATGTAATGGGTGGAGCTTGATGCCCTGGATGTTGATGTCCAGCCATACCCAAATTCTAATCCCAACCTAATTCTAACCAACAGCAGGTTTGTGATTGGTTGCAATGCTCAATGCTGCAAAAACTCTGTGTAAACAGAAAACTATGACAAACTTGGAGTAGATTTTAAATTGAATTCTGTAGTTGTAACTTCAACCATGATATTGCTTATTTGTCGATTAACTGGCCAGATCTATTGGGAAATACTACTACTACTACAAAAAATAATAGCCTATGACAGAATGATTCAATCCAAAAACAAAATAAATTCATAATTGCAATACAGAGCAAACCATAAATGAATTGGAAGCACAACAGAAAGCAAGAGAGAGAGAAGAGAGAGAGAGAGACGAATTCAAATTAATCAAATGAAGTCATTACTGCAATTCCTCCCATAGATTATTAAAATAGGAAACGGCTCTCAGTGTACCTGGAATTAAACATTCAGATGTATTCAGATGGTAGAGGAATCAGACCTCGATGAAGAAGTGTAACATCTTTGGTTGTGATTCACCAGTGAGAGGAGTGTGTGTGTGTGTGTGTGTGAGAGAGAGAGAGAGAGAGAGAGAGAGAGAGAGAGAGAGAGAGAGAGAGAGAGAGAGAGAGAGAGAGAGAGAGAGAGAGTGTGTGTCCAGCGCGCCCAGGGCATTTGGTAACGGAAGCGCGGCACTCGGGAGCGCATCATCGGGATTGAAGCAGCGGCTTTCGGACGCATCATGCGCAGACACTTCAAATCCTCCCCAGGACCAGCCGCTCGACAAAATGTATCTTTTTAGACCACTCGGACTAAAGGATCGTCGGGCTGACTCTTTTAGGTGTCTGGAATTATTTTTTAGTCAAACTCGGAGACGTTTATTCTGAGAACTCATACTGGAGAAGAGACTTAGAAGGCTTTAAAATGCTCTCCGGATGGGTCGAAGCCTCCTCAGAAAAGGTAAGGACTAAAAACACGTTTAGACATTAAAGATACGTTTGTGTTTCTATACGAATTCAACTCCACTCTTGCGTGAAACTTCTTGTATAACAGCTGTTATATCTGCCATTATCCACTGAAAACACTTAAAAGTTGGTTAAAAATAACAATACAAAATAATAATAATAATAATAATAATAATAATAATAATAATAATAATAAATAAATAAATAGATAAATAAATAAATGGAAGTGTGGTTGATAGAAATCTACTGATTGTTTTGGGCATTACGGAATGGCATTCAGTGCCTTTGTATTTTACAGTTCACGACTGTATAGCCTATGCCATTTAGTTTGTAATGCTTATATTTGCATATTGACTACTAAAATCTGCAAAGAACCTTAGAATATACTGAACATTATAATAATAAAGGTTGAGAAATAAAGCCATGATTAATTAAAGTTAAACAAATGGCCTCATGACTGATAAATATGCATTAACAGTACACATATTCATGAATATGTACTGTTATCAATCTAATATACTTCCATTGGATAGCTTAAATTTAACCAAATGATAAATGTTCTGTCAAACACAAATTCAGAGAAAGGGAAAATCAGAGCATTTCAGAAGCGTGTTTATAACAGTAAGATGTAAAGCACTTCCATGTGTGATTTTTCCATGGGTGCATAACCATACCGCTGCTTAAATCTGTTGTATGCTCTTGAGACTTTTTTTTTAATTAACAAAACCCCAGCACCATGGTATAATTATAGTTTATAGATCAATATAGCCAACTAAGTAATGGATGGAGTGAACAAATGGCATTCACTATTAAATTACACCATGGTTGGTTAAATCCAAATACTCTTTATAATAATAAATGAAAAAAGCCTGCAAAAAAAATGTTTCTCTTCTAAGATTTTACAAGACTATGATATCACTATTTCCTCACAAAGGAAGGAACAAAATGTTAGAATAGAATAGAATACATTACAATACAATACAATACAATACAATACAATACAATACAATACAATAAAGTTGTATGTGTATATATAGCAAGGCCAGTTGAAAGTGTATTGTAGAAGAGACTCCTGTGGTCCTGGTTAACCCTACGTTATGGAGACAAAATGTCCCCACAAAGATGGCAATATCTGAAATCTTTGTCTTTGTGGGGACTTAAAAAGAACTTATAAATCATGTAGATTGTAAATGTAGATTTTTTTTTTGTGATGCAGGTCTGGGGTTAGGTTATAGAATATACAGTTAGTACAGTATAAAAATCATTATATATGTGGAAAGTCCCCATAAAACAAGAAAACCAAATGTGTGTGTGTGTGTAACCGCATGTGCAAAATATGTGTAAGAAAAAAGAATAATATACAATATTGCAAAAGCATTACAGAACGACAGACTACACAATACAGTACACAAACTGCAGACCGATAATAGATGGGTAGACGAGGACGTGTGAGGCCTCAATGACGACTGACAGGTAAAAATGCAAAGATGATTTTCAACATGGCTACAACAAAACGAATTTCTGAAATTCAGTATAATGAGCAAGGCTGTTTTTCTTTCCTGCTCAAGCTCATGCACTCCACACCGATTTAATAGAGCAGTTCTCACTGTCCCCAAGTTCAGAATCATTATTACTGAGAGGAGAACTCTGTGCCCGAGCATAGGAGAACAGACCTGTCCATCAGAGGCATTTGACAGATTAAACACCTCAGTGCCCTTTACAAGTCTGAGAGTGCAGACATGCTGATGTCGCCAGTCATAATACTCTCTCTTCATGAAGTGTGGAGCAGTATCCTGCTTTATTGTTAGCTACAATTTCTTTCTTTGTTCTATGTATTGCTCTTTTGCTTAATATTTACTATGTAAATATTTCAAACTCTATGACTGATCGGATGAGCCAAATTGACACATTCAATATTACAGTATTATTAATGGAGCAAGTTGCCATGTTGCTTGGTAAATGTAAACATTCTACAGTCAAGGCACTGAATTTTATTAGGTACTTAGAGGGAAAATAGTTTACTCTGAGAATTATTATAATAATACATTTAACTCTTTATTGAACTAGATATTGAAACAGTGTATTTAATCTTAGTGATGTTGCAATAATCCCACTCGAATCTGGGGGTATCAATGATTTTGCCAGAAGTAGGGAGATTGGATATGGTTAAAATAATAATAATAATAATAATAATAATAATAATAATAATAATAAATTTTAAAAAAGTGTTGTTTCAGTTAATGCGAAAGCGTGACTGAAATAATGTGTCATTTCACTTGACTGCTATTAAAACGTAATTTTTGTGATGCATACATTTTTCTGTTAGAAAGTAAAACATACAGATACTATGAGGTTTGACATTGAAATAACATCTCATTTATTTTTATTGTCTGTTAAAATAGGTAAGCGGCACAAAATGCTCCCTGTGAGGAAGGTCGTGGCTTACGGGAATCGTCCAGCTGCGACGAGAGAGGAGGTCATCTCCGATGAGCCCTCCATACTTGCTGCTCTGGCCCACACACTTTGAAATCGTCCCTCCCTAAACTCAGAGTGACAATGTGATGAGCTCTGCTATCATTTCCAGCTTGAGCATGGACGGAGGGATGAGAGGGAGTCGCACGAGTTAATGAGACTATTGCTCTTGTGTTGGGGAGCTTAGGACAGGCAATTACAGGAGGATTACCCGGCGACTTCAACATCGCATACTCTCCACCAGGGCAAGCTTCTAAGAACTCCAGTGAGGTGGATTTTATTTTTTATTATTTTTCACCCTTTTTAATTACGTGCACTGCTGTTGTCAAAAAAGTTTGCAAGGTCTTACAAAATGGAGGTACAGATCCGAACGTGGAATAAAGACCTGCCGACTTTGATCAGCCCGTGGATACCGATACTTCTGGGTCTTCACATGCATTTCTCATGGGCCACAACCTGTCCAGAGGAGTGCCGGTGCGACAGGACCTTTGTTTACTGCAACGAGAGGAGTCTAATGTCAGTGCCTCTGGGGCTAGGAGAGGGTTATAAGACCCTCTACCTCCACAACAATCAAATCAACAATGCTGGATTTCCCCTGGAAATGCACAATGTTGCCTCTGTGGAGACGGTGTATCTCTATGGCAACCAGCTTGACGAATTCCCTGTCAATCTTCCCAAAAATGTGCGGGTGCTCCACCTGCAGGAGAATAACATTCAGACTGTGTCCCGCGCCGCCCTCGCACAGCTGCTACGCCTAGAGGAGCTCTATCTGGATGACAACTCCATCTCCACCGTGGGTGTGGAGGAGGGGGCCTTCAGGGAGGCCATCAGTCTCAAGACCCTTTTCCTCACCAAGAACCACCTGAGCAGCGTCCCCATCGGGCTCCCCGAAGAGCTGAGAGAGCTGCGGTTGGACGAGAACCGCATTGCAATTATAGCCGAGGATGCGTTCGAGAATGTGACGGGCCTCGAACGCCTCCTCCTGGATGGGAACCTGCTCACAGACGAGGGCATCGCTCCCGAGGCCCTCCAGACCCTCGTAAATCTCAAAACGCTGTCGATGGCGCGCAATTCCCTCACGGTTCCTCCTCCTTATCTGCCTGCCGAGTTTCTAGTCAAGCTCAACTTGCAGGATAATCAGATGAATGAGATTCCTTTGACAGCCTTTCATGGCCTTCATCGCTTGGAGAGACTGGATATTTCAAACAACCAGCTGCAGTCTCTCACACAGGGGGTCTTTGACGGCCTCCGCAGCCTGAGACAGCTCACTGTTCGAAACAACCTTTGGCTCTGTGACTGCAACATTAAATGGGTCATACTGTGGTTAAAGTCCCTGCCAGCTACCCTCAATGTCCGTGGCTTCATGTGCCAGAAACCAGAGAGGGTACGTGGCATGGTAATCAGAGAACTAACCCTGGAGCTCATCCAGTGTCCTAACAGCACCGCCACAGTCCCACAGCCCACACTGCTCTCTGCCTCCACCGCTGAGTCAGCCACTCAAACGGCCTTCACACCCGCACGCTCCTGGCCTACACCCACCCCTTCGCCTCTCACACTTCTCCCTCCGAATGCGGGCGAAGACAGGGAACAGAGGACGAACGACCCGGTCGGCCCGAGGCAGGAGTCGCTGCGCGTTTCCTTTGCGGTGCTGAACAGTTCCTGCATTCAGGTAAGCTGGGTATCGTCATTTGCCGTCACAGCCTATAAGGTGACTTGGGTCAAGCTGGGTCACAGTTTGATAACAGGCCCCATGCTGGAGTCACTTGTGGAGGGCGAACGTGAGGGAATCGCACTGGCAAACTTGCAGCCCAAGTCCACCTATCGTATTTGCGTAGATCCGCTGGACGCGTTCAACAGTTACCACCCAGGAGATGATACGATTTGCTCGGAGGTGATGACAAAGTCCACTTCCTTTGACTCCGGCGATAACACCACTGGCCCCGAGCAGGCGACCCAGCAGGACCCCAGCTCGCCTTTCCTACTGGCTGGCCTGATAGGCGGGGCGGTGCTTGTGGTTCTGGTGGTCCTGTTGAGCATTTTCTGCTGGCACATGCACAAGAAGGAAAGGTCAGATTCGTCAAAATGGAAATACAGTCGGGGCAGAAGAAAAGACGACTACTGTGAAGCAGGGACTAAAAAGGATAACTCTATTCTGGAAATGACTGAGACTAGCTTTCAGATAGTTTCTTTGAATAATGAACAGCTGCTCAAGGGGGACTTTCGCATTCAACCGATTTACACCCCTAATGGAGGTGTTGGATACACAGACTCTCAAAGGAGAAACAATAGCACAGCGTACTGCAAAAACAGTGTTCCAGAATCTGATACATGCCATAAATGAGGATTTTAAACAGATAACGTCCTTTGTATTTAGAGCTGACTCGTAAACGCACTGTATTTCAAAAGACAGGCTGTACAATATGTAATTTATATTCTGAACAATATCGCCTTCTTTTTTATCGCTTAGTAAAACTAAAATGATTTATGAATATTTACTTTCTATGTTCTGTTTCTACAATTCAAGCTCATAAAAAGAATAGTAAGTGGATTTTAGTAATCTGCAATCTTTAAGCACAAATGAATGTCAAGTGCCCATTTTTTATAATTTACTTGTAGGAAATTAAGGAATGGAAGGACAGTGTGTTTGTATAAAGGTTTAAAGGAGTGAGGATGAGAAGGCAGTTCTCATTATCACCACATGGTGGCATCTGTTTTCATCACCACTATTAGTTTGAGATTTCAAGCTATACTCTTTGATCCAGCATCTCACATATTTTACGTAACAGCTCAGATCACAAGGACCAAACACTGACAGTTCCTGCCAAACAGCTGAAAACAAACCTTGGTTGATACAGGACTAGAATGATATTAGGAAATTCAGCATCAGGGTTGATTTCCTCAGCTGTCTTCCTGTGCAGAGCTATAAAACATCCTAACAGCTTTCTCACACTGCAACAGATCTGCTTCAAGGAGCAAAATATTTAAACAATAGAATATTTAGACAGTATTTGGTGCTGTAATTCAATGTTTGCATAAGAATAGCCTAAGGTTATTGCGATACAAAGTTGCTTGTGTAAGGCATACAGTTTGGTTAGAAAGGTCTTTACAAATACAAAGTCAAGTCAACATGTCACAGGCAGTGTTGGGCAAGTTACTCTAAAAAGTAATTTATTACATCTTCAACAGTAATTAAATTACTGTACTAATCAATCTCTCTAAAAAGTACTGCATAAATTGAACAAATTTCTAAAATTGAACTAAAAACCCTTTCGAATATGTCCTTTAAAAACCATGTTCCCAAATTTTTTTCTTAAGTTTGCACCAATTATGTTACTTTGTTATTTGTTTCCCAGCTTTCACACCCCAAGTACTCTCCAGCTCAAGTGAAGATTGCAGCATTATAATGGCTTTGAAATGAGATTTTCTCAGAGCTCTGAGCAGGTGTCAATGAGCCATAGCAAAGCAATAAACAAGACTCTAGAGCAAATACTACCACTGACCAGTTTTACGACAACTCTTCGCCTGGTCTAGCCCATTTTCTACATGCAAGCCATTCTCCGCATGAACATATGATGCTATACATGCAGTTCCCTCTCTTTATGGCTAAAGTGCTTATAACATTTATGATATATGCATGAGGCAATTTACAAGCACCCATAACTCACATAATGATTGGCTCATTGGTCAGGATGTCATGCGTGTGATTGATCAGTAATTTTCGCAAAGATGTTTTCCTCTGTTTCAAAAAATAGGTAGAGAAACAAGCTCGCAGCCATCTTTAGAATGTTGTCTTTGAACTTCAGTTTTTGTGGTAGCTATGTATATTTCTATGGCATTGCTGTCGAAGAGTATTTAGCTGGTGAAGTGGATAGTGGAGAGTTCACAAAAGTTATCACGAGCACAGAAAAATTTCTGAAGAGGATGTCATAACAAATGTCAATAGACAGGGAAGATTCATAAATCTGTAAGATCTCATGCTCTGGAAATACAAATCAAAAGACAGAAGACAATAAGCACAGTGCTGAAACGGGGCGGGGCTACACAAAGTCTGAATGAGTGGTGCAAGGATGTTTTTTTGGGCCAACCCGGAAATTCCCTCAACAAAAAAAACGAATAGGATTTTGAATTTTTGCAGCTACTGATTCTTACACGTTTCATTCATTGTGATAATTTTCACAAATAAACAACTTTAATGAATTCTGAAGCCTATACATTCGGCTACAGTCAAACTACAGTCGCTCGACTTCAAGTCACCATCACTGAGCTTTCGACAACTCTTTCAGACTTTATTTAAAATAAAATAAAAATCCCAGAAATGGTGAGTTAGCGCAATTATAAACACAACAAGGCTGTGAAAGCAGACTAGTGCGTATATAAGTTAACCTGTTCAGTGTGATTATGGGGATAAGAGATATTGATTTAGATGAAACTGTTTTAAAATAGTACTTGTTGTAATCCATTACAGTGTACAAAACAATCGTCTCAAAATGGCTGCTGCATGATACCGGATGACATAATCAAATAACACATACAAAACATAGATTTGAGTTTTAATATTTTATTAGCTCACCAAACGCAAAATTTGCACAAGGAAAACCCGTTCCTAGCAAGTGCAAAGCGCCGACTTCAGTGATAGTGACCCTGATGAACATGTGTTTATCACTTTATACCGCTTGTTATCGGGGCATAATCGAAAAAGTCCTCCTGGGAAGTCCGCATTTACGAAGTGGGAAGTCATGTTTACGATGTCAGGTGCGTTCAAGTAATTTCCGTTGGAGTAAGATGGTGGTGTGTACCTTCTCTTAATGAACAAAATTACAGTATTTTTCATTAACTACATGTGACTTAAAATCGTAAATGCAATCTTTCTGACATGATTTGAACGAACCATAACATAGCCTACTGCTGCATGGCACGGTTGACTAATCAGAATCAAGTACTCCAAAGAGCCGTGTAAAAAAGTAGAGTAAAATGTGACTCCATCTTGAGCTTGTGTTCACCACAGACCGTATTTCAAGTATTAAAAGCCATTAATTGTTAAGTACTCGGCCTGAAGAGCTAAAATGCTAACTCTATTCCAGGTTTTGGCCTACGCCATCCATGCAACACTTTATAATGAATATAACAAAATGTATTTTATTTTAAAGTGTCACCAAAAAAAATGTAGAAATAGAAAGCACTTCTATTAGTGAAAATATTCAATGAAATTAAGAAAGAAACTTTTCTTGGATAATCAAATATATAAGATATAAAAATGATCTTTCTTTCTTTCTTTCTTTCTTTCTTTCTTTCTTTCTTTCTTTCTTTCTTTCTTTCTTTCTTTCTTTCTTTCTTTCTTTCTTTCTTTCTTTCTTTCTTTCTTTCTTTCTTTCTTTCTTTCTTTCTTTCTAAAGGGGCCTATACAATTGCATCATATGGATAGAACTTTTTTTTTTTTTTTTTGATGGATTGCATCATTAATTTGGCTTCACAGTATCTGAGTAGTGCATTTTGTGGCTAATAATGTACATGCATAAATAACACAAACTCACACCCGGAGCTCCTCAGCATGACCTTTCACTCTCATCAGGCAGTGTGTGTGCGAGACAGTAATTAGCCATTAAATCGGTACATCTGGGCCCTCCAGCTGTGTGGTCAGCTCTAAATGAGCTAGAGAATAAACCATCATTCTTTACCTCTCGCTGTCCCACCGCAGAGACCCAGGGAAAGGCCAGGAGTGCCGCACTGCTTTATGAGTTCAGTCACTGGGTTCAGAGCGGCACCCATTTGTAATTGTATACAAACACTGGAGAGAACCATCTGACTGCACCCTTCATTACAATCAATTCAAACAACAATTTATTATTATTGCTATAGTGTCCACACGCCTATCTCTGAAAGCTATTCTCTTCACCACAGGCTTTTTTTCAATAACTCTAATAAAATTGTGCGTGGTTAAAGGATGAATTGACAGCACTTATGGCTAATGTGGACTACTTAAACAAATATTTTAATGTATATTTAAAAAAAAAAATCTAAAATCAACCACCATACAAAGAAAAAAACAACCATACAGAGAAAAAAAATCCATTCAGCCCTTTTTTAATCCTCAAAAAGTCTAAAAACTCTCAATAATCAAGCTGTTTGGATTTTCTGAGCAATATTATGTCATATTGCTCATGCTTCGCCCACAACCGCTGACGGACTGTCCCGTATTAGCATATTTCTGCCCTCTGCCACTTCTATGTCCACCAGGCAGCACTTTATGTGTCTTGTGTCGACACCCCCCATGGAAGAGAGGGGTGGGGTGAGCAGTTGCTCATTATCATTTAAAGAGACATATACCGAAACAAGTCACTGTGAACAGCTGTTTTTGAGGAGCTAAAAAGAATGTTGTTTTACACAACCATTGCAACATGACATCATGACTTTTGCGTAAACATAACGTATATCTATACGCATTTTGAACTATCCACGTATGTCTATGCCGTTAAATGTCTGAGTGATTCCGCGTGTATGTACACGCCGTTAAATGTAAATGTAGAAAAATGTAGATCTACATCTTGGGAGCGATTTTTTTTTTCCCCTAGGATGGTAGGGGAAGACTCATAAATGGTTTTAACCCCAGTGACGGGTGTAGGTTTAGGGACGGGGTTTTGGTAGGTCATATATTTATATATACCGTAATGTAACGTTAAGTCAACGACGTTGATAAACACGCAGAAAAGGGATTATGCGTGTTGATAGCACACCAAAAATTGAAAAACGAATTGGCGTGTCTTACACACGCCATTTCATGAGATCAGTCTGACCATTGAGGAATTTTAACCAAAACATTTACAAAATTTACATGGAGACCCTAAAGAATTATACCAACTCATGGAAAATGGGCATCCGATTTCCCCTTAAGCTTAACTTGCATTGGACTCGCTATATTCCTTTTAAAGTTTGTCATGACCTCTGTTGTAATCAGTGGTCATTTACCAATGTAAGACGCTTTGATGGCAGACGGACATGGGTGGCCGCCTGTGATATTCATTTCAGCTTGCCGGAAGCTTCTAGCAGACCTGATGTGTCACATTGGGCCTAAGGTGAAAAAAAACAGTTGGAGGAATGAATTGAATAAACACAGCGTAACCGGAGCCGATAGTGGAAACCAAGTCAGCTGAACAAATTACCCACTTATCCTATTGTGCAAAGCTCTGCGGCTTCAAAAGTGCTTGAGGAACCAAAATGAAGTCCATAAATGTTTCCGCTTCTCAAGTCGTCAGGACTTTAACCGGTGTCTTACTTTTGCAATAAGGGGTTTGTGTTTGCAGAGTGCAAATAAAAAGCGAAGCTGGAAATAAATGATAACAGCGGGCCAGTCTACAACAGCAGGGTGTGTTAATATTGATAGGGTTCATGCTTATTTTCATAATTACTGGTTTCCTGAGTTAGACCTCAGATCATTACCTCAGTTTCAGTGGGGGTCTTGAAATCCATGGTTGCATCTAATAATGGAGGAAGCCATATTCAAACAAACTCACAGAACAGTCCCTTAAATCACTAAAAAAGGAAGTGGATTCTCATAAATATATAAAATAAAAACTAGGTTCAAAATGTTACCGTTCATTGCAGCATTAGGTATTATAAACACGAATTAATTAAATAATAATGAATAAGCATTTAGCCTATAAGAATATTTTTATACTTATTAAATTAAGCATGATTAAGATATGCTTTAGAATATTGTTCATTTCTACAAATATTAAGATACAGGCTACAAATTTGCTACACTTTAAGATGTATAAAATTAAAATATTTTGAGTGAATGTGAATTAGAATTGCTTTGGATGAAAGGATTGAGCCTTATTGTAAAATGTAACCAAACACAAAGCTGAAAAACAAAAACTGAGGGGAGATTATTTTGAGATTATGATGTATCCGGTAAATATTGGAGAAAGTGAAAACTAAAAAATCAAGTGATCAAAACCCCACATGAATTTTAAGAGTCTTCAAGAAGAACTTTCACCACTAAGTTACAAAAAAAAAATATATATAATAATAATATATAGAAACAGTGAGCCATTTTCAATACTCATCTTGTTCCTGAATATTACGATTTATTGTTTAGCAATGTGGTGTTTTCAAAGAGCACCATAATCTGGTTTTATAAAATTGCTTTCCCAATTATTCAAAGGATTAAGCTTAAGAGCTTAAGTTTAAGAGCGCATATAAATGGAATAAACAGATATTTGCTGCATAATACCAATTAATATCAAGTCAAACTCATGGTGTTATTTGAAATGTGGCAACTAATTAAAATGTCAATGCATCATGAAATGTGAAAAACAACTGCTGTTTTGTGTTTTACAACTTTTAAGTTTGCTTTCGAAATGCCATGGCACTAGAGACTTGTGATCAAATCAAAGGATAATTTGCTGGACGCTCTTGATTTTTCAGCATCAGAGAGTTACAAATAATGATATCTAAGTATGCCAACTAAATTATTCAAAAGGGGTGCGTTGTGCGTACTTGCCTCCAGGCAGAGCATCACCTGGATGAATAGCTGGACTGATCTCCTCTTAATGTGCCACGCAAAGCACTTGCTCTCTTCATTAGACAGCCCTGTTTGATAGATCTGCAAGAAAATTACATACTTCTGATTTATCTGATAGTTATCTGCCATGTTATTGCTGGGGATGTTAATGATGGCCTCTTAACATTTTGCTCTCTTTTGCCGGTATGGCCGGAACTCAAACATGCATGACTATATATATGGCTCATGTTTGAACCCGTATTTCACTTTTCATATGGGCTGCGATGGAAAAGAAAAAAAAGGACACTATGTCCTTGTGCAATTATCAATAATTACATTTCCCTCTAACCGCCTTGCGAGGCAAATATTAGACACAAAAATCTTTCCAACAATTTATATTACAAATTTTTGCTTGAACACAATAATCAAGCAATGGAAGCTGTAGTTTATTATGTCTACAATGGAGCTGCAGGCAGTCTAGCAGCAGTAGGATGTGTTCATCCATTTGCCCAGAGCTCACATATAATTATCTTATTCATCTTCTCTAGGGCAGTTGCAAGAAATCCATTGAAAGACGTTCGATTATGTTTCCTATAGTAGACAAATGTGTCTGGTGTATTATTATCTTCTCCCTTTAGTTTTAGTTCAGGATGCAGTTTAGAAGTACAATCTGGGATTTATATATATATTAGTACCGTGCAAAAGTCTTAGGCATATTAGTATTTTTACAAAAAACTAATGGTTTTGCTGCAGTGTCGGTAGGAAATATCAGTTTACATTCAAACTTTCCATTTGCCATTAATTGTAATGATTGTTTGCACAAGGAGTCTAACAACAGCCGGTATGGTCTGATCTCACCATCATCGAGTCTGTGTGTTATTACATAAAGAAACAAAGAAAACTGAGACAGACCAATTCCCAAAGAACTGCAGCAACGTCTCCAAGAGGCTTGAGGAAACCAACCTGCAAATCTATGTGAAAAACTATGTGCAAGTGTACCTGGACAAAAACTGTTTTAAACACAAAGGGCGGTCACACCAAATATTGATTTAATCAATTTAATTATTAATTTAAGTTAATTGATCAAATCTATTTATGCAATTATTTTCTCACTTTACAGCATTCTTACACAAGTGCCTTAAACTTTTCACAGTACTGTAGCTTTACAGGTCGTTTTCTTCAAGCGTCTTGGAGACGTTGCTGCAGTTCTTCTGGATTTAGTCTGTTGCAGTTTTTTGTTTCTTCATGTAATCCCAGACAGACTCGATGATGCGGAGATCATATCATACTGGCTGTTGTCAGAC
Source organism: Cyprinella venusta (assembly GCA_038021265.1). Lineage (NCBI taxonomy): Eukaryota > Metazoa > Chordata > Actinopteri > Cypriniformes > Leuciscidae > Cyprinella > Cyprinella venusta. The sequence continues at coordinate 16,422,910 of CM075875.1, forward strand.
TCATTGTGCATAGAAAAATCTCACTGGATTATTACAAATGGAAAGGAATGTTTGGAAATGTAAACTGATATTTCCTATAGCAAAAGACAAATAACTCCATTAAAAAACATTTTTGTTTTTGGTGAAACTACGAACACACCTAAGACTTTTGCACAGTACTCTATGGCTGAATTTTTTTTTATTACTAGACCTTCCTGACTATACTGATCTGTAATGACAACCCACACCAAGTTCTGTCACTGCTAATGGTTAATGAGAAACCCACAGGACAACATCTAAAACATAATTTAAATCAAATCAGAAAAGGCTGAAGATGCTAAGAAGCTCAAAGCCAACACATTACCACATACTGTACAACACATCCATGACCCCAAAACCCATTCCCCTGCCCACTGGCCCTTATCCATGTTATTACAGTTACTCCTTGGAGGCCAGACACTCTATTTATGAGAACTCAACTACAAGGAACTACATTTTCACACTAAAGTGAATGCTTGGTACATTTTCATGTTTTAAGAATTCACCTTAGAATTTTGTGAACAACAAGATAAAAGCTTTACATTGATTACATTTACATCTTGTATATATATATGTATATATATATATATCACAAAGTGGATTCAAAGAACACTTTAAATCCACAATTTTAAACCACAATACTGAATAAAGACTGGGGATTAATCTAGATAATGGGAATTGATTGAAACTCAGCCCACCAAAACTACTTGAGAATAATTAAACTTGGAGGAAGTGTGACTAAAAATGTAAAGTGAGGGAGAAAAGAAGGTTAGAGGAAAAAACTTATGGTGAGAAAGCAAGATTGCTAATAATTGTCTATAATAGTCGAGGCTAATAATAGTCAACACATCTCATGATTAGTTGATCAGTTGATTAAGTCCACATCTGTTGCACTGTGGCCAGTCTCAAAGCAAATAGTAACAATAATTTACAGAGTAAATTATTCAAATATAATAATAGTATTTAATCAGTCTGTAATCAGTGCCTGTAGTGCAGAAACTAGCAAGAGACATACAAGAATTAGTCAAATTAATCAACAATGTAATGCTTTAGAACATACAGTGACCCGTTAAATTCTGTCTGTCTGGATGGATGGATAGATGGATGTGCATAACTGTTCATAGATTTAGTAATAAAACAAACAGGCTTAGTAACTAAACCTATTTAAGCAGGGAATTACCCATCCAAAAGTGTCGGAATACTTATTAGGATGTGCAAACTTCAAATATGATCCTGTACAAAACAGGGTAGACACAGCTCATGTTTGTCAATGTGGCTTTGGGCAACAAAGACAACAGGTGTAATACCAAGCTGACCTCCCATGAATTTTTCACTGAAAATATATTAGATGTTACGGGTGAAAGAAATATCACAGTATTTCTAGACGAGGATGCAGTGCTCAGCTGTGTTCTTTTGCTTTAAATGAAAGGTTGAAAATGTGTTTGTGTAATCTTCCCAATCGGATTACCTTTTACAGGGCCTACAGGAGCAGAATAGCAGCTACATCTGAGCTCAGCTTTTTGATTTTAAAATGCATATGCAGCCTGTCACATTGCTAAAAAAAAATGTGTTTTACACTAGTGCCATAGCTCCTCATCTCAGCAAACTCAGAGTGCAGTTTCACGGAAAAGTTCAGATGGATTCATTTAACAAAATGAATGATGTTTTCTTGTAGCCTATAAATCTGGGTTTTACCCCTCTATTTTTGAGCTCCAGTTGGGACTAATCAGATGATGGGTTGGACAGATTTTACACTCCCATTTCATATTGTAGCTTTCATTCAGGATGAAAAATAGATGTTAGGTAGGCAATTGCTTATATGAGCCCTGAAATTATTCTTAAAAGTACATGATTTTGATTTTGTGTGTGCACATCTAACATTATAGTCTGCTGGCTAGTTGTTTGTTTATCATGTATCTTGGGCTCGACGGCGACAGTTGTGCCATTAAATTCCACTGTGGTTAGTCTGCAAATACATTTGCAGTGGATTGCTCCAAAACACCTCGTTTAGGTAATGCAGTTTGCTTTCCGCAGGAACTCCTAGCCTGTGTCAGGAGACGCTAAGCAGTAAATTGGCGGTGTTGTGTGTGGTAGCCGACCGGCCCTCTGAGGTTTGTTTGGGTGGGAGGTTAGGTTTGTTGTTGTCTCTCCCAAAGGTTTTAGGAAACCAGGAGACAAACTAATGCACTACGATCAACATCCACTTAACTGTCACCTGTGTGCCCTGAATTATGGCTGCACAGTCTAAAGAATGAAAAGTACACTACTGCTTACGCTTGGGCTCAGTACGTTTATTCAGGGTACATTTATATTTTAAATGTAATTTACTGCTGTAATAGCAAAACTGAATTTTCAGCATCATTACTCCAAACTTCAGTGTCACGTGATCCTTCAGAAATCATTCTAATATGCTGATTTGGTGCTCAAGAAATGTTTTTTGTGTGTTGAAAACAGTTGTGCTGCTTAATTTTGTAAAAACTGTGATGCATTTTTTTTTCAGGGTTCCTCGATAAATACACAAGTAACAGATTGTTTTAAAACTAAATCTGTTGTAACAATAACTGTCACTTTTGATCAATTTACTGCATCCTTTCAAAATAAAAGTATTCATTTACTGAAAAATCATACTAAACAACCTCTTGAACGGTAGTGTATGTGTTAAAATATTACTGACTTAAAGAGATTTCAATATATACAGTATATACACGAATGTAATATATACATTATGTATGTATATTTACTCTGTATATAGTATATTCGTAAAGAAATCGAATATACTTCATGCTGATTTGCACTCGCCTTTCGCCAAGATAAGCACCAACTAAGACTTAGCTTTACAGTAACCTATGCGTCTCCATCCATTTACGCATCCTTCCATATGGGTGATGTGAATATCCTTCTGTCTGGTGTTAATGGTGCACCAGCACACACAATGGCTGCGATGCTGGCTCTGAGGGTCAACCACAGTGCGATCTCCCCAGCGGATCACCATGACGACCGTCTGGATTGAGCTGTGTAGGATACATCTCTGGTGCCTTCAAGTGGGCACCTTCCGTTTCATCGACTAGCCCAAGACACTTCAAGAGGGCTCGACAGTGATTCTGGCTTCCTAGAGTCACCCACTCAACTCAGCCCAGCTTACTCACCTTTACAACAGCGTTTCTCTCTTTCTATTGTGCTGAGGTTGCTCCTTCCTCGAACTTCAGTGGCATAAACCCTTGATGTGACCTAACCACAATCTCTAACGCCACAATCTCACCATAACCTGGCCATACGCGGCAGCCCGTTTGACTAAGGCCGTCGAAGCCCCACTGTCGTTGTTGAAGCAGGTTCAGTTGCAACGGTTCCGTATGGGATTCTACCTACCGCAAAACACAATATCTTTCCAACACAAATCCTCATTTCAGTTTTTCTAGAATTCTACGAAACTGTAGTGTGGCGGCCTGTACACAGCCAGTTGCTGCTCCGCTCTGCTGCTTCAGATAAGTTCTTTACTGTGCGATACAACTCTTTGCCACTGAATCCAATGTCTCCAAGGTTGTAGAGTGTGCCACAAATCCTCGACAACCCACTTCCACTGGATAAACCAGGACTCTCCATCCTTGCTGTTCAGCTTCAGTGGCTAGATGAGCATACCGCAGTTTCTTCCTCTCATACGCCTCATCTACAGCATCCTCCCATGGCACTGTTAACACTATCAGGTGAACAAGGCATGCTGATCCAGACTACAAGACGATATTTGGTCGGAGGTTAGTGGTGGCAATCTCAGGTGGAAAAACAAGCCTTTGATCAAGATCTGCCAGCATTTTCCAGTCTCTTGTAGCTTCCAGTTGTCCTTGGTGAGAATTGGTTTTAACATCTTTTCTTGGTGGTTGCTCTCCTGGGTGGAGGAATTTTGTCTTCTGTGTGTAATGTTTTGCTAGAACAGGCAGTCTTCCAATGCTAAAGCCAAACATCGCAGTACTTGGTCATGGCACCAAGTAAACCGTCGTTGGCTAAGAGTCACCTTATATCCTATCAAAAAATGCCTTAATGTGGCAGGTGATGAACACAAAGGACATGAGGGATCCTCTTCTACCTAGAGTTTTAGGTTCTGTGGTGATTCCTACTCTGTTCATTGACCATAGGTCTTGCCAGCCCATCTTGTGTTGTTCCATACTCTCCTAGCTCATCCATTCTCCATACCTGGCTTGGGAAATGGCCTTTTATACACCTCATCCTCTCCTCCTGCTTTCGCACCTCATTGACTACAAGCTTCCTCCTTTGAGCTGGGGCTTCCTTGTGCCATTTAGTTAAACTGAGCCCAAAATTCCCTCTTCCATGCTGTACCTGCTCTACGATATCACCAATTTGAAGGGCACCCTTTGCATCTTCCACAGCTTTCTTTGCTGACCACTTTCTTCCAGTTTTTAACACGTGCTGCCTCCCTTACACATGTGTCGCGTGACTTTACCAATGTAATTTCCAGTCTGGCATTGGCACATTTAAACTCCTCAGTTAAAGCAGAGACTGGCAGCTGCAATATTCCTTTACCATAAAGTCTCTGCTGAGGCAGTGTGGAACTCCCAACCATTGTGTGAATTATTCCAACCATTATTCCAACCTCTAGGCATTGCCATGTAGTGCTGAATTGTGAAGTTGAGAAACTAACTTGCAAATCTCCAAAGTAGGCTTTCACCAAATGTGTTTTTGTCATCGGTACACTGAAAAAATCAAATGCTACCCAAAGAAGCTCATGTGGCAATATATGCATTAGCCAAATTCAGTAATGTCACATGGAGCTCCTTCCTCGCCTTTTTAGCTGATTGAATCTGTTTCCAGATGCACACTGATGTGTTCTAAGCATCCTGGGGAACCTGGAATGCCCGCTTTTTTGTATTGAAGTGTCAATGAAACAGTTTTTAATAGGTAGGTTGACAATCTCTGGGCAATGTTGCTGAAGAAAATCTTGCCTTCGACGTTTACTAGTGAAATAGGACGAAACTGACTGATGCATGTAGCATCTTTTTCATTTAGGTATATACGTAGACTCCACCTGCTCGGCCGCCATGTGATAGGTACAACCTGTTTTTATGCTACTTTCATCAATTTACACAGACTTCGCAGAACTCCTGAAGCACTCTTGTACACTCTGTACGGAACTCCATTAGGCCCTGGAGACGCTGAAGCCCTTGGCTTTCTCTCAGCCTGCTCTACCTCTTTCCACTTAGGTGCACAGACCTCCATTTGGTATTCTGGTGGATTGATAGGTGGGAAATCTGATGGAATTGACATAGGCTCATGCCTTTTTGCATCTGTGTGTGTTTCCTCCAAATATCTCTCCAGCTCAACCTTAGATGATTTTAATGAGCCTACCTAATGTGAATAACTTTAGTGGAACACAAAAAGAAGATAATGACATATAAAGCAACAACATTGGACCACAATGACTTACATTGAATGGACAAAAATCTGTTTTTAAAAATACCCTCTTAAATAATAAGTTCCACAGGTTTGGAACGACATGAGGTTGAGTAAATGATGACAGAATTCCAAAAAAAATATTTTTGAAACTATCTAAACTATCTCTTGAAACAAGTTCCATTATAAACGGATACAACATTGCTCAATAATCACAATTTCTAATCCAAGTAAACTGTTGCCAGACACCATTCAGAATAATCTTTTGCTAGCACATCAGCAGAGAATAAAGGGCAGTTAAGGGCAGTTCTTTGTTTCATGTGAAACATTTGCCTGTGTGACACTTTTTGGCCACTCATCTTATCTGGGCTTTGTGCAGCTGTGTTTGCTTTTGCGAGAAATGATTACCCTGTATAGAACAGGCAAGAGTCTGAACAGAACAGATAGGATGAGTCATCTACGGATGACAGTGATGAGCCTGTTTCAACCAAGAGAAAAAAAAAAAAAAAAAAAAACTTCAATGGATTCACAGGTATGTATATCCTCAATATAAAAAGCTCAGAATCGGTTTTCTCAGCGGTTGTGTTTGTTTCCAAAGGTCTGAATAAAACCAAATATTCCTTCAAAGCTAATTGTGATCAAATCCAAACATTTACCATAGTTCTCCACCCCATCCGTAAGAGAATAAGCAACAGGATCAGGAGAGACCTGCGGGTAAATCTAGAGCAACGTTCCCTGCGTGAATAAGGTGTGGAGGATAAACGATAAAAGGAAAGAATGAGAGACGTGCTCTAGAGATCGCACAGGAAATGAAACACGATAGACTAAATCTATGATGGTAATAAAAGTCAAAGTATGTAGTGATACACTGGGTCACACCTTTTCAACCTAATTTCTTTGCATCTCACAACACAAATACCACAAATATTTGATTTCATACAGTGAATGTATTTGTAGTTCTGCCGCGTTTGCACCGAGATATGATTCACAGAATCGAATGCGTGCCAGCAGCATTTGAATTACACCACAGGCTCGAGCACTCGGCCATGAGAGATTAACGCCTATTCACTGCAAAGATTCAACACTTGAGGGACAGTGTTTCTTTTAAAACGTGGCCTCCCTCCCTTAAGAGTTATAGGCTATATTTATCTGAATGCTTACTACAACCAACATTTAGCTATCCGACAAGTACGACATATTACAAATGCATGGTAAATCCCAGCCTCAAGCACAGGCCTATCATAATCACATAAAAGCCAAATGAAATGTATTCAGACCCCTAAAATGCAAAACATGGGCTTTCACAAGAAACACATTTGTAATTATGGGCAGATGATTGAAAACTACTTTTGCTTGCGTTCTTATTTGGAGTTATTAGTTTTTTATTATTGTTTTTTTTTTTAATTCTGATATAAAAATATGAATATTCCACCCTGGACATTTGTTCTCAGGAAATGAAGTGCAAATATCTTCCTCCATCAAAGATGGTGGCATATAATTATACTAGCAGGCTGCAAAATTGACTTTTGCTTTCCGAACTCTTGGTATTGTGAACTGTCATCTCTGAGTTAATTTCCCTGGAGTCCCCCCTTACAAATTGTATGTCACTCTTTGCAGAATTGAAATGTAATGATGCTTAGGAGGTACCTTCAACAGGCGATCGAACAATGGCTGCATAGTCTTGCTCTTTAAAGGGCTCATTTTATAAAGGCAAAGACAAAAGTGCTATTTCTTTTTTTATTACCCTGCAGGAGATGTGGAGGGGGCTGCTTATAATTAATAGTCATCAAGACTGAATTTCTACTGGACTGAAATTATACTAAGTGTAGAAGCACTGAAGACAAAAAAAAAAAAGTTTGGTGTGACAACAAGTGGAATTCATTTATCATGCTGGATTGGTACCACAAGGCCATAAAATATAGACCAAGCGTCAAAGGGCGCCAATTCCTTCCATGGGGATGCAAAATGAAAAGAATATACCATTTTAATCAGCAAGAATGCATAAAATAGATCAAGTGATGGTAAAGACATTTAAATTGTTACACTAAAAATAGGGATGCACCAATATGAATATTTTGGCCGATATCGATAACTTTATATTTGGCGATAACCATTATATTGGCTGATATATCCAATTCCAAATTTATATATAATTTTTGAGAGTCTCACCATTAAAAGCCATGTCTCAAGCATACAATTATAATGTTCTCATTATAATTTTATTTAACCTATGTGACAGACTCAAAGCGGTATGTCCTCTGCATTTTTTCTTCATAATATTATTGTCAATTCATCAATGGGATCAAATGAAAGGGCTATTCTTACTACATGGCGTGAATCTATATTAAATCCCATATAATTAGACTGGCATGGAGAACCCATATGTTGTAATATATTATTCATACATTTTTGATAGAGCCGTCTTATATAACGGGAGATGTAAAACTGTCAGTTCTGCATTTACACCTTTCAACATTTGCAAAGGCCATTCCAATGACACTGAATTCACACGTCACATCTTTTCTCTGCAATCATGAAAAAAAAAAAAAAACACATTTCACCAGACGAATACCTAATTTAGCCTGTTATCAATAGCGAATTTCAGCCAGGTAAATGCCATTATGGCTCTTATTTGCTCTGACACCTCTAAAAGAATGTGAAAGCACCTGAGGTTCTTAATTTTGTGTGAAGGAACAGGTGATTGATTCTGTGCCTCCAACCACTGTATGGAGTCAAATGACTGCTTTATGATCCAGCTGCACAATAATTCACTCAGATATTGAAATATGCCATCCATCAAAGAGCCCCCTAATTTCCCTCTGGAAATAATGAGTCCTCTCATTATTTAATGTAACTTGCCAGACCGAGGGTTTTCAGCGTGTTTATCAGATTCCTGTACCGCATCGATTAGCGCTAGAGGGATCTTCGCTCACTTTTGAGCTGAATGAGAATGCAAACCTTCTGCCACCAGCCGTGTCTATACTAAACGGTGAGGTGAAGATTCATAGCTTGTCTCTCTAGGCATGGCAAGTACACAAATCTTGTAAATTAAAGCAATGTTATGGCATGGCCCAATTCTGCTCTCTGAAGCACGATGCCCTTTTCTGTCTAGAGTCGGAAAGGGCATGCAGCTAAAAACAAACTTCAGACTCACTTTTGAAAAGGCAAAGGGAAACCTCTATACATCGGTGCAGACACAAATATATTAAAGAAGAATACACAACATAATGTAATATCATTACGAGAACAGGTCATGGTGTGACGGTTTAAATCTTGATTAAAAGTATTGACTTAAGACCACACGAAATCTTTCAAGAAAAGACAGAGTACCATTCAATAATCCTGGAAACTAGGATTGACTCAGGCAAAGAACAGGATTCTTGACAAAATTTTTCAGGTTAAACCTTTTTTTGTTTGTTTTTTTTGGGTTTTTTTTTTAACTAAATCCATAACATGGTCCAATGATGGGAACTCCTAAAATGTTCATGCTTGAAAATGCTTGAAAGGTTCTTCATCAGTGGTTCCATAAAGAACCTTTGGCATCAATGAAAACTTTCTTATACATAAAGGATCTCTATATTCAAAAAAAAAAAAATGCTATTCAAATGGTTTAAGAAATGTTCACTAAAAGGTTGGGGAACCAAAAATGGTTCTGCTATGGCATCGCAGCAAAAACTCCCCCCTTTTTTTTTTTTAAGTTTTCTTATATGAAAAGTGCCTGACAGAACCCTTTAAGGTTCTATACATAACCTTTTCTTCTAAGAGTGAGGGAGAGTTTCAGCAGCTAATCTTATGTAAAATGGAACAGCAGTAGATGATTCCAATCAGCAGAGTGCTGTTGTTATATCATATATTTGTCATCAAAGTGGCGTGATTGGGACACAGACGGCAAAGGGTGATGGGAATCCTCCAACACGGAGTTTTTACTGTTGCTCAAATAAACCACGACATGTTCAATTTCCATATGCAGCACAAAAAGAATCTGGCTTATGTCCTGATATCACTGCGGTAGAACTGTTACTGGGAAACATATGCATTTCTCAGATGTTTACCTTTTCACAAAACACTTACACATTAAACTGTAATGTGTTCGAACCATTTAAAATACCTCAATGTTTAAACATTGTCAAATCCAAAATATTTTTCTCCACATATCGAGTACTTCTGTGAATCTGTTATAAAGTGATCCTCGCTAGTATTGGCATGATGAGATAGATCTTATTGGTTAACAAAACGCATCATCTGTTATTTTTTTTGTGTACCTATAATAAATAAAAAAAATAATTGTAAATATAACATAATTGCATTCAGCAAGGATGCATTAAATTGATCAAAAGTTACAGTAAAGGCTATTTACAGTAAAGTAAAAACTATTTACAGTAAAGAATGAAGACTATCAGTAAAAATACATTTAAAATAAATGCTGTTCTTTTGAAATTTACATTCATCACAGAACTGTGAAAAAACAGAGAAATATTTATTGAGCAGCAAATATTGAGGATTATTGATATTCATTTATGTATTTATTTATTTTGAAGAATGTGTTCTCAAGTGTCCCATAAACCAAATTATTTTTATCTAAAAAAACAACAACATTTATTTTTTCACAAATGAGTTGAGAACAAGAGATATTTTTGGACATGTCAAGTATATTTATTTAGCGCTTTTCAGAAAATAGATTGCATCAAAAGCAGCTTCACAGTATCAATCAAAACATAATAACAATGTTTGTATCTTAGTGGAAAAATATCTACGGTTGACAGAGCTGATCAATGGTATTACTGATTGGTTAATTTATTTGAATATCCCCAACTGAGCAAGCCAAAGGAAACAGTGGCAAGGAAGCGAAAAACTCCTTCATGTCAACAAACCGTACAAATTCAGTTGTATTTTTTAAACCTCTTTTGCTGAAATCCCCAATACAGTGTCTAATTATTTTCTCCAGTAATGCAACCATCTGGCGACAAAAGTACAGTCAATAATTTGACAGCTGCGTGGGCACTGAAAGCTGCTAACATTGCCAAAGTCAAGCCTGTATACAAAGGATTGATTTGCCATTGTAAGGTAAAAGTTTCAACAGTTTGATCCTCTGACACATTAGGAACACCAAAGAAAAAAAGCACACTCAAAAGACAAACGTCTCTATAAAAGCCCGGGACCCATAAACGATACATAGCCAACCGACCCTTTGCAGGTGACGGCTTCTGCTTTCAGAGCCTGTCAGTACTTTTATATCTCTGTAGATGGCTGAGTGGGGGTGAAAAATGGAGGGTGATGCCAGGGTCACTCCTGGGGATCGAGTGCAGCTACTGAAGCGGGACAACCGTATTCCTGATGGAGTTTGCAGCCAGTTTGCTGGGCTGTGGCCGACCGCTCAGTTACAGTAATACGGAGATACGGACGGCTGTGCAAGGTCGCATGATATTTATATAGATGTAATTGCTCAGCGCTGATGCAGAGCAGAGAAGAGTAAGTCCCTTGCACAAGGTCCTTTCCCAGAATGCCTCTCATCGGAGAGGTGCTCTATAAAACGCATCTCGACAGAAATGCTTCATTTGTTTTTTATGCCTATTTAAACAGAAACACGTAAGCCAGAAAGTCCAATTTCCTAAGCAGCAAACTAGCAATCCATCCAAACAAACTCTGTAAAAAGACAATCTGTCAGAAGCAACGCAGCTCAGTCCAACCGTAGCATCCGTGCACCCCCAGGCCAGCTGATATCAGTGGTGTGAATCTGGCACACTCTCTGTGCTTCTATGAGCCGAGTATCAGCTTCAATTTGTAAAACGTCCCTCAGCACACCCTTGCATCTGTCTCAATCAATGAGGGCAATTGCCAAAGGCTCCAGACAGGCCGTCTGCCGCTGCACGTCCCTGACAGTCCCTCTGTCCCAACACCAGCTGAGGTTACAGTGTCTGCTGAAAGCCCCAGTCAGCATTCTGTCATGCTCTCAAAATCATTATTTAAGCCTGAGGGCACGTACCATTTCCGCACAGTACAATTAAGAGTATGTTAGTTTACATTGTAAATATTTCTTTCAAATAAACGACAGTTGTTGGTGTTAGAAGGGTTTTGAGTTAAAGGGGTCATGATCTGGCTTTTTAAATTGTATTATATTGTTGTCTGAGGTCCACTTATGATGTTCGCTTGGATTTTGCATTCAAAAAACATTAAAATGAATAAGTAATAGGCTATTTTCTACCCTACGGTCGGTTTTTATGGGCGTCTCACACTGAACACTTGGAAGTAAACGGCCACTGCTGAGTGGATAACAGTTTTGCATTATAATGAGTTTCTACTCGACCTGTCGGTGCACATGGGGGAAGTTGTTGTGAAAACGTCCAATGTTGTAAAATGGCAACCAGAATGATTCGACCCATGTGTTTCACAATTCCTGTCAGATCCAATATAGACGGCACAATTTTTGTATTGCTCGGTAGCTCGATCCGGTTTGTCATCACGAGGTAGGCTGTGGAATCTACAGTATGTTTAGCTATACGTGTAATGCGTGAATCAGTGGGCGGGGCTAAACCGGCCGTGTTGAAGTAGGCGTTGATGATCTTCTGCATGGGTGGTGTTTTTTCCTCTTTGACGTCATAGTTTCCCACTTTGAAAAACGAGTCGTTTGATGAGCCTGGTGTCAATAAAACCTTTTATTGGATTAACAAGGACGTTTGACCTCTTAGATGTCAAAAGCTCAAGGAAAATTTGATTTCATCACCCCTTTAAACACTCCAAATTTGCTATGTTGACAGTTCAGACTGTACTTTATCTGTGTGCCAAATTTCCCAACTTTCCGGCAAGTGGTTCCATGGGCTGTGGAATAATATTAAGAAGAGGAGGAACACCAATGATAACAATCGGTGCTTGACCCCTAAAAATCTTATACAGACTTTTGAAAGGCATTTATGTGTTTATATGTTTTTCAATGTGATCTCAGACATACACTACTTTAATTAAACAAATTATTTAACTGTAATATCAGATTAGATTAGCTAATATATTTATGAGTTGCACATGCAAACACAATTAAACTTGATAAATGTCACTATTCAACTGTTAAGCTCAATGTCCCCAAGTAATTTTTATAATCATTTATTTTTTATATGGAATTCATGGGAGATAATGAGCTTACCAATTTAACGCAAGTTTTTAACAAAAATTTAAACTTCAACAATAAAAAGCATAATAATATATAGCTGCAAAATGTATTTGCATCTGGAAATTTCTACCGATTACCCTTATCCATTTTAATAATGTTTTGTTAGTGATTCTAAAGCGTGAAGCAAGTGCAAAGAGAGAGAAACAAATCCTGACCAACTATGAATGATTTATTTAACTTATTATACCATTTGATTTATTTTTACTAATAGCAAATTATATTTGACGAGGCAAACAATTCTGAGTGAACTGGGTAATTACACTTCATGATTTGCCTCATTAGGTTGTGTCCTAGTATTGTGTGGACTTAGTTTTGAGTTATGTATTTCATGCATTTAGAAATAATGTGCTATTTTGCCGAATCCAAACATCAGAAATTATTTTACACAAAAGCCAGTCCTTTCTTTTTCCTTTGTATTTTTGGAAATAAATAGCCTATATTTAAATAATCCACATCTCAGTTAATAATATGTTAGGATGTGAAGGCTTTAATCTGTGCCTTTTAAAATCAATTGTTCATGCAGTCAGACTGAACATATTAAGTAAAGGGAACGTGTGTGTGTGTGTGTGTGTGTCACCAACAGAAACACCTGTCCAAGCAGACTGAAAGGAAACACCCTACACAACAGAACGATCAATACATGTGTTCTCCTGACAGCTCCATTTCAGTGCAAACAGCATTTTTATTACACAATAAATATGCAGTATGCACTGTAACAATTACCCATGTCTAAATTGCTCAGTAAAAAAAGAAGCAAACCAGAAATAGAGAAAAATACAAGAGATGTCCAGAGCATGATGGATGGATGGATGGATGGATGGATGGATGGATGGATGGATGGACGGACGGACGGACGGAAGGAAGGATGGACGGACGGACGGAAGGAAGGATGGACGGACGGACGGAAGGAAGGATGGACGGACGGACGGACGGATGGATGATTGGATGGATGGATGGATGGATGGATGGATGGATGGATGGATGGATGGATGGATGGATGGATGGATGGATGGATGGATGGATGGATGGATGGATGGATGGATGCAATTCAACAATGCAATTCAAGTCTCTGCCAATACATTAAATTATGAGCAATCAACATGGTGAGTTAGTAAACCGGCATCACTCCATCTTACTTTATTTTGTTCATGTAAAAACAACAACACAAAACATTATTCATACACATTTTCATATTGTGTATTAACCAGATTTAATTCATTACATGGTGAGACACAATCCCACTGTTTTATAATCAAAGACTGAATCCCTGCGTTAGAACATTATTGTGCCCTTGAAATGTCTTTCACACTCATCCTTCAAGATAACCCCTTGCCAAACAGAGGAAATTAAAAAGCTTACAATGAGTGCCACCAACTTTATGTAAGAAAAAGTATGCTTCTGAGGTGAAAAGCAAAGTGTGGAATTATACACTATCATCAATCATCTTTCCCGGAGATGTTACTGCCAAACTTTGTCCTTGGGGAGACGTTTTATACCGTGCGGCCCATCTCCCCATCAGATGCGTCTCCGCTGTGTTTGTTTTATTGTTTCTTGCTTTATAAGATGCTGACAGTGCTGCGTTCATAAGCTCTCTGCTAACGGCGCAGGTGTCACTCTTATCCGAGTCTAATCTCGATGTTGACGACCACAGGACTTAATTACATTTTGAAAACAGCAAGCGACTGTCAAAATATCTGGGTTTTCTTTCTTTCTTTCTTTCTTTCTTTCTTTCTTTCTTTCTTTCTTTCTTTCTTTCTTTCTTTCTTTCTTTCTTTCTTTCTTTCTTTCTTTCTTTCTTTCTTTCTTTCTTTCTTTCTTTCTTTCTTTCTTTCTCTTCAGTGCTTGTAATGTATTCCTCAAACTTTCTGGGAAGGGGTTCTACTACCCTTTACAAGTTCTGCAATTGTGTCATATTTTTATTAGTTCACAGTTCTATTTTTAACAGAAGAAAGAAACTTATTTGGGTTTAAAACAACTTGAGAGAGTAAATTATGACAATTTTCATTTTAGTGGTGGAGCTATCCCCTTATACAGTGTCTTTAATCCGAAAGTAGCATAATGAGATCAGAGAAAGAAACAGGCCTGATTTTATGTTGTGTTTTGTTTCTGTTGTGTATAGAAAGCAGTCGTCAATGAGGGGCTGCTTGCTTATACTTTTGTATTTGTTCATTTAACTATTAAAATGTTTAAATGCTTGTTTAAAGGAAGTTCCACCTCCTCCTTCCCACAACAACAAACTCTGTTAACATTAAATTGGCAAACTCATTAGTGAATTACTCCTCGTTTGTATTTCTTTCTATATGGTGAATTACTGCATGATACTGGGATGTTCAGTCAGGTGAAACTAGGATGTTTCACATCACAACACAAACGTCTGTGTGCTCGTCTGATTCAGAGATTTCGTCCTGGAGAAATTGCCATCGTTGAAATTATCTGCAGCAGACGAACTCTATCTGTGTTTGTAGTTCACAGCGAGAGCACACGCACCAGCAGTCCGCCCAGCTCGAGCCAGTCCAGGGTCCTCGACCTCGACCGTGACAGGCAGCCGCCTCCAGTTCCTCCATTAGCCTCAGCTGCTCTTCAATATACTGTGGCTTGTAAAGATAGCCACGTACATCGGATTCGAGGAGTAGAATTTCAAAATCCCCTTCCTCCATATCATGTTTAGTTTCTTCCGTCATTGTTAGCTTAGCTTCCAAACAAGATGGCTGATATTGATTTCAGTTTCTGCAAGTGAAGTCCCACCCACTGATCTGTAATAGGTTTGTAGCGTGAGTGGGTCTCACACCCTTGAATAATGACTAGCTAATGTTTGTAGTCTCTACACTTTTCAATGAAATGTGACTTCCTGCTTATCATGACACAAAATGACGATTTGTACGTCATAATAAGCAGGAAGTAGAACACTTAAATCCTTATTTCTCCCATTTCAGGGAAAAAATAATGGAATAAACCATGACCATTCAAAAATATGACTGGGTTTCTAAAGATACAAAGCTTACAGGAATGCAAATGGGTATAGTGTCCCTTAAAATAAATCAGACACCCCAAAATAAAGAGAAAAAATCTACCAAATACACTAAAAAAAAACTATGCTGTAGTTATCTCTACGTTTGTATTTCAAATTATCGATTACTATATTACAATTAATTATACTATTATCATCAAAATCAGTCTAAAGATATTTTTCATTAATGTCTAAAAGTTAAATATACGCTCTGGTTTTACTTGAGATAACCAAGGCTATGGTGATGAATATAAGATGATCAATAACTAAATGAGTTCAAGCTCTGGAGAAACCCAAGAGACCCGGACATCCTTCAAGAGGCAATAAGAAATCTTAGCTCCTCATCTCTCCCTTCTTCCCTAATAAAATGAGCTCTGACATACATTCAAGTTGTTTTCGTTTTTTTTAAGGAACAAATGACTTCTATGCCTATTCAAGCATGCAAGTTCAATTATATGCCCATGCTCTATTAAAAATGTGATTTGCTCTTGTAATTGCCAAAAAGATTGAAAACCATGAGCAGTGTCTATAAAATATGCTACAAAGCAGTACATTTGATGACATATACAAGAGCTCAATTCAAGGCATGCTCCATGAAACAATTTTGAACCCTCTTAATGTTTTTTTCATATTTTGTGAGGCCTCGGAGGATGAGGAGGCTTTCTAACACAAAGCAAGAAGAAACTACTCTTTCACCTTCACCCACACACTTGTTTGTATGCACAGACAAACGCACTGCAGAAGGGAAGCTGAGTGGTAGGATTAGGCAGATTAAATCCAGTGCCCATGCCTCAGGTCTCACTTTTTTTAGGAATAAAATCTGAATGAAAAGATGGTTGCATGTTAAGCTTGGTATGATTCAGTGCCACATATCTGCAAAAATGCAAAACATATATATCCCAAGGGACTCCTTTGGAAAAACAAAAACAAAAAACAGTAATAAAAAAACATAGTCCTGAGATCAAAAATATAAAAAGGGAGGTTGTCATGAGTCAAATAAAATTAAAATACTATAGAGTAGGGACATCGGACATCATGAAAAAAAAACCCCATAAAAAATCAACAATACATCCACAATACATACAAACAAAACCATTTTGTGTTTTTGTTTTTACATGAGCCTTGTTGTGAAAGGTTCATTTTATATATTTTTGGAAGTTCCATTAAAAATACACATAGCTTGAATTTATATATATATATATATATATATATATATATATATATCACAAAAGCTGTCATATAAAGGACAAAAGCTGTTTAACACTAGAAGTGAATTCCATAACTACTAGAACTGCCACAAGCGGTCATTTTGACTGGTAGATTGCAAACTCTTTAATGATAAATACCCAATGGGCTATAAGTTCTGCATTTGACGCAAGGATGCTCGTCCATTTCCGGGTTTTGGAGAATAAAGCGGAGGAAAACCGAGGAAAACGGGATTATGGCATAGTCTTAAAAATTTACTGTCCTCCCGTCTTTGAAACGAAATGTACATACTTATAGATGTAATTTTATATATATGTTCATTTAATATAATTTTAAAAAGAAGCATAAACACAACAAGGGGTGTCTGTTTTATCTGTTTTTGTGACTAACGTTTCTTTAGTACAACCATGGAGAATAAAATTCCATATAAATTCTCGGTATTGCATTGGACTCTATAATCGGCGGAAGTTATCGAGCATCCTTACATCTTCACCGGAAATACTGCCGTGCATAGAGCCAATTGAGAGATTAATGCATTTATTGTATTAGGATATCTTTTAAAAACAAAACAACACCAAACGTTCACGGTTACTAACGTAACCTCTGTTCCCTCGAGGAAAATGCATTGTGGCAGCATGCAGACATAGGCAAGGCGGCTTGCGTGCCTATTGGCTGTCCTGCGGCAACTGCAGTAGCCTATCGAGAGAGGCCCTTCGGGCCAACTGAAGTGGGCGTGGCCTAGCCCTATAAATATAGCTCAATGGGCTGATATCACTGGTTTTTCATCACCAAAGCGAACCAGAGCATGTTCCAGGCACGGTAAGATACGCAGTACTCATTCCCTCTTCAGGAGAGAACTGAGGTTACGTTAGTAACCGAGTATGTTATCTTATGAGAGGTTCTCTCGTACTGTGTAATATCTTACGCTAGAGGAACATAGTGTAAAACTCCATGCGTGCTGGGATCCAACACCAAATTCCCAAGGGCAGGTGCCTGGGGCATAGTGCACAATCACCAAGGACTTACAGAGAATCTGAGAAGAGAGGCTAAAAAAAGGCATTCCCAATAAGTTAGAATCCCAAATGTGCTAATCACTGTCACAGTGTTTCACACAATCAGGGTGAAAACATTGGGCCTGAATTGTGTAACAATATGGGTCTTACTTTTGCCGCTGAGGTAATTTTATCAGTCAAGTCAAGTCAAGTAACCTTTATTTATATAGTGCTTTTTACAAAAGAGATTGTATCAAAGCAGCTTCACAGTGATAATATGAAAATAATACAACACAGATCAATAATATTGTTGAATATTAAATGTCCCCAACTAAGCAAGCGAAAAGCCAAGGCTCTAATGAGAGCTGTCTCGGCACTATGATGTGGTCTAAATCCTGACTGAAAATCCTTGCAAACATAATTTCTTTCAAGAAAGGAACACAGTTGTGAGGATACTGCTTTTTCCGGTATCTATGCCCGTAATTATCACATGTTCTCAACAGATAGGCTATATATGTCCATTCAACATAACTCAAGATAATAACTACTAAAAGTTTCTTATTTAGATATTCTTTTGACAGTGAGAGAGAAATGTCGCGGTTTATGAATTGGCTTCTCCTTTCTCGTTTTGTGTGTGTGCGTGCGTGATTGCTGATCATTGCCGCATCAGCGAACTCTTTTTAGTGTCACTGTTGTCTTTGTAAGACCGTTGTGGATGTTTCCTGCGAGTTTGTTCCCTGCCTGTATCCTTTTTCTGTGTCATCCATCCGTGTTCAGCACTCCTTGGTTTTACATGCAGCATCCATGTGCTGTCAAGGGCTTCACCGGACATTTGCATGCCTTAACTCTCCCAGCATCTGAGCTCTCAATAAACATATCTATCATTTTGCAATTGAAACTTTTGATTGTTTTCTAGCAGACAAAGGTCAACCGTGGGAAATGTAAAAAAAAGAATACTGCAAAATTCAGTGTAGTCAATATGACCAACGTAGGGGGGGATTGGGAGTTGCTTTCAAAATCGACTTAGCTAAAAAAACTCAAATCTTTGGCTAATGAGAGAACATAAACACTCCACACATGCAATTAATGATGAATGATGAGTAAGTGGTCAATGTAATGGACAAGAATGGCTAATAAGACATTTAATTGGGTAAAGTCAGGAAAAATGTTGCTGCCATTTTGCAGAATTATATAATCATTACAGCCCAAACATTCACCCACAAAGTTTCCTTCACAGTTCGTCAAATATCTGAAAAGCAATTTCCAACCTTTCATTTCTCAAGGTGATTTGTGAACAACAGGAACAGGCATCTCTTCGACGAGGGTTTGCTGCTAACTATTTTTATCTCTCTCTCTCTTCATAAGTGACTCATCTATGATGGGCTCTAGCGTCGTCTTTCCCCTGGCATCATTCTTGTGGCCTGCACTCCCTCTGCTTTCCACAATGAGAGAAGTGTTTTATGGTTAGGAAGGTGAGACATGGCTCTGCCTGTGCAGGCATATCAGAGCTATTTTATTGCAGCAAGGTTTTGCTTATTTATCTGCAGCAAATTCCTCATCTTAACCTCTGTCATATCGCCAAGCCAAACAGAACTTCCTGTAGGCACCAGCTGTGATGCAGAGTCAGTTTATTATAGACCGTTCTCTCCCAAACACAACCTATATGAGGTTAATCTCATATATACACAAAGTAAATATAATATTACAACTCACATCTGCCAAAAACACAAACACAAGTGATCTCAATTTGTGTGCTAATCAGGACATGTACAGTAAATCACACACCCACAACGCAATAAAACAGACTAATATATAAATAATTCACAATATATTCATGAGAATATACATTTAATCTAATGTTATTTTAGAAGATTTTTTTTTTTTCAATTTTTTTTTCAAATTTATTTTTAGAAGGTTTTCACATTAAAAATATAAAAACAGTAATATGTCAAAATATATAAATATTCTGAAATTAGTTCTTGTCAAATAAATTTTTATATATACAATTACAATCTGTACAGTAGATTTGTTTTTATAGTAAATGTAAACTTCTATCCCATTTTTACACTTTCGTTTTTTGAAGTGCACTTTAGCAATAATATGCTAAGTGTCTTCTTGAGTCGGTATTCTAAAGCATTCATGAGTTAAGTTCAGATCTCTGCTCGAAGAGGAGGGTGACAGTTAACAGGAAGCAAAATACTCTGTGTTGGCAGTTTTAATTAACCAATTGTGTGATATCTGATGGATAGAATGGAAAGGTAGACGTTCCTTCACTAAATTCAGCTTCATCTTGCTGGAAAATACAACATGTAAAGCAAAAGCTATGAGCAAAAGAGAATCAAATTCCTCAGAACCTCACTTTGCTAACCGTCTATGAGATGTTTCTTGCATTATTACTTATTATTATCTTGCATATGTACTCTAAGTTGTATCAGATTCATTCTGCTTTACATTGTTGTGATTCTAATCTGATGATATGAAGTCAGTCAGCAAATGGGACATTAACTCTACATTCACGTCGAGTGAATGGAAAACAGCCAGCGAATAACTTCGGTATTTGAGCATCAACCCATGCATAGCAGCAGTGCTAAACCTCTCTAGAGAGTGAGATTTTTTTTACAGCAACATCTTAAGTTAATCATCGTTGTAAAGCCTCTGGTGCATTATGTTTTCAGCTTGTCAATAACGCACTAACTCACTTATTCATGTGGATTGCACATGGTGAAGATCCAAAACATCAAACCATATATACGGAGATGTTAGTTATTCTGTTGATTACGGTATATCTGATTCCCATGCTTTGGACTGCATCGCATTAAACTTTCACCCAGGGATTCGCCTGAAGCCCTGAGCCTCAAATGTAAAACTCCCACAATCTCAAACATGATATTAAAATTAATATCTGTAAATAAGTTTGGAATCATGATGCAACATACATTTCTTTGATGTGCACTGAGGGAGATACACTGTGGCTGGCAAAATAGTGGCTCAGTAAAGGGCAGAGGAAATGTCAGGAAAAAAAAAAGAAAATAATTAATGTGCATATGAGGCAATATGAGATCCTACCAGCACAATATTGCATCCAAACATTCATAAAATTGACTATTCATTTAAAAACAGCAAACATAGCTCAATACGAGTTCTCGAAACATCTGTAAGCTTTCTCATTCTGACTGAAGTTAGTCAAATCATATTTCCCACAACATCTTGTTATTTATCCTAGAGGCTCTGTTTATGGTCAACTATAACAATAATATTGCTAGCAGTTCTGCATATTGAATGTAATACTTTACAAGCTCAACCAGAACACAATCTTCATGAGAAATATAGATCATAATGCTACAATTGGCTATTTATTATATTATGGACAATGTCGATTTAGCCTAAATGCTATGTCATACGTTGTCCCTCAAAGCCAGCATGTTAAAGCTGAGGTACGCATTTTTCCTCTTTGTCGCCATCTCTGCTCGAAATCTGCAATTGCAATCGTTTTCGGAATTATCAACTTTACGTGAGTTGTACTTCGACCCCTTGACACGGCACAGGGCGGATGAACACAATGTTTGAGGAGACTGTGAGGCTTTTGGAAATATGACCAACATAATAATTTTCACGGGAAAATGTCATCTGAACTAGTAATTGACTATACAAATAGTAATTTACTATAAGTCATATATATTTTACATTTTTTTTATTTCAAAATATTTGTTTTAATGGGAACACTAAGTTATCTGATGGGTTTATCTCTTTTGAGGATCATGGGCAATTATTTGAAAATGTAACTGAAATAACACTGACCTTTCCAGAAGACATAAAAGCCTATTCACACTGCAACCAACAGATGGCAACAAGCACTTAGAGGGGTTTTGTAGGACCAGGGTGTTACACAGTTGGTGTCCATCGGAGCTGAACATTCTCAATCGCCGCTTGTCAGGTCAGTTGTCGGAGTCTGTCAGTTGAGAGTGGTTTAGCCTTAAAGGGGTCCTATTATAATTTTTCACTTTATTAACTTTAGTCGTGTTATGTTGCTGCTCAAACATAAAATGATCTGTAAGGTTACAAAGCTCAAATCCACTTTGCAAGAACTACAGGGAACAGCTTGTTTGGCCAACAACGTGTTTTTTTTCCAGGCTTTGTGAAATCATAATTTTACTCATTTAAATAATCCCCACCCAAGGCATATGTAAAAAAGGTGCAAGGAGCTGCTTTAAAGACAGTGTTGTCACTATGTCAAAGAGATGCTGTCCACCCCATTTCCAAAATTCATTTGTCTGACCTTCCTAAGACTGACGAGAGTGATTAAAATTGATTTTATCCACTGTTGCTGAACATTATAAGCCCAATGTTTATCTCTGTGCTGCATATTTTATGGAGGAAAGCTTCCAGAAACGAAGATAGTACAATGCATGCTACGCACAAAAACTTATCCTAAAATGGAGCAGTTCCCACTTTGTTGGCACAATCTGTTGTTTGTGGATCACAACTTGTACTTGGAACTGTTAATAGAAAACACAACTAAATAATAAGACATACTTAAAAGTTTTATGTAGTTGCCAGTGTTGAGCAAGCTACTTGGAAAATGTAGTGAGCTAAACTAGCAGTTACTCTACATTAAATGTAGCATCACTACACTGAAGCTAACACCCTGGGAAAACTATATACAACTATAACAAAACCAGATGTCGATAGAGTGCGAGCATCGTTTTCCATGTGTTTGCATCATTTCTCACGTGTCATACCAAGGACTGAGATTGGTGCGTCATCTCACCATCCGGAACAGAAGGTGGTGCACCGAAAAGATGGTTGTAGGACCCTATTTTATTTACTTTTCATCCAAGATCTGACAAATTCCATGAAATTCTGCATACAGTCTAAATTCCATTTTTGTTGTCAAACTGCAACAGAGTTTTTGCCTCTTTGGATGTGTTTGAGTCAGATATGGGAGAGAGCTGCTGTAATAATGTAAAATATGTGAAAATTAATAGTGTTTTTGAACAATCAAGCATGAAAGCATATTCTAGTACACCCCAAAAATAAAAACCAAGACTTTGTAAAAGGGCATTTTAGGACCACATTATTGTGACCCCAACTGTTGCTTTCCACAGAAACTTTGAGAGACTCAAAACATGCAAGAGCAAGTGTGGAGCCAATGATTGAAACACATCAGAAGCAGTGAATTTTAAGAAAGCTATAAATCAACAACAGGTCAATACCATTTAACTTGATCACAATTCATTGTTTGCAAAGGTAATTACAAGGTTTCTTAACATAAGTCCTTGCCATAACCTTGTCTTGTCTGATGGACTGTGGCACTTGGCCAGATATTGAACTGGATCTCATGCAAATGGCAATGATGATGATACTCTTGTTTGCTCTTTCTCTCTCGAACACCATTATGACTTTGCGGAAATTAGACTCTTTAGAGTCAGTGACCGTGGCATATTGTGTTTGTGTATTGAGGCAATTTCGTTAAGATTGATTTAAAAGGTAATATGTGCATTCAGATGGCTTACAATGGCAAATGAGAAGAACAGACAGAAATCATAGCAAATCAACGACGTTTCTTGAGACCTACAAAGGGTTAATATAATTTAACAATAAGGCCTTTTTGATAGAACTTAATAGGTTTTATTCTGCAAGGATACATTTAATTGATCAAAAAAGAAAGTAAATCCATAATGTAACAAAGGATTTCTATTAAATTGAATAGGTAATATGATACCATTCTCATTTCTTGGAAAAAAAAAGGTACAATATCCCTAAACACGGCAGAAAAACTAACCTTACAATAACAAACCAAGAAGAAACGAGACCACTCGGGGTTTTAACAAGAAAAGGTCAAAGGTGATAAAAACAGCAGGGGGAACTGATGCGAGTCACAGCTCTTAACTTGTAACAGTCATGCAAAAGTCCCCACCTGTCCAGTTACGCTCGTCAGCATGGCCTTCCAGAGGTGAACACGGAAGGGAAGATAGACACAGGCCTGTACATTTTATAAGGGCTTAGGGGAGAGATGATATCTTTTAATTAAAGTTTCGGGTGGAAATAAATAAACAGGTTAAGGCTCACCCAAATTCGTAGTATTTTATCTTGAAGAATTTCACGGCCAGGAAAACCAACTGCATATAAACCGCCTTGCACTTCAACTTAGGCGAAACAGTAAATACTAAATCCGCGAAGACTGTAGTGCAACGGGACTACATAATGGTTACTAATGGTGCGTATTGCAGATCAGATATACTTCTTGATAGTGCAAGTTTGTTCAGCTGTAGGAGATCATTCAGGAGACCCCAGAAAGTGTGGTTTGGAATCACCCTGTGTGCAGTGAGATACACACTATAGGGTTTATTCTTCCACATTAAAAAAAAAAAAAAGCTTGACTGACATGAGGCTTTCAGGCACAGACAGAAGGGCTGGAGGAAGGCTGTTGCGTTTAGCTCCCATTGGCAGCTCCCAGCCATTGGAGCAACCTCAGTTTTTCTGAACAACAAGACAGGCCTTGTCAAAGCCAGCTATATTCACACATGATTAGGAGGAAGTACTGAAACACTTACATCATCTAGACAACAATCATCTGGACTTGCTTTACTATAACACAACATAATGTGTTACAAATTTAGTAAAATGTTTCATTTAGATTTCCAAAACTATAGTATATAAACTGAGGAAGTTTAATAGTGTGAATTTTGTAACTACGGTAAATGTCACAAACCTGCCTGTTCCTGTATGTCCTGATTTTTCTATTGCAAGTTAAATTGACACCAACACCTGTTGTTTGTGAGTTCCCGTCTCAGTACGAGAAGTCCTGCCCGTTCTGTTCTCGTGCCTCATAGTTTGAAGAGTCATGCTGAGTAGGTTCTGAAACCTGTATATGTACCTCATTTCAGAGTGTCTTCCCCCTCAATGTAAATCCGTCCCCCTAAAACGTGTATAAAATTGTTATGTAAAGTTCCCTTAGTCAGACTTGATGATGACTGCAGCTTCCCACAGCTTGTGTTTCTCAATAAAGAATCCTGCTGAAGATACAGTACAACCAGGACTGCTGGTCTTCGCTTCTGAGTTCCTAAACTTTAGAAGAAATAAATTCACAATAATGTAATGTCATCATACACCTCTGCATACATTTCTGCAAAACTACAAAACTTACCTATATAGTATATTTCACTGCGCTAGGCAAATGATTGATTAAAAAAACAGACTTCTTTTCACATAGTTCTTTTACAATACTATATTATGACCTCAAAACAATTTATGATAGTCATTATTTACAAACGAAAACATTTTGATGTTTGCATCACATAACCAGCTCAGTATGGCTTTTCTGATGTAGTAAACTTGTGCATTGCGATACAAAGGGCTTGGTAACGAGTTCTGTGAAACACAAGTCGCAAAGCAAGCTCAACTTTGCTCCCTTTGCATGTAAAACCTAGCAGATGTCTAACAAATGATAGAAAATGAGCCACAACTGAGGAAACACTCACGACTCAATGAGGCTGTCTGATGGAAATGCAGGTGGTAATTTCTGACCTGAACCACCAATCTTTTCTCAGGACAGAGTTTCAATCTGCAGAGCCACATGACATTATTTTTCTTTAGCTTCTTATGCATTTCACATTTAAATCCTGCGAGAGTTCTGACACAGTCGTCCAAGCACTTTAGGGCTTGAGTGTACTGCGGAGACAGAGCAACTCAACTTTACCTTTCGAATGCTGCCTTGCCGTTGATGTATTTTAACACTTTTTCCTCACCGAATTTCACATGGTCTATGTTAAGGCTCAGAGGGAACATTTTTTAGACATGTGTTTGAGAGAGATATCAGAGGAGAGAGAGAGAGAGAGATGGAGGTGTGTAGGCGCAACCATAGCTTGTTCTGCTGGCCTTCATTGCAAAACTCAACAGGTTTACAAACATGATAGGTAAAACTTCTGATAAAACATGCTGATAAAGAGCTGTTACAGTATGTCAAGGCACTTATTGCAGTGGCATGCGTAGAATTTTTCAATTAGGAGAGCCAATGTGGGGCACAGATTCATTTAAACACTGCCTAGCACTGCCATAACCCTGCTACAGGGTAATAATAATAATGACCAAAATATTATATATATATATATATATATATATATATATATATATATGTGTGTGTGTGTGTGTGTGTGTGTATATATATATATATATATATATATATATATATATATATTATTAAAAGCAAGATCAAAGACACAAATTGCAAAATAAATAATGTTACATGGGGGCAAAGTCAAACTTATCGAGTCTGTTTTCCAAAGATGGCTCCTGTCTGTATGCACGACGTGAACTGTCTTTATAACGTATCTTCTTATTAAACGGTCTGTACACTTACAAAGTTCTCAATGCTTCGTTTTGCATGTACGGACCCTCATTATGTTACTGTGTTAGTGTGGGGCTATTTTGAGCCATGTTAGTGGTATAAACTAGCGATTTCTTTTTCCTTAGTAAATGCCCCCATGTACTAGCGTTATGCGCTAAACAGTTTTTAGAGATAAAACTCTTTACTTTCGACTATCATGAAAACAAATCTCAGAGAACGGTTGACTAGGTACCAATGTTTTATTAGACCAAAGGTTCATTTTGCGCCAGAGTTCTCCTTTAAGTAAGGAAGATTTATAGTTGCTGTATATGAACCATGCAGTTTTTTTTGTTTGTTTGTTTTTTTTTTTCATATGGGACAGGCTTAGTATCGGGCAACGAATGCAATACAGATTAAGAGCGAACAGCCTTTTGTCTAGTATTTTCTGCCTTCTGTCCCTAAAAGATGACTGTCTGTGGGAAATTTGTGATGACCTGTGAAAGTCTTTGGTGCATTTATATCGCTTTGTCTGCTGTAAATGGATACTGTTGTCATTACCAAAACAATACAAATTATTCACAAATTTATCCTCAGTAAGAATTGCGCTGTTGTTAGAAACAGTGTCTCTGAATTGCAGGGTTGCATTTTAGAGTTTCAATGCAAATGCACACACATCATTCTTATGCAAGTAAAAATAACCTTTCATTGGTGTGGGGAGAGGCTCTTCATTGATGATTCATCATGGTATAACGAGGTGCCCTTTTTCTGCCATCTTAAAAATGGGGCCATATGCCAAATCATGCAAAACATATGGAATTTTCATTAATACGGCTAACCTTTTCAGCTACAGGCCTCAAGATATTCATCAAAGAAAGACCCAAAAAAGGCTCTTAAACTAGTTTGGTTTATGATGTGAGGCCAAAACAGTAGTTGGGGGCATTGTTTCAGTGTACAGACCAAGGTCAACTTATAGTGCATCCAGCCATTCTGCCAAACAAGGCCAGAACTCTACAGTAGATACCAATCTTCCCAGGGGAGACTGACAAAAACCACTAATACTGACTGAATGGTTGCTTCTAACTTGAGAGCACATGTTAACCCCTTTGTCCTTCACATCCAATATGTGGCCAATTTACTAATCACAGTCAGACAAATGAGAATCAATGCACTCTAAACAAACAAACAAACAAATAAATAACCCCACTTCTATAATACTACATTTAATATTAAAAAAAGGACAGGATGCATGGTATTGGTCTGTGACCTCAACCTGAAATATACTGTAGTTAATCAAGCATGCTCTTCAAACAGAGGTAAGTCAATGGATAATGCATTACAATTAAAATGCAAGGCGTGAAATGCTCTGGCACAAAAGGACCTTTGAGAAACAGCCTCATTGTAATTTTCGCTTAATTAGTCGAACATGTCCCGGAGTAAGAAACCAGGACGACAAAAACATTGAAAAGTACCTCTTGATGAAGTTTTTCTGGCATGCAAAAATCTGCCATGTTAATTCTTTCCACCCTAGGGACATAAACGGGGTCATGCCCAGTATCGGTTATTAGCAGTCATGATGCAGATGCTCAAAGACATCTCGAGACTGGATGCTCAAAAACGAAAAGAAAGATGCGCACATACACACGCAAATGTGTGGCTAAATTTCTCATTAACATATTAATTACAGAAGTTAAAGCCTTTGGCTCTGTTGTCAGGCTGTTATAAAACAGGAGAAGACTGAGGAACTTCTGCAAGATGAAGAACTGGTGACTGCGAAATATCCACAGGAGGTGATATTACGCATCTTGGCAGTGGATCAATACGCCCCTGCCTGGTAGACCCTGGCCATCGAGTTTTCAGCCCAGCAAAAGCCACTGTAATGAGCTGAGCCATCTATTGGGCTTCTCCAAATTACCCCGCTGAGGTTCGTCTAGGGAATTAAACAGGAGAAGGAAGATGCCCCAAGGCAGAATTATGCTTGTTGGAGCTCTCAATCACCACACATTACCATCTAATAACGCAAGCCCTGGTCTCCTGAGAGCCACAGAAATGTGCCATTGCTCAGCAATTAAGCTCGGAGTTGTATACTGTTGACATTCAACTTTTATTTTTTCCCCCAATTTTGCCACCTCATTCCCAAGTTCCCCTTTTTCCCTCTACTCCATGTCAAGACCTCAAGGTAGACTCTGAACGTGACGTTTTGTCCCATTCTATCCCCCATTAAAAAAAAGTTGCACTTCTGACTCTTCACTTTTCTTGAATTATTCTCCTGCCTGCTGAGAAAGCATCAAGTTAGTTTGTAATATAGTGAAGCCTTTGAAGCCATAGTTTTGCCCAGGAGGTTGGTTTAATATCGCTAAGTCAACAGCGTCCCAAATATCATTGTTTTTTATGAAACCATTGTACCTAAGCAAAATAAATAAATAAATAAATAATTTTCTCCCAAAATAATCCTCCAATCATTCACTTAAGAACTCATATTGCTGCATAAAGGAACACAGGGGGCTGTGGAATACGTCTGCATTACATTTGATGATTCTGCATCAGGGCTTTAGTTTCCGTCGAAGAATATGTAAGGAAATGGTTTTAAGCATATAACACAAGATTTAACCTTATGACCTATGGTCAATTGCACAAGACCTTTTGATTGTCTAATGCTCTGACATACAGGGATTTCATGTATGTTTATTGTCATGTGTGCTTGCACGATCCAATGTTAATAGTGGGCTTTACATTGGATGCATTGCCGGTTCAACAACCTTCTCTCCTCCTTCACTCCACTAACTGAGGAAGAAGTATCTAAGCTTCTCCTCTCCAGTCATCCTACCTGCCCTCTAGACCCCATCCCCTCACACCTTCTCCAAGCAATCTTTCCTACGCTTCCTCCAACTCTCACACACATCATCAACTCTTCCCTCCAGGGAAGAGCATTTTCCCTACTGCATTTAAGCAGTCTCGGGTAACTTAAAAAAAAATTGACACCAAACACATCACTCTTAGTGAACTACAGACCTGTCTCTTCTACCATTCATTGCGAAAACTCTGAAACGAGTTGCTTTCAACCAAGTATCATCTTTCCTGTCTCTGAACAACCAGCTGGATGTCAATCAATCAGGCTTCAAGAAAGGGCATTCAACCGAGACTGCATTGCTGTCGGTCACCGAAGCCCTGCGGATCGCAAAAGCTGCTTCCAAATCATCAGTTCTCATCCTCCTGGATCTGTCTGCTGCATTCGACACTGTCAATCATCAGATCCTTCTGTCCACCCTCTCATCACTGGGCATCACAGGTACTCCTCTCCACTGGTTTGAGTCCGATCTTACAGGTAGGTCCTTCAAGGTCACATGGAGAGGTGAGGTATTCAAAGCATATCAACTGACCACAGGCATTCCCCAGGGTTCAGTGCTTGGATCCCTCCTCTTTTCTATTTACACCACATCACTGGGAGGCATCATACAGGCACATGGTTTCTCTTACCATTGCTATGCTGATAACACCCAGATCTACCTCTAATTTCAACCAGATGATCCCACAGTACCTGCACGAATCTCAAGCTGTCTGGCGGACATCTCGGCATGGATGATGGCACATCACCTGCAGCTCAACCTAGCTAAGACTGAGCTTCTCATCCTCCCTGCCTATCCGTCTCTAGAGCACGGCTTCACTAACCACCTAGATTCTTCCTCAATCTTCCTTCCTAAAAGGGTCCACGTCACTCCTCTGTTCATCTCTCTGCACTGGCTACCACTCGCTGCTCGCATCAAGTTCAAGGCATTGACACTTGCTTACAGATTGACCACTTTCCAGAACATTCTCATTCACAGTACCATGCTGGTGGAATGATCTGCCCACCCTCACCCAGAATGCAGAATCCCTGTCAGCATTAAAAAGACAACTGAAAACTCATCTCTTCCGCAACTATGGCCCTAACAAACAGTAATACACTAAACACAAATACTGAATTTCATGCGAAATGACAATAAATAAATAAATGAATTAATTGATTTACCAGTCAAAATGGCATGAGTTGAAAGTTATGAAAATGATGTGTTCTGAAATATATTTTAAGGATATTTTAATTTTAAATCACAAGCAATTTTCTTGTCTACTGAGTCTATGGTTTAAAAAATTAATCTGCTTTTTTTTTTGTTCTATTATTCACAGAAAATCCACTTAGCACCAAAATAGCTTATTAAAAACATCATTGAGAGATTCTCAACACCCATTTTGGATGTCAAATGTCTTTTTATTTTAATAATGACCTTTAACCATCTTTTATGGGCATAATTGCATTCAAAGCATATGTGTGAGCATTCCTGCTTCTTACTGAGACCAGAGTTCTCTGTAATTTAAAATGGAAAATTGTGCCAGTATTATACATGTTCTGATTATCGAATCAAAGAGAACATATCGAGCAGGTGTGGAAATGAGTCAAGATGTCACCTTCCCACTTTCGTTCTGTAACGTCGACCCTACATCTAGCCAAGTCGCCAACACTTCTAAGGTTAAAGGCACAATATGTAAGATTTTTTTGCCACAAGAGCACGCAGTTTCCTACAATAACAAAGGCGTCGGTTTATGACGCAGTGGTGAGCTGAATGATGGGACTTGCTGTCAAGCTGATGGATCTAATAATGTTTATGGATGAGTGCAAACATTCATGTTTTTTAACATTACAGTGATATGAAGCAGGTCACGATTGCTAAAGAGACAGATATCACACACGAGTCCCTCAGATATAAAGGAATAAGGACATTTAATTCTACCAAACTACCCGTACTGGATTACTCACACAGGTCAGTTTATTAGACACAATAAACTTGTGAGGTAACGCAGCGCACTTAGTTTTCCATTACACTATCACACTAAATAGCATTTAAATGTGTGTTGAAAGTTATACTGTTATACTACGTGTTAGTTGGTTTGCTATACAAAACAAACAGTAAGCTAGATCAACATTAGAACAACATACTGACCTTATTCTAACATTTCATCATGTTAACGTTATATAACATTGATTTGTTTTATGTACATTTGCTCACCAGTATAATAAAACTGTCAAGTCGTGACTCGTGAAACTCTGTCAAGTCCAAGTTTGTCGCGGACGTGGAGCCTGATATTGATCTTCATTTTAGTTCTCCTTGTTTGTCTGCTTGGCATGGTCTATGTTTGAAAGAAACAAGAACTGCGTTCCACTAAACGTTACGCACTACGCATGTCGCCATGGTTACATCATGGCTATGGCCGTATGAACGTAACCGAGGATAGGGCGTCATTGACAGGCGCAATTTTTTTCCGGGTCGGCCACTTATTTAAAATTTTAATTATTCTGAAATAAAAAAATCTTTGGAGACTTTTGAGATATTGTAAGTACACAACTGCAGGATATATATCACACTGTTCAAGTGATTATTGGATATTTTATTACACAATTCTTACATATTATACCTTTAATGTGCCAGACACCTTTGTTATCAAAGCTCTTGTGAGATATGTATGCTGTACTTTTTTTTTTAAGGTTAGAGTTGTTTTTATAAATCTGAAATTAGACTCACATACAGTAAATAAATAAATAAAGATTTATTTTTAATTTTTAATTTTTTTTTTATTCTGACTTCTGCTGACAATTTCTAGCCAACAAACAGTAGGAGGAAAAATAAACAAAAAAATATTTTATTTATGATTTAGATAGAGCTGACAATGTTGAACAGTAGCAGCCTATTCTTTTTACCATTCTTTATGTCTCGATGGAATATTGTGCTTTTTAAACCCTCGGGCAATCCTCCAGTATGTTGACCTCATCCATATCTGTTACTTTTGTTGTGAAGCTGGGTGCAGGACGCTAGTCAGAGATAAGAGTTTCATTCTGCCTCACTCGATCACACTTCTGACGCTGCTATTTTGATTTATGCTTTCTTGCATCATTGAATTTATTTAAGGATATTTTTTTAAGTATTCACAAAGCTGTGGTGTTGTTGCTCACATATTGATTGTCCAAGATGCCCTGGG
Organism: Cyprinella venusta; assembly: GCA_038021265.1. Taxonomy (NCBI): domain Eukaryota; kingdom Metazoa; phylum Chordata; class Actinopteri; order Cypriniformes; family Leuciscidae; genus Cyprinella; species Cyprinella venusta. The sequence goes on from CM075875.1 coordinate 16,455,027, forward strand.
GTGCCTTTAGAGAATTTAAAGCAGGAAAATAGCTCAGGTGAAAAAAAAGTTTCTTCTAGAAAGTGTATCAGCCTAAATTTGCACACACTGAAATTCTGCTTTACTGCATATGCCAAAAACGGCAAGTGTAAAATGAAAAGTGAAGCAGAACAGTTGCTTTTTCCACAAAAATCTTGGTGATGCACATAAACAACAATTAAACTGAAATCAACTACATTTCACCATGCAGCAAGAGATAAGCGGTCCATCTTTTCAATTATAAATAATTAAATAAACTCATCTTAATTATTTATTCTAGACATTAACACAGTGACATGAAGCAAACATTAATTTTGTTTGAGAAAAAGCATGTTGTCTCACACGGCTTAGCTAGTTTCAAAAGAGATCTTAAAGCTGCAGTCCATAACTTTTTTGGGGTTAAAAATGATCCAAAATATTTTTTTTTATCAACTACATATCCAGCCAGTGTTAAAAACTCTCTGCTCGCCTCAGCTCGATTCAAAGCGTCACTTTCCGGTACAAATTGTTATGTTAGTCATACTTCCAAAAAGTATAATCTGTGATCTGCAGATTTCGAACAGAGATTGCAACAAAGAGGAAAGTTGTGTAGAGTTCTGAAACCCTTGTTATTAGCGACACTGGTGGACGTTAAGTGAACTGCAGCCATCTTGCTGCTCATGTGAATTGTGTACACCGGACAATTCTTCTCTTACACCGTGTCTACACCGGAAGCGACTGCAACAGCTAGAAGCGGGCTACACTGGACACGACAAAGCAACACATTAACATTATAGTACAGAGTAGCTCTTCCGGCATTATCCTGAACATTGTTTCATGTTTTATTCCTTTTATGAGTCACAGAAAGGAAGAGAGGCTTTCAGGAGTGCATGCAAACGTTGCATCCTTTTTATTTTCCTGGAACAAAAAAACTACCCCAGTCCTTCACATATAAATCCGTCAACAGGCATTGAGCCATTCCCCAGCGTTTCTATCTTTGATATCAGATGTGAGAGATACTGTACAGTTCTCTTTCTTAATGACACGTACCCTTATTAAAATTCATTCTTTACACACAATTAAAACACTGGTCCTCTCATCCTTATTAAGAGCTTAATTTGTTCACCATATCGAACATCTCTATTCTCTCTCGTAAAATCTAGCCTCATTACTCAAAGAAGTCAGAACGTTAAGTGTCTACAGCTATGCAACACATTAACAATCAGTCGTGAACCATGACTGCTTTATAATGGTAATAAAATGCGCGCACATTTACAAAACAGAGTGCAGACCAGAGAAATTTATGATCCAATTTATGTCATGTGGTCTTGCATTATCCATATTAATTACACATTAAGGTGTATCCCTGCTTCATTTACCTGTAAAATATGGAATAATAATAATAATAATAATAATATATTCAGCTATTGCCAAAAGCTAGCCAAATTTTCACATATTTAGCTGCCTAATATAATATTTGGCACAGTGTTTATTCATCATAATGTTAATGAAATCAACATTTTCATCATGTTGTTTACTTTTGTACATTAAACAGCTTTGATAAGTCGAGAAGTACATATATGTATTATTTAATAAAATCTTATACACTGCATAATCTATGGTTTTGCATATATAAGAAATGGCTTTTCATCCTCAGCGTATTGTATTTTTCACTACAAATTACTGTAATATGTTTATGGCAGGCAAGTAATTTGCACACATAACAGAGAGGATGCAGTGAAGATTAATACCCCACTTTATTTTAAGCGAAAAATGCTTATTACCACCGAGACTGCCTGGGGAGAAACAGATACTCATCTTTCATTAAAACATCCAATGCTAAATGCACACGGCCTACAGCTTTGCACAACATCCATGGACCTGAAAACACACCGACTGTTGCTTTGAATGCGATCAATGTGGTTATCCAGTTCAATGCGATAACCAACGAGAACTGGCCTGCATAATGCCAGTTCTATTAAAGACTCGATACCTTAAAGAATTATTCGAGATAATTCCAAATAAATATTCCAAATAAAATTAAGAACAATATTATAATTTGGATCAGTATCTTACTGACTAAAATGCATCGTTACATTTTATTCCAAGTCCAGTTATGCATGCATGTATAAAGCCAAAAAACATGGACTTAGTCTGAATAGGCCTGTTAATGTCACGGTAATCAAGATGCATTTAAATGCCACATGGAGCACAAAAACTGTTATTCTGTAAAACATGAGCTCGAGGTGAGTCAAACAAGTCAGAGGAATGAGAGCATTCCGTGTACAGTCAAAAATACCACTGTCCCATAAGTAAAGCACTGTTTTAATAACTCAAATGACCTTTGATAATAAATGCTGACAGTCTCACATTTGCCCTTACATAAATCCTCTCAAGTGCAACAAGTCATACTGAGATCTCTCTTCTGGCAGTCAAAATGTTCAGTTTTAATTAGTAACAGATATCGCCCTCACAAATATCCAGCATTTCAATTTTCCACAAGAGTGTTTCTCTATCAGCAAAAAACGGCCGTGCAGACAGAAAGAGCTGCAGAGTCCAATGAAGATTGCTCATTTATGTGTATCAGAACATCGGCTCTCGGGACAAAAAAATGGGTCATGCCAAGAAAGAGAAACCATTTTAACACATAAAAGCTAGATTGCTTCATTTGTAAACAGGTGATGATGCCAATAAAGCAGACTAATGTGATCTATAGACGTTAAATGTTTATGTGTACGGCGCTCTGATGGCTATATTCCTTCTGATTGGTTTGATTATGGTATTGGCGATAAAAAACAGTCATCAGTTCTGAGCTTAATCTGCCTTTTAGGTTTGTGCTGAATTTCAAAAGGAAGAAAAAACATTTACTTTTGTCTTATACACTTTTTTGGATTATCAAGTTAGAATGAAGTACAGGAAAAAAATGAACAACTGTTGCATGCAAATGAGCTAAATATGCTAAAAAGGCTGCTGTACTTTGTCATTTTTCCTCAAGTCATTTGTAGCGCATGAGGGCTGCTAATGTTTATTCAACATAAAAATGCTCCAAAATTCCCAGAGTTCATTCTTTAAAATGTTAAAATTTATACTGCAACAGGAATAGGAACATATACACCTCAAATCAAAATAGTCTATTGGCCAGTTTCACAATCTAGCCCCAGACTAAGGCCACGTTTACACAAAGCCGGGTATTTAGTGAAACAAATATTTCCCCCCTCTCCGTTTTCAAAAATAACATCTTTCACACACCCGCATAAATACGTCATCGAGTGCCATCATAACTATGCCAAACCTATTGGTGGCAGTGTAGGGAGAAGGATAAAGCCATGCAAGCCAATCAGAATCCTCAGAATCAACAAGAGAGAACCTAAAACGCCGTTTCTCCCAGTTCACACGACAAAACATAACCGGCGTTTTCAGAAATCTCCACTTTGGCCAGAGTTTTTAGAAATAATCGTTTTCGGTGATAAAAACAAGGTTTTCGTGTAAACGAGAGGCCTATACGCAGGGAAATTTCTGCGTTTTCCCTTTGTGTAAATGGGGACTAAGGCCCCGTCCACACTACTGTGTTTTCGTTTTAAAACAGAGAATTAAAATGAATGCCATCACCGTTCACACCAGCGTTTTATCTGCGTTTTAGAATTGATCTCCGTCCACATTAAAACGACTGAAAATGCGGATCACGTGAACATTCACCAACACTGCATGCGCATATAAAAATGCTCGTATAAACGAAGAATAAAACGTGATAACGCAACGCCACTTTTGCATTTTCTCTTCAGAATCGTTTCCGTGTAAACATAGCCTAAAACGCCTTCCGTAGATTCAAAACGAAAAACGGAGCTGCAGCTTTGCTAAACTTCTCCATTTTAGGTCTTCGTTTTTTCCGTTTTAGTCTGGACGGGAAAATATAATATAACATTAACATTAAAATATAACATTAATATCTTTAAAAATGTAGTCATTGTCTTCCAGAAAAAAAGACAAAACATTGAAGACACTTCCTGCACGATCTGTGTCCATCAAAAGCTCTCTAGAGTGAGAACAGATATGAGATGATTTGCAAGTAGCAAATTGCGTTTTGTGTCTGATGTTACTATTAAAATGAAATGGCTTGCAAAGTCATTTCATGCTCTCTCAACTGTATTCTTTCATCTTCAATTACTGCCATTTAAAAACACTGTTTGTCAGTTTGTTTGCATGTTTTGTTTTGTTTTTCTGATTGCATGCAGATGAGAAAAGCCCATGCAACAGCCAATACTTTCAGCAAGATAAATGACAGTAGCTTTAAAATCCCCAACAAGCCAATATGATTATATTGTTTTGGTGCCGGCATCAATTCATCAGCCAGTGTCTTGCATTGATCCATAATGGAATTTATAGAAAGCGGCTCTGATGATTTGACCTCATCAACAGCTCTGCTTATTTGAGGGGACAAATTTGGACAGTTTTACAGATTTAAAGAGGAACTATAATGCTTTTTTGACTTTTTCCAACCTTCTTTAGTGTGTAATGTTGCATTTTATGCTTGAAAAGGCTTAAAAATGTTAAAAAAAATACATTCTTAATATTATTGATCACAATATTGATCATGAAAGAAAAAATAAGACTACACAGTAAAAAAAAAATCTACTCCTTATATTGTGTTTTTCTTTTTTGTATGGGGTTTTTCTTCACAAAAGTTGAGATAACTTATTTTATTTTTTCAGTTCAAATGCATTAAACAATTCCACTCATAAACTGTAAATTACATTTTGTTTAGTTCATAAAAATGATACTAATTTTTTTTTTTTTCATTTTCTTTTCTGAGACTTTTTTCTCTTCACTTACAATGTGTAGACGGTTACACCACAATGGCAATTTTGACTTTAAAACCCACAACATATCAAAATGATTGATATCAAAATGATAAATATTTTATGTAAAATTTTACATTTATAATTATTATGTTCACAGGTGAGTCATGACTCATGTAACCATTGTGTGTATTTTCCAGACACATTTGTATAAACATCTACTCTCAAATCTTATTCTTTCTGCGCAGCATGTGCTGTCCCATTGTTTTCTTTTGTTATTTTCAATTATTGCGGATGAATGAAACATCCGTGTAAACTGCCAATCATATGTCAGTCGTAATCGTCCTTGTCATAAGCGTGGTTCAGCAATGTCAATCAAATTCACATTTCCTGGAGTAGCCGTGACAAATTGTGTGTATGACTGAGAGGTCTGATCCTTAGCAGACTCCAGCGGTAAGAACTAACCTGATATCCACATAGACACGCTTCTGTCCCCTTCAACACTTGACAGATAATATCTCATCATTTTTCTAGATACAGAGCCGGAGAGTGGCGAGACTCTATGTCCTGGGGCACATTGTGTTTACACCCCTGGGTTGAGGTTGAATGGTGTCTGCACTGCTCCGCCACTGGCCATATGTACACTTTTAGACGGTGCCCCTGAGGCATCATCTGCCTTGTATCCTGAAGCACTTTACAACAAAAATAAGAGGAAATCGAATGGCAGTTTGGTGTTTTTGGCTGCCTCCTGTGGTGCTGTGCCACAAGTTATAAATCATAGCCGACAAAATATCCTCGTCAAGAAGCAATCATAAGAATCCTATGATGTAAAGGTTAAGAAATGCCAGGCGAGCTTGTCTATGCATTGAGCTGGTGTATTTATTTATGCTTAACTAAGTCAACATAAAAAAATAAAAAAATAAAAACTTTTAAAAAATTGGAAAATTTACATTAAAAACTGGCAGCTGTGTTTACTAGAAATTTACCATAAAAGAAACAAATAAGTTTACAAATTTAAAGTGGACCTTACATTTTCAACTTGCTTTAGTGTATAATGTTGATGATGTTTGACAACACATTCTCATCCTAGGGCGTCATCTAACTGACACTTTTGACCATGCGTCTAAATCCGACGCACATGGCAACTTTAGCGTCAGTTAGATGATGGTGGGGTTAGGGTTAGACCACTAGGCGGCGTCTCATATTGACACTAAAGGGTGCCATGTGCGACGGATGTTGATGCATGGTCAAAAGCGTCAGTTAGATGAGGCCTTGGAATGAGAATGGCCTTTGTTTGATCATGCAAAAGGCCTGCAAAGTTGAAAAACTCAAAAAGCCCACCATTTAGTGCTATATCAGAGAGCAACGACTTTTGAAAGTACAATTAAAACTTAATAAACAAAATGAGGTTTTTATTTTTTTTATTTTTATTTTTTTACAGAGAAGGAACTTTTCGTTAACCAACATTCACAATAGCATCTTCACAGTCTTTTAACATTAAAAATACAATATGTTTTTTTTAAATATATAATTCAGCAAAAACTAACTATACTGCTGGGGAGAGAGGGAGAGAGAGAGAGGGATGATTAACAGCTTGTATTCCTCCTTTCAGCACAGGTCAATACACCTCTTTTGGATTCACAACATGCTAAGGTCATGAGGGAGCACAAATAAGCATATAGATTATTGCTAAATAGGAAATGTCAATACAAGCCATGCCAAGCCTTGGCTGTTTTCTTTTAATGATCCTTCCAGAGATTCTAAAGGGCCGATAAATGACTGGTGATGGGTGGTTAATCCTGTCTATAGTAAACACTCCGGCTTAGCAGGTCCTATACTCATTTCTCTTTATCCAGGTTTCATAATTTATTGATAGAAAAACTTGCATCCGTTCTCCATAAGCCATCTGTAAATTGGAAGTCTGCTTCTCATAAAATGATCGGTTGATACAAGTATCTATTGCATTCTGTAGTGCGTATTCAAGCGTTACATGAGGGAGTTTTACTCCCTAAACTTATTCTGAAATACTGATGTGCTCATGATTAGTCTGTATACCATATGAATATCAATAAAACCCATACAAACTATACAAGTTTTAGAGCAGGTAAAGTCTGTTTAAACCCAAAAGTGTTTTAGGGCCCTTCCAGACTTTCTGACTTTATAGTTTGGTCCGAATTAAAATTACAGGTGTGAAACCTCCCCCGGACCACAGTCCGAACCAAACAGATGAAATTTAGTCCGACGAAAAGGTAGTCTCGGTCCGGATCAAACTGAACAAAGGTTTGGTCACTTGAGGAAGTAAAATGAGCCGTGGAAGCATGTGGAGAGGAGGAGACAAGGTTTTTACTTGAAGTATGGTCTGATGACATAAGAAGTGGTCAACTTGCAGTCTTCTCCTTTCCTGCCGACGAAGATAAAATGTTCGCACGACGTTCATTTGGCGAATTTGAACTAGCTTTATGTATAGATGGTGCTGCAGGTAAATATGCCATAAAAATAACAATATAGTTCAAACGCGTCTGTTCATTCATGTTGCCAAAGTTACCCGCCAAATTGACAACATGCTGACGTCAGATGCATGTCCATTTACAAAACCAATCAATGTCAAGATGCAGCCCACATAGATGATGACACATGCACGTCACTTTAAAGTTCTTTATTGAGCTCACATAATTGCAGGGTAAATCCAAAACAAAACTTTCTAAAAGTATAAAATGTATCAAAACCTGAACTTTGGTTCGGACTTTCAGGTTTGAAAACGCCCTTAAAGTACATAATCTCATACTTTCCTCTTAAGCCATCCTGATTACATTAATTCAGATTCTTCAATATGTATTCATAGTACGTTTATATAATAGCACTGGGTAGTAAAATTACTTACGTAATCATGATCAATGGGGGAGATTCTGATAGAACATCCCTCTTGGCAGAAGGATGAAGGTTGAATAAGTTCAAGCAGTTTTCAGAGGAAAACTATCCATCACGGATTATATCTTTGGAGAAGCAAAATTATATGCAATGCTATCCATACAGCATGGAAATCAATTATTTTGCAAATCTGTCAAGATGATCTTTGGCTCATCAAGATCAAGAGCACAATTACACACTAAAAAAAAAAATGAAACACCATTAGAAAAAGATATACACTGTTGTTCAAAAGTGACAATGCTACAAAATATTATATTTCAAATAAATTCTGTTCTTTTAAACTTTTTTATATTTATTAAAGAATCCTAAAAAAGGATCCTGTGATAATGAACATAAATACATAAATAACATTTTTAAAAAGTTTATTTTAAAAAAAAAAATCTTTCCGACCACAAATGTTGAATGGTAGTGTTAAAAAATAGGGGAATATGTCATAAATGTCAGGGGTATGTGTTACATTTTTATTGGTGGAAGTTGCATTTAATATTTTGCAATTTTATTTCCAATTTATGCTTTTCTGTCAATTGCTTTGATTTTCATAATTGTTTCAATGTTAAATGATTCAACTTTGCTAAATATCCAATATTTGTCTGTTTAATGGTGGTTTCCATTGTGAGAATTAGGCCATGTCAACACTAATACGTTTTCGTTTGAAAACGTATATTTTTCCTTCCATTTTGGCCTTCTGTCCTCACTGAGGCGGCATTTTAAGTCAACGAAATCGCATCTTTTGGAAAACGCTCTTGAAAGCGGATAAATTTGAAAATGTATTTCCGCGTTGTTGTGTGGACTGTGAAGCTGGAGGTATTTGAAAACGAAGACGCAAGTTTAGTCATGTGATCCATGTTGAACCAATAGATATTCATGTTTACCTGGATTTTGTCTGTTATGTGCTATTAACTGATTCAAGCTGACAGAAGAGCAACTTTGACTGAAATAACCACTTGTTACAACCGAGGTATGCAGCAAAGGATTTGTGAAGCCACAACACGAACAACCTTGAGGCGGATGGGCTACAACAGCAGAAGACCCCACTGGGTACCACTCATCTCCACTACAAATAGGAAAAAGAGATGATGCTATCCTATCCGCAAGATGCTATCCTATAAATATGGACCAACATTTCTAAAGAATGCTTCCCGCACCTTGTTGAATCAGTGCCACGTAGAATTAAGGCAGTTCTGAAGAAAGGGGGTCAAACTCAGTATTAGTATGGTGTTCCTAAAAATCTTTTAGGTGAGTGTATACATACACACACACACACACAAACACACACAGTCAGTCAGTCAGTCAGTCACGTGATTCCCTGTTTGTCATGTGATCCTGCCATATGTCTTGACTTTTGTTAATTGTTTCCTTTAGTGTCCACGATGTTCCTTATAATCCTTTAGGTGAGTGTAACTTACAACATATACTTTGATAACATGTCCCTCTGTTATCTTGTTTGCTGGGCCATAACTGTTGAAATCGTATATATCTTTTTTGTTGTTGTTGTTTCAAAAATCTATACAGAGTCATAAACACTCAAGGTTGTCGGTCTTACAAAGAGATGAATGCGCTCAGGTCCACTTCACTAATGAAAGAAGTCATGACTATTCTTGAATGAAATATATAAACACACACACACACACACACAACAGCTGCACACATGTACACACCCAAACACAAAAACTCACATAAACACTAGAAGCTATCAAATTAATTTCTGAAGCAGTGCAGTTTAAATCTGAATCCCCTCTGCAGCCCTGACCTGGTGCCAATGTATATTTAATCAAGAAGAATGACCTTTTTTTGCAGTCTTTGTGTTTTCTGCAGCCCGACCAATATACATGGCCTTCGCTTTAAGTGATTGCTTCTGGGAGGCAATGGAGCGGATTCATTCATTTCAGGACATTGAAATGTTTTCACAAACATGGATTCACTGTCGTGGTAAGAAGATTATCGCTGTAACCATTTGAACCAATAATGTAAAGAAGGTTGGAATATGTCTGAGGAATCGCATATTTCCGACTCCCCATTCTGCTTATAAGCTTTAAGGCATAAACATGAAACAGAAAAACATCCGAATATAGCCGGGTGTTTATGCATGCTATTACATGTTTGGATAAATGTAGCGTATTCCTCTGCTACCCTGTCAGGGTTTATTTAATGAAAATGACTGGAAGACATTTTGTTATCCAGCTTATTACATGACTTCTTCTCAACAAATAAATAAATACATGGACATGAAATATTGATTTGAGAGGAAATTATTTTATACTCTTACCTGTACTGATTATTATACAGAGTCCTGAAAGTAGAGCCCGTTTCAGTTACCTGATTGACTGGTGGGTTAAAGATCGATTTACGAGTTGAAAACACAAAGTTGAAATAATGAGTGAGGAAATCTGAACTTTTTTAAGGCCTATTTTCAGAGTTAGGGGTGTGTTATAAGAAAACATGGTGCACACATGCAGCATTTTTTATTTTTTTTTTTGGTTAACAGTAAAACAGAACTGTACTATTACAATAGAATAACCTTCATAAATTGTGCAAAAACATAAAAATGCAACAAAATGTCTTTAGGCATATTCATCATTATGTAGAAGTAGATTAAAAAAAATCTTGCTGAAGGTACACTGCCATCTTGCTCCATTCAAAGTGACTTGAACAGGCATGACATCATAATTACGACTTCCCAACTCATAAATATCAACTTTCCATTAGGAATTGAATGCACCGTGATTCTTCCAAATTATTTTGCAACAGCGAAAGTAATCTATTTTTTTGTACAAGTATGAGACTTACAATTCATTACTAGCTAAATAAAGAAGAATAACAAAGTGCAATAAATTGTAAAACTATTTGAGCTACAAACCAGTGGGTTTCTAATTACAACAATACACTAAGAAATACCAGTTTGCAATATCAAGCAGCATAACAAGCTGTAAACAGTTAAAATGAACTGGAGGTGAATGACAACGGAAGCCAGGCACATTCGATTTACCATATGGCCACATTTACACTTTCTTTAAAAATAAGGTGGACACAGTGTTGTCATGGGAGACAGTAAATATCTTACTTCTGAATACCACTGACCAATCAAGATCAAGCATTCCAGTGCTTAAATAATCCAGGAGGCAAATATCATCCCTCTTGCAATTCTCTATGCATTTAGCAATCCATTCCTAATTCCAGTCACATCCTATGCTATAGGGGAAACAAGAGATACATGACCAGATCTCTGAACCAAGTCATAGGCTCTTGTGTGGACACCTATGCACTTCCTATTATCTCTCAAGGCTCAATATAGTGCAATTTCACACCATGTCAGAAAGATTACACATGCGCATATGATAAAAAATAAGGGAAGGTATTTCTATTACGTCTCTATACAAAGTCCTTTTACTATTGTCCACATTCAATTGAGCTCCACACAGTCAAAAAGGAGATAAGGGTCGGTCTTTCATAGTATTCATGTAGGTGTACAGAAAGGTGACGACCCAAAGGGGAAAATGTGCCAAGAATTGTTTCTCTTTCACTTGTCTTCTGCTTTTATTCAGAGCCTACGAAATCTCACTCAACTGTATATTGTGAATGTACTGTTGAATGACAATAAAGTCTAAGTCTAGTACATAACCATATAAGCAGAGAATAATAATTATAAAAAAGACAAATAGGCCTAAGTGCCTATATGAGCACAGAAAAGATGTCAAGCTGACATTAAAACATATATTTATATTTCAAGTAGAAACTGCTTCTCTCTCGCACGCGCGCATAACCGCATTACTGGCAGGGTCAGGCAATAAATTGTTGACCAACTGTATAACGCATCAATGTCTGACTTGAAATGCTCAAAGAGATCAAGTCGACTCTCTCTGGAATAAAGAATAACCTGCTTTCTTCTGCAACCCTGTTGCCATTAACATTTGAAAAGGGCACGGAGAAAGAATGAAACACACAAAAAAAGAGAGAGGTGAAGAACGAATGTAAGCGAGGTCACGGCAGTGATTTAAGAGCCATGTACACCTTCATGCTGCTAAAATTACGTGGCAGAGGCTTTTTATTTTTGCACCATGATGTCTAATAGATGAGACATAAACAGACGCCCCATTCAACCTCCTCACCAAGACAACATGCTGAAGTTATAGTCATCTTACATCCAACAAATCTGAGGTTCAGTGTTGTCCTGGGAAATTACCACAAGTAAATAAACAACAAAAATGTATGTATTTCACTGTATAGGTGAGCCAAGTGCAAAAGGCATAGGCCTACATGTGATGCTTTTTTCCCCCCAATACAATATATTTTTGTTCTGGTATTTATTTATTTTGCTCGAAATCTGTACTGATGTGAATATATCAATTGTGTTTTTATCTAATGTAATGGCATTTACACTTTTAGGTGTCCAGATATGTTTGGGTCACATTAAAAATGCCATTTAGAACCTAAAATGTCTTTGAAAAAAAAAAAATATCCATTGCAATTATTTCTGATTTCTGAAGTGTATTAATTTGGCCTTGTGTCATGCAATTAACAGCACCTGTTCTCTAACTGTTGATAAAAGTCATTGTAAGTACTTCCCAACTCATCACTGTATAATTATGCTCCCCCTTTGCTTATGCAACAAAAGTTTTTGTCCTCTTCCTTCAGATATTCCCAGCAGGATAACATTGTCTGAGCAATTAAATGAACCCCTGGTGTAATTAGGGAGCTTGACGGCAATCCTTGATCATAAAAATGAAGACGCAGGTTGGCGGAAGCCCATGGCACTGTCTGTGTAATCTCAGTTACATTGCTTGTAATTGTAAATGGCCTACTAAAAAAGGGGGAAAAAAAGAAAGAAAAGAAAAAATAATCTAATGTGAGTAACTTCAAAATGAATTGTGAGTCACTTCTGCCCCCTTGTGGTTAGACCTTGCATTGGATTTATTAACTTGATAGATGATACGTCTTCATATAAAAAGGTCAAAGTTATGCATTTAAGAATAAATATACCCGCATAGTCTCTTGTTAGACATCTTAAAGAAAAAAGGACATTTTCACACAACTGAAGGCAGCATAAACAGTATTTCAATATTGAAGTATGTAAATAGCCTATCTATAATCAACTAGGCCATGCTTTTAAGACAACAGCAAAATCCAATTGCTATTGTAAATTTGCTACCTAAAAAAGATAAAATGTATTTAAGAATAAATACACCAGCATATATAGTCTATAGATAGACATCTAAAAGAAAAAAAAGGCATTTTCACACAACTGAAGGCAGTGTAAACAGTATTTCAATTTTGAACTACATAAATATCTATAATCAACTACATGCTTTAAGACAACAACAACAAAATCCAATTGTTGTTGTCATTTTGCTCCCTAAAAAAGATAAAATGGTTAATCTCTAGAAATAAAACTTTGTGCAGCTATTTGTTCCTCCCTACATTGTTATCAGATAGAAGCTCATATTTCTAAGATATCAAACCATCAATCAATAAACCCAAATCCTATCTCTGATGACCTTGCTATTCCTTCCCCCCCCAGAGAAGACTGATAAATGAGGTACAGATTGTAGGAGTTTAAAAATCAAATATAAGTAATCAATGTATGCTTCCAATTGTATTATAAGCCTCCACGAGAGAATGCTGTAAATAAAGTAGTCTGTAAAGCTGACTTGGCAGCTCCACAAATCTGAGAAAATTCATACCATAGATGAGAAATCCTTTCGCATCTCTCTCGCAGTGAAAACCTAGAATGAAAAATGAAATGGTTTATGAAGGATGACATGTCCTGTTTGGATACTATGAAAGAAAGAAACTGAATATTAAATTTAAACCATGCTCTTCTCTCCACTGAAATTGTTTCCAAAAAACTGAGGTATGACCACATCACAAATAAGGTATCGCTCCATCACAATGCTAGAGATAATGATGCCTTTACCAATGGCTTACAATGATACAGAAAAAAATATTAATACAGACACCATGTCACAAGGAAGTCCATAGGTGAATCTTCAACCTGCGTGTACATATATTTTTCATCAAAATCGACCACAGTTTTACAGAATTCCAATATTCAGTTAAGCCATCATCTGACGTCAAGCATTATTGTATAGGCTACATTTTCTGTTAATATGCTTATCGACTTTGATGAAAAAAGTGTGAACCCTGGGCTAGGAAGCATCCACCATGAAACAGCATGACTTTACTGGGATCCTCATGTCTGTGTAACCACAAAGCAACAGACCCTCAAAAAGAGAACATTGTTCAATATTCATCTTTTGGCATTTTGGTAACAATTGGCATAATGTCTATTTTCAGGACTGCTTTACAGTGACAGAACAACTAATACCACAAAACATCACCCATCCATCGCTAATACTACCCACCAAAATGAAGTCACTTCTGGAAGATGGTCTTTTAATATTTAAAGGTGATAAGAAATGTGATTTATGTAGCCCTCAAACCGTAATCCCTTTATAGCCCTTAATCATGTAATTGTGGACAAAATGTGGGCACAGAGGACTCAGATGTGAACCTTATTATAAATGTTATATCACTGTCTTCGATAAAGTTGTCTATCCATTTATGGTGTTTTTTTTCCTTTTTTTAACTACATTAAAATATCATCCTAATAAGTTCTTAGAGCTAAAACCTAAAGATGAAGTGACTTTGCTGTGTCTTTGTCTTATTTTAGAATGCTCTAAATTACAGTTTTTCTCATTCATTTCTATGGGTGCCCATTTTTGACCCAAATACAAGATTGTTTCACCCACTTAACGTAGAATTGAGTCAAAAAAAAAAAAAAAAAAAAAAAAAAAAAAAAAAAAACGTGTGCCCACATTTGTCCAGAATAGGCCTACGGTTTTATGGTTAAAACGAAAAAACAAAGAAACCTGGAATATATCCTAATAAATGGCAGTGTGTCATCTTAGAAATTTATTAATCTTAGAACCCAAATTAATTTGCACTAAAAGTTGCACTACTGAGTTCAAAAACTACAATCTTTTTTATCTAAAAAAAATAATAATGAGTGTTATATTGTTATCTAATATGCCTAACATATGTATGATGGAGATATGAAAATGTATAAACAGCTGGAATGACTTATTTCTAAAAGCAGATTTAACAAATATTATAATTTCCTTTTGTTTTCCCCGCGACAAGCGACGCCCTTTATTTGACGCACAGCCACTGTGACCAATGATGCTTGAGAGGGGCGTGGTTAGGGCGTGGTTCGGCTCATCACAGCACCGCCTATCACGGAACATGCAAGTCAGCTGATTATGTTGCAGGAACGCACGAGATAGAATGAACGTAGAGAAGAAGTTTTTGGTGTTTTATAGTATTTTTCTCTGTACCAGTGTTTGTTTAGGCGAGGATTACGATTTAGATGACAAAGCTGGGTTAGGACGATCGTTTGATGGCATTGGTGGTTTAAGCGGTGGTGGGGTGAGTGTTTTATTTACCTTTCTTTCCTTTCGAGCATCTAACGTTAAAGTGCTTAACGTAGGAAGTGAAACTTGGAAAAACTCTAACGTCTGTGAAAACCGATGTGTTTAACTTACAGGCAACCTCGCGTTTACTTGTCAATTATGCTGAACCATATCGGAGTCAGATACTAGACTACCTGTTCAAGGTGTGTTTGCTTAGAAAGGAATCAAGTCAGGCTACATTTGATGTAATGTGTCTATTACGTTAAAGACATGTCAATGTGTATTTCACAGCCTAAATTTGGAGCCTCATTACAAATACTGAAGGTTGAAATTGGGGGCGATGCTCAGACTACAGGTGACGTTACATATAGAGTAGTTTCAGTTTTAAAACCTCTAATAGTGAAGGTGTGTTTGCAATATCCAGGTTACCTATTTAAAGTAATGATTTACAGATGGAACCGAGCCCTCACACATGCACTATGAAGACGATGAGAATTATTTTAGAGGATATGAATGGTGGCTTATGAGGGAAGCTAAGAAGAGGAATCCAAACATCACACTTATAGGTAAAAAATAAAAATAAAAAATACTACATGTAGTTCAAACAGGGAAACCATGCACAAATACTTCTAGTGCTTATCTACATTCAATCCCAAATTATTTTGTTTTGTATTTTGTTTTGTTTTTACCTTTATTTATTTAATTATTTATTTTAATCAACAGGTCTGCCATGGGCCTTTCCAGGATGGGTAGGAAATGGTGAAAACTGGCCTTATGATTTCCCTGATATCACTGCCTCGTATGTAGTGTCATGGATTCGTGGGGCCAAGCAGTACCATGACCTGGATATTCATTATGTCGGGGTAAATGCAACTCATATATTCAATTACATTTAATTTTTTTTTTTCTGTGCCCATGTTCCTTAACTGAATTTATTTTTTTGTTTTTACAGATATGGAATGAAAGACATTTTAACAGTAAGTACATAAAGGTAAGTACTGTCAACAATGTCAGAGTAATACTATTTTCTATTATTATTTTTTTTTAATACATGTTTTTGGGTGCCTGCATAGTGGCTTCCTAAGTCCATATTCTGTTGCTCACCTCAGAATGACATGGTTAAACAATAGCTTGTTTATGCTAGTATAATATAATCTTGTCTGCAGATTTGAACAAGGTTTGCAGTTTTTGTTCTGTGGGAACTTTTATATGGAGTTCATCTGAATAACGTTTGTAGACTCAAACCTACATTCCAGTATTACAACAATTTGGATTTCAAATAAATGTTATACATTTGGATGTCCTATTCATCAAAGAATCACAAAATTATCAGAATTATATTAAGCACCACCACTGTTTTCAACATTGATAATAATAAGAAATGTGTCTTAAGCCCCAAATCAGCATATTAAAATGATTTCTAAAGGATCATGTGACACTGAAGACTGGTACTGCTGAAAAATCAGTTTTGCAATTACTTAAATTTGTGCCATAAATTACACTTTTAAATATATTAAAATAAAAAAAACTAATTTTAAATAGTTGTAATAATATTTCACAATATTACTGTTTTTCTGCATTTTATATATATATATATAAAAAAGTCTTCTGCTCCTTGGTGAGCAGAAGAGACTCTGACCAACCCTAAACTTTTGAAAGGTGGAATCATGGTGCCTGTTTTATTATTATCTGTTAACATTGGTATATTGCATATGACATTTAAAAGTCAGAAATGACTTTCTCTGCCTTGTTTACTAGCTTTTACGATATACACTGGATAAAAGTGGTTTGGGGAGAGTTAAAATCATTGCCAGTGATAACCTCTGGGAGCCGATCGCCTCTGTTATGATTGCTGACAGAGAGCTACAAGATGCAGTTGAAGTCTTGGGGTATGATACTTTTTTAAAAATTAATAATTACTTATTAAAATATACGCAACCCGATTTTAAAGATGTACACTAGCGTGACATGTCAATAAATGCGAAGAGTGGTGATGTAAGATCTTACTGTTGGAATTGTTTGACTGACAGGGTTCATTACCCTGGAACCAACACTGTGCCCAATGCCCTGAAGACTGGGAAAAAACTGTGGTCCTCGGAAGATTACAGTACCTTTAATGACAACGTTGGCGGAGGCTGCTGGGCCCGAATTCTCAATCAGAACTACGTCAATGGCAAAATGACAGCGTATGACAACTCTGATAAAGACATTTAGCATTTCCCTTTTTATCATACATTCATTTCACAGAGTACATTTGACAATTGGAAAAGCAATAGTTTGTGTTCTCTTATAGGACCATATCTTGGAACCTCCTTGCTAGTTATTATGAGGACCTTCCCTTTGGAAGGGATGGACTGATGACTGCAACAGCGCCATGGAGTGGAAATTATGTTGTTGAGTCCCCTATTTGGATAACAGGTATTATCCAAATACGTGTGTATTTGTATGCACTCTATATATGCATTAATTTTAAATGCATCATGTAAGATCATAGAACATGTGTGATGCAACTAACAAAGTATCATTCATAAAATCCTATTAGCCCACACTACCCAGTTTTCTGAGCCTGGCTGGACATACCTGCAGACGGTGGGACACTTCACACATGGTGGGAGTTATGTTGCACTGACTGATGAGATAGGAAATCTAACAATAATCACTGAAACTATGGTGAGACTTTTAAAAATTGACCTTATAATCAACTAGAATAAAATGCACTATAATGTTCAAACGTCCGTTAAGATTTTTTTTAAAGAGTCTCTTTTGCTTTAAGGTTGCATCTGTTTGATTAGAAATGAAGTAAAAAAAAATGTATTGTGATATATTATGCGTTTAAGTTAAAGGGATAGTTCACCCTTTAACTATTTAAAATTTTAATATATTTTAAAATGTAATGTATTCCTGTTGCGGTGTTTTTCTCCAGTTGTGATGTGTTAAAATAGAAATTATTCTAATATGTTGATTGGTCGCTCAAGAAACATTTCTTATTGTTATCAATAAATATTAATATTTTTTGTATGAATAGGAAGTATATAACAATATAAATGTTTTTGTCACTTTTGAATAAAAAATAAATCCTTCTAAACTCCAAACTTTTGAACAGTAGTGCACATTCTGTCTCTTTAATGGTTTTGTTTGCAAACATATTACTCTTTTTCTGGCTTTTACTTTTTTTTTAGGCCCATGACCACTCTGTGTGTATAAGGCCTCCTCTTCTTCCCTATAATGTCACGGTCCAGAATGTAACATTCCATCTGAAAGGGACTTTTGTAAGTGCTGTTTGATATGGTTTAAATGAATTTAAAATGGACAAAATGAATTGATGGGAATATATGGAATAACTTTTTTTTAACAGGCTTCTATCAGTGAGCTGGAGGTGTGGCATTCAAAGTTTGATTTCAAGACAAACAAGACAGTCCTCTTCCAAAATCTTAAGCCTATTAAAGTAAGTACATGCACAACATCAAAGAAAATGAAGGAATTGTCTCATGATATAACATCTTTAAAAAATGCTAGGTTGAGTTAGTTGTTTTTTTCTAATAATTATTTATGGATGAGTGTTTCACAAAATGACATCTAATGTGTGAATTTTGAATACTGTAGGTAATTGAGGGGTCTTTCAGCATTGAGCTTGATATTGACGAGGTATACACATTTACTACTGTCACAAACGGTCAGAGAGGGAGTTACCCAGATCCTCCACCCATCTCTCCCTTTCCTAAAAAATATAAAGATGATTTTGATGTCTGTAAGTAGCTTTCTTGTAATTTTTTCCACCTTATTATAAAAGTTTTTCACACAACAGTCTGTGTAACTCTAACAACTCCAACTTTGGCTTCCTACCTCTTAGCTGGAAATCCATATTTCTCAGAGGCTCCAAACTTTGCAGATCAGACGGGGGTCTTCGAATACTTCACGAACCTGACGGATCCTGGACCTCATATTTTCACTCTGCGACAGGTGGTCACTCAGCGCCCGGTGACCTGGGTTGCAGATGCTGATCAGACAATAAGTGTTATTGGTGATTATAAATGGTGAGACCAGCAATGTAACATCAACAACATAATTGTGTCAGGCCTGGACATTTCTCGTCTTCCACTCTCGTCACTTCTTAATTTTAATTTATCCTTCCCGAGCTTCTCTGTAGGGATCATTAACACTTGCGCCACCGGCCTCACTTCTTTCCCATGGCTCTCTGCCTCGCCCTGCTTGCCACACACTGTAAAGCTTCTATGAAACTATTTACTGTATAAAGCTATTTAAATTGAGGTGACTTGACTTATTAACAGCTCCATGTATTTTATGATTATCATCAGGCATGACCTAATGGTGGCATGCGACGTGTACATGGAGGCTGTGCACACTGGTGGAGTCTTCATTGCTCTCAGAGTGGACAAAGGTGGAGGAGTCACCCGAAGTACAAAGGGAATCTTTTTCTGGGTGTATGCAGATGGCACCTACAAAGTCACCAATGACCTCAGTAAGCATTTGAAAAATACAAGTTTCTTTCTTCCTCTACTGCTGTAAGTTTGACTAGGCCAGGTCATGTATCCGAAACCTTTGTTTGACAGGTGGAATGACAGTTCTTGCTGAGGGACTGTCTGGAACTAGAGCATGTGTATGGTATACACTGACCCTTACTGTGAAGGTTTGTCATATTATATAGAAATGTATACACATATTGATTTTATTGATTTCCTTTTATTTAAGTCTTACCTGTTGTGACTTGAATCTCATTTCATCGGATTTGCACTTTTTCATAAATAAATGCAGCTGATTGTCTATCTCTGTTTTTAGGGAAACTATGCATCAGCAGACCTCAATGGCTATGCGCTGTGGAAGAATGCAGTGCTCGAGGAGCCACAGCATGGATGGGCGGCCATAGGCACTCGTTCTTTTGAACTTGCACAGTTTGATAATTTTGCTATAGAGGCTTTAGCCTGATCTTTTTTGTTTTGCCAATATCGTGAAACTGTTGCTATAGAGGCTTTAGCCTGCTCTTTTTTGTTTTGCCATTATCGTGAAACTGTAAACCAGCAGACTGGAAACACACATATTATTGTATCTGACTGTGATTATGAAGAGATTTAATAAGTTTTTCATTTTTAAGGTTTCAGTTGTGCAGCCATAAGCAATGTGTCTTAATAATAATAATAATGTATTATATTATTCAAACTGTGTGATTCAGAATTTCTGAAAATTAACATATTGTGTCTATCTTCCCCATCTGTGGATAAATCAGATGATTCATCATCTAGCTTGACCAGATAATGACCACAAATGATCAGTATGATCAGTCATGCACAATAACAGTGCTTCATTGTGAATATAACAAAAAAATAAATAAAAATAAAATACAACTAAAACATTTCAACATACCAACAATCCCCTGGTCATTTGTATTCTTCAGTGATTTGCTTAATATTTTCAACCATGCCATATTCTGACACCCACTAGATGTTAAAATTATTCAATATGATGGTTGACAAGCAAAGAACCAAGTTTGCTGAATAAAGGGGAAAAAAATCATAGTTGATACAAAGCCACACATATAAAATATTGATAATCTTCTCTGTAGAATGTCATAACAATGTCAGTACCATATGAGATAAACTATCACTATCAGTAAAACCGTGGCGTGACATCTACACGTTTTCCAAAGTGGACCAACGTGATTATTTCACGTCTTGTCGTGAAACCGGGTTGGGCACTGAAGTTACAGGAGTTTCTTCCCGTTGCTAGGCAACGGAATTTGCTTTAGTAATCTTATTTAAATTGACACGAACTATATATATATATATATATATATATATATATATATATATATATATATATATATATATATATATATTTGTGTGTGTATGAAGGTAGAGGCAGGTTTTATAAAGTTTTTATTTTACATGTTCACAAAATTATTTATTTTTCTTTTCGTTGCTTTAGGAAAAAAAGAAAAGTTTGTTTTTCAAATGCAAACTGAGTGCAAAGCAATAATGTCTTTGTATTTTACAGACTTGGTCTTAAGATTGGGTACATGAGTGAATAGTTTCACCTAGTGTGCCTCAAATTCAACTTTTAGTGTCTTAGCAATTTGAAGAAGAAAAAAAAACTGTAAAACAAAACTGTGACATAGGTCGCCTGGAATTAACCAAGAAATTTTTTTCAATTGCATGGAACTGAGAAGCATAAAAAAACAAGAGAAATATTTTAATGAAAGCAACAACAACAAAAAAAATGTACACATCAGCTTTGGAATAAAAGAAAATAAACCTGGAAATCTGTTTGTAATATGCACTTAATCTGTGTTTTTAAAACATGATTAAATAGATTAAGGCCTACTCCTGTCTCATTAAACCCTGCTGCTGCATCCGTTTCCCAGCAACAGGACAACAACAACACATAATGGCGGACAAGACTGAGGAGAGAGCGCCAAAATCCATACGGGTTTTTATCATCAATGTTGATAATTACACAACAAAAAATATTGCAAAGGTAAGTTATTTTATTACTTTTTAGAATATTGCATAATTGCACCGTAGTTGCAGCGGTACACATGTATGTATTCTTAAACCTCTAAACAAGGTTAGCGTTAGCCCAATAAGTTACGTTACTTAGAGTGGAATTAGAAAGATTGGTTTGCTAGCTTCAGATGAATTAAAGCATGTCACATCAAGAAATCATGGCTATTATGTCCATACTATATTATCATGTATTTAGTTTTTAGACTCGTGTGTAGTTGGTGCATCTCTTGTGGACTTTGAGGCTGATGTGGAGGATGACGACAGGCTGCAGGATGACGAGCAAACTAAAATCAAAGATGCAACCTTCCAAATTGTGGGAACAGTTTCCAGCCAAGCAGAGGAGAAGTGCAGTTTTATCTCTGAAGAGTACAGTGTAAATAAATCAACTATACTACAGCATTATGCAGAAGATTTGTCTGTCATAAATTGTCACTTACCTACTGTCAGTGACAGTGTGTCACTTTACTTTTTTAATAACATCCCTTTTCATCTCGACCAGCACTTGAAGCATGAAGAGCTTCTCCATCATCTGATGAAGTGTGATGTGATCATTTTTGATATCACTCAGCATGCTGATCAGATAGCTGAAGCACAGTGGGCTGTGTCAGGTATCACCTTTTTTTTATTTTGAATCAATGTGCTACTTTCTATGAACCTTTTTCTTGAGCAGATGCTAGTTAAATTATCATTCAATAACAGCTCTTCATAAAGAAATGGACACTTTTTCTGGGCACAAGATATTTATCCTGGTGTCAACCATCATGACGTGGGCTATGTCTAAACCAGCTAATAAAGTAGGAATAAGAACACTCAATTATCAAGTTGGCTACTTTATTGAACAGCATGTTAACATGATTAAAAGGTTGTATTGATGAATATTTTAACTCCACAATAGGATGACCCAGAGGTTCCTTTTACAGAGGAGCACTACAGGAAAAGAAAAGCACACCCCAACTTCCGTGATCATCTCGAATTGGAGAAACTTGTGGTCAAATTAGGCAAAACTGTAAGCAGTAAATATTGTGGGATACTAATTTTTCCACTTTAGTTGAAAATCCAGGCAATATTTAACAATTGTATACACTAGTTATGGAAAGATATTCAACAATTCACGTGAGCATGACTTTAAAAGTGTGAAGTTCATATTTATTTATGAATGATTTTCAGAAAAGCTCCCTGTTCTCTACATATGTTGTTGCATCAGGGCTACAATATGGAATGGGAGAACACATGTTTCACTTGTTTTTTAAGGTAGTGGACAGACATTTAAAACATATTACATTTGTAAATACGTTTTTACTAATTGGAATGTTGAAGTTAAAAAGTTTATGTTGCGATGCTCTATGTAGATGTCATGGCTGGGTGAAGTCTCTGAGGTGCCCATCTTTGGTGATGGCTCCAATATTATCCCCACTATTCACATCAATGATCTGGCAGGGTTAGTATAACTGTGGAGCCTTTTATGACATCCATGCAAAAGCTAAAGTACCAGGCATTTATATCCATTTGATTCATATTCATTAAGGATCATCCAAAATGTCATTGACCACAAGCCAAAGTCACAATACATTGTTGCTGTTGATGACTCCAAAAACACAATGGAGGATATCATAAAGGTGAGATTCTACACATTAAATGTGTGTATGTGTATATATATATATATATATATATATATATATATAATGGTTGTCATGCAAGGTAATCTTCTTCCTCAAGGCAATAACACTCATGCTTGGACCAGGTAAAACTCGGAATGTTTCAAAAGAGGAGATTTATCTCATACGGGAGTTGACAGTAAGCATCAATGTCAATATTGTTCTGACATTCTACAGAGAAGATTATCAATATTGTACAGTTTTGGTTTTGTATCAACTATGATATCTTTTTACTTTCTTCAGCAAACAGATATTGATTCTTTGCTTGTCAACCTTCGTATTGAAGCACTGTATCTGAAAGAGAATTTTAACATCCAGTGGGTGTCAGAATATGGCATGGTTGAAAACATTGAGCAGATCACTGAAGAATACAAGCGGACCAGGGGATTGTTGGTACGTTGAAATTCTCTAGTTGTATGTTTATTTTTGGTACTTATTTTATGTTGGGCTTTTTGGCTCAATCTAAAGTTTCACAGCACCTGTGTTTGTGTGTGTCCCAGCCCCTTCGTATCTGCATCCTGGGCCCGCCTGCTGTAGGGAAGAGCACTATAGCAGAGAGGATATGCAAGCATTACAAACTTCATCATGTTAAACTTAAGGAGACGATCACTGAAACATTAAACAACCTGGTGAGTGTTATACAACACCCAGAATGTATTCAGAACCAGCAAAGCATGTTCAAATAATAAAAAAAAAAATATATATATATATATATATATATATATATATATAAACAGCTCCCTGCACTGCAGTAACCTTTTCTGTTTTTCTACATTGAAAAAATAAATATAAATTTTATACTGATGCTTAGTTGAATGAATTAATCAGGAGTCGTGTATTCAAACGGAGGACATGGAAAATGATGAGGGTGAAGCTCAGGAGTTTCTGGACACTCTGAAGGAAAACATGAATGAGAATGGAGGTTGTATGTTTGTAATTTTTATTGGTGCTTTATATTGAAATTATATATGTTAAGTTTTTGTTGTTGTTTTTTAGGACGACTGGATGACCAATATGTGATTCGTATAATGAGGGACAAACTCAGGACTAAACCCTGTTTGAACCAGGGCTTCGTTTTGGACGGTTTCCCTAAGACATATGAACTGGCGAAGCAGTTATTTACTGGTGAGAAATTTGCTTTTATTTAGGTGATATGTGAACAAATTAAATCATGATTCTGATTAATAAAACATGAGTTTTGATTTGCTGCATGATTATTTAAATATTCAACAGGTGATGAAGAGCCTGAAGACTTGCAATCTAAACATGAGAAAAAGATCATCCCAGGTGTGTAATTTATTAATATAATGTATAATGCAGATTAGAAATGCCTTTTTCCCCCAGACTTCTCCGTCATAATTATTAGCCTTAAGATTTGAGTCTTGCATGACTGATTTGAACTCATTTAATTACAGTACTGTTCAAAAGTTTAATGTTTTTGAAAGAAATCTCATGCTCGCCAAGGCTGAATACAGTAAAACAGCAAAAATACAGTAACATCAGTAAAATTGTGAAATATTATATAGTTTTAAATAACGATTTTCTATTTTATTATATTCTCAAATGTAATTTATTCCTGTGAGGGCAAAACTGAATTTTCTACATCGATTACTCCAGTCTTCAGCGTCACATGATTCTTCAGAAATCCTTCTAATAGTTATTTGAAACTTTCCTTATTATTATCAATGTTGAAAACGGTTTTGCTGCTTATTATTTTTGTGAAAACTGTGATACATATGTTTTCAGGGGTCTTTAGAAAGTTTAAAAGAATAGCATTTATTTGAAACAAAAAAATTTGTAACATGATAAATGTCTTTACTAACACATGAATTGAATGTATATTTACATTATAGTGGTAACTTTTGTGAACACGTTCAATTGCAGAATACCCACAACTCATTTTAAAGAAATACTGTAACAAGTGACTTCTAGAGAAACAATCATTTGTCTGTTCTCCAGAGTTTGTGTTCTCTGTTGACGCTACTGATGATTTCCTGAAAAACCGCGTTCTGAATCTACCCGAGACTGTAGTAGAGGGAACTTCCTACACCCCTGAACAGTTCCCACGCCACTTGGCCCGTTTCAGAGAGAGAAACGTAGAGGATCAGACAGTGCTGAACTTCTTTGAGGACCTAGAGATTGATCTTCAGCATTTAGGTAACATTGAAGGAGTGAACCAAATCCTGTTTTAATGAAGTGCAGTAATACTGCATCTGTTGAGCTAGCTAATACACACCAAGCATAAAGGTAAGGTCACATTTACAGCTGTTCTGTGAAAATCCAGTCCAATAAGAATCCACGTGAATTTAGCTTGAGTGCAAAAGGTTTCCACACACAGATTTTGCAATGGGTTCAAGACAAAGCTGCTCAGTTTGGAAGTGACTTGTGTGTGAGACACACTCATAGGATGTGTTCACACTTTGGTTTGATTAGAATTAACTCTGCTGCAATTGCTCTGTAAGTGCGGTTCATTTGAATAAGTGTGAATGTTGCCATCCAAACCTTGGTGTGCACCAAACAAGCAGGCCGAGATCCGAGACCCACCTTTTCAGCACGCTATTTTGTCTTGTTTATAAGCTGTTAGTGAGTTCTGAGCTGGTAAAATTCCCAATTCTTCCTTTGGTCCAAACCAAAAAATCCAAGACAACCGAACTACAAGTGTGAACACCACTACACTATTGACAAAAAATTGACCTTTTTGCCAACAAAATTTCATTAATGTGACCTTATCTTTAGGAATGGTATTGTGCCGTTTCAACAGTTTTGACTGGCGTCTCATATCTATTAATTGATTAAAAGTGGGGCCTTACAGTCTAAATGTATTTACTTTTATTGCAGAGATTACAAGCAATGATGACAATGAGTACTTGCTGGTCATCGAGAAGATTTGCAAAAAAGTTGGCAAACCGAAAAACTACAGGCCGATCTCAGAGGAGGTGGAGGAAGAAGAACGACGGCAAGCTGAACAGCAGCTAAAGAAACAGGTGGCACAAAGGGCCGAGACAGAGCGCCAGGAGGAAGAGGAAGCCCAACAGAGAGATCAGCGTTGGGGGGAGTGGGTAAGCACATGACATTATATTTTTACGTTTTTATTTTAAATGCCAGTGCAATCCCTCTTTTGGCGTTAAAAACTACTCTCAGGATTTATTAAAGACACACAGTGAAAAAAATGGTCTACCTATAGGAATACGATGCCTATCATTATATACATATATAAGCTCCTTCAGTATTATCAGCAGCTATCCGTTTCTCAGGATCTAATTATCCTAATTATGGGGATCCTCCATCCCCAGCTCCTCCTCTCTTCAGTCGGGATTTGGCATTCTGATTCCCCTTGAATTAGAATAAATTCTCAAATTATGTTGTATTTTAGAATCTTGAATAAATGATATCTGCAATACATTCATGTTGGTTCTGTTCTGTTTACCTTAAGGGGGTTATTGATGCTCTCCATGCTCTTATGCTGGGCAGACATGTATCTGTATGGACAGCTCAATACAATGGATTATAATCAATTATCCATACAGTTGGCAAACATAGATCAATTGTATATATCAATAATCAATCACAACAAATTATAATTAAATATCAATATGTCAATTGTCTAGAATAGATCGATTCCAAGGATAACCCTTATGGAATTAATTTGTTAATCGAACAAGCAAACTGATCGTACAATCTTTTATCAACCCTCAAGAGAAACTACGTATACTGGTATGTATGTACAACAAAATAAAGCAACAAACAATAAAAGAAAATGAGAATAAGCGAGTGATAGGAAAAGGGAGACGATGCTCAATCAGTTATGGCAAAATTACAGACAAAAGGAACATTGAGAGAGAGATACCAAGGTATGAAATCACCCTAAATGGGGTAAACAAATCTTAAACGCACTAAAACCTTGATAAACGAACACTTGCATGATATAGTTCTCTTGTGTTGCTGAGTAAAGAAGGTTCTCTCTTCCGGAGCGAGCGTAGTCACAGGAAGTTCAAATATCCATTGAAAGTAAAGTTTGCCAGCTAATTTAGGCTAAGTTCATTTCACTCGCGAGTAGAAATGAGCAAAGAAGAATATGATAAAGGAAAACAGAAACTAAAGAAGACGAAGGATAGGCTAACTGACAACAAAAACAAAACTAAACTAAAACGAGGAAGACTGAAGACTGAAGAAACGAGAGCGAGGAAACCGCTGGTCCTGACTTTTTAAAGGGAGTTCGGGTTCACACCTCCCATCACCTTATTACTTTTCCTATATACATTTTATGGAAAAACAGTGCTAAAATATCTATTTAGGAGTCGTAGACCTTTTTCTAACAATATAGTTTGTCCTGATTAGATTAGGATTTAATTGTAATAGTGAAGTAAATTTAGGCGTCCCACTAGCGGGACAGTGACATGCAACATGATTTATTAAGTCAACTTAGTGCTATTTGTGCTATTATTTAAAAGACACGATTTAACCGTTTTTGTGCCTGACATGACACTGAATTTGCACATTGTCAGTAAATCACACGCAGAACTGTTTTTATTAGATTTGTCCTCTTTAAAAGATCTGGTCTTTCATTTTTTTAAATCTTTGACTTGCACTAATTTTTGCCATTTAAAATTAGTTTGTTCGTTTTTTTTTCTTTGCCATTTAATGTTTTGCTATTGCAGAAAAATAAGCTAGCAGCTCATAAATGAGATTTTGTTTTAAGAATCAGAGTCTTCAGGAGGTGAGGAGACAAGAACATGACTTGTTGGAATCTCAGTCAGTGCCTTTAAGGAACTACCTGATGAGGGATGTGATGCCCACTCTCACCCAAGGCCTCATCCAATGCTGTACAATACGTCCTGATGACCCCATAGACTTCCTGGTAAGTTGGTCCTCCTAATAACAGCTGCGGCTTATTAGTTTAATTGAAGGTATTTTCTGGAAAAAATTGTTGTAAAATTCTCTCCGTTTGTCATTTGTATATTTCAGGCTGAGTACCTTCTCAAAAATAATCCTGAAGCGTAATAAACGTGGACATTTTTGTGCCCTGGGTTTCATCAGCAAGTATAACTTTTGTTGGTTTGTTTTGTTCTAGAGAGTTTTATTTCAGTCTTAATGTTAATTTAAAATCTGAATCTTTAATATACAGTCCTTGATTATGCATAATAAATATGCAGTAATGCTGCAATTAATAAATTCAATGCAAATCAAATGGAAAAACTCATTTCTTCCACCGTTTATCTAGTTGTGCATTTAACATGTGAAAAACATCATAATAAAATAAAAGCTTGGTAGAATGAAGCTGTTAATTGGAAGTTCATTTGTGCAAAGTATGTCCATCATGTCATGATTGCTCTGATTGGTCCTCTGCTTTCAAAGAATAATGTCACAAATGGTAGATGATTAACAGACCCTTTTACATAGCACATAATTCATTTCATAAGTAAAATAAACAAAACTGCACTTTAGTTGCTTTAATATGCTAATAAATTAACAGACTCCTTAGCTCTAGTTTCTCTTTTCTCGATCAGAATAATATAATTCTAAATAATATAATGACACAAATCAGAAGTTCCTCAAAATCCACGAGAAAATTTTCCTTTTTCCATGCCATGAAGAATAATATAATAATCGTCAGCAGAAGATGCAGATAAACAATAAAACAGGTAGGAATTTACCAGCGGAACGACAATAGATGTACAGCTGCAAAGGACAAGAATGTGTATGACAAAGCACAGGTTAGGCAGAAATATTGGCTGTCTGTAATATGGATGGGCACTGGATTGGAAACTGTTTATGAATCTGTTGATCAGCACAAACTTTTAAAACATCAGCTCTTTGGTTATGTAAGAGTGTCGAGGTTATGTAGCTACTCCAATAGGCGAACATTAGTGATCAGAGATAGGAAAATTGAACGTAACCTTCTCTGACCTTAAATGCAAATATTGCATTACAAAAAATTAATCATATGTAATACGCAGTATAGATTACATTGTTCATGGCATGTTTCAAGGCCAAAATGAATTGTACATTATATTATGACAACATTTTATTGTACATTGGCTTAGTTTACCTACCGTAAAATGGTTACTTTAATATACACTGTATTTAAAAAAAAGTTTAGTGTCTGTATTTTTCTTTAATGTGAAATGTTTTTGAAATAATTCACCAAAGCAACATTTATTTTATTTAAAAAAACACAATAAAAACAACAGTAATGTGAAATTATTACGATTTAAAGTAACTGTTTTGTATTTTATTATATTTTATAATAATATTTATTCCTGTAATGGGAAAGTCTTCAGTGTCACATAATCCTTCATAAATAATACTAATATGCTAATTTCCAACAATTATCAAGATTTAAATCTGTTGTGGTTTTATTTTTGTGAAAACCATGATACTTTTTTTCAGGATTATTTAAGAAGAAATTTCCAAATAATTATTATTTTGTAGTAATGCGAGTCTTTACTGTTACGTTTGATTAATTTAATGCATCCTTGCTGAATAAACGTATACATTTCTAAGAGTTTTTTTTTATAAAATCTTACTGACCCCAAAATTTTGACCAGTAGTGTATACTTTTTAAAGCCACGATGTATTCAACACTGGCAGGTTACTGAATGCATCACTAGATGGCACTCCTACCCAAGCAATATAAGACATTTACAGTCTTTTCCTTCAACAACCACTGAAATTGAGACAACCGAGTTGACCACATTCTGTACAGACATTTATGTACAGTATGTTGAACAGTTAGACCTAAATAATATACTACTATTGCAAACTTGTATAAATATCAACATGCATTTTATTCTATTTTTTTTTATTTATTTATTTTTTTTTGTGCAGTGTTCAATTATATTTGCACCTTTGGATCAATAAAACATGCCTATTAATAATATGATGAAATAACAAATTCAGCAGCATGTATGAATTGCTCTGTTTTCTGAACATGTTTATTTCAGTCTTAATATATAATTAAAATATAAACCTCTGTCTAGGATTAGGATTATACAGCAATGCCACAATGAATAAAACAATGCAAATTAAATGCATTTTCTTACTTAGCTTAATGCAGTTATGTTTACATTGCTTTTTTTGTATTGATTATATGTATATAATTAGTTATAAACAGTGTTGGGGAAAGTTACTTTTATAAGTATTGCATTACAATAATACCTAAAAATAAAGTTGCTTTTCATGGAACGTATAGTGCTACGTTACTTTTGCATTACTTTTTCTTGTGTGTTTTTAATAACTAATATACAGTATATATCCCTTTCACACCAAAAGTGAAACGTTCCTTCCTATGCAGACATCAACTTCTTACTTATTTAAAAAGAAAGTAAATTTAAAAAGTAATGTGTTACTTTATCTCATTACATAACTCGTGTTACTTGCCTAATGAGTTACCCCCAACATTGCTTATAGATACTTATTGTATAACTATCAGGAGCTAAATGCGTCAATTTAAGTACAGAGGTTGTACAGTTGTGTTTACCCTCATCACTACATTGGAGGTCTGAATATTTGTGGCTGTCATGTCTGCATTTGGAGGGGAGGGGGGGTGTTTTGTTGCTTAGGAACAGTTGTGTCTGCATCGCAGTGGGGGTCTTCTTGTGAATATCATTATGTTCCCTTCAATCGACAAAAATGACACATTTTTCTTGTCTGCCAATATTTATCATTGGCTGCACTCACTTGCGGGCCTGAAGAATGTATTTTTATTGATTACAGGGCAGAGTCTGGGATTATAACTAACTTTGTATCAAAATAATAGTCTAGATATCTTCAATGAAAGATATTTTCATTATGAGACAAACTATGAGACCAGAAGCAAAAGTTAATTGCATATAATATGTATGGTTGTTTTGTTCAATATACCTTGTTTTTGCCCGTAAAAAGCCTGGCAAGTCAACAAAGTAGCTTTACTGTGTGAACTACTTATAACTCTCACTCTCAGAAAACAAGATTGATCCATTTTCCTTGCAACAATACAGGAGTGATAGGAATTCAAGATCATTTTGAATTTGTGAGAATTGTAAATGTTCTGTTTCTCGCAAATAAAACAGACGGAGCAGGTGAGGCCAGAGGACGTGGCGAGGAGCGGAAAGGTACCCGGCGAGTGTGTGCTCTGCGACTGATTGTGCGCAGGATCATGTTGACAGGAGGAAGGAGGAGATGCAGCCACACATACAGCAGGGATGCTGGGTGCCTAGGCCGGAAATTCATCAAAATGGGGGAACACCTCCAAGAAATGTGCGTCAGACGGTGTGTGCTCCTTTTCGCATCGTCCCTTTGGAAAGTCAGTGAAATTTTCCAGTGATTGATGATGGCTTGGAAGGGGGTCAGTAAGAACAATGTGCATTTATTAATGAAGTTGGACTGAAAGTCAAGATACGATAATTATAAATGTACATAACATTTGAACATATCTTTATCTTTTAACATAACTAGTTAGTAGTATATCACAAGTAATGTAATATATATATATATATATATATATATATATATATATATATATATATATATATATATATATATATATATATTCAGCCAAGTTGAAACAAACCAAATTGAAACAAAATGATACTCTTTTTTTTCCTTTTACATTTTTGTGTTTTTATAAATTGTTTTATTTTTTTAATGATTTTTTTTTTGTCAGAAAAAGCTATAACAAAGATTTAATATATTATAAATATATTGAAGCTTTTTCAGCTAAATTAATGTATATATATATATATAATTGGGGTAGGGTTTTTTTTTTTTGGGCGATTACAGTCTTTAATTGATAAAGATTTCAGTGTTTGTTTGATAAAGATTTTTGTGTTTGTTCCTTTGCAGAAATTGACATTCAAAACCTACACTGAGAAATATTCGCTGAAGTCGAAAAAGTGTAACAACTTTTACTTTTCACACCGTTTTAAAAATAACAGTAGCTAGTCTACAGTATACAGTAGCTACTCATAACTTAGAATTGTATTTCATAATATTATTCGACATTCTGTGATCGACTCGCGCTACGGTAGCATTTTTTCGACAAGGCAGCACAAATCGTCGGAACACCGGTCTCCCTCTAAATAAAACTATATATATATATAAATATATATATACAGTATTGGTGGCTTCTCTTTTATTACATTATATTATCATAGAAGCCACCAATATCCTCCTTTGAATTACAAGCAGTTGCTCAATAACAACAACTGCCAATTTCTTGGGCTCGAACTGAAAAATGTTTGACATTTTATCTTTGAGGACAGCCGTACACGCCGCATCATTCCCAGCGTCTGTGCATCTGTTCCCAACATCCTTGCGATCAGGTTTCAAAGTCTGTTTGTTCCAGAGCCGGGGTGGGTTGAAACTGGTTGGGCGATGTTCGGCAGCAGAATTGGTGAGATGGAAGCCTTTGTTAAAAACATCAGGTAGAGCGTGGGGGGGCTGTTGGCACAGCGGCGCTTGCCCCCATGCTGTTCTGTCAATCTGCCCCTGCCCCGTGCCGAGAGGAGGAGGGGGGCAGACACCAGGGGGGCCAATCCTCCATGAGACCCAAATCACACCAGACGAGGAAAGATGGTCCCTGGCTAAATACAGTTATCCCCCCTTATCTGTCAATCAAGAAATCTTTGGAGTAATTTGGGATTTGCCAAGAAAAGCATTCAAATCTCTGAGTGAGAATACTGTAGCTTTTGATATGCAATGTGTCATATCTCAGACTTTCTTATTTTAGAAAGGCCTATCTTTTATTTATTTTTTTTTTATAAAAATATCTTGTTGCATTTTTTTTTTTTGAAGAAGAATTAATAGGTAAACGGCATTAATTGGAAATAAACGAAAGGCATGTGCTGGAGAAATTAAATCTAATTGATTACACGCACAAAAAAAAACACAAGCCTATTTTTAAACACTGTAATTACATACTGTGGAAATGTTAAATTCAAATCAAATTTACAAACTCAATCTCGCCGTTCAAACTCTCATTTATTGCATTTCACAAAGGTTGTTTTGCATTTACCAAACATATTCTTAATTACTTTGAATTTCAAGACACGGCAGATGGTATTTAGTGCGACTTCTACAAAAGCCGCCTATATTTTCAGATATAACACCTTACATGTGCATCCACAACGTAAACCGTACAAAGCGGCGATTCGTCCTTTGTTGTCGAGTAGTGCATGTAAACTAAGACCCACGCCGAGGTAAATCCCAGCTTCTTAAATTTAACATATGTTCTCCTTCCCACACATTGTGAGGAGCTCGCCGATGTCGTCTTGTCATCCAGACGACGATACGCTACATTAGCAGATGCGGGCAGGGAAGGGGCCTCATACACGAGTGTGAATATTAGGAGAGATGGAACCCGAGCAAACAGGATTTAGAGCACACCTCTGTATCAACACAGATTTAGTCAGCGTCACCCTCCGGGGACGCGAGGAGAGATGGAGGGAGAGGCTTCTCTTCGTTTCGAGATGATTCACGTTGGGAGTGGGCTTGCAAAATTGCTTTATGGAAAGTGGAGGAAGCCTCGGCGGGAACATTAGGCAGGAAACAGCAGGAGGGCCACTGTTTCATTAGGGAGAGAGGCTTCGGCTTTATTACAGGGATTTGGAGTTTTATGGTTATCGTTATTTGCCATAGAATTATTGTGCTTATATGTCTTTCTACTCAGCTGTTTGGGTGGGGACTGAATAAGTGGTCTCGGCGCACTCGGCCGGGTCTGGAGGAGCGAGCAGCTTGGCGGCCGTCGCGTTCCCCACGCACAGATCGGAGATCCTGCTCAGCAGAGTCTTCTGCGTTTCCACCAGGAAGACCTCCTATGAGCAACAGAAAGGGATAGAGCTGTAGCTTATTCATATTTAATGTGATACGGCCCTGTTTCTTCATCAATGCTACATCTGACATGACTTTGCCATTAGCTTGTGTGGAATTGACATGCGAACGATGAGCGAGAGTGGAAAAACAATCCCTACTCCCGTTGGCGTGTTCAATTTGGTGGTGACGAGCTACTAAAAAAAAGGGAAGTTGGCTTGTGAGGCTTCAGGTGTGGTCAAATTCAACTCGGCGGAGATTCACGGGCAAAATCCAGTCATTGCAATAGGAATTTGAGCAATTGGGAGATTATTGTATGGGCAAAACAGTTCGCCACACAGAATGTGTTAATATTTAAGAATCATGTGACACTTTAGACTGGAGTTCAGCTTTGGAAAATTCAGCTTTGCATTCATAGGAATAAGTTAAATTTTTAAATATATTGAAATGATATGCACCCCCACTCACCCAACACGTTCAGTTTGGTGGTGACGGGCTAATAAAAGTTTGGGAAGCAAATCACTGTTGGCTTATGAGGTACGGCTGTCACAATTACCGCTGCTCGTCAAAATTCCACAGGAGAAATCCAGTCATGGCAATAGGAATTTGCAAAATCTGGAGTTTCGTGTGAGGGTGAAAACGTTGGCTACTCAGATTTCGCTCTTGGTCATGCAAACCAACAAAATGCTGCTTGGTTTGAAAAAGCCAGTGCTTTATACATGTCTAATATCGATAATGGACCTTTTTTGCACATAAAATTTCATTAATGTGACCGCACTTTTCCTCTTCATAAATTATCACTGGGGACGATTGGGCCACATCGGTGTGATTCCTAAAGGCAACGAAGATGGGCCCTGCCTGGAAGCAACGGTGTCTTGCGGTGCCAACCTTTCCGACCCCAGCGGAGTGCGGTGCTGCGGTGTACCGTGCAGGATGCCCACCCTCCCTACCGGGCAGGCCGTCTGCAGCAGAGCAGTTAATAAAGAGATTGATTATCAGCCTGTCAAGAAGTGACAGTTGGACAGAGCCACTCCCCATGAATGACAGAGGGCACGCACCGCTCGCAGCAGCTAAGAGCGCCAGAACCAGCACCGCGCCACCAGCACCTCCGCACCGTGCCAACCTTGCTACGGGGAGGAAGAGCCCCGCCGCGAACACAGCCATCGCCTTCTGGAGCAGCAGCTACACGGCTGCTGACTTCACTTCCTGTGCCAGAGTCAGAGTTCACCGCCGCTGCCTGCAGCATAATGACTGCCGGGCTACAAACACCACACGTGAACACTTTTTTGCAACATTTATAGTAGAGTCAAAGAAAAAAAAAAGGTTGCACTTTATTTTAATGTGACAGTTACATTATACTTGCATATACTTTCTACAGACCATTTCAAAAAATGTAAACAACACTGGCCCAGAAGCACTTCCTGTTTCAGTTTTTTAACACTACATAAAAGCTGGGATAAAATACAACCAACAGAACATTTAAAACTGAATCAAAAAGTTAAACAAACATCTTTAAGAAGTTTTCTTTACATATGAAATAAAGAAAACAGTTACAAACTGAAACAGGAAGTGCTTCTGGACCAGTGTTGTTTACATCTTTTGAAATGGTCTTATAGACCTTTTTTTTGTTGGTTTAGGGTTAGTTACTTGGAATCGGGCATAATTTACTGTTATTGCTATAGCAATGTTACCAAAAGTTTGAAATTAAAGTCACATCAAAGCTACTTTGGGAACCTTTTAGTGCCTCCCTTGTTTATTTATTTATAACTTTTCAAATTTCTTTTGTGTACTGATTATATTGATTCCATTTTTTTTTATTTTTTATTTTTTATTTTAACCAAGTCGATGTAATTAAAGAGTTTCTGATATATTATTAAGATTATTACAGGTGCCCTAGAAGGTGTGAAATTGAATTTATTTTGGCATAGTTAACAAGAGTTCAGTGCATGGACATGACATACAGTGAGTCTCAAACACCTTACTTAAATCTCGTTTTTGAAAAACACCCCTGAAAAACAGGCGAATCTCCACATAATACCGACTGTGACACAACAGCCGAGATCATTAATATGTACGACCTCAAACATTTGCATATGCCAGCCCATGTTCAGTGACAGCCGGAAATGCACAGTCGAAGCATGCAGTTGGCAGTTGGTCAGTGTACGTACACATGAACACAGAAGTATTTTTTTAGTTCCTTCATCCGAGCCTCTGAAGAAACAACGGGTTGATTTTATTTTCTCTGGAAATTTTCACCGACGACCGTTTCCTCAACTTGTCAAGACCTGGCCTAGGATCGAGCTGATGTGGTTATTGTTGTTCAAGTTCAGACAGGTAGGCTAACGTTAATCTTTCACTCAAAATCGTTCAATACTGTTTATGCATCAAGTCAAGACAGTGACTAAAATATCAACTTCACATCGTTTCTTTTTGTAAGATGAAAAAAATATAAATAATTGTGAATAAATTATATACAGAAAGCGATCAAAGAACAATTTCCACACAGCGCGAGTTTATCTGGACACTTGCCAAACTCGTTATGAATTCAATGACGCACGTTACACTGCACAGCGAAGCTCTTACTGTATTTACATGATCGTGTCTACTTTTCACTGCCACCCAGGTTTATTATATAAAAATAATCATAATAATGTTTTTTTTTTTTTTTAAATCATAATAGCTATGTTTCCATGCAAAGTAAGTTTTGCACAAATGGGAATATCACATAAAACATTTGCGAATAAAGCACATTTTCCATTCAGTGAGTCGAAGAGGACAAAATCGTCACTTCCTGACAAACTGTCGCTAAATATCATTGAGCAAAGTAGGAGAAGCCATTCTATATAATAATTTCTGTACATAATAAATTTATGACACTTAAGAGTAGCCTAATGAGAAAAATGTTTATATATATATATATATATATATATATATATATATATATATATATAACTGTTTATTTTGGATCAAATAAATGCAACCTTAGTGAGACATTTTTCAAAAACATTTAAAAAAATCTAACCAACCCCAAATCTTTGAACCATTGTAGTAAACATAATAGAGTGCATTCCTACCACCAACAGTTTAAAAAGAGCAGCTAAAATCTGTAGTGGGGGAGACACTTTTGCATGCATAATGAATTGATGTCTGAATAAATGTACCCATGCCAATAGGTGTCAGTCCAAGAAGATTGTCATGTCACTTTTTTCACATGGACTTTTAATTGAAATGTGGTATAGTGACAGTGCTAATAAAGTCGCTTCGGATAAAATAACACATTCAATAAGAATAAATAAAGGATGGGGGATCTTAAACGTATTCTCATTTAATTATCTCTATAGTTCTGTTTGTTCTTTTTTTAGATAATTATCTGAATGCATCAATGTATGGTGACCTCCACCAGTAAACATAACTGTTGACCCACTCAGCCTGTTGGACTAGCTCGAACACGGGACCATATGTTTCAATGTTCATGGATTAGCAACAGTGCATTAGAGAGGGAGAAGTGGCTTCCTTCTAATTAATGATTTAGCACCTCACAGGTACACACACACACACACATTCACACAGTTGTACGCCTCATCCGGCCCTGCTTTGTCAGTCCCCCCGAATGAAGGGCTGTCTGCGCGCTGTGGCAATCTCTCGCCTGACTTTGTTTGAAGTCACTCTTGTCTGTCTCTTCACTGGTGCGCCTGTCTGTTGGCCGCGTCCCCCTTTTTTAATGAAACAGAAGCGTTAATAGAATCACTGGGAAAAGCAGGTGATAAAAGTCGATCCGTCGAGCGCGCCTGTATCCTGAGTTGCGAGCACACTGTTCAAACAGAGCATTGTTCAAAGACAATGCATGCAAAAGACACACGCGCTGCCGAAGGAATAAAAAAAAAAGAGAGAGGGAGAGAAAGGGAAATGGGGAAAAAAGCTGCTCCCTGTCTTCAGCGAGATCAAAACAACTCCAAGGTAAAATATACAATGAAGGGCCCCCTGATCTGACCAGCATCTCAGATGAGAGGAGGATGCAGTCTTTCTGACATGTTACAGAGGGAGAGAGAGACGGGAAGCAAAATAAAAGGCCTCGCAAAAGTTTGAGATGTTCAGGCCTTATGAATGCATTCATGGAACATTGTACATGCATTACAAATGTCAAATTAACGCCCGCTTGAGCCGAAATGATATTCCGAGCATATGAAATGACCCTCAAAGAGATGAAAAACATCCGGAATGGGAGGTAAACGCGCTCGACTCGGTTCATTTCAGCCCTAATAAAGATATCGCATCCCGGCCTGACAATACGAATGACTTTCGGTCACATTCTGAGACACGTTTCTTGAAACGTCACCCCGGGATGCGATCGAGTGCTTTTTTCATACGTCGACGGAGCGAGCTGTCATTTTCTCATTGCGGGAAAAACAGAAGTCTCTTTCACACTTCATTGGCCATCGCGGAGATCAATACAGGCGCCGGTAAGAGGAATATCAGCCAGGGATGGTGCAGAAGTATCTGTAGAAACGGCACCGGGGAGAACAAAACAAAAAAGAGGAGGAGTGGAGCTGCGTTAGAAGGCGACACAGATGGACAAGAGCCTTTATGGTGGCGGCTCCGGCTGGCATGGTGCCACCAGCCCCAGACTCCCTTTGTTTGCCAGGCTACTAAACTAATAGAGATAAAAGCAGGTTCCCGCTGGCCAGGAATTATAAAGTCATTAACGAATACAAATAAGGCTGAGAATGAAGGGGCAAGGAGAGGAGGCTTTCTCTGACCAGCTGAGTCTGAGAGGCAGGACGCGGTTTGGGGAATCTGTCCGAGGTTGGACGTCTCTGAGTGTGTAAACAACCCTGATTCCCTCTTCTGCTATTCGCTTGTCTCTAAAAACATGGGTTTGTCCTGTGGAGTGACATGATACACCTATAAGTTCAAACAGCATTTTTGCTGATTATTGTACATATGAATCAATTGTTTTTACAGTGAACCATATGAATACTGCTAACTTGTATATATAAGAGTGTAACCTGGTTGCCTTAAAATTTTAAGTTGATTGAACTGGAAAAAGTGAGTTAATGCAATGAAGGAGATTTATTTAATCATCAGAAACTCAAAATAATACGTTATCTGAACTAAATAATTATTTTAAGTTGATTTGACAAAAGAAAAAAAATGTTGTGGTAACAAATATTGAAAACATTTTTTACAGTATATATATAGAAGTTATTGATTAAAAATAAAATTACATAAAATGATCTTGTCAGATTACCATACACTTATGCGAAATGTAAACAAAAGGATCTAAAAAAAGTCATTATACTGTATACGTGTGTGTAACGAATCATGCGATTGTATAAAATAGTTTATATTATATTTATAATATATACTATATATATATATATATATATATATATATATATATATATATATATATGTGTGTGTGTGTGTATGTATATATATATATATACATACACAATATATATATATATAATATATATATATATATATATATATATATATATACACACACACCTATTTACAAGAATAGAGGAAAAATAAAATTGCTTAAATATATATATATTTTTTTATTTTATAAATACACAAATCTCATGGACATTCCTATATACATTTAAGCAAAATGTAAACAAAAAAAAATGATCTAGTAGCAAACATAGCAATTTCTGGTTTAAATGAGACAGATTAGTAGCTATATATCAGCATATCATTTATAGCCAGTATCTTGCTTCATTGTCTGGTCACACAGTCATTCATTTCTATTTTTTCCCCCCTAAAATCTTTTAATTTCCTTTTTCCTTTTATCTGCACAATAGATCCTCAGCATGTCTTCCCTTCCCTCGTGTAATCTCAATATTATTTAAGGTAGCCGTTGCACAATGGCTGTGAAAATGGGAGTCATTTAAGCCCTTCTCCCCAAGCAGTGGTCTTGGCAACTAAACTAGCTCATTTGTTCACTCTGCATTCCCTTGGACAGCCTTATAAATGGAGGCACTATCCAATTATTACAGGGGATAAAACTAGAGCTCCAGCAAACCATAGCAGAATCTATTACCAGTGAGAGTTTGTGTGTGTGTGTATGTGTGTGTGAAAGAGGTAAGGCTGTGCCCATATGCCTCAAAAACTACTCCACACAGGACAGGTGACACATCACCGATGGCAACATGTTCTCTTATGATGTATTGCAATAAATCATTATGACGCTTAATCTTTAGTTTACCTTAAATGTTGTGGTTTATTTAGGCTTATATTAAGTTCATGCAAAACTGGTTTAAAATGATCAAGTATTTGACATCTACACAGTCTAAAAGTTGCCTTAGTGTGCGCAGTACGCAGTGTGCACACATATGAAGGGACTTTTTGTGATTGGATATGAAATCAATGCATATTTGAAGCTGGCTTTAAGTTGATATTCGATGATGAAAAAAGGGTTACTTTGAAAACTCTCTGATAATTGGCTTCTTAAAAGCATCTCATTTTTAACAATGTCACTGTGGCTGGTGGATGACAATTAATCTGTTTTCCAGTGTTTTCTTGGCATCTGTGCCAATTACTTTATATGCTAATATATGTAAATTACTCAGCATTTGAGATGCCAGTAAAAACTATGCTTGTATTGTATATTATTTTTAATTTGTGCAGTACAATTGAAGTCTATTTTCAAAGGTACCATTTTAAATCTTAAATAAATCGTTTTTGAAAATATATTTTAGGATGGGAAAGTAACACTTACATTTATTAGTAAAACTACTATAGCAGCAACTAAGCTCTTAAAAATAGTTTAATACTTTTCAAATAATCATTTCAGACAACACAATCTGCTAATGCTCTTCAACAGAAAAAATCTTTGAAACAATCGGACTTGCTTGCATCATTTCTTTGTTTACCGCTATGACAATGAGAATTAGTCACTCCACGTATGCGTATGAACGCAATTCCAAACACATATTTCTCACTTGAACAGTCAAACTGCATTTTAACACTCACCATCCAATTTAAGTGCATTCTAGATTTTGTATTTGTCATTGTGTCGGCACATTCATATTTCTTTTCTGTTTCTTTTCTTTTTTTTTTCCATCTCGGTTAGTGGGAAAGAGGATAATGACTTCACCGCTAAGTAAATGTTAATGAATGCACTTCGCCATCTGACTAGGTCTTTTCTCTTAACATAAATAGCTATAATTACCAACATATTCTCTCTCTCTCACTCTCTCTCTCTCCCTCACACACACACACAATGACCTGCATCAAAAGTACGCTCTCCACTGTCCTGCGTTAAGTAAATCTACTTCTCATCTCTGAAGGTAGATGTCACTCTTGCACACTAAATGGATCTGTAAACTTCAGCCTGAGAGATGATGGATGTTTAATGTTGAGTAAATTAGTAGGAGATCAAACAAAAACAACAGAATACAATTATGATCTCAGAAATATAGAAAAAAGATGGACAGGACCACATGTTTGCTAATGTGAGCAATATCTTAAAATAAACTATTAAATAAATAATTTATACAAGTTCATTTTTATATTTTAAATTTATAAAAAAAATAGACACCAGGGTTTTCTGTAGCCTAATGTTGACCTTGCAAATTAAGGTTAAAATTTCACTATTCATTTATTTAAATCAGTGTTCTCTTTTCTAGTTAATCTGCAAATAATCATTAATTAAATACATCTTTATAAAAATTAGAAAAGCTCAAAAATAGACGTGCTTATTAATATCTTTCACAAATCAATTCCTTTTAGACAAAAAATAAATAAATTAATAAATTTAAAATAAGGCACAAGTTGGTTTTCTCGTAGACTTTTAAAATAACACTTTTCATAAATCCTGATGTGCTGCCCCAAAACCTATGCTGCAGTAAGAAAAACTAAAATCATAAGTATTTTGCTGTGTGCGAGGCTGATTGAAATTATCGTTCTTGTTTTACATTTGCGTGAAACGGCAAAAATAATTATTCTATTTAGCTTAACAACGCATTTTCATAATTACCACATATTACTCACGATGAATGTGCAATCTGATCATTTTAATAAGTACACTCATATAGGAAGTGTATCAGACAAAAGTGACATTGTGTCAAATTAAAGTTACAGCACTAAAGCAAGTAGCTCAGTCCTGAACATCATCATAAACATATTCAAACACACACACACACACACACGAAGTGAATAATAATGAATATATATCGCCTGTGTCAGTTCCGTGAAGGATGGCAGCCAGCTTTGCGATCCGCAGCTTTCCCGGCTGATTCAAAAATGTATCTTTCAAGCGTTTATTATCAATTTGACTTTATCTTCTCTTTACCAGAGGTGTGAAATCTCAACCTCATACGTGTAATTAAGGTGGGCCGCGGTGCTTAAGAGTGGCTTGATTTGAAGCGATTACCAGAGGCGAGAGCTGAAAAGTACACCGCTGTGACCTCAGGGGCAGTCTGGAGAACTGCTGGCTGAAGCCACAGCTAATTTAATTGATCTTCTCAGCTTTACATTTAAATATCATCACAGTGGCGATGAGCTCCAGATAGGCTTTGTTCTCGCGTGTGGCTGAAGAGAGATTATTCGCCGAGCAGATCTGACCCGATGGCTTTGTTCAGCCTAAGAGCGCGCGAGACATCGATCCGCCCGCTTGGAAAAGATGCAGCTCGGGTGATGGTAGTTTCAACTGTTGTTGCTACACAAATATGATTGTTGCTCTAGGGATTGCGGATAGAGAACAAGTAAAGTCATGTTTATTTATATATAGAGCTTTACATCAATAAACAAGAAAATATCAGTGTCAATGATGCAAACTTTATCAAATATGAGACTAATTTACATTCTGATGTAAAAGCAGCTCTAAAAAGACAATAGTGTGATTATTCAGCTCAAGTCAGTTCAGTGTTGATTTAGTTCAGTTCAATAACAGGTCAATTATGAAACCAGTTCAGTTCAGTGCTAACACCAAAAAACATTTCTGAGAACGTTTTGCTAACGTTCCCATTAAGTTATGCCCATGTCCAGTTTTTGACGTCGTATTCGAAACATTTTTACCTTTGTTATGCAAACGTTAAGGAAACGTTCCATTATATCATTCTGCAAACATTACGTAATAAGTAGTAACAGTACAAATACGTAGTAACATTTAAAAAATGTTACTGGATGTTACAGCGGAAAAAAACAAAACACACTCCGTGAATGATGTATAAATAACATTTTTAAGATAACGTTTTGATAATTGAACTTTACTGGAAGAATGTTCATTTATAACTTCGAGAGAACCTTGGCAGAACATTAGCTAAAGTTCTGAGA
This sequence comes from Cyprinella venusta, assembly GCA_038021265.1. Classification (NCBI taxonomy): domain Eukaryota; kingdom Metazoa; phylum Chordata; class Actinopteri; order Cypriniformes; family Leuciscidae; genus Cyprinella; species Cyprinella venusta. The sequence continues at coordinate 16,498,400 of CM075875.1, forward strand.
ACGTTCCCTATTAGCTGTAACAGTGTCTACTCGAGTCAATGTGGGTTCAATAACAGTGTCTATATTGCAAAATTCATCAATTATGAAACAAATTCAGCTCCAATATAAGCTGAATTTACAGCTCATACTGAATATACACTATAAATTCGGTATAAGCTGAATTTACAGCTCATTCTCAGAATATACAGCTCTACAGCAAGGGGGTTGTACAGTAAGCAACTTCCGTATTCTGTAAAGCAGGTTGCATCTTTTTTTTTTTTTTTTTTTTTTTTTTTTTTGCCTTTTTCAAGCTTTTTTTTTTTTTTGCCTTTTTTTTTTTTTGCCTTTTTTGGCCTTTTGTGCTTCATTAAATATAAAGCTGTTTTACTTAACATGCCTTCAAAGGTTACCAAAGCATTACCGATGTCCATCGCATATGCTGATTGATATATATATATATATATATATATTTTTTTTTTTTTCTTCGCACTAATATTTGAATATTAAAATTGAATGAGATGCCAACAATAAAAATAACTAGCTAGGTTAGCAAATTACTGTAAAAATCCATAGACATGGCCGCCAGCTCAGGGTCGTTAACCCTTTCTCCGACAAGCAGCTGTGGCGAGACTTTCTCTGTTTGTTCATGTGATGTTCGACATAGAGCCAATCCAGCTCAATTCAGTTCAAGTTTTGTTCTCGTCCGTGTCAGTGTAGTCAAAACTATGGTTTTTAGTGTCTTTTAAACCCTAAGCAAGTCGAAGGCGACAGTGGCAAAGAACCCACACTTCATCAGGTGAACTGCATAAAAGTGAAGCCGTGTTGCTGCATTTAAATATAAAAACAGAGATGAAACACTGCCTCTAATTCAAAACACATTTCCCTCTGCTCAACTATGACAATAACATCCAATCAATCAAAAGGGGAAGCATTGAAATTCCACGTTAGAAGAAAGAGAGAGAATTTAACAAAAGGACCAAGACATAGAAGAGGAGGACGGTGTGAGACAAAAACAGACACTGCACTAGTGCTGGGCGTCCTCTCTGCCGGTCTTGCCTGTGCTGATTTTAATGAGTCATTTCGATGCACGCTATGAAGATTAGGTGCCGGAGACGGTACCGCGCCATCTGTAAGGTAGCCGAGCGGTCACAGTAATCCATCTCACGCTCTCTGTCGAGAGCAGAGAGACGGCGGGACAAGGTCACCACAGGTGGAACCGTTAACGCAGTGACAGAACGTGGACCGGAAACCTTTTTCCGAGAAGCCGCTTCTCAAAACCTCCGAGAGATTTGTTTTTATTTACCGCGAGGTGACTCGGTTTGATATCAAAGACGAACTTTTTACGATCATTGTGCATCAGTTTAGGCTCTGGGTGACCGGTTAAGATGAGATGTTATGAAAAGCTACAGCTCAAATTCTGTTCAAAGCGCTAAACTAAGCCTCAAATGTATATATGGAGTGTTTTTCAGTTGCTAAGTGGTGTCAAGGATCTTTGAGCAAGCTGTAAATCAAGGGTGCACCTTGGCTATTTACAGCAAATTATACAGCATGAATGATTCAGTGATTAGAAACATTCTGGCATTCATTACTTTCGCAAGGTCTGAAGGACTTAAACACTGCTAGCTCTTCACACTGTACAAATGCCCAAAACCTTGAGAGAGAGAGACGGAGTGAATCACAGGAACAAATTTATTTAAAATATGTGAAGGGTTATTAATAACACTCGATGCTTCAGATCATCCTTATTAGAGAGCGCTCAAGTTTTTGTTAGTAAGATGGTTGCTTAGCGTGCTTTTAGACTGGATGATGTGTCAAAGAAAAAGTCACTTTTACCCATATGTGTTTGTGCACTCCAAGTGGAAGGTTATTATTATTATTTTTTTGTACAGATGTGATTAAAAACATGAGGAAGAAGGTAAGACAACAGCGGTAAGAGACGAAACCCTGACTGTCTGTGTAAATGCATACAAATTGCTGCTGATGAGGTCTTTACTGGGACAGTGTTTATCTCGTAATACCTCTAGTTTCAAAACAGCACACTGTCCCCGCTCTTCAGGTGTTCATTTGAATAGACCGAGCTGAATGAGTCTTTCTGTAATTGATCCCTGGGGGACGGGAATGTCTAGGCCCACCGAATCCACATTTCCCCCAATTACGGATGCCATCGCGCTCCAAAAACAGAATCGGAGCGCACATCACAGACAGAACCAATGTGCTATACAACCTCACAAACACTAGCTTCCTTCGCAGGGTCCCTACACAGCGTTCACTTTATATATCGTTTAATGTAAACAAGTAATGAGTACATGCTTATATGCATGCATTGATTTAATATATCAAATACGAAACTATTTTATTTGTATTGTATTATTAGTATTATATAATATGAATTTCTTACATGTAAAAGTATATATGACAATTGCACAAATACCAATGGAGCATTTATTTAATGAAAAATACTGTAATATTGCGCAATTTCAAATAACGGTTTACTATTGTAATGTAATTTATTCCTGTGAAGCAAAGCTGAATTTTCAGCATCATTACAGTCTTCAGTCAGTGTCACATGATCCTTCAGAAATCATTCTAATACATTTTTAATCTTCATTAATATTTTGGAAGTTGTGAAGTTGTGATTCAGGATTCTTTGACGGAAAGAACATATTTAAAAAATAATAATAATAATAATAATGTAAAAGTTAAAAGTTGTTACTGTCACTTTTGATCAATTTAATGATCCCTTGCTGAATAAAAATATACATTTCTTTAAAAAAGTTACTGACCTCAAGCCTTTTAAACCAATATTAGGCCTATATATTACTTGAAAATTATTATATGTCATTAGTATTATTCAGTATATAATAATAATAATAATAATAATAATAATAATAATAATAATAATAATAATAAATTAGTATTATAAATTAAAATATATACATTTGAAATTAAGTCTTCATTCATAATTTGAATGTATTGTCATTATTGTCTGCAGTGCCATATAGACGAAACACACACTCCCTATATGGCCAAATACACTGTGAGGACTTCTAAGGGCACTATTGTGCCATCTCCATCTGCCAGTGTTTAAATGACAGCTAACTGTGCGCTCACTGAATGGATATGTATAGGCTTGCACTGGTTCAACAGGAAAATGGAAAACAGCATGCATGGATTGCTGACTGGAGGTCAGTCAGACAGTGGCAGGACTTCCAGGTATAAATCGAATTCACCTTGCCGTTCCACTGTAGCCACTGAACAGCTCTTCACTGAAGTCAGAACAGAGACGATCTTTCAAAAGTCCCTTCAAAAAAGTTCTTACACAGGTGGAAAAGGATTTTTTTTCCCCTCCAAGACTGAAGCTTTAAAAATAAGACCAGAAGCCCTTGCTGACACTCTTTCCAGAGTTTTGCAAATAGACTCCCAATAAAACAACAAAAAAAGCTAAACATATTCAAACAACTGATAGCATACACAAAAAATAAACAACCTGATATCGTCGGAGCATGTGCAAGGAGTGTTTGGAGGGCATTAATGTCTGTAGGACATGGCAGGGGTACTCGGTTCAGACCCAAAGCTGTGGTGATGGAGTAGTTGTGAGTTAATTACTGATTACCTCTGGGGCCGTTCACCTGTGAGCCTATCATTACCTCACACTCACGCCAAGCAGGTGCCATCCCTGGTTGTCCGCCACGCTTGTCTGCTGTGGCATGATTCCCTGGCCTGGGCCTAAAACCCTTACGCAGGAACCGCAGGGGAACATGGCACAACTCAAAACCTTAACATCTATAGCGCTATCCGGCCAGAGGTCAACTTCTCCTTCCCCCCCACCCCCTCTCCATTGGATCTGGAGCCCTTTCTTTGGCCTGGCCTGAAGTCACGGGCAGGGAAACAGCTGGCCGACGCCTGCCCGCTTGGACATGGCAGTTCTAGAGCATCGATAGTGGTGCCCACCACACCAGCTGATCCTCTCCCAGGGTCCCTGTCACGATGATGTCTTCATCGCTAACCGGAGCAGACGCCCGCTCCTGGCAGCAACTGGAGGTGACAACAAATCCAATTATCTCCCCTCCATGGAGCCCAGGCAGCCCATGCCGGTGTGACAGAGATGAGGACGGGGACAGGCAGTGCCCTGCCCACCTCATCCCACCCCTCCCCCTGTTTTTAGTGGCCAAACACACAGACTACTGCCCCGTCACTCCAGTCACAGGGACAAGAGGACAAACAGAGGGCTCCTGTGGTCTACATAAAACACAGAGAGAGATAGAGAGTGAGAGAGAGAGACAGTTTTCCTTGATTTTTTGACTCATTGTAACTACGTGAACAAACAACCTACATTCTTTAGACTTTTAGTCTTCTTTTGAACTAGTTGAGAACAGAAGAAAAGTTTTGCGTGAACTACTATAAATAATAATGTAATGTAATTAAATGTAATATTAAGTAAAGAATTTCATTTCATTATTATATTATTTTGAGCACGGCATGATAAAATTGGTTGACCATAATCCTGTTGTAATCCTGCTGTCAGTCATGGTGGCTTGTCATTGACACAAATGTCCCACCACATGGAGATATATAATATATATAAAGGCATTAGCCAGAAAACTTGATTTGTGATAAGTGTTTTTGTGACATGCCCTGAGTTCACCTCTATAAACCATTTAAATATCCATATACAAATTGAGCTTCACTGGAAGCATTAGAGGTGTGTTAAATGCATATTAAAGAAAAAAATATTGATTTTTTTATCAGTGTTTATAGGTCATCTTCACCTCTAATGATTAGGCAGAGAGGGTAAGATTTATGCAGAGCTGGCTGCAGCTATAGCAAATGACGATGACGTCATGCACATGCGTAATTATGTGTTCAGTCTAGTGTTTCATCGTCATTTAATGGTCTGGTAGCAGAATACAGCATTTTTAGTCGTTTTCGCGAATCCGTGTGAATGGCGTTTTGACAATTGTGTCGTCTTTACGTGGAAAATTGAAAGGAAAAACTTCTTCTTTTTAAGCATATCGTTGTCGTGTAAACGTAACCTAGAAGTGAATCATCAACCAATTCGTTCAAAACATTGATTCGGTTTAGGGGAAAAAAACGAAAAAACCTGATCATCCTTAGATGAGTAATTGAATCAATTACTCAACTGATTTAAAACACAGATGCATTCCGAAATGAACCACTTTTATGTGTTACTTAGCAGACTGATCTCATGAAGTAGCGTGTGTATGACACGCCAATTCGTATTTGCATTTTTGGCGTGCTATCAAGACGCGTAATTGCTTTTCAGCGTGTTTATGAACGCCGTTGACTTAACGTTATATAAATATATGACTTACCTCAACCCTGTCCCTAAACTTAACCGTCACTGGGGTTAATGGCATTTATGACTGTTCCCTTACCATCCTAGTGAAAAAAAAGATATGACTTACCTCAACCCTATCCCTAAACTTAATCATCACTGGGGTTAATGGCATTTATGACTGGACATTTGACGCGCGTGTACAGACACGCGGAATGACGCGGACGTTAATGGCGTAGACAAACACGCATCCACGCGGATACACGCGGATAGCTCAAAATGCGTAGAGATAACACGCCACTTGACTCGAAAGTGGCGTGTATGTTTACGCAAAAGTCGTGATGTCATGTTGTACTTAGATATATATCTGAGATTGGTCTGGCTTAGGTGAGTCATGATTCAATGAAAAAGACTGATTCATCTATGAAATAAACGCTAATATGTCTACCCTTTAGACATACAATGACTCGTCGTGCTTTGGAGAGTTATTAAACCATTCATTCAAATCATTTGTTCTAAAACATGGATTCATTCATAAATAATACAAATGTGTTTTTCTTGTAGACTTAAAAAGGCTGGTCGGTGAGTCATGAACCGTTCATTCAAATAATTTGTTAGAAAAAAAAAAAAACACTGATCCATTCACTAAATGTGTGCTGTGATTCGCTGGGGCTTGACTTATACTATTTTCATCTGTGAAGCAAAAATAGACAAAGTGCATACTTAGTTACTCAATATTGTAATAAGTTGCTCAATATTACATTAATGTTTATTATATACTGTTGTTTAAATGGCAATATCAGCCAGACCACTTTAATACATCACTGCAAGACAAACTGTTAACCTTACCTTGTTAACCTTTAATCTCTAAAAAATTATTTAGGACTGGTTGTCAATAGTTTAAAAGCTTCATTCATGTGCAAAACAAAAAAAAAAGTCTGTGAATGGTTACAACACTCAACCGTTAAAGCTGTAAACAGAAAATAGAAAGAGCGGAGTGCTGCACACCAATAAACCACTAATTGATCATCCATGTTCATATGCAGGCTATGGCACTGCTGTCCCGTTCATTTGAAAGAAGATTCTCCAGGCCAAAGCCCGTCTGATAAAGGCAGTGACTCACGGGTTTCATGATATTCAGATGAGCCTTCAATGTGGGTGACTGGTGACTCAGGGCGCTTGAGCATGGAGTTGGTGGACATGCCCAGAGGGAGATTCTGAAATTCTGATGGATCAACTCATCCAATGGGCCATTTCTAGTGGAGTATGGGGAAAAGATAGCATCCAGTCCCATCAAAATATGAGCCAATGTGTTCCAGACAAAAGCTTCTGAGACAGCTCAACAAAGAACCACTGAAGCAAGGGCTTCTCAAACTTTACTGTACTTTTACCCCATCTGTCTATATAGACAGGTACAGTGGTCACCTTATACATTAGTATAGAGATTCAAGCGGATAGTTCACCCTAAAATTAACGTTTTCCTCTCCAAAAGAGCTCTAAAAATTGTATTCGGTTCAGATATGGTGATAAGTTATCTCATGGAGGAAAGACTTAGGGGTTTGAAACAAATTGAATCGAATAATTGATAACATCATTTTTATTATTTAAGTCAAGGGTCAACAATAAAGATGCTTTGACAGTCAGGCCAGTAGTTCTAATATTTACTGCCATAATTTTCACTGGAACCACTACAAAAATAATTTTTATTTTTACCTGTGTATTTTTATTTTTTTTTACATTTCAAATTTTACATTTTTATTTTTACCTGTGTATTTTTATATAGCATTTGATATTGTGTACTGCCGCCACAAACTGCCACCGTAACCTCAAAAAAGGCCTTTGCGTCTCATCAGTTTGTTTTTCATATGCTCTATATACCCCCAATCCCTTTCACCCTCACATGGAAAAGTGGATGATAAAAAAAAAAAAACAACAACAACAACAACAACAACCTCTACTTCCTGTGAAACTGTTGGTCGCACCTCTGACTGCAGTGACGGGGGAGAGTAAAGCCATTAAAATGACACGGAGACAGATCATGTGTGACACTTCAAAGGGTCTGGAAAAAGCTGGAAAACTGAGCAGCGCAACCTCCTCATCCACCCTCCGGCGTGGAAGAGAGGGAAAAAAAAACACAAAGCCGACAAGCACGCACCGCATGGTCAACACAAGCACCCAGAGACTCCCGCGCTCTCCTCTCGGCCTCCCCCCAGACCCAAACACAGACTCGTCCCCCGCGACTACACGTCCAATGATTACACTATTCCCTCTCTCGCTCAGAGGAGCTAATTAATGCTTTAATATGCAAATGAGTGCCACAGTAAATTACACAGCTGGCAAATATGCCTGTTTTGCCCCCAAAACTACATCAGGAAATGAGCAAGACTGCGTGTGGATTGTGAATGCAAAGAGACCGAAGGTTTATTTCCAAACCGCGAAGATGATTTCACCTCAAAGTTTGGATGGCGAAAGGCTAAAAGTTTATCTGCAAATTCTGAAGAAGTTTTAACAGTGGACGGGATCTTGGACAGCAATAATTAAGGACAGTTGAATGGTCACTTTGAATGCTACATCAATTATATGGCATGGCATTTTTAATTTAACACAAATGAAAACAAGTCTGTGAGGGAAGCAGATATAGTCTGTTTAGTATGTCATACTGTACATCTGACAAAAAAAAAAAAAAATCACAAAACATTATTAACCGCTAAAGATTATATGTGACACTCACAAAAATAGGTTTTGTTTAGATTATTATCTTTTGTATTCTTTCCGTTTATTACCTTTCCTTTGATTGTAAGTTAAATACTATTGAGAGAATTCACAAACCACACAATGACATGCTGTTTCACACAACAGACACTAGCTGGCAGTACCTTTCAGACGCGTCACTCTGGGACCCTTAGCGAGGCGCGGAAGAAGACGAGCTCTTATTCCGGTCAATAGGCTTTATGCACAACTTACTTCCGCATTCTCTGTAAAACGGGTCTCATCGCTTCCGGTCCAGATCTTTTGTATGTGCTTCATGAAATTTTTTGCGGTTTTAATCAAGATAACTTAAAAGGAGCGATCAAAGATTAACTTAAAAGGAGCGATCAAAGATTAGCATAACCAATATCCCTCACATGTGCAGATTGATATTTAAACGTTTTATATTTTTTATTCTTCACAGTAACGTTTAGATATTTAAATGGAATAAAACGCCAATAACAAAGTGAAATAGGTAGGTTAGCTGATTACCTTACAAATCCATAGATATCGTAGTCAGTTCTTACGGCCGTTAACACTTTCTCTGACAAGCGGATGCGATGAGACCCGTTTTCCGGTTTGGTCACGTGACGCTCGACATAAAGCCTATTCCATGGTCGATTCCGGTTGAATGGAAAAAGAGCAACTGTTGTCCCATGTCTCTTCTAACTGAGTCATATATTCAATATTTCCAGGTTAGTTTCACAACTTTTATATGACTACAAAGGGTTATAATCTAATTTGAATCCTTAGTGATTTGTGTTTGACAAGCGAAAGGTATTTTAATTGTCTAAATTGTAAAGTCTTAAAGAAAACTGTGTGAAGATGAGGAAATGGCGACCGATACCCGCACTAATGTTTCCTTTTATATTCCTTACGGCTCGGGATATTTCTTGAGTTATTACTGTGTATGTGTAAAGTAACTGTGTGTGTGTAAGACTATACGTTACGGGTAATAAATAAAACGCTAATGTACAGAGTAAAAGCAGTTTACAGATGTAGCTTTGGGTGAAACGCACGTGGTAGCATTGAATGCATACAGTACATGTGTTAATATCAGACTGTAAAACAGTTTCAGTTCATAGAAATCAAGAGTAAAAGTTAGGAGACAAATGTTTACTATTGGAGTTTGTTTTTGTTTAATGTAATTTAATTGAACTTAACCTAACTGCAAATGGGATTTATTCTGTTATATTAAGTGAACATTTAAATGTATAATGTAAAATGAATACAGAAATACTCGTTTAGTGAGAGATAAGAGAGAATGTGGTTTAGAGAGAAATAAAACTGTGAAGGTTGAGGAAATATGTTAAGATACATTTATGTGGAAATGTACGGTTTGACTAATATGTAAATTCATGTTATCCAATTGTGGGTATTACCTGTGTTTCAGTACAGAGCAACCAAAAATAACAGTAATAATTCTTGATTGCAGATAAAAGGTTGAAATGTTGTAAGTAAAATTATATATTCCGGTTGAATGGAAAAAGAGCAACTGTTGTCCCGTATCTCTTCTAACTGAGTCATATATTCAATATTTCCAGAGCACTTCGACCAGGGAGTATCAATATATATCTGCTAGCGGACCCCTGGCTGGGACCCGTTACACATACAATATGACCAGGTTTGGACACAATAATGCAACATACTGCATGCTTTACAACCTTATTTTTGTTCACATCAAGTTATATATATTGTCTAGAGAGTACATAGAGTCTAGTTTCTAAGCAGACTGACTTCTACAACAAGATATTGGTGACAACAAGTGCTATTTTTTTCCATGGCAGTGAGAGCAGATGCAAAGAAACAGAGATGTGAGGGTGTGATTTGGTTTAGTTTTGATAAACATATGACGCTTTTTTATACGACTGTTATTTTCATGCCCTACAACCATGTGAAGTTGATGGGAGAAGGTACTGTGAAAGTATCACTAAAATATGGAACATGCTACAATACTCACAAACTCAAATTCTCTAATTAAATTTCAGGCCACAAATAACTTTTTTTTTTTTGATGCCACTGAATCTGGAAGGCAATAGAGAGGTAAAAGCAGAAATAAATATGAAGCTGTGGTGTAGAGGTAGCACCAACACATAGAAGATTTGAGTATTATTTTAAAAAAGACATACTGTAGGAGCAGAAGAAAGCAATAATGAGACAAGCATTTGTTTGCTGTCCCGTGACTCTTAGGCCCTGTTTACAACTGGTAGAGGCGTTTTTGTCAAATGGATCACAAGTAGACGAGGGAGACACATCCACAGAAATCCACTTTTCTCTGGATGTAATTTTTTGTCAAGTAATTTGAAAGTTGCATTCAAAAGGGAGGGCTAAGATAATACACTCAGCTGAAAATTGCATTTTTAAGTTCACTTATCTGTTTTAAAAATCAGTTCAAAACTGTGGCGACGTCGCACAATAGCAGAATGCTAGCGTGTTCTGGCCAACAACGGCCTAACCTGTAATAAATCGAAAGGATAAGTCCTCGTTCGTTCAACTTTTGGCCTATAATCTATGCTGAACTTGCGGAATCAACAATAAAATCTATGTTGATTCAACGACAAACAGGAGAAAGAGACACATTTAGCTGTTTAGCTCCATAGACTCCCATTCATTCTGCACTCGCCCGTGATCACCTCCAGTGCAATTCTAATAGAACTGCAACCAAGACTTCAAAAGAAATAAAAAAAAAACGGAAAACAGCATTTTAGCACCAAAATACTGTATTTACAAAAGTTCAAAAACTGAGCTGCAATGCCACATGTGTATGTGTGTGTGTAGCTCATCATAAGCAACTCATCAGAGGTCCCATGAGCAGGACCTGCTCTCTGTCTGCTCACTCACTCAACTCCAGCCATCATAGATTCAGACACCATGACCAACCACAAACACTAACCAACTCTTAGTTCCACTTGGAGTCTGTCCCACAAGACCACCTGCCCCTCTCCAGCCCTACCTGCATCTCTAATGATCCTTAATGAGTGACATCGCAGCAACCTGAGTCTGCCATGCACAACAACAGCGACTTTAGGCAAACAGAAAAGAAAATAATATGATGCCATTGTTGTACATCATTGTCTTAAAGAGACAGTTTACCCCGAAATAAATGAATGTCAGTGGAGTCCGATGTTGTTTTGGACCATATTGACTTTCATTGTATTTACAAAATGTCACTGTACAAAAACATTTCTTTAAGATATCCTCTTTTGTGTTCCATAAGGTTTATGATGACGGAATTTACATTTTTACCGTTTACAATTTACACCGTTTTAGAATCCATTCAGCCGATTTTCTGATATTTAGAAAAATATCAGTAACCAGACAGTTTCTGGTCTCATTGACTTCCATAGTAGGAAAAAAATATATATACTATGGAAGTCAATGAGACCAGAAACTGTCTGGTTACTGATATTCTTCTAAATATCAGAACATCGGCTGAATGGATTCAAAAACGGTAAAACTCGACTGTTTAACTCTGGGGGAGTTGTAAAATGAGCCTATTTCCAAAAAAGTGGAGTATCCCTTTAAGTAAACTGTATAAGAGCTTTAAGTATTTTTAAGACATTTTTTTCTTCTTGAAATTCCTTATGAACATAATAATTAATTGTTGGCATATAATAAGCGTATATAATAAGCAACATAATAATTGTTGGCATATAATGTATACAGATTTGGTCTTGTAATAATTTGATAAGAAAGCTTGAATGTGTAAAGTATGACCTTAACTAAGGTAAATAACTAAGCACTTTGAAAAAGAGATGGATAACATGGTCCCAACTTTTGGAATTTCCTAAGACTACCACAATTAATATTTTAGATCAGCAAATAATCAATAATAAACACCAAATAACCCAATAATCAAATGGATTTGAGCTTCTTCAACAGACACGCCAAATCAGATGTTGTAAACAAAGACCCTAGGACCTACATTCCCTCCCTACCACCTTCCTCTCTTTAAATATGCGCATGTAAAATTGTTCCACACACACACACACACACACGCTTTTCTTTTGAAGAATGAAATTTTCGCTTTTCTCAGTCCCAGGGAATTTTACGAAACTGAATCAGAACACTTGATCTGACCACCCACTGATTTCTGATGGAAAGATTTGCTTTTTAATACAATCGTCAGTCGTTCTGCCACGTGCCTGGCCCAGACAAATCCCAGCAGTGTGTCTTCTTGTACTGCCACAGTGAAATGTCTCATTCTCCATCGGTTAAATACCACCCTGCTGTAATCTATCATGGTGGAAATGTTAATAACGTAGTCCTCTGTTTCAGCTGAGCTTAAATATGACACATTTATACACATTTAAGACAGATGGCATGTTTTCGGGCCGTGTATCGATGAAAATATATTTCGAGGTGTAACTGATTGACAAGATAAAAACATCAGAATCCAAACTAATGACTGATATATAAAAAAAAATAATCAACTTCTGTTTCAAGCTATAGAATCTGTTTCAAAGAGAGCATTCTGTCCTTTCATGATTTTAATTAACACTTTAATATGCAAATAAGATCGAGGAGATAAAATCATGACAAACAGATGGCAAGTGAACTTTTTCTTTTCTGCCATGTTCTTAAGTTGCAATATCCTTTTTTTCCTATTTCCTTTTGCAATGTGTGAAGCAGCAGCTCTAAGTGATCATCAACAACTTATCTTTGCCTAACTTGGATGGTAACTTCTGTCTTTTCAGTTGAACTTCATTGATACAGAAACACGCAATGGCAAAAATTTAAAAACTGAGTTTGTTTGAACATCTTTACAGTAATAATTGTGACTGTAAAATCCACAATATGCCCCAATGTCAATGGATTTTCATCGTTAAACTAGTGCTGGGCAGCCGCCAATTTTTTTTGGATGGTTAAGAAAGTACAGAAAATTGAATTGCCAATACTCTTTTACAGCCTTAAACAACTTTGTGACCAGTGAACCAATGAATGATTTTATTATTGTATATGATTTACTGGGTAGATTTAAATTTGTCAGAAACAAATCTTTTGAATTCATTTAACATCTATAGTTATTAGTGTAAATTGGTATTAGTTAATAGTTAGATGTATCCAATAAAACCCTAAAATATATACACACTATACATTTTTTCATGATTGTTACACAAGTTTTTTTCATGATACTCCAGTCCTAAAATCTACAATTTCAAACGTCTCATTTCAAATGTTATTTTCAATTCGGACCCAAGAACCATCTGTATTCAAAATGAGACACTGAGATAGTCAGAATTATTATTAGACATCTCACCTTTTCCTCTTTCACATGTTGGTCCAAATCCAGTCTGATGAGTGAACGGTTGATCTTTAAGGCCAATGAGAGAGCCATGAGGCCCCCAGCAAGCACCTGATTCTGCCGTACGTCCAACCGCTGGATCTGTCGACTTTCTGCGAGGATCTCAGCCAAAGTCACAGCACCTGGCACCATGGGTAGAAAATGCAGGCTTAGTTATAAGGTGAAACAGAAATAAACTCCAGAAAAATGGAAATCTATAAAGAGAGGATGTGCCAAAGAGGTAGAAATTTAGAAAAGCAATATTACGAACCCTACCCTCGCATGTTATTCCGGTGGCAGCTAGGCCAAGTTGCAATAAAGAGCGATTGATCATGAGGGACTCCTTTAGCGTGTGAATGCCTCGATTCCCAAGGTTGTTTTTGCCAAGGTTTAATGTTTCGAGGGTTTTTAAGTGGGGCTGAAAAAAAGAGACAAAACAGGATGTTTAAGAAAACATGCACTGATGAGCTTGTTTTTTAGAATTCAAGTGTCCTTTTTTCTGTGCATTTGAATCCAATTATGGATGGTGAATTTGTGTCACTTTGAGAGCTTTAAGTGTCACACACCGTGGCATGGCAATAGATTGACTCTCAAGAGCATATTAGCCGCGTCATTTATGAGGCACGATTAGCAGCCATATAAAGCAGGAGATAGCGGAGCACATGAGGGAAAAGCCATGTTGCGTAACAGAACATACACTAGGCCAGCTCGCTACACTCATTATTCTCACTTAGTCTCCAGCTTTAAATGGAAAAAAACAAGCTCAGAGATCAACTGACAGTTCATTTGCGTCACTGTTACAATACTCAAGCATGTAAACACCCACACATCGACATATACAGTTAATGTATACAGACACAACCAACAAGACCAATCCAATATTAAGAGAAAGAAAAACTAAAGAAAATGACATTTCGAACGTAAAACATAAAATTTCAAAACAATTTCAGTCAAGTATTGGTTTTATGTTATCGGGTATTTCTTTACCCCTTAATACAATACAACTTTACAGGATAGTTCACCCGAAAATTCTACCATCATTTGCCCACCTTCATGTCGTTCCAAATCCTACTCTTTTTATTCTTCTGTGAAAGTTAAAAGAAGATATTTTAAGAAATGTTGCAGTGGTTTATTTCCATTGCAATGAAGGTCAGTGGGCATCAAAACTGTTTGGTTACCAAGATTCTTCGAAATATTGCATTTTGTGTTGCGCAGAAAAAAAAGAAAGTCAATCAGGTTTCGAATTTTGGGAGAACAATATATCTGTAACTATATATCAAAATATATAGTTGAGTTATTTAAAGTCCAATTAACTTTACTACAAATATACGCGAATTATTGTTAACATAATAAACGTTTCAAGTTAACTGAAGTAGGGTCATTCTAACAGCCTGTGGTTGAAAACTTCAGTCAACCGATCTCCAATTGGTCGGACAAGGATCCACTGTAAAATGTAGATAACATTGTGATTTAATTATGTTATGCTGACATCAGAGAGTTCTGTGTCTGCCCAAATAACCCATTTATTCGCGCTCTCTCTTCTTCTGCCTTTAAAGAAACCCCAGGGGAAAAAAAGAAAGAAAGGTTAATAACAACCCTTCCTGTGTCATATTCGACACGACCAGCCATCGGACTAATTATATTCATTATGGCCGCATGGATGTCTACTTATCCTTCTTAATGACAGACCACATGAAAAAGCCCTCTAAACACATATCTATTATTTAATCAAACTGTTCCCATTTGGTACAGGCAAAATAGAATGAGCAGGCTTTATTTTTGGCCTGAATGAATTCTCTGTGAACACGCCAAAGGCCGAGAGAAGAGAGAGCAGGCCTTTAATTTGTAGCTTTTGATTTAAATCGCCATTCAGATGACAGAAAGGTACAGTTTATTCTGACAATCAGAGCTGCTGAAGAGGAATAGATATTATTAAGGATTAGAGATGAGCTTTCTAGTGAGGATGAGACAAGCCATTTCCTTTTGTTCTCTCTGTGTGTCAAACTCCGCAATAGTAGACCACACACACACAAAAAAGATCCAGTAGCTGTCGTGTTGACGGTTTGGGTACTTCCTCTCCAAAGCCCAGCAGAGGCCACATGCAGTGTTACTTTTCGTCTTTAACCAAAGCCACACTCGGATAAAACAGGAATGAATACATAGCTGAAAATCATTGTATTTAGTATTATGTGCAACCCGTAGTTTATTCTGGAGACCCACTCGAAAATGAAACGTCCCTGGAACACGAAAGGTGAATTTTTAGGTGAACATCTCACTCTTTTCCATGTAATGAAAGTAAATCCGGAATGAGGCTGTCGAGATTTCCAAAGCCACATGATGGCTTTTTGTAAGGAACAGATTTGAATTGACTCATTAAACAGTGAAATCTTGACATTCGTCCATGAATGAATCATTCTTTTAAGTCCGATCTTTTCAATGATTCAACTGATCCAGTTCACACACCCAGTGTGAATGAATCCGACTGATTTGGTTCACTGGCTCAGTGACCTGCTACACAAAATTATCAGTGAATAATAATAATTTCAGTTTGTAAGTCACAAATAGCTACTGTATGGCTTCAAGTGACAACAAAACAAGTCAATAAACTATATTTTGATGCTATCATGGTGCTTTAGCATCTTTTTTTTAATCTTGACACTTCTAGACCCCATTCATATACTTAAATAGAAAAGAGTGGATTTTAGATTTCTTCCAAATTTCTCTTTTTCTGTTCCATACAGTTTTGGGAGCGTGTAAATGATGGCAGAACTTTCATTCTTAGGGAACCTTTTTTCTTTAAATAAAACTGTGAAAAGCGTTTGTGAAAACGCTACTTCCTGATCCACAATCTACCAGATGTGATTTTTTTTTACTCCTCTGCTTTTTTTAATCACACTTCATAAGTCTGGAAATGCTGTTGTAATGATTAAAATTGCACATATCTCTATTATCTTGCCCGAGAGAAAATCTCACCAGAACATTCTGTAGATGGCTCATGCCACGATGAGTGATGTGATTGTTACTCAGTATCAGCGTTCTCAAACCGGTCTTCTGAGACCTCAAAGCATCACAAATCTCCTCCAAACCTGTGGAACAAAGAGAAATGACTACACAAGGGCTGAAACCAATTGTATAGTTGAACCACAAAAATGGTTTTCAACCGTGCTATTGGAAGAGCACAATACAACCTCAAACCAAATGTGTGTACCCGAGTCAGACGTGGTATTGTTGCTTAGGTCCAAGGCTCTAAGAGTGTTGTTGTATTTAAGGAGGTCTGCAAGTTGCATGGAGTCCTGGTAGCCGTTAAGCTTGTTTTCAGAGAGGTAAAGCTCCTGCAAAGCGCTGTTCCTTTTCAGAGCACCAACTAGAGCAAGAATTGAGAAAAATCTTCGATAAGCATGGTGCTTTGTCCTTCTCTGAGATATGTGCCAAAGAACTCTGCCACAGTGCAACAACAAAAAGATGTCATGTAAGACAATCTGGAAGAAAAAAGAACGAAGAACGAAATTCTAAGAATGCCCACAGCGGTTCACCCAAATGACAACAAAGGCTTATTGAAAACTTTGAGGTTGTATAGGACTAACTCCATTATCATTTTTATTTACATCGCTGTGATTATCACGGTCATCATTTTAATCGTCAACATCATTATGTGTCCCTTTTAGGGCCAGAGAAGCTTTCATGGGCTTTTGTCTGTGGCCTCACAGAGCTGTCTGTCCAAATCAATGCGGCAGATTTGATCAGACCCTTTCGGTTGCATGCGGAATGCCAACATCGTCATCTTACACAGTAGGAACCAAACAGGGGGATCGTTGAATTGATCGGAGGGACTCCACTGTGCGAGTCAGCAAGTCCCGCAATCAGGGCCCCACCGATCAATAGCAATGATCAGAAGCTGGGCGTCCCGCTGGGAAGAATGAGGGGGGCGGCCGAGCAGCCCCAAAATATCAAATGGATCCACTTGCCGCTTAAAGACACAGAGCCATGAAGGCATAGGATGTGCCACTCCACTCCTCTGTCTCATTTAAGGTCATTTCACTTGGGTTATGTTAATGGCCTATGTCTACAACATCACTTTCTTTATCGTTCTTTTATCCAGTCATTTTCGGGGGCTGCCATTTCCATTCAGACATTAGCGTGATGATACAGCAGTGACAGCAAACTGTTTCTATGCATAGTCTGATGGCCAAATATAATTTGCTTATATACTGCATATAATACTGTATCCCCATTTTCAAGTGGAACTACCATTCATCATGATAAATAAATTTAGCCACTTTTTTTCATTCTAGAATTGGATTCAAATGCTAAATAACTTAATTTGTGTATTATGTTAATGTTTAATTGAAGAATTGCAGTAAGTTAAAAACAATCAAATTTAATAAAAACTATAAATGAAATATAATATATGCACGTTTTGATGCTTTACTGAAATATCTCAATCAAAATGTATCTTTAACAACTTTAATTTGTTTAATTTGAACAACTAATGAACAATCTGCAGACTGATTCAAATTGGTCTTTTGAACTATTCAATAAAAAGATATAGTTCTTAAGAGTAAAACTCAAGAAATATGTGTTTTGTTGCAATATGTTGCTGTAGTCTTTTTATCTCTTCAAATTCAATTCAGATTGTAAACTCTCATTCAGAACTGGAGTAAATATGATTTGTTTGCCCTGGCGATTGAGCAATGTTGAAGCAATGCAGAAAACAGTGTTCTGCACAGAATTCAAGTTGCAAGCAAGTACTACTTTACATAGAAATAGCTTATTATTAAATTATGAAATTATTTTTAATGCAATGTATTTAAGTTTAACCAGAATGCATGGCTTGCAGGTGTTTGTAGTTGTTTTTTTTTTTTTTTTTTTTTCAGACAATACCTCGGTCACACACCACTTGTAATGTAGATAACTCCATGATCTAGCTATGTTATTTAGCGCCATTGCTAGTCACACACAATGCAAAGGCCTATGTGGACGTTTCATGGAAGTCAGTTTCTATCTCATCAGTAAAAAAAATCAATATTTTGACCTAAAAAATACAAATTCACAATCTTAAGGAAAAGCCAAATTTATACATCTGAGATATTCACAACTGTAATCAAACAAATTGTGAGATCACAAATACCTTTCTAATTTTTTCTGAGGTGAAAACAGGCTTCCATAGGTTTTACATGTTTTAATGACAGTGTCCTTCACAAGCTTGAAGGGCCGCCACATGTCTGTTAAATCTGTGTCTATAGTCCTGTGTCCTTTTTAGGAGACTAGCTCTATAGTGCTGTGGGAAAGACTCCATCTCACAGTGAGCTGGCCGAAGTGTCCTGAATGGATCGGTGCAGCAATGTGTAAAGTGACAGGAAGAAGATTACGACATCTAATCCAAGCCCAGTCTAGCTGTTAGGGTCACTGGGCCAAAATCTGCCACTCCTCCCCTTGTCCTGCTTCATCTGTTCCTGCTGGCCAGGGCCGCTCATGGAGAACGCTCATTCAAACACATGCTATCTGTACTTTAGGATAGGGTGACCATAGTATATGGTGAAATTTTGTCTCTTCTGTATTAGAAACAAAATATATTTATATCTTTAGTTCTCTTCCTGTTTTTCTTCCTCATCCTCCTTGGTTGCCCATCTATACATTGCTGTAGAGCTGATCTTTCCCAGCAGTTTTTTGAAAACCAGGGCATTTTCATCACTTTATAAAAAAACAGCCAGGATGGGAAGGACAGGACATGAAAACAGAACATGTCTTGGGAAAACAGGACTGTAGTTCTGACATAATGATTTCCATTACACGAGAGTAGATGTTAAACTTCATGCTGATTTGTACTCGGCTTTCGCCAAGCACAAACTAAGACGTAGCTTTACAGTAACCTATGCTTCTCCATAGGTTCTCTGCAGTGTACTTGGCGCGTCAGCAAACACGACGGCTGCAACTACAGTGTGATCTCCCCAGTCGACCAGCACCACAACCATCTGGATTGAGCCGAGTAGGGGACATCTCTAGGGTCTTCAAGTGGGCACTTTCCGTCCTCAGTGTTTCGTCGACTAGTCCATGACACCTCAAGAGGACTCGGCCCCCCTCCGTCCCCCTGGTAGTGTCAGCCCCCTCCATCCCCCGCTCAACTCAGCCCAGCATACAGCAGCAGGTAAATTAGGCTGCTGTCACTTTAACACCTGACACACGGACCCATTACACTGTTACACATACATCTTTCTCAACCATTTGCATTCAATTAAAACATAACTTTACATGAATACTCACCAAGACCGGCATTTTGACATTATTGAGTATGTATTTGACTGTTTTTGTCCAATAAGCATTTAAACCGAACTCAATTTAGTACTGAGATGTAGCTTTATGTGCATGCACTTTGGGTGTGAGCACAAAATCTGCAGGAATGAGTCAAATTAAGTGTAATTTGCAGGTGTTTATTTCAAGCCCTGGTTACAGTAAGAAAATACCATTGCAACTTCCATTCCATGCCAACTTCAATTGAGAGCAAAAACATAAAGAGTCATATTATGTAGTTAACCCCATAACCCACAATGCACCTGTTAGCATAATTTGCATTTCACAGAATAGGGTCAATATTCTCAGGCACCAAGCACCCAAACTTTCTTCTCATACACTTCAATTGAATGGTGTGTGCTGGGCATACCAAGTGTGAAGAGAGGTTTGCCGCTCAGGCAGGTGTTTTCAAGGTGCAGCACTGTCAGCCTGCTGGTGAGAAGGGCTTTTGACAAGGCCTGTGCGGCGTAGTCCACCATAGGCATGTTGCAGGCATCCAGCCTCCACAGGCATCCACTCTGAAGAGACCAGACAGCAAACCATCAGAGAGAGAGAGACAGAGAGACTCCGAGGCCTGGTTTTGCCCTCGCTGCGGACTGGCCTCTCTGTCTCACCCTCTCTCATCAAAAGCCACCCTGTCTACAGAGGCAGAAATGTCAAAACCGGAAAACAATTCTGACGGGAGGTTCCCGAAGATCTGCAGGCCATTCCGGAGTTTCATCCTATAGTCCACCACTTCAAAAGTGTCCAGATTTTTTTCTTCTTTCCCTTTCTCGGGAGAATTTGATTGATCTCAAATAATACTGCCTGAGAGCGTGCCTTTGGTTTTTACCATTGAAGTCCTCATCACCATAAGGTGATGCTGTCTTTCATCTAAGAGCCGTTCCTAAATGAACACATATTGTCAGGAGTTTTATGAGGACTATAATGATGTCCATTAAAATCAAAGTGTGAATGAGGCTTTATTCAGCAGTGCGAACATTTTCATCTTTGATGCATGCAATTCATTGCTTCCAATTCAATCTGAATACAACTGTGAGTTATTGGTTCACGCTAAGGTATGGCATTTAATGACACTTTTAAAACACAAGGTGTGTTTCTGAATTTGAAAAAAAAAAAAAAAAAAAAACATTAAGGCAACGTTTACATAGCTTTTTTTATTATTATTATTTAATTAATTAACTTTTAAAATAAAATGGCAATTTAAAATGGCAAATTATCATAACATATTATCTGGATTTAAGATTCAATAAATATAATGTTTAAAAGAATATATTTTTAAAGGAGTTAAAAATGAAAATCGTTATACTACATGGTTTAAATTGTTCGGTTTGTTTTTGTTTATGAACAAATAAGATTATTTTCAGTGTAAGAATCATTCACTAGCTTGCACCAAATTATTTAATTAAAGAATCTTTTTTAAGTAGCCTATGTTAAAACGTTTTAGCAGAACATATTATAACAATTACATATTTCACAACCCATTGGGCAGTAGGATTAGATCAGATGTGCAGTAAATCTTACCCGTCGGAGGAGGTGTGACAGTGAAAGCCAACCTGAGTATCCCATTCCTGAGTTTGAAGACATGTTGAGGTGCGTAGCTGATTCGTAGTACAAAAACATATCCAGCAAAGATGATGCTCCCTTATATAAGAGAAAATGAATTAATTTCAGTAAGTGAAAAGAATGCTGACATTAAAAAAATGTACATTTGTACGCAAAAATGTTGTAGGCTACGCAATAACTTTTTTGCGCACTTGACGTATTCACAACAAATGACGAGTTGCATGTCGGCCTGGCTCTTTCAATCAATCCTTCCAAAAAGACTCATGGGATTTGGACTCAAGAATAGATTTATTTTATTTTATTATTATTATTTTTTGGTAACGCTTCCTTTTACAGTACAGTACTTACAGGGTACTTACAGTGTACTTACCTAGAAAGTACTGCTAACATAAGGTAAGTACATGGAACAGAGGTTGGTTTAGGGGTAGGTTCAGGGTTAGTACTAGTTATTACCCAGTAATTGTAGTTACTAAAATAAGTACATAGTATTTACATGGGTAACTGGACTGTAAAAGGAAGCGTTACCTATTTTATTTATTTTTTATTTGAAGATGTCAAGATTGACAGTCAAATATTTTAGAATTCAAATAAAAAAAAATGGTAAAAAAAAAATTATATTAATATAATATAATTAAGTCTTTGTTCAGCTGAGAAAATCGCATTTTTATCAAAGATCCAGATCGGATTCAGAACGATGATCAAAACATAGATGGAGTGGGCTAGATTGAACCCATCAACATTCCCAAAGCTTCACAGTCACTCCTGGGTCGACATTAGGAAGATTTGATATGTGCTGCTTAATATTGATAATCGTGTTTTACATATGTTTCTGCTTCTTTTTCACCTGTGTTTTGATCAGGAGATTCTCTTTCAGAAGATGTATAGCGCCCCCTACGATATAACAGTGAAAACACAGAAAGCTGGAAATTTCCGTCAATGGTCGGGATAGCATTGTCTCACAAATGACGGAAATTCCCATCTAAGCCCGACAAAAGAGTTAAAAGCAAACGTTCATATACTTACATTTTCCTCCAGCTCGGCCCCCTGCAGGCTGATAAAATCAAATTGCACTGATTTCAGGATCTCTTCAAGAGATTCACAGGAGCAATAATCTAACTGTTCACCTGGAAAAGCAATCAGAATGGAGATACCACTTTTTACACTTACGTAAAAAGTGGTGTCACCCTGGCCTGGACAAAGTGTCAAGGGCATTTGCTGTGACAAATTTTGTACAGCATTGGATAAACTAACATACACCTAGAGAACAAAATATCTGCCCCTTCAAAGAGTGAGACATATTAGACACTAACACATAACACGATCACGTCTGATCCCCTCCCTTTAGTGGAGGAGACAATCAAAGAGCTTCTGATTATGCAGGAACAGATGACTTTTAAACAAAGCCCTGAGAAATACTTTGATGGCCACAGCAGTCCGTCTATATTAGACACGCGTTGCAAAGGCCCCCTTCCCCTCATAAACTCTTATCTTCCTGGTCGGGGAGAAGCCAGATCGCTCAGAGCTGCATGTTGGGGATATAATAATTTATTCATCATTAGCATAATCATTTGTAATTTTTTTAACAACAATCACTTAACTGTACCACAGGAAGGGGGGGATCAGAAATCCCATTTTTCTAATCCCCTCTGCCATGTGCAGATAATGACACTGAGACTTAGAGTTAGATGCCATCAGTGTGCGACTAGGGCGCAGGAAGCCAGAACATGCTGACCCGCACATCAAGCTCACATCTACTGGTATCAATAACCGCTGTTTCAGTCATCAAAGGGACAGCACATTTTAATCCCAAACTGCCCTTCAGCGTCGGCATGTACATTTCAATTAACAGGCTCGTCAAAGTTCTGATCTTATCAAGTGTGGTAGCTAAAAAGTAGTCGCTGTTCACTTAAACCACACTTCAGGGATAATGGGAATAGGCTATCTTTACAGCTAAGCAACTTAAAACACACATACAAAATACATAGTTTAAAATACACATACTGTAAATATATAAAACAGAGACGGAACATACATTTTGTTTAGGTTGTAAATATGACAAGAGCTTTCTGAAATACTATTTCTGTTTAGTCAATTGTGGCATTCATTGGAAAAAATATTTCCTAATAATCACCGCCGTCCATGACTTTATAATTCTATATTTCAGACCACTGAAACTCAAGAAAATGGACATTCGTTACTATTTTACATTTTGTTGAATTGTTTGATAATTCGTATGACAATTTCATTCGTACGTTTTTATGCAATCCACGTACGCCCCACTGACGGTTATCTTTAGGGGTGGATCTTAATGCCTTTTTGCAAATTTGTCATGCAAAAAAAAAATGCATGCACACATTATACATCTTATGAAATCACTACCTCATACGTTTTCTCATCAGATTGGGTTGAACATTTTTTTTTATTATGCATTTACTTTTTACTCTGTTAGCCAGCATTTAATTTCTGAAATACTTTTACATATTATTTAGTGTCAAACAATGGCATGGGTTTGGGGCACACTATTATTTAGACTTTGCCATAGTCCCGCCTCAAACTTAAGTCATTGGTTTGAGACAATGTTGTCAGGATGCTCATTTATGCTATATACCTTGTTTCGTCTTAGATCAAACGTCAAGGGTGTTTGGGCTAGCGTTTTACTGATACATTGTGTTTACAATTCTGAAAGAAAAAAAAAGCAGTTATGGCTACATACTCTAATGGCCCCATAGTTTCCATAGATTCCCAGAACAAATAGGCTTATAGGCTTCCACATTTTAGTGGGCAAATTACCTGAGTTTTACAACTGAAGAAAAGATAAACAAAACATCTGATTGCTAAAATGCATGTTTTGAACCTTCCATTATGTTGTCACGGTTTGTGTGCGTCTCCTCCCAGAGTTGTGTCTATGAATTTGAAAGATTCTCTGTTTGTTTTAGGATCGCGGTAGAGCGTTTACAGCGGGTCAGACTAGAGATTCAAAATCGTGCTGATGGAAAGAAGAATAAAGCTGGAATACCTGGACGGATGAAGGGATGAAAATCTCAGGTGAAATGATAACACTGAGGGGATTTTTCTGGTGGTGTTTATAGCTTTAAAAAAACAATAATGCTGTTCAAGAGTAATAGCAAAATAATAAATGGTGAATTATTGAACTTACCTGACAGGTCAAAACACCTGGCTCTGTCGGTAACACAAGTAATTTGCTGCATGAAAAAGAGACAGACGGATCAAAATCAAGAGATTTTTGTACTCGGAAAAGATTTTCAGGGTTTCAGTTTTTGCCCTTATTGAATATTTCAGGGTTGAATTATGAATGTCACTGTAAAATGTTTGGGTTTAACTTAAATTCGTACAGTATCTAAATAAAATGGATTAATTAAAATAAAGTATTTATTATATAACAAAACTGTATCAACCTGACCAAAAGTCAAATTTAGAAAATTAACTTAAAAAATAAAAAAAAGCATAAAAGTGTCAACAAATTGGTCTCTAGGATAAAAAAAAAATATGAAGGAATTTTCCTGTAGGCCTATGTGGGGGGAGCAGGTCCCAATTGTTATTGTGTTTTTGTGTGATACAGTAGGCTACCAATGAGCTAATGCTAAAGTATTTTGTGAAGCTCAGCTATACAGACACCATAATACCTCAAACAAAATGTAATCATCAACATTTGAAAGTGACATCGCACAGTTTATGTAAATTTCTAGTACGTCACACAGCACAGATCATTTTAGCTCAATCTGGCAATCTAGCCGCTAGACTGTGGCTAGCAGATGGCAGTTAGCATCTATCAGGCGACGGACTGATGAAGTCCCTCAGTCAACCTGCTGTAAACATGAACAGGACGTCATATGGGATTTTGCGTTTAGAGCAAAACAAATTAAGCATCGCAACGTGCGAACGAACCCTCTCCCGGTTGAATGTTATTCTGAGAGAAAAGTCTCAACGAGGATGACTTAAGGCCACGGATTTGTACCTCTCTTTCTTTGTTTGATGTTTTCCATCTTAATAAATGTGGAAACTTCTGAAGCCCATTGCTGCTAAGCAAGGTTCTGTGCTGTGTATTGAGGAAAATGAAATGACAAAGTACAAAATGCATTGATGTGTCAGGAGGGAGAGGACAAAATGAAGTGATAAAAAGAGCTCTGCTTCCTCCAGGCAGAGCGGGACACAGCTTATAAACTTGACTTCCACAGACGCATCTCAAGTGCATTTCCAATTCTTCACTCAGACTCCAGGAGACCCACTCCAGCGCTCGGCAGTCTGGGTGGCTTTGTATCAGCAACTGTTTGAGAGCATATATTTCTCCCTTTTTTTCTTCTTCATTTAATTAGTTGAAAAAATGAGTTCGAAACATTTTATACAGTAAAAGCTCTCAGGGATTAAAATCAGCCGCACATTTTCCTTTCAGCATCTTTTCTGCAATAAAGGATAAATTATTTAAAATAACACAACCTTTTATCTCACACCCTTTGAAGGCAGCAAATTAAAAATGTAAATTGGCATCTAATTAATATGCAAATATATTCATTCCCAGTTAACAATTAGCAATTAAACCTGCAGTGTCTAGAAAGAGCATAGACCAAATTAATAACTTAATTTATCATTAACAAAATTAAAATGTACACATTTTTTTTTTTAATAAAAAATGTTACGCTGTCTCCCTGGCTCTTCATCAGCAGCAGTGCCGGGTAAAAAAAAAAAAAAAACACATTTAATTGAACAATTTGGTGCTTGTCATAGAAAATGATAAATAACTAGCCTAAAAAACAACATGATTGGCTACATGGACGGTGACTGCACAGCGTTGCATCTTCACACAACTGGGAAGGAAATAAACATGCCCATTTCATGCGGTAAAGAAAGAAATCATTGCGAATCCTCAGTCTAGAGAGTGCAATGGACATTAAAGATTAAAAGTGTGAAAGTTATTTATACTCTACGGTGTTTAGATGTGAGAGATGTGAAATTCTACTCCGTATACTGGGGGGGGAGGGAGGACAGTTATTTCACTTCAGACACTCTGTGGCTTTCTGATGAATGTTCATCGCTCAGAGCTAAGCAGCTCGACAGAGTTAGGCTGGGAGCAAGGATGTTTTTGGGGAGCTCTGCAGCACTGCATTCGCTCTAATGGGAGGACGGTTCAGTCTGAAATACAAACTTTTCACAAAATCTACGCCTTATCCTGCAGGGAGATGTGAAATGCTGAATCGTTTGATGATGCTTCCTCGGCTTCTGAGGCGAGCACTCATACTGTATGGGGCGCTTCTGTAAGTCTTTTCTCTTTGTTATTTTCTGTTACTACAATTGCCACCACCTCCGACAGGATTTGCACTTCAGTGGCGGTGACACTTCAAGAAACGTTACTCATTTACAAGCCCCTGGGATAGTAACTGATATCAAGAAGTTTCTGTGTGTTCTCAGACGGAGTGGACACGGAAAACTTCGAATGAGAAACTTCAAGACACTAGCTTATGACGCTAAACAAAGAAAACGGGGTATATATGAGGGTGAGGGTGAAAAAAAGTATTAAGCATTTAAGCTTGTTGAACTAAGGGGGCCTGCGGTCCTTCACACAGGCCTTTTGTTTGTTTACCTCTTCTATGAAGACGTAACCAAAAGCAATACTGTTTTACCCACCAAAAAAAAAAAAAAAAAAAAAAAAAAAAAAGATAAAAAAATCAAAGAATAGAGAAAGCCCACGGGTACAATAACAGCTTTAAATAGATTTCAGCAGCCATCCTCTTGGGATGATCCTGCCTGGAAAAAAAACCCACCTAATTTGATAAATATGCTCTTTAAGCAGCAAATTTCATTTAGCATTCTCTTATTAGAAATTCACGCAGTTCTCAACTAAATATCCCTCCTTTTAGCTTCTGCTTAAGCATACATATTTCAGCCTTTTAGGGGGACCACCTACATTCCTTTCAAATGCAGTGGGGTTCATTAGCGGCGTGGAGATAATGCCGAGAGTGTGTTAAATGTAAGCACTGCTAAGTCCCTCATTTTCCACAAATAATTCTCCTTGATCTAATCGTAAATTTATGCAGAAGAGAAAACTGATGCTCTTAACGTTGCTGGTCAATGTAAAATAAGTGCGGAGCTTGAATTATGCATGCATGCTTGCTTGTGTATGTGTGTGTGTTTGTGTGTGCGCTTCTCATTTCCTTTCATTTACCTGTTTGTTATTGTCTCGCTTTTTTAGTTCAATGAAATGTGGTTGGCTAATTAACCTGCTCCCTAAGAGGGATTAAATGTGTTTATTTTTCTTTTCATCCTCTTTCTTTCATTTCAAAGTTATTTTCACCAAATAATGTTCATTACACATAGCTATTCCAAACCAAATCATCTGCAAAAAATAAACTAATATTAGCAGGGAATGAAAGCGGGAGAAGTGCTGTGTGTATTAATGCACATTATTCCACTGTACCTTTAATTGATCAAGAGCCTTTGTGTTTGGTTTCACCTGGTGCTTTTCACAGCTCTGCTTGTAGGCCAGAATTATATCTGTCAGACTGAGACTGTCAGCTAAAACAGAACAAACGTATTAGAGCCACAACAAGAATATTTCATTTTTAATCCTAAAAAAAAGAGAAATGAATCAGCTCTTTGAGATATACACTCTAAAAAATGCTGGGTTGTTTTAACCCAACTTTGGGTCAAATATGGACTAAACCAGCCGTTGGGTTAAATTTTTACATTTTTAACCCAACATTTCGGGTTTGTCCATATTTGACCCAAAATTGAGTTAAAACAACCCAGCAACAGAGTGTAGGAATTAGAAAATGCAACATTCATTTTTTTTTCTTGTACATTCATTTGTTTTCTTTTTCTTTACCTTATGACTCAGGATAAAAAACACTGAAAATCATATTGTTGGTTTAACTGGAAAAATTGAGTTAATACAATGGAGATTGATTTAAGCATCAGAAACTCAAAATATTATGTTACCTAAACATAAATTATTACATAAATTATGTCAAAGTTGATTTGACAAAAGAAAAAAATTATTACAAATCATGAAAATATTTTCTTTACAGTGTAGGATTTAAAAAAAACAACAACAAAAAAACAACAACAAATGTATACTTTTATTCATAAATAATCGATAAATTGTAACAGTAAATTGATCAAAAGTGACCATTTAACTTTGAGCATTCTTTTCATCAAAGAATCATGAAAAAAGCACGTTTCTACCAAAACTATTGAGCAGCACAACTGTTTTCAACACTGATAATAATAAGAAATGATAATAAATATTTCTTGAACACCAAATCAGAATATTAGAATGAATACTGGAGGATCATGTGACACAGGGTCTGAAAATTCAGCTTTGCCATCATCACAGGAAGAGATTTATTTCAAAAACATTAAAACCCCTAACATATTATAACTATGTTGCTTTTGTGTCAAATGTATGATGTTTCATGAACAAAGACAAGCGCAACTGCTCTGAACGAAGAGGCCATCAGCATAACATCAATGCCATCTCACCCTCATGAAGTTGAACCCTGCTCTCCACAAAGTCAGACACCATCTCCTCATCTGGGGGAAACGATACACGTTTTTCTCTGCCCTCCTTCATGGACAGGGATGTTGTTTCTTCCTCTGAGTGCCCTGTCATTCTTCTGGATTGAGCGATGTCTCATGAATTTGACTAACCAAAATTTCCATCAATATGTAGCTCTGATGTCATGTACTTCTATGTCAGACATCCCATTAGCTCAGACGTCAGTCCTTTGAACTGTAAAATCCATCATATAAGATAACATCTCTGGACACATCATGTTTCCCTTTTTGCTGCAGAAACCAAACCATTAAATGTCCTCCAAAATCTGCATCTGTCGATTCCCGTGTCGTTATTCTGTGGCCTAATAGTCACTACGCAAAAGAAAACCAAACTCGGAGCATAGCACTTGTACAAAACAGTTACAGGATACCACATTACACGCTTAATTATTCATGAATTATGTGCCTCTCAAAGCTAGTTGAACTATATAAGTCAACATCAAATATGCACAGGGGGAAACAGAGCCTCATATATTTTTTGAGGATTACTTGGCATTGTAAATACTTTAGATTAAATGTGTAACAGTATGACAAACTCAAAGTTTACACTACACAAAATATGAAAAACACTCTATAAAATGTTTTAATAAACTAAAAAATATATACAAATAATTGTGAATACCCAGTAAATGCCTTAAAATTATCAATTTAAAATTGTATGTATTAAGTTGACAAAATGTTGTATTTTCTCCACCCACCTGTTAAATTTATTTATGTTCATATAACAAATTTTGGAGTTCTACCCCCTCAAAAAAACATAACCAATTACATTATCATGCAGTAATTCGGCACAGAAACAATGCAATACATTTACTAATCTTTAAATGTTATGCAAAATAGAAAAAATAATGTTTGGCAGCATTTTTTTTTTTTTTTCAAATTAGCCTATTTGTTATGATAAAACATTGTAGTTTGACTACGATACTTTTTTCACAAGTGTTTGTGGAAAAACAAATGAAAAATACATATCCCATAAGGCATTGCAAAACCAGGAACCACGCAGCCCTCTTTCTAACCAATCGCAGTCGCTGAGCTTCACTCTGAACTGCCGTTTTGCGGGAACTTTGGAGAGGAAGAGCTGTTACTTGCAACCTACCACTTACTCGCGGAAAGGTTAGTAGAATATTATCGATTTGCTTTGATAATGTGTCATATCCAAAGATGTTTACTAGGTGATTATGTTTACAAATTATCGGCTCTGTTGTGATACAAAGCCGGCATAAGGCAGCTAACTCTGCTAGCTTAGCGAGTTAGTTGATACGCAGTTTCCACCCAAATACAATATAAATAACTCAGCGTCACTTTCATTGACAATATTATGTAACATTAACCGCATGTTTATCATTACTAAATACTTGTATCATTCCTAAACAAAAAAGCCATGCAAAGCTATTTATGCCTGTTTTTCTTTAAAATATAGAAGTGAAACAAACGGCATCATTGACAGGACTGCAATTAGAAACCACAACTATCCCTAACACAAGTGTCATCGTCAATGACGTGTCATTAATTTTAACTTACTGCTTATACGAGTACATGTCTCATGTTGAAAGTCTGGGTATTCGTTATATCAAAGTTATACGTCTACAATTATGACAGAAACACCTTCATGTCTGTCACACCCTTGTCTTGTTTGTACAAGTAGTGTAAAGTAGGCCTGCATCTCTGAAAAAAGCACTTGTGTTCAGTATAGGTAAAGTTATGTCCATAATCAGATACATGAATACACTAAGTTACATCTGATGGGCAAGCCTTCCAGAATGAAAATAATTTTCATTCGACCTTGTTTATTTATTTCCATTATTATTATTATTATCATCATTCAAATGTAAACAAATATTTAGAAAATTATTCCACAAAACATTTTATAATAAAAATGTATTTAGACATTCTGAATGTAAGTAAAGCTTTCAGTTAAACTATTCACTCTCTTTATCAAAAACATATTGTATATAACTAGAAATAATGGAAAATAAAACTATTATCCCTAGGAGGGCTGGGCAATGTGGACAAAAAATATCCTTTTTTTGGCTTGGGTGCTGGTATACAGTGCATATCTCTGTATTTTCTACTTTTTTTCTATTTAAACAACAAAATTATCTTTTGTTTGTTTTAAACTGTTATTTCACATCCTGCCCAATGTTGTCCTCATATTAAAGGCTATGAAAATGAAAATAGAGATTGTTAATATGTAAGCTGATGCAATGTGTGAGATAGCGCTTGTTCCCTGAAGTTTGTGAAATTTAGCAAAGACTTGCTAAATTCAGTTGTAATGATGCTTGGATTTCTTTTGTTTGATACATTTAAGAAAAATGCCACCTAAGTCCAAGGCAGGCGGGGTGAAGAAAGCGAGAGCTCCACCCAAGAGGAAACTAGCTGAAGAATTCCCACCTGGAGAAGTCCTTACAGATAATGCAAAGAAAAAATGGAAGCTTGGATCTGCTGTTGGGCAGGGAGGTTTTGGCCTGCTGTATCTTGGTAAGATTTGTTTTAAAAGTGTGAAGTTCTAATGCTTTATTTAGATTTATTTATCATTTGTTCAAATGTAAATTTGTCATATTTCCTTTTAGCTAATGAAGACTCTTCAGGATCTGTTGGCACTGATGCACCTTACGTCATTAAAGTGGTAAGGGACAGTGTGTATCTTTTTTGTTGTTTGCTGAAGGCAGTTATATGTCCAGAGTTAAAATTTCTTTGAATGCCTATAAAGTTTGGGTGGTCAGAATTAGTTTTTAATGTAATTTATCAGTTGAAGAATTTCTGTGACCTTAACTAGAAGAAAAAATAGACTACAACAGAAAGTAATTAAATAAAAATGCAATTTTCGACAGTCATTGCGTTTATTATTAAATAAACAAAAAAAGTGCCAGAGACCATAATATCATAGAGAAGCAACGTTTACATTTTACAAGCATTTCAAATAAGATTTTCTGCTTTGTTAAAATGGTATGGATATGTGATAATATAGGTATACTTTCCCTCTACAGTTTTTTTTATTTTTTTTATTATTTTTTTTTAATGTGCGGTTAATTTTTTTTTCTTAATGTCATTTATTTTTGGTGCTTATTTTTACTGTCTTGCAGGAGCCAAGTGACAATGGCCCTCTCTTCTCTGAACTGAAGTTCTACATGCGAGCTGCCAAACCTGATCTAAGTATGCCCTTGTGACTGCAAACACACTCTCATGCATGAGGAGCCAGGCTGAAAAAAAGTCGAAGAGCAACTCTTTTAATTAAAAAAAGTTCTGAGCTCACCATTGAGGGCCTTATGGAGGCAGACAAACCACAACTCTCTGCGTTTGGTGGCTCTTATGGCTGCCCCAAGGCCACAATCTTGCGCTTTATTTAATAACAATCCAAATGTCAGTCTCCCTTGACAATTAAATGCTATATTACTAAGGGATGCTCATGTTTTATTCATTGGAATATTGTAATGTTGGTAAATATTTGTCCCACCAGCAGATTACCTTGCGGCACACTCACAGTTTGGTCCCAGGGGAATACTCATATATTACTTTGAGCACCAACAAGTTTAAATAATAAGTTTTTAATTTGTTTTTCTTTATGAATTGATCATGTGATTGGTTTTAACTGTTATTGTGATCGTCTTAGTTCAGTTTTAGGTCTCACTGTAGTGTTTCTTCTTTTCACTGGGAAGTGGAATGGTAATGTGTTGTGATTTGGGTTTGTGACGGAATGTTTTATATTTTGATTCAGTTGGAGCTTGGATGAAGTCAAGGAAAATGGACTATTTGGGAGTTCCAAAATATTGGGGCTCAGGTTTTCATGAGAAAGGTGGAAAGAGGTGGGAAAAAAATCATAATTTTCAAAAGTATTGCATAATGAATACAATTTTTTCAGCTTTTTTTCTTTTTCTTGTAAACAAAATGTTTAGGAAATGTCTTTTTGTGCATTTGAACACACACAAATGCTGCTTAAATGTAATGATTTCACATTAATCTTCATGACAGGTACAGATTTATGGTCATGGATCGATTTGGAACAGATCTACAGAAGAAATTTGAGGCAAATGATAAGAAATTTCCAAGGAAACTGGTTCTTCAACTGGGTCTCAGACTTGTAGGTTTCTTCTAAGTGTCTTTATTAGAATAAGTAAACTGCTGAAAGTTTAATTTAAAGTTATGTTTTGATTGTTTCACATTGACATCTTGACAAAGCAAATATTTTACGTCATTGAAATACCCTTCACAATTGATTAATTTGTTTCACCACCAATGTCCAATAATAGGTGGGGTTACTAAAATAAAATGAGCAATGAGGGAGACCACTCTTCTATAGAATAATATACAAATAATTATTGAACATGTCAATAAGCACAATTCATTTTTAGAGCTATTAAACTTTGTTAAAAACCTCTTAAAATGCACAGAAATTTTCAATGTGACTGTTTGTGGCATTGCATGCAGTGAGAGAGAATCTTATATTCCAATGTTATTATAAAATCTCATATTCCAACAAATCTTTCATCTCTAGCTTGACATTCTGGAGTACATCCATGACCATGAATATGTGCATGCAGACATCAAAGCCTCCAACCTTCTTCTGTCCTACACCAACCCCAATCAGGTTTGTTTCAAGCCTTCCACATGTTTAACAGATCTCTGTTGCCATGGCTGTACAGCTCTAACTGTAGAGACATAGACAGGGTGTGCACACTGTAGGACTACTATACTGAGCTCCCACTTCTTTTAATTGGAGTACCAGTGATTTGCAATGTAAGAAACTACTTGTCTTATTTTTTTTTCCATCTGTTAATGAGATTTGGGTGGGAAAAAAGCAAAACAATTTAAGCCTTTAATGCGGCTCATAAACTGGAGAGATTAGAGACAGTATTGAAGCTGTCTCTAGCAAATAAGTTTGGGGGCCCTGGGCAGGGGCAAATATTTAATTTGAAGATTAATAATGTATCAGTGGTGTATTATTAAGATGCTATTTTTAAAGTCACAATTTAAAACTCGGCCTCTTGGGATTAGTCACTGCTTACTTGGTGAGTCTGAGCATCCTTTTTTTTTTTAATTACTTGGGTCTTTGCTTCTGAATATATGTATTTCTGTGTTTTATAAATGTGTTAAGTACACAGACACTGAAATGCACCGGTTAAACTAAATGCCTAGTTATTTTTTTTTTTCATTTCAATCAGATATAGGAATGATTTGAAGTGTCATTGTATGATAGGAACATAAGAATGCTCTTTAAAACTAATAGCAAAAACTGAATTCTGAATTGAATGTAAATTATTCTTATGAACTGGTTCTTATAACAAATGATTCCAAAAGACTCAAACTCACGAGTTAAAGATAAAATCAGTCAGACAAATCTTTTACAGACTAAAATCACAAGTTATCCGAGTGGTTACTAAATTAACATCTGAAAGTAAAGTAATGTTAACATACATTTTAGTAAGGTGATCAATCAGTAACCACTTGAATGGATTTGAGATTCTTTTACAAAGCAAACATGTAATTAGAGACACAATTGCAGCACATTTTTTTTTTCTCAAATAAATGTTATTTTGTAAATTTATTATGTATACACTTAATAAGTGAAGGATGGACAAGGGTGGAAAAACAGAACTCTTTGTCCAGAATATAAAAGGTCAATCAAATGCAGATCTTTAGATTAGACTGGAATAAAAAGGTTTGACTCATCCTAGTATAGAGCTGCATGATTCTGGTTAAAATGAGATTATTACTATTTTTTTGTTTTTTGTTTCAAGGTTACCATGATTTGGTACATGCAACTAAAAATAATTTACTAGAGATTCTGACAAAATGTTAATTGCTGCAGTCTATTTAAAACATTTAATTAATCTGAATCATTTATTCAAAAAAAAAAAAAAAAAAAAAAAAATATATATATATATATATATATATATATATATATATATGTATATATATGTATATATATGTATATATAATTTAATGACTAAATTATAAATACTTCACTTGTTCCATTACTGGATGTCAGTGGTTTTTTTTTTCCCCCAAGTCTCTTGAATGAATGATTCAATGACAAATATATATTTTTAACAAGTCGGCGGGTGCCCAATGCAACAATGTAATCGATACACTCGTTATTTGAAGTGCCAATTTTCTTTCATAAGGTAATTTGCTCTATTTTGATCACTACTGTATACATCAGTGACTGTTTACATGTTCACCAATAATGTGATTATTTCTAATAATTAAAGCAACACCAAGTAACTTTTCCTCTGCGGTCGCCCTACAGGTTGAAAGTGGAATTGTCCGTTACTGCTGTCGTAAATTATTTAGCCTACCGCCTCCTACTGTTGCACATGCACACGGTCGTTTTCTTATGTCTCATTTGGCAATCTTACAGAGTGTGGATATATCAGATAAAGGATAATCCATAAGGGGATAATCCATAAGGATAATTGGGGGGGTAATAGGTGCACCTGCAATTTGTGCAGACTGTTTTAGTATCTTTGGAACCCTGTTAGCTGCTTCCTGTTGCTTTGAAAACTCTTCTATCAAAGTGTTAATTGTCCTCTTTTATACGTGACACTGCTAATTGGCAGTCAGTCTATTTGCAGCAGCATATGTGATTTTATTTGTAGTAACCTTATTTCATTTACAAATCTTTTTAATTTTCTGTAATTAATTTAGCAGTGATTTACATTGTTGTTGCACAGGAAAAAATGTATTTGTAATTATGTATTTTTTATTTATTTATTTATTTATTTTTGTTTAACCCAGGTATATTTAGTGGATTACGGATTGGCCTATAGATACTCTCCTGAAGGAGTGCCAAAGGAATACAAAGAAGACCCAAAGAGGTGTCATGACGGGACCATTGAGTTCACTAGTATTGATGCGCACAAAGGAGTCGGTAAGAAATTGCAACAATCTGGTCTATGGTCACTTACGTTTAGACTAGGCGAATCCCTATGACCTGAAAACTAGATATTTTTACCCCTGTAGGACATCATACAAATTTTTATAAAGGTTGTGATGACAAAATTATGAAGAGAAATCAGGGTTTTTCCTGGGTCAAAATTGGTCTTCGGTGGTGGCCAAAAGACACTGTCATGCTTTCTTTCCCTTCTTTAAAAAAAAGCTGTGATTTTACCACTGGATTTCATAGCTTTTTAACATAAAATCCTTCTTTGCTAGAACTCATAATTATTTTGGTATATAATCATATCAATATCAAAAAGTAGAATAAAAAGTTTATTTTAACTATTAGTCTAATTTTCTATCATATATAATTGAATAAAATTAGCAGCTAGCTAACAACCACTTGCTTTGCACTTTTTTCTGGTTTCACCTCACCTAAAAATGGCCTCTTAAGTTAGTGTTTTATTAAGTGTGGGGGAAAATATTACATTTCAGCCCCTTCAAGAAGAGCAGACCTGGAAATCATGGGCTACTGCATGATCCAGTGGCTTTGTGGCCGTCTGCCGTGGGAGGACAAACTTCAGGATCCATTGTATGTCAAAGACTCCAAACTCAGGTGAGTATCTGTAGCATTAGATTGAAAATTAGAAAAAAAAAGAAAAATTAGATTTTACTTTTTTCTGAACCAAGATGTAATCTACCTTATTTTTTGCCATTAGATATTAATGCATGAAAAAATGCTATATGACTAATTCATTTGATTCCTTAATTGCCTTCATACTAATTTCTGGATACAAATAATAATGGGTTAGATTTACTAAACTATAACAGATACATTTCAAGATATTGTATGATTCATTTTTAATTTTTTTCTCCTCAGGTGTAGAGACAATATTGATGAGTTCTTGAAAAGCTGCTTCACTTCCGAAAATAAACCAGGTGAGAAAAAAACAAAACAAAAAAAAAAAACCAGCATTATTTAAGTTCATAGGAGAAACTTTCATATATTTAAAAATATCTATTATATAGTTTTTATTACAGTAGCTTAATAGTATCGGACCTTAAATGACACATAACACACAGTTTGTGCCAATCTCATGTTAATCTTGAGTGCCTATAGTGTGGTATTGTATCCTTCATATCTAAAGAGGCACGCACAATGCAAAATCTCTTTATCCATGGATAACTTTTGATTCTCTATATGTTTGTTTTGTTTACATTATATTCACTTACGTGCCCATAGCCAACAAAACACAGACATTTTACATTACTTACCGCCTGCAATTCTGACTCATGACCGGGATCTGGACCATCTTTCAGTTTCAAACGGTCTGCAATTCCAGAATCAAACTGGGCCTTGTTTATAAAACATTTGTCTCCAAAATGCCGGGAACAAACAAACACACTTGCACAACTCCGTGGCTGCCCTGGAAACACTGACTGCATCCACTGTCCCCTAATGCTGGGTTCTTTGGGAAGCCGAACAAGGTTATCTTTCCCTCACAACCAAAACACACTGATTTTGTGGTCTAAAAACAAAATGACAGCACTGCCAACGGCTTCCGTAACCCGAATGAAGCATGTTGATGGGCATTCACTTGCTCTTGCTTTGGTGCGTGCATGCGCTCTTCTGGGAGAAATGCCCATACAAGGAATTCCACCCGTTATGGCGTCATACAGGGCCTACTTGGAGAGAAAAAAAAAAACATTTCGTAACTTCGAAATTACAAACCCTGAGGTAGAGTATTTGGTCATATATCCAACTAGTTTTTTGTAACTTTGGCCATGTTAAGCATGAGAATCACAACTTTTTAACAGTGTAAATAAGTCAGAATGCTAAATAGCATTAGATATCCCCTTTAAGCATTTTCTCGCAACTAAATGGCATTTAAGCATACTGGGTAGCGACCGCAGAAGCACCTGTGAATTCTGCAGTAGTATTTTTTTGTTTGTCTGCCAAGCGGTAATTGAATAGACGCACTTTCGAGCTCTGATCCACAAACAAGAGCACGAGGGCCTCTTCTCGTGATAATGAGTGTCGACCTGCTGATTTAGCCTTAATTATAGCTAATCTATCATATATAGTGCTAATTCTCACAACTTCTCACACTAACTTTAAACTGGAGTGTGATCACTTTCCACTTTGTATACATATGCAGATATACATTTTCTGTTGACAAATATTTTAGGGTAATGTTTAGTAAATCTAAAAATTGAAAAAAAAAGTGCACATAAACATTGTATCAGCTACCTCGCTCGACCACAAAACAGTTTTTAAACAAACTTGTTTTTCACCCTTCTCTGTTCTCGACCTCTGCATTGCCTAGTTTTGCAGTCAGTATGTGGCAGTCTGTACTTTTGCAGAACTTTAGGGCGTTCTTTCTTTGTGTCATTTAAAAATCAAAGATGTCTTTGGCTCCCTTTGCTCAGTCGCTGATGTGATGGCAGTTCTTAAGCCGTGTGACAGCCGCGCGGCAGACGGCGAGATCCCTCCTCAGGCTGTTGTCTTGTGCGTACACGGCGCATCACAACACCGAGGTGATGGGAGGCAGCACTGTTAGCACGGCCATCACGACTAATTCTGTTTGGTGTGACTATTTTAGCAGCCGACAGTAAACAACAGTTTGTGAGCGGAGAAGTAAAAGGAACAAAGTGACAAATGTCAGCCCCTCTCCTCTAAACTTAGCCTGAAGGTTAAAGTGTGAGCGTCTGCTGTGAAGACACTGCCCTACAGGGACTGTTCTGTCTACGCTAAACGCACAAACATACGTGCACTTACAACTTATTAACGTTGGACTTCTTTTGCTTAATCACACACTTAAATGCTCTTTGTTTGCTTATTGACCCAGACGTGTCTTTAACATTATGCAGCTGTATCACTATGTCTGAATAAAAAAAAAATCCATCTGCATTAAGATTTAAATGTTGTGTGTTATGTCTTTTTCAATTTCCAGAGGAAATGGGGAAGTTCATGCAAGAGGTCAAGGCTCTCGGATACACAGACAAGCCAGATTATGCAAAATTGCGAGGTATTTTGCAGCAAGGCCTGAAGACCATCGGGGTGACAGATGACAAAAAGCTGGACTTCACCATGTCAACTAACGGGATGGGCCCGCCCTCTGTCAAGGTGAGAGCCACCTTCAGTAGAACATCAAAAAACGACCTCTGTGGCACTCCCTCATTCCCGGCACATTGAAAATGCTCTGACAGTCCCTTTTTGAAGCCGGCGTTAAAAAAAAAAAAGAGCCAATTCAACATCCTATAATTTGTTTACCTTCTGAAAGCAGATTCAAATTTGAAAATGCTCACACACGATCCAAGACTAATTGCTCAGGTTAGTAGGAAATGCGGTCGAGCGCATTGATTTTCAAATACAATTAACGTGCAATGCTTTTAACGAACGTTTCTCGAGCTTATATGGATTTTGCAGCCGACACACAAACATGCTCTTTGCTCACCTCATTTGAACATGTTATGATGTTAATATTTTTATGAATGGTTTAACATCTTAATTTTTAGTATTTATCTCTGCATTTCAAATGGAGGAACGCAGTTTGACCTTAGTTTCTTATCCTATATTGCAGTCAACACCCTCAAGGTGTCAGCTGGTATGAGAGCTCACTCTGAATACCTCATCTCTGAATACTTGCAAAAGATCTTGTTAATCACTGAATCGTTTTATCTGGATTTCAAGCGATATGATCTTTAGAAGTGCATTCAGCAGCCGTCACGTGTATCGTGTGTAAAACAAACTGTCCGAGCCCGCAAAGATGCCCTTGATGGCATATACTTTGTGAAAATGATAAGACCGTGGCTTCATTCACGGGGTCCGGCACAAAGAACTCTTGGCAACAAAGCCGTCTGCATCTCAGGTTCTCTCCAGCGCCCGGGTGTTTATCCCAGTGGCCCCTCCTCTTCCTCCCACAGACAGGTCCTGAGTGCCTGTGTTTATTCCCTGCTAATGTATCACAAATTTGCTGACACGGTAACCTTGGAGTCGGCGCGGGCCGGCAATCAGCGAGCCGCACTTACAACGGGAGGGGACGGACTCTCCTCACTTCCCACAATGCAGTTTGCATATGGAAGGTGCCACCAGGGAGCTGGCCCATGCCAGCTGAGGGTTACCTGCCCACTGCCGTTATTGTATGTAATTATCGAGCCAATCTGTTCAGCTCAGCAGGGTCTGGATGGTAATCATGAGGCAGCAATTGGCAAAATGGAAGGGAAATGTGAGGGGGTGTGGGGGGGCTAGTAAGGATGATAGTTCAAGTCCGAGAGAGGGGCGAGCATTCATTATGCAGTCTGAGTGAAGAAAAGGGAGAATTTGATTGCTGTCGTTAAGTGCATCTTCTTCATAACCCCTGGTTCGGTTAGCACGATTTCCTTGAATTGAGGACTTGAGCTTCAATGCTAGAGTTTTCATTTGAGGAGGGGGAAAAAACAAGGATTTTTGATTGATGAAATTGTTAAAATAGTTTAACCCATAGTAAGTTTATTTTTTGGAGTTCTGAGAAAAATTCTCAATATTGAATTCAAAAGTTTAGGTTTGGTAAGTTTTTGAAAGAAGTCTTTTACGCTCGCCTAGGCTGCATTTATTTGATAAAAATACAGTAAAATTGTGAAATATTATTACATTTTTTTATAGTATTACAAATACATTTTCTGTTTTAATATATTTTAATGTATAATGTATTCCTGTGATGGGACAGTTGAATTACTCTAGCCTTCAGTGTCACATGATCTTACAGAAATCATTCTGATATGCTGATTTTGTGGTCAAGAAACATTTATTATTAACTGACCATTGATTTTTGAATGGTAGCATACATGGATTGCGTTTGAAATTCAAATAATTTATGATTCGTTCTTTCCCAGATTTACTGGATAGCTGAATCATAATCACATTTCCTTAAGCGTTCGCAATGCTGAAGGCGCATGCAATGGTTTCCATGTGCATATAGAGCACTGGCTCCCTTCTTAATATTTGATTTGAACTTCCTCCAAGGTTGCTGTTGGCAAGTGAATTGACCACTGCTCTTTTCCATCCTCTTGTTCGTATCTTTATTTTTTGATGGGAAGACTCCCAAGCGAAAGAAAGCAGAGGAAAAAGGCCAGTCTGCTGATGAAACCGAAGACGCCCATCCAAAGAAGAGGCGAGCTCCACAGAAAAAGGGTAAGCCATGTTAATGGACATCTCTAGCTTTACCCTTTTGCAATCTTCATCAAATTTAGTAAGAATGGGATCGATAAACATTTTAAAATGAACATGTAACCTTCTTAGACGTGAATGGAGCTAAAAAGGCGGCGACTCCTGCAAAGCAGCCGGCAAAAAAAGAAGCTCAGGCCTCCTCTGAGCCAGCGGTGAAGAAAAGCAGAGGAAGGCCCAAGAAGAACTCTTAATCCTCTTCGAACTCTAGTTCAAGTTGTTTTCTATCTTTTAAATTGTCTGGTCTGTATTTGTTCCCTGTGGTTTCATTTTCTTAAACTTTAGCAGGGTGTTGGGCACACTCTCTCGCAACTGAAATGATAATAAATAAGAGGTAAAAAAAAAAACGACAGTGGCTTTGAGTTGTGAGTTATTTTCATTCCTTTGTAATGCCTTGAATAATCAAGCCTATGCGGATGAGGTCCAGAGGGGATTGCTTTGCCCCCGATAAGGAAATCCCTGAAGGAGCTCAGAGTCCCGACTCTTCCCCCGCCACATTTTCCCCTTGTTGTTGTGCTATGAAAGCCGCCATGCGGCTGGCACTTCGACATCTGTGGGAGAGGCGAGCTGGTCTTTGATACCTGCATCGAGGCAGGCGAACGTGTGGCAGACGCCACTGAGCCCGGTACGTGCGTTTGGGGAAGGGGGCTCTGCGCCTTTCTGCTCGGCTGCCATTTGATCAGGTGGAGACAAAAGACTAGCACTTGGGTCCTACTTTCCATGTCACTCTCACTTGAGTCTTTCTTAACTTCCTGTTCTCCGCTAGGAAATGGCTTCAAAGAGCTATCATTAAAAGTTAGTTGTGGCTGCACCACTTGTTATGCA
The DNA here is from genome assembly GCA_038021265.1 of Cyprinella venusta. Lineage (NCBI taxonomy): Eukaryota > Metazoa > Chordata > Actinopteri > Cypriniformes > Leuciscidae > Cyprinella > Cyprinella venusta. Next base: position 16,540,037 of record CM075875.1, read on the forward strand.
TTGTAACTTTATCGCTGGTTTTGATAAAGCACGGCAGCATTCGCAGGCGTATTTTTAGGTCCAAGTGTCATCTTGAATTGTTTGCTTTGTAATCGCAGTAAATTTGATATGACATTGAGGGGACAGGAATAATTTGATGAGGACAGGTTAGAATACATGAATAATAGATATGGCATGCATACAGGGTCGTGACTGGAAGAGCAGAGTTATGTTTTCCAGGAGTTTGGGGAAATGCACTTGTAATAAAACCAAACTCAGGCGTGTGTTCTTTTGGGGCGCAAGAATGTTGCTGCCACAACCTAAGAAAGAATCAAAACAGATCTGCTGATTCAATTCTGATTCACAGGGTCTGATTTATATTTGATATTGATTTGATTTTCAAATTCTGATTTATTTGGTTACCTGCATACAAGTAGAAATTGTCATTCTGTTAATGCTGTACTATGCCATTTCAGACTGATTCAAACAAGTAACTTTTGTTTTGAACTATTGATTTAAATAACAGGGTCACTTGAGCCATTTGTTTTTGAGTTGGATTACATTAGTCACGTTGCGTTTTTGTTTTTTTGTGTTACTGAAAATAGGAATTGAGTGAAAGATAGACCCTTTTAGATAAGAGGTGATGTTATTTTGGAATGAAGATCACAATTAATTAGAAATGACGTGTAAAATGTGTTGTTAATTGGAAAAAAGGATAGTATTACCCAGCCCTAGATGAATCTGAATTTTTGGATTTGATTTCTCAATGCTTCAGCGTGTTCTGTGAATTTAGACGTGTAAAGTCAGAACACAAAGTATTCAAAACCTTGGTAAGGCACGGTAAATTGATGCGCTTAAGTTTCCAAACCATTGCAACTTGTGTAGTTCCCAAAAACCCTGAGTTGTGTTTTCTTTCGAGTCTAAACTGATTGCAGTTGTCCATCATCATCTGCCCTAGGGCAGATTTGGCGATTCTCTCTCTCATGTACACAAAAAACATTGTTGATGCTGTTATACCCAATTTGCCCATTTCATAGCTCCTCTGAGGCCAATCTCCCACCTTTCGCCCTCTCTGGTTTCCTTGCTGAGGGGGGACCACGGCCTTGGTTGCCTTGTTAACTCTAGTTAGACTCAGTTGGCCCAGCAAGAACAGTGAAGGGGGAAGATGTTTCTCTTAATGTTTGTTTTCAGAGCGGAACCGCGTGAGCCCTGAGCTGATGCCGGCATCGATTGTTCCAACAGTGAGGACTAAAGTGCACCCCTGTGCGCTCTCTTCCCCTTCCTCACCACTGACCTTCAGGGCGCACAGCCATTGCTCCGCAGTAGGGGGCAGTAGTACATAATGATTGCACAGCTGGGGGGAGGAGGGTGGGTGAGGCAAACCTTAAACACAACATTACCACCTGTACCTCACCGGAGGACATGCTGCTCTGATGGTCCTGACTGTGGCCATTGATTGACCTGTGTTTATATCCACTCGCTTAGTTTTTAAGAGTTTGTCTTGGGCTGTTGGGGTTTGCTGGAGGGCTGCATGCTGGAAAATAATTTCTCCTTACAGAGGTTTCACAGGCTCTCTGCTTTCCTCAATGTTTCGGAAGGGGGTTGGTTGTTATTAACGGTAACTAGTGTTCTTGTTTCGAAACTTTGGCTTTTATCGACTTGCGCCACTCGTGAAACTTTGTGAATTAGGGAATGGCAAGATGGTTCTCCATTTATTACTCTAAAACAGGGAAAAGAGGGAAATTATTTGAATTCATTATTAGGGCTTCACTACTGTTCAAAAGTTTGTGGTCATTAAGATATGTATTTGTATTTTTAAAAGTTTTATTCAGCAAGATGACATTCACTTTATAAAAATTAGTTTATAATGTTATAAAATATTTATTAAAAAAAAGTTGTTTTATAACTTTTTTTAATCAAAGGATACAAAAAAGGTATCAGTTTCCACAAAAATATTAAGCAGCACAAGTGATTATAGTATGCACACCATTAATAATAAGAAATGTTTCTTGAACACCCAAGTATCATTTTAAAATGAGGATCATGTGACACTGAGGACTAGAGTTAATGACTGCTGAAAATTCAGCTTTTCCATCAGAGAAATATATATATATATATATATATATATATTTAAAAAATAAACTATACAAATAATGATTTTCAAAGTGTAAAAATATTTCACAATATTAATGTTTTAACTGGATAAAAAACTGAAAACCAAAGAAGCCTTGATGAGCATAAGATACTTTAAAAATTACAGACTCCAAACTATTGAATGGGAGTGTAGTGTTTTTATGGAAGCATGTAAATTATTCTGCTGCCAGGAGATTTTACAAGCTTTTGGCTGCATGTTGGAATACAAACTAAATTCATGCTTATTTTATATTTCTAGGGACAGTGGCATTTTCTGTCCTACAATTCCAACATTCAAAGCCACAGGTTAGTATCAGAATAAGGGGAGGGGATAGTTGGCAGTGATGGAACCATCATTGAAGACCTTTCATTTTAACATTCTAAGCTAATTATAATCACATACTTCATTATTTTTACTTTGTTGTGGTCACCTCTGTTAGGGCATCTGATAAATTTATCCATCTCGTATCTTCATTTGTGCTTTGGGGGCATAAAAGAATAGATTCTATGTGTGATTTATCAACACCACCTCTTTTTTTTACTATCTTTCTCTCCTCCTTAAGATGAAATACATTTCACCGTTATTGTGTTTTGTATTTATTCCCGTCCCCATGTGCCCCCATTCCAAAATACCCACACATGGAAAAAAAAGAAATATACTGATTTTACATGGCAGAGAGAGATAGAGCTCTTTCATTGCAGTTATGGTACATTTGCTATTCTAGTTGTGTGTAAATATTAGAAAACAGCAGGTTCTCACATTCACCGAGGAAAGGCATAGCAATGGGGCTAAGACGCGCGTTCTTATCGGTATTGTATTCACACTACACCGTCCTCCTGCTGTTTCTAATCTGCCGCCGCCGCTGTGAGCAAAACTGGACAGGCATTTATTGTCCCAGCAGGGGTATGCTTGACAAGAGAATGTTAAACACTCCACTACCTGCAATTTTCAAAGGTGATACTACACATGATAAAATGTAGATACACGCTTAATTTTTGTTTTTGAGGAAACAGGAGAGAAACTATAAAAGAACTGAACAGATTTTTCTCTTTCTTTTCCACATATGACCTGGATTTAGCCAGTGTAGTGTGTGCTTTTACTCTTTGTAAGTTGAAAAAGCTGTGCCTCGTAAGCCGTTGATCCTCCAGGCGAAAGACTTGTCCAAAACGAAAGTGCCAAGTCCAAGTCTGCGGGCCAAATTGCAATCTTTAATTCGATTTACCCTTGGCAGCGGCATTGAGTGGGTTTAGTGGTCATCAAAAAGACATGTTCATCAGCGTGAGGCGAGCTCTCTTACTCCGAACTGTCCGTGCTGTTCATCAGGGCTCTCCTCCCTCAACCTCTTCATGTCTCAGACAAGTGACGAGTGCCAAGCCCAGGCCCAATAAATGCTGGTGACATCGGCGAGAAAATAGACGAGGCAGGAGACTTAATTAATGTGACATGGACACGTATCTCATGCCCACTGAAAGATTTCTAATGAAGTGCTGGTAGATGTTCTAATGAACTCTGAAGGGGTCTTAAAGAGGATGTTCAAACTTGCGTTCCACCCCGTTAGCCCGTGATCGCCGTCTCTCAGCGATATCAAAATCACACTGCTTAAAAAATACGCCTGGATGCTTGCTTGTGAGCTACGGGTCTTCAATTAGGTCTCTCTGTCTAATGGTCTTCACGCTGGGTGTGTCGTTTAAAGAAACAAAACAAATTTATCTAAGCAATTTATGGGACACTGAACATAACTTTATTAATATGGAGTCAATTATCTTTCTTGATAGATGGCTGCACTGATGGAAATGTTTGCTATGATGCTATCGATGCTTTAAAGATCAGTGATGGGGTTTGGTTGCCCAGGTGTAATTCATGCGTTCAGTCCACCTTAGTAGTTTTGTCCTGGACTATCAGTGTTGCTACAGTAACTGTAGGCAGCGTGCAGCCGGGAGTTGAGATCTTTCCTTGAACACAAGGCCCATGGGATGCCTGGGGCAAGGTCTTGCATGTGGCTTATGGAACATGCTGTGCCTATTTAGGGTCAATCGTACACCACTATTGTGGTCATTTTGTGGCTGGATTTGTCATGGCATTTTAGGAACTCTCTTGAATGAATCGTACCCCCTTATCAAGAGTGCCATTTCAGTTGTTAAAATAAGAAAAAGGCCGCAAAGGAAAGAAGCAGCAATAATTGTTTTAATTATTATTATTATTATTATTTTTGCTAGGATATGCTATCTATCTATCTTAATACTTATTAGGGCTAGCAATAGATTTCATTGTGGTTGATCGCCTTTTTCATCTTTTGTCGTGAAATTAAACATACACCATTTATCTTGTTTAACATGTTAATTTTGTCATTATTTGCTATTGTAACGCAGTTCATTGTTGTTAGAAGGAGGAAGCAGGAGCCAGCAAACGTTCACAGATTTGAATACAACAAATTAAACAGATACAGTAAAAAGTTTTTAACAAAATAACACAAAATAACACAACATAAATTCAGGCCTGGCCTCTCTCGTTCTTCATTGTCGTCACTCCTCCTTTTATGCTTCCACTCCTCCGCGAGAGATACAAAGACCAGTGCGTCGCGCTGTTGTCGCTCATTAATAGTCTCACCAACGGTCTTGCACAACTATCACGGCCCTCGGCCTCGTCACAGCTCTTTAGCAAAGTAAACCATCAGATTTATAAGACGATTCTCACAAAACTGTTTTCTGCAAGCTTTTTTTAAAATAAATCTAGGTTTCTTTCCAAAAAAGAACATTTGGAGACTCCAAAAGGACACCAGTTAACCAAATGATATAAGAAATTGATAGCATAATTTATTCATTTATGCGCACCAAAGCACACACGAAAAAAAAAAAAAATCGCTGTCTGCCGTGAGTACAGTACAACAGCAAAGACCTTGTTTAGAATTTAGACAAGTCAAGTTGCGACACCGGACACATGGAGATGCCAAAAAAACTAAATCAGTCACCACCCTTGACTTGAAACACAGAAACAACATACACATGACAAATTAAAACATTATCCTGAGTGTTGAAATATGAGTATAATTTGCGATCAGAATTAATTCACTTAGGCCTACTGGTCAGGACTGAAAACTTTCCCTGAGTTTAGCAACTTAAGATGATCTGATAGCAAATAGAGAAGCAAAGTAGATAGAATTTCCACCTACCAGGGTCACAGGTGCTTTCTAGAAGGTGATAAACTCCAGACTTCTAAGATCATCAAATGTTAATGATGCAATTTCACATGCTTCCCTCATTTATTTGTGTTAAATTTTTTGAATGTGTTAAGGATTTTGAATTAATTGCACACATTAACGCTGACAGCCCTAATATATAGTGCACATTTTGTATAATCTTTTGCAGATAATAAAATGTATTTTTGCAGCTGCATGATGATGATGAACCATGAGGTTGCGAGACCCCTCTGAGAGAGTAGTTCCCATAAGATAACGTCATCAGCTTCTCCAGCTCCCAGCAGCAGAGCTAATGGTTGAGGGCTTCAGACAGCCCTGCGGGTTCTATTGTGGTGTCCGGCTTGTGGGGAGGAGAAGAAACGAGCGGCTCAGGTTTCACGAAACACCACTCCTCCTTGACTCAAAAAAGGGCCAACCTTTCTGACCCTCTGCCCTCTCCCACCATTGTGTTCTTTCTCTGTGGCTGTGGCTCCAGCCACCAGATTGGTTTGCTCAGGAATGGGAGAGGATGTGTCTGCCGCTCCATCTGTCAGACCGAGGATCAAATAATAGGATTTTCTGTCCTGGAATTGAAGATAATTGCAGTCTCTATTCCGCTCCCTAACCGTATGATATTAACCTTGCGCTCCTGAGCCCACACTGGGGGCAGAACTTGGGCCAGATGGCACCGTGTTTTGATATCCGATCCAGGCGAGAAGGTCAAGTTGAAGTTCAAGTCCAAAGGACCGCTGTCCCTGCCTCCGCTGATACAATAGAGGTGTCATTCAAATAGGACGTCCTTAACATTACTGGTTCTTTGCTGGGAGGACAAAAGTGGAAGCAAAAGAGCAGTTATACATATGGTGCGCTGCTGAGGGTGAAGACGTAAACCATTTATACATACCGGGGGCACGGTGGGAGAGGCCGGAGGTCGGAAGAGGCTTGCTTTGGGAACATGAGCAGTGTCAGCGAATAGATTCGGTATCAAAGGTTTTGTGGGTCAAGAGTGAGGAAGATAAGCTGCAAAGCCATTCATATGTCTTGTCTCATTGCTGTCCATTTGCTATCTGGAGTTTGTAAAGGTATTGTGCAAAAAAAAAAAAAAAAACATAAAGGAAAAATTGCTTGGTGTAATCGACTAATCCCATCACCAAATGTAATGAATGAGCCATTTCGAACACTTTTGATGATAAGACTGCCCGCATGTGGTACGGTGGCCTCCTGTGGTGGCTTTGAGCCGAATACACAGTAATAATGTTCCCCTTCTCCCATGGTGTCCCTGAGCGTGCCCTGGTTACTGTCCCCTTAGTAACATGCACACATTTAGAAAACCTTACATACACACTTGCACTCGTGTTGGTAAGAAGCAACTAATTAAGTAATATCAAAAGTTTTGTTTATCAGATAAATGTATACAGAATATTGTCATGATATACACATGAATGAATCTCCAGTTCTTGTTTGACACCAATATCAATTAAAATAAATAAATAAATAAATAAATAAATAAATAAATAAATAAAGCTTATTGGACCATTAGGGACTGTATTTTTTTTTTATGCAAGCATTTACTCCCCACTTCCCATTATCGCAATGGAAAATCAATCTGATTATTGTAACGTGAAAGATATAATTATTTATTTAGTGTACATAAGATATCACTTCTAAGAAAAAAAATACATTTTGACATTTTTAAGACATAAACTTGCTTGTTTTAAATTCAACTTGAAATGTAAAAAAAAAAAAAAATTGCTTTAGATTCACTCAAATACTGACCCTTCCAATTTTAGTTCACTAACAGAAACAATTAATGGTATGCCAAAAGTTTTTTTTTCCTCTTTAAAATAGATGTTTCCCCATTCTTTAATATGTTTTCTTTCCATAAGTACCTCCAACTTATATGCTCCTTTTGTGGATGATTGTCATGATTTATGTAGTCATGCTCTTTCTTTCCTCCTCTTGCTCCCTCTCTCTGCACCTTGCATGGGATGGCGTGAAGTTATTGTAATTTAGTGATGATTTGTCACTGTCATCCTCCAGGTTCCCGCTGTATCCTGAGACCAGTGCTGGTCTCCTCTCTGGCTGGGCCAGTGGAGACTCCCACGTCATCTATATGGGAGCCCCATTAATAAGGGTTAAATCTGGCTAATTGTAATCCAATTAATAACAGACACAATGATCTAGCATCCGTTTGTTATTTGAGGACCCAGGTGAAACGCTTTTGAGGGTTCATGCCCCCCAGGGTTCGCCCACCATTGTTGGCTTACTCAGTATGCAAGGCTAGTTTTGATTAAATCCGTTGACTGGCGGCCAATGCTAGGCTGGAATGCCAGTGGCCCTCGGTGCGTCTCACTTCTTCAAAGAGGACAACTTAATGGCAACCCTGGTGTTATTATCCTTACCATATTTCTTCCAATTACCCCTGTTATCTCTCTCTTTCTTTACATTCCAATTTAGTACAGTAAATCCTGAGAAGCGGACTTTTATTGTCAATGATATATGTCGTAGAACTGAGTGAGAGAAAAATAGGAGAGTGAACCTATTTGTGTTTATGGCTTTAGAGGAAAGGAGATAAATGACCTGGCTTTTTTATTTAGTTTTAATGAAGAAGGGATTGAGGGACTCCCTGTCCCGGTGGCATTAATGTGATTTCCCACCCCCCCACCCCCCCAAAGAAGCGCTTGCCTGTCCTCGCATTTGTTTGTGACCTAGTTGTGCTGGTCTCCGGAAAGGACATCCGGCTTTGTTTGCGAAACATCCAGTGTCCTCCTTGCTCATAAACACACTAATGGGTTTTTCACAGCGGCAGCTGGACAGGGGTGGAGAAGGAGCGAGCACTTACAGTAAACGATCAGTGTCCCTCGATATTAAACGTCCCTCCGGCCACTAGGCTAAACGATGGTTCCATTTAGACCCTCCCCAAAGCTCCCTCCTACCCACTTAAAGCCCCCGCCTGCACCGTCTCCTGCTCCGGTACTAGGCAGCACCAAACAATATTAGCCGAGCCACCTTATGCTCTCCACATGAGTCCCCTCAATCGTTCAGCGTTAATTGGTTACTCAGTCCCCAATTAAGTTCTTGGCCCAAAAGGAGAGCATGAAAAAACAAGACAGGTTTAGCTCCCTTCTGTGGGACTTCATTAGACGGCTACTGCTGCAACATCCTTAGGGAGAGAGAGAGGACAGTGTCGTGCACACGCACACACTCTCGCATGGTAAACACAATAGCCTGATGACAAAGCTGGAGTGAAGGGGCTGGAGCGTTGGGAAAGTGAGGCTGGAGAGAAGTTAATTATACACACTGTGTGTTTCTCACTCGCCTGAAATATTTGGAATTCATTAGCAAAATCAATATGCATTCAATATCCACGCAGAAACATGAGAGAATGTGTTGTTCGACTAAATACAAAAATGTAATCGTTTACTTATGCACCCTCATTACCTTCGAAGGCTTTCTTTCCTCTGTGGAACACAAGTGATATGTTTTACTGGATAACTTTTTAAAGCACCAAATTGGGCCATAAAAGACATAATAATAGGCAATGATAATAGTGGTTCACATGACTCAACCTATTCTCACTCCAAAGGTACTAGAACTATATATATATATATATACTATATATACAGTTTCAATTTGGAATAGTGTTGAAGTAGCAATGGGGTATTTTCTTGTGCTTGATCATTTCTAAAGCAGATTCATTGTTACATGGAAAAGACCAAATGGAACGTTAATCAAAATGTCTTTGTGTTCCATAGAAGAAAGTGCGTGCTACAAGTTTGAAACGACATGAGGTTGAGTCAATGATGACAGGATTTTCATTTTTAGGTTAACTATCCCTTTAAATGCATGTTGAATTTGCCCTCTGTGGATGGCCTCAAACCAGTCCGCCTGTGTTTAACGCTCATCCCCCTCCGTCTCTTTCCGCAAGATCAGGGTTGTAGTTTACTCATAAATTCATCTGGCGTAAGGTTTGCACGTAACAATTTGTGACTCGTGTGTCTTTTCATTTTAGGAATAGTAGGACACGGACACCGCCGCAAAACAGCATGCTGTATACTGTAATGAAGTTGATTTTTTTAATGTTCCTGCCACACCGGATAAAAGACAGGCTAATCACAAAGACCAGCCCACCCCCCCAATCAGTTGCTATTTATTTTGACTGGAAGCTCCAGCTAAAAGTGATGGCAGTGTGCGTGAAGCGAATCAGAGCTTGCTAGATTTTAATTTTGTGTTTGTGTGTATAGCAATGTTAAATTCTTCTCTGAATGATGGAAAGCCATGTGTGCTCAGAGAGGTAACCTCCTCTTATTTGGTCTATTTTATGCGGGTATTGAAATGTCTATTAACAGAATGGCTGTTGTTCCCTGTGGTTTTATGTAAACCGACTCTAACCTGAACCTGGTTGGCATGAAAATAGTTTTCAGGCTAACGTTAACTTTTAATGCACCTATAAATGTACAATTAAATGGGTTCTTAGCTGGGGATAGTGCCGTCTTCTGCAGACTGTTTTCCAAACGGCAGTGATAGCATGTTGGTGTTGTCCTGAAGCTTGCCTGAAGACTGCCTTAAGGGGAACTCCTCAGAGGAGGCCATGAGCCTACTGAACCTCCTTCTCTTCACCCGACATCAGCCAATCATCTTCCAGCAACTATGCAAGCCTGGCTAACCACTTTGGAAGATGTTTCACTGAAATGTTGATAGAAATATGAGTGGGTGTATTGGCTCAGTTTTAATTTTAATGAAGTGAAAATGCCGGAAAGTAAAAATTTAAAGGATTGTTTTAGTTCAAAACAAGTTAAGCAAAGCAGCAACATTGGTGACATGCTGTTGATCACCACAGACAATCATTTTGAGTCATCCCGCAGTTTGTAAAATCAGACAGTTGCATTAATTAGTTATGCATTTAGAGAGCATTGGAAGTCTATTGGCAGGGTGCTATTGGTTTGTTATTGTTAACTAAAACTATTTAAAATAATTGTATTTTTTTGTAAATAAAATAAAATAAAATATAGTATTAAATGAGTAATGAAGTGCTAAAATGTATTTACTTATACCAATATTAGTACAGTGTTTTTGTTTGTTTTTACAATTTAAGGGATGAGTCAGTTATTCTCTGTCGTAATAGAGTAGTGCAGAGATGACGTCAGAACCCGAAAGTCTAATAAATCGAAAAACCCAGAGGAAAATCTCGAAAGAACCAGTGGCGAATTAGGCTTCCGGGTCCTGACATCATCCCTGCACCGCTCAATTGGTGTGATGACATGCTCAAGCTTAGCATGAAAGAGCTAAATTGTTTTAATTCTTTGAATAATGAGGCAGAAATCAGAATGTTGCCAGCTTCAAATGATAACCGAAAGGCTGGCTAAGTATTTTGCACTCTTGCTCTTTGCTTAACCTGCTTAGAACAATCAAACACACCCTTTCTCTCTCTCTCTCTCTCTCTCTCTCTCTCTCTCTGGCACACATATAGTACATGAGTTAAGAAACCTCTGCCTCTGTCCCCAGGCTAGAATCAACAGCTCCTCTTGATGACACATATACGTGCGATCTCCCACCTATGTTAATCACCTCTTCACACAAACCGCTCGCTTCACAGCGCAATCACATCCGTTAACAGCCACCCTCACGCTCTCTGTTCAAATGGAGCACGACTCCAACCCGCAAGAAACCCACCCCTGCCTCCTGTGTGTGCCAAAAACATGCCCCTGTGCCCTGCAGTAACTGGCATCGCATCCGACAGTGTCCACTGCACCATGGATATAAATCTTTGCTTTTTAAAAATCAAGAGGGGCACATTTCTGCCAAGACGAGGGATATAAATTTGCATTTATAACTAAGAACCATGTGTTAGGAATCCCGGTGCTTTGGTTTGGACTTGGTTTCAATCAAAACAAGATACTTCTGGCTTGTGGGACTCAGATCTTTGGTCAAACACATTTACTGCCATCTCTCTGCCAGGACATTTAGAGGGATGTCTTTAGGGCTCCCGAGCTGTTAGAAGGCAGTTCTTTCTGTAAGACGCTGAGGGACAAATGGACATTATTGGCAAGCCCTGGACAAAAGTAGTGCATTCTGCCGCCATTTATTCATACAGTTTCGTTTCTCAAACAGAACTATCATATGGTTGAAGAAAACATGAAGTGTTGCACATAATTTGTGTTTTGCCCAGTCCTCCCTAATAGAAGAAAGAAAGCCATACGGGTTTGGAACAACATAAGGGTGAGTAATTGCTCTCAAGTATTGTGCCTTTTTGATTATAGACCAGGATAAAACATGTTGTTCGATAATCTGTTCCCCGCTAGCTGGTCTTGTACCCTGTCATATATCACGACAGTTATCACCTCATTTTCAGCTCTAATGCAGTTGTTGTTTTTGGGTGCTGGTGTAATCACCAGCTTGCCATGTCCTTGCTTGACCAGATCATGGCATGTTCAACACTTCACCATCTGTTGTCTTTTCTTTTTCCCACTGCGCCTAATTGCATGCATGCTCAACTCATCGTGGACATGAACCCTGCTTGTTGTTGTTTTTTTGGGTGTCGTATTAATGGTGTGTTTGCGTTTAGAGGAAGATGAGCTCTGTTGGTTTGTCCAGAATGTCCTTAGAGATCAGATCCATGCATCTCTCCTGTAATGAAACTCCACAGAGAGCGGTTGAAGGGAAAAGGCCGTGTTGCTCTGGGTCGCCGTTCTTCTAATTGGGTCTTAGTGGTCTGTTAATGTTTGAGGTTCCATGACCTCCTGTGGCCAATTTGTAATCAATATACTCTCATTGTTCATGAGGCTCTGCAAAACAAGAGGGATCTCACTGGCGAACTTTTGGTCCTCTGTTGCATTAAAGGTTTTCGTCATTTTAAGGAAGTAGGACTTGACAATTATGTGGTCAAATTGTCCACTGTGCTGATTTCAGATGGATTTAACAGCACCTATGGAGTGCTTGTTGGTAGAACAGCCTTTGAAGATTAAAACCACCTCTACTCTTTTTCGTCTGCATCCTGCTCTCCATCTCCTGTGAGGAACTGTTGCCTATTAATTTTCATACTCCTTTTTTCCTGAAATGATACTTTTGACAAGTGTCAAAAGGCTTGTTTTCATATTTTTCAGAGGTAATTTATTGGGCATGGCAGGGCTTCCTTAAAGGATATATTTTGCTTTTCATGTCGATCAGGCCAGCTCCAGACAGCGCTGGCTGTGTGGTGAGAGGTGAGTGTTGGGTGGAAGTGTTCCATTGGAGAGCTGCAATGCAGCATCAAAGCCCCCTGTCAGCTTAAAGCTAGACATCACTGGGATAGATGGTTTTGTTTTGAAACAACAGACAGGAGCTGCCAGTGTGACTGCAGTGTTGGCTAATTGATACAAAAGTATCTGATGTTGACCTACAATTTTTCTCCCCATACATATTTATATTTGTAGATAGATCTCATGGCATGTAAAGAGTGAGTGTATATGTTTTATTTAAATTTATTTTATCTATTTTCTTTCTTTCCTTTCCCTTGGTCACATAATACATTTCCTATCTATAGCTATATTATGTTTTTTTAACCAGTTATGTTTATTTCTATAATATTTCCTCTAAATGTGTTTTAAAGGTGCTGTATGTAATTTTTGTGACTGTCATAATTGTGATTTTTGTGATTGTCATAAAGCAAAGCAAAAAAAAAAAAAATAATAATACCATAAAATGTTTGCAAAGATTTAGGAAACATCCCCACTGCAATTTACAAAATAGTAATTCACCATTTGACGGAAAACACAACATATTGTAGCCACAGAAGCCAAAAAAAAATAAAAATACTAGGTCAGTGATCGCATGTCCATTGCGCTCATTCCGATTGCGTTTCTTCAATCTGGTAACTAGCGTCAGTGTGTAGTCTGAGGAGGAGAGGGAAGGAGAAACAAGCTTCTCCAATATATAGAATTTGTATGGCAGTACCCATTTCAACCACTAGCTGTCAATATTACATACTACATCTTTAAGTGCATACAGTTAGTATGTTTAACGTAGTATGGGCGTGTTGATGTAGCTACATTAAGTAAGAAATAATATAGTCACAACTAAAGGGCCCATTCAGCCTATAGACTGTAAAAAAGATGGGTGACGTGCCTCCACTTCCTTCAACTGTAGAAAAACCAACGCATTCTCATCCTTTAGCGTCATATAGAACGTTATGTGACAAACGGCGCTATACTACGCACATGGCACCCGTTATCGTTAATATAACACGCGCTGTGAGGGCTAAGTTTAGGTGTGGGTCATATTCATGCTAAAGGATTTATGACGTCTTGGGTTTGCGTGTTATATTCACGATAAAGGGTGCCATATGCGTAGTATAGCGCCGTTTTGTCATATAGTGTTTTATGAGACGCTAAAGGATGAGAACGGGCTGGAAAAACTGTCCTTCCATTGCACTAGACGAAATCAAGATCTTGTGCAAATTGCGTCATTTGCAGCCCGATTCTGCGCAGTAGCAACCCTGATGTGGAGTTGCGGTATCAAGGTCCTGCCCATTCTTCCACTCCCGGAATTCAATTTTTTTTTTGGCTTGGCTCATGTCCCATTTGATTACACTGAGGCTATGTTTACACGGAAACGATTCTCAAGAGAAAATGCAAAAGTGGCGTTGCGTCATCACTTTTTATTCTGCGAGGGTTTTGTGTGGGAAATCTGCGTGCAAATGGTGACGCAAAAGTGTGTGAAATTCAATGTAGTATGCACTTCAGGTGGCTAGGAGTGCATACTACAACAACACCAAGTCCACGGGCCTGCATACAAACTTCACAGTCAAGCAGACTTTTGCGTTTTTACCGTTTACACGGGAACGCGGCGGTGGAACATTTTTAAGATTTCCACTCTGGAGGGTGGTTTCACTTTTTTGCGTTTTTAAGCCTCAAAAACGCCGTCGCCGTGTAAACGAAAGGCACATATGATAAAATATTTGTACGTTTTCACCCGCGAGTGTTCTCGTGTAAACAGGGCCTGAGAGGGCAGAGTTTATGACCTATAGTGCAGCCAACTACTAGTGGGGGCAATCAAAATGGTTTGTTTTAACTTTTCAGGACGTGTGCGGCACAGTTTATTCAGCCATTACTATATTGACAATAACTTATTGCTTACTTTTTGCAACAAATGTAAATATTAGGGACTTTTTTTAGTTTTAAAAGCAAATTCGTTAATTGATGTCCGAACACCAGAAAATGAAGTGTTTAAAATTATAGCTGTTACCTATATTGTTTATATAGGTAACCACTGTGTTGACCAATCATGATCAAAGACCAGAACTATTTGTTTTATAATATATCAATATTTCATGCTGGAAGCAGATCCACAGAGCAAGAATATCTTCCTGTGTCATCCATTGTCTTTTATTAACTCTTCTGTTCTGGGTTTGTCTTGGAGATGGACAACCATCCCACCTGATGCTGCACATGAAGTGCCTTTAGAAACATAAAGTAGGTATATTTTTCATAGCGAGCAGTCAAATAAATAAATAAATGAAATATTGTTGCCAGACTTGGGCCCTTGATTCATCTTCATTTTGGATTCAGATTTTACTTTTGGGACCAGTGCAGCAGATCAGATGACACCAAGTGAGCCAAGGAGGAGTGTGCCCTTGACTTGTGTTTGTGCCTTTTTTTAGTGTGTGTGTTTCTCTCCATCGCTCTCATCCTCTGTTTATCGTGTGGAGGTTCTGCTTTGTGTGTGTACGTCCTGTCTGTCTCAGAGTGGTTGGAAAGGTTGGAAAATTGCTGATTTCCCTGAAGAACAAACGATACCTGCAGGCCCCATTAAAGCCATCTGTAGCGTGCGTCCATGTTTATCTGCTCACCCATCCTCGGGGAAGACCTACCCCCCAAACCTCCCCCCGCCGCTCCACTGGACTCCAGCTTCTTACCAAAGACCTATGGCACGTGTCCCCAAAGTGCCTGGCCCCGATGGCCCCCATAGGTTGGCGCCACGGTGTGCCAGCTCCCTTCCTCTGCCAGCAACCTTCAGGTCCATTACCGTTCGCTATCAGTGGGGACCAAGCTGGGGGAGCCGACAAAAGTGGCATTTCCAGAGCGCATCAACATACTATCCCTCAAGCGCTTCAGGCCTCGTAAAATTGGACTTATGGCTCGGTTGCCAGCATAAATAAGTCCCTTTGATAGTTAGGGGAAGAAGTTATGACACTCTTGGGTACGCGTGAGGGACAGTGGCACTGTCATCTCATTCCTGCTACCCTGGCACCCTGGTGCCTCTGATCTTTCTGCCGATTCAGGGCACGCTCTCTTCATTACCGCCGGCCACCAGGGACTTGTTTTTTCTGCAAGATTAATGAGTGCCGCGGAAATTCTCCAGCGCATCTCGATAATTAAGTCTTTGTTTATCAAAAAACAAGTTATATTAGGAGCAGGAAATTCGCAGTAATTATTCATAATCCTAACAATTCAAGTGTAGCTACCTCATTTGCCTGTGTAATTCTGCTTTTTAATTTCTTGCATACATTTGCATATTAATTTTGCCCGTTGGCTGCTGCGGGCCTCTGACAGTAATTTTTTTTCCCCCTTTCCGCGTGATGTTTTTCACAGGGTGAGGCTCAGTCGGGTGGCATTTCGGCTGGGTGTAATGATAAATTATGAATTTTTCTAATTTACTGCATAATGAAGTAACCCCTTCCGATCCATTTCCTCTTCCTGCGATGCAGCTTTAGGCCCATCAGATGGTTGTCGGAGCGTGTTTCTTTATCTCTTTGAAATGGCCATGTGGTCATTAGAGATGGCGGTGCCACGCGGGTGTCAGAGGCTGTTTCTCCAGTCGGGGTGAGAGATCGTCAGTTCCCTGGCATCCGCTCCAGCTATGCGCGATGCCTATCCTCATTTCCACTTTGCAAATGGTGTCAACTCCCATTTCCATCGAGCCACTCCAGAAGAAACTCGGGACCTGTGTCCAGCACGAGTAGTGTACACTGCGTTCGTTGACGAGCACATCTCAAAGACGTACTGACGTCCTCAAATGTTTTCCGTGCGGTCTTTAAAGCATTTACTGTTACGCAAAGTCGACTGGGGCTGTCAGAACAGAATGAATATTGATGATCTTAAGCATCATGAAAGCAGGATGTTATGCTTGAAATTCATCAGCCCACTTAAAGCACATCAAAGCCTCATCGCACGCTGAGGCACTTTGGAACTTTTATGCTAAAGTTTTAGGGTTCTGTTGTTTGACAGATAATCTTTTAAAATACAGTCTGGGACGAGTGGACATGTTAAACGCTTGAGCCAACACTTAAAGCAATTGATTACCCAAAAATGTTCATGTTGTTCCGAGTCTCTTTTCAGAAGGAAAACTTATTCACGCATGCTGATTTCCAGTGAATGAATCATTATTTTCAATCAGTGCATGTCGATAAAAAGTTGATTTGGTTCACAAAACTGGTATGTTCACAACAACTTCACAACTGTAAAACTAATACAGTTGCATTTTTGGGTTGCTTCTCACACAAAACTATTGTATGGCTTCAGAAGACTTAGAATATAGGGCACAAGTATTATGGGCCACTTTAATGATAACTTCATGATGCTTTTGTGTCCGTTTTTAAGGTTTAAAGCTTCTGTCCACATTAAATTTAATCGCATGGGACAGGGCGATGGGAACTGTCTTAAATCATTCTTTAAATATGGTAAATTGACTGCATTTTTATAGCGCTTTTACAGACCCAATGGCCACCAAAGCGCTTTACGTAAATATCTCGTTTTACTCTTATTCTTTTCATAGGGAAAACATTCAGGCTGTTTATAGGACCTAAGCCACCAACATTAGAAACAAAGCTCATAGCTTCACCATTAGCTTTCTGCCTCACCTCCACAAAAGAAGAAATCGCACTTTCTGTCTTGCTAAACCACCTGTCAAACAGCAAAATTTGTATTCTATAGTGCTGTTTGTTTTCTGTTGGCAATGCAACAGATGTGAGTCACCACACGATGATGTGATGATACGAATATAACTAGAAAACAAGTCCTCTGAGTGTGCCAATTGTTTGGACTCAGTTTTTCCTCAATGTTTCCATTTTTCTACCTATGAATCTCCCCCTTCGGTGTTTTTACTGCAGTCAAACAGATATAGGGTCTATTTCCTCTATTCTAGTCTCCTTGTGACTTTGATAGTGGGTCCACAGGGGTATGTTTTGCTGTATTCATGTCCATGCTGCACCATGCACAGATTACGAAATAGGCATCCTCCTTGTGTTCAATTGACTGTGAAGCTTAAATGGATATTTAACCCAAAAATAATTACTCACCTTTCTGCCGTTCTAAACCTGTATGACTTTTTTTTTCATTCTTTTGAACATCAGAGAAGTTTTAAAGATTTTTACAGGTCACTGTTTGTCATGCAATAAATGAAAAAAAGCACTTTAAAAATATAACAAAAGTGGTCCATAGATAGACTCAAGCACTATATTTCAATGTGATAGCTTTATGTGAGGGACAGACACTATTCATTAAGTCATTATTCACAAAATAATAATAATAATAATAATGTCCTATTTTTTTAAGTTAAGTCATCCGATCACTTTTTATAGTGTTGTTTTGAGTTCTTTTCAATAAAACGGATGAGGTAGTTCATAAAACTGGTCTTAATGAACCGTTTACAAATTAAACTGATCCAGTTCTCAAGTTCAACTCACTGACTCAATGATTCAGTCACAGCAGAAAAAAAAATCGGTAAATAACTATTTAACTCACTGAAATTAACACTTAAACGCAGACCTAGGGTCTTTAGTGACCCGGGACGTCATTTACTACACTCTCAATCATTCATTTTTTTTTAAGTTATACATCAAACTTAGTATTCCTCAATCTATTCATTGTAAACAATACAACAAGAAAAAAATATAAAAGAATGTCTGTTTTCTAATTATTTTTTGTAAAGTTTATAGGGTCCCTAGAGACCTGAGATATGCAAATATTTTTTGTCTGCTCAAAATTAAATCTCTGATGACTCAGTTAGCAGAATTCCCCTTTGTCTGATATGTCTGATATACAATAATAATGTGATGATTTGTGAATGTGGTTAAGATCGCGAACATTAGCCAGTTTACGCATTGTTTACACAGAGATTTTTCGGAAGTTTTAAATTTCACTGTGAAGATCTAAATATCGAAATCATCTTCCATTGCAATGTTTAGATCTTCACAGTGAAAGGTAAAACTTCCGAAATCTCTGTGTAAACAATAAGTGATGCGCACGCGAGAGAGATCACTTCCTGCGCATGCGCAGACCGAAGTGCCCGTGCCTTTAGATCACTTGGACATGACTGTGATTACAAGAGGTAAAAATGATATAAATACTGTTAGTTTTCTCACACAAACCGCTCGTTTCGTGTCTTAGGCCATCGATGTGTACTTACATTTACGAATCAACATTGGCTCATGTTTAATTTGGACTTCTCTGTACATGCTTTTTCAGGTGGACCCAGGGTGAACCCCATAAACCTCCATTATATGACTGACAGAAATTGAAAATACTGTGGAAACAAAGACACCTGCATCTTGGATGCCCTTGAGGTAAGCTAAAACATATCAAAAGTTCATTTCAAAGTGAACTATCTCTTTAATGGAAAAACTGCATGGACCACTTTTCTGATAGTTGGTATGTAATAGTATGTGTTCTTTTTGAAGCTTTAAAAAATATTCGTTAAATGGAAAGAACAACCACTACAAATCATCTCCTAGTGTTCCACTGAAGAAAGTAAGATACAGATTTGGAACGACATTAGGGCGAGTAAATAACATATATTTAGTTCCGATTACAGAAAGTGAACAGCAATGGTGAACTGCTAAATAAATTTGCATGAATTATACTCTTAGAGACAAAACGTTTATTAGATTACATTTTTGTTGCCAGAACAGTATGTCAGCAATATGACAATGATCCATGGGGCAGAGATCTGTGCCATTTAGGTGTTATCTTGTAGTTTGTGCATTTATTCATCAGGACCACCTATGATAATGCTTGCTTTGCGCACAGGTTGTGCACGACTGACCTGCTTTTGATTTCCATCCTATTTCCCGATGTCCGCACATGTAGCTCCTGTTAATGGGGCCATGCCGGTCATTATCGAAATCTAATCTGTTTGGTTGAGGGGACATATGCATAAATAGTGATAAAGAAAGAGGGCAGCTGTCTGTAAAGGTTAGATGGAGATGACTGTAGAGAAAGGCCAATATTGTCTGATAATATGGCGGTAGCACGGCTCTGTAATTATGAGGTGTCGCCCCATGCAGCTGCTTCCGCCCTGGCTGGCATTGGGTGATGACACCAGAGCGAAATATAGCACGGAGGTCTCTCCAAACAGCCTTAGTGTCAAAGGGGTTGACATTTGAATTCTGATGTGCCCAGAGACATTTACATACTGCTCTCATTACCAGACATTTATCCTTGGCTGTACTTTCAGACAATACACAAAGAGTTCACATTGACTTTTTTTTACTGTTGAAATGCAAAACAAATGCAATGTGTGAATCATTTCTTTATTGCTTTTTTATTGATTGGATAGTATGGAACAAGAAAGTACTGGGGGAATGGGAACACAGGGCATGACACATCTCTTTACTTCCATATCATGTGACCATTATCGAGAAATAATTGAAATATTAACTTAAAATCTCAGGGAGTACTTCAAGTACACCTATGGGGTTCAGCTGACAAAAAGTTTGTGAACCCTTCGTTTTTGGTGTCAACATTGTAAGTCAATTAACCTACTTTAAAATGGCTGGTTTCTATCAATGTTTCCAGAAAAGACTGAGCTAGAGCTTTGGTTTACATAACCGGCTATATGCGGGGGCAAGATCACTGGGGTGAAAAGGTCCCTGTGAGAGAAAAGAGAGAAAGGGAGAGTTTGGGTTGGGGGGGCTTGACGTGGAAGTTGAAGCCTGTTCTTTTGTGCAGCCGCTCTTGATCATTTACATCAAGTTGACATTCGGAGAGTTTACTCTGGGGTCTGTAATTGTATTCTTTCTCCAGTTCTGCATTGCCAACCGTGAAAATGGAATCTTATCAACCCTGACCAATTTTTAATGTACAAAATGAATTGGCAGAGGTTCAAAAAAGGGAGCTACAATTCAAATCAGGTGAATGATACATGTATTTTTTCCTCTCCGAAATCCTCCTAGCTGTTAGCCTAACCCCCCCAATCAGCCCCCGCTCACTGCTATCATATTACAATGGATTTATTTTTCTTTCAGGGGAAGGGCAGGAGCCACAAGGGCTGAGGGAGGGTAATAGGAGGTGTTCTAACTGGAGGAAGAGGTTGAATTGCTCAGATTTATTGTAGTCTTAGCGGTGGATGAACTAATTGAATTGATGACCTAAAACAAGGACGAACAATTTCTATTTTGCTGAGATCACTCTGTCAGAAAGATTGAGAGCCATATTTCATTCATCGTACCATAGGTTAGCACTGGGGTTGGGGTAAAACGTTGAGTTACTGATCCAAGGATCCTTTCTCTTTTTGATGCCTTACTCAGTGCACCTAATTGCAATAAAATCTAGATTGGGCAAAAATGAACATGACCTTAATGTGGTTTTCAACATGATGATTCAAGTTTCCTGGTGAAAAGGTCACTGCGGTGTTAACGGTCACACCTCAGCTGGTTGTACCTCTATTTTAGGACCCTAACTAGACGAAGTTTTGATGGTATGAGCAGGATCTTGATAGAATGACCACTCTATATTAGTGATTTGAACTTATAGTGATGTCACGTTCTTTGCATTTTTTTCTGAAAAATGGTCTTTGTTCTGCCTTTTTCTACTCCCAGAAAATTTCATAGGTGGAAAAAAAAAAACAAAGAGAGCGAAACGAAAGTTATACATATGTTAAAATCACATCGGTGACAGAGATCATAGAAGTGAACAGCATCCTCAGTCACGCTTGTGGTGCTAATCTCTCTTTTTTTAAATCAAAATTAGATTTGGAGCAACGGAACAAACAGGGGGCGAGACTTTGGCGTAATATTTTAATCAAATTGTCATGAATGACTGGATACAATTAGAGAAGCTGTCAATCAGAAGCGCAGGGACCCTTTTGTTGCTCATCTGTCATAGACTCTGGTGCAGACAGGGCATGATGGGCCAGCATCGGAGATGACCTTTTCTGGGATCCTCGTATATGAGCTACTTTCTCCTTTCCTGGTCAGTTCCTTTCCGCTCCTTAACTTCTTTTTATGCGGAATGGGCGAACAAGTGCTCCACACCCTGTCGGGCTTATCTTTTCAAGGCTGCGATTGGCTGATGCATCATCAGACAGCAGTGAGGGACAAATCTGCTAATCTTTTTAAATGACGTTAGAGCTCATGCAGAGTTGCTCAGGCACGTTTGAGAAGGAACACCATCAGAAAAATGACTGCCATGGATGACATGTTCACCCTTATTAAAAGGAACAGCAGCATGCTCTCCATAACCAACCCCCCAATTCCTTTTTTTTCCCGTTTATTGTATTTTGCATGAGCACTTTAAAAACTAAACAAGTGTGAAAACGATCACTTATTAGAGCAATTTAGGCTCGAGAGTCCTTGACAGTGTGAATAAACGGCCTGATTTGGCTTAACAGCAGTAATCTTTGAACATTGGGGTGTCTGTGCATGGTGAGATAATCAATTTCTGACACACCTAAAGAAAACAAGCATTTTCTTTCCTTAATTGGGCTATTATAAGTGCATGAGGCATAGACAAACGAGAAAAGCATTTTTTCATCACTGACTTTTGGGAGGAATGTTTGTTTCCCTTCAGTTCTTTTACTTTTTCTACTTCAATAGAAGAAAAAATATGTGTTGTTCTTTTTCTTTTGGGGGGAAATTGTATAGAGAGAAACAACAGACCACAACACAATGGCTCCAGAACAAAAGACTGTGTAATTGCACACACACACACACACACACACACACACACACACATATATATATATATATATATATGAAGAGTTCAGATGCAAAAGCCTCTAAATGCCATTTGAAATTTTCTTCTAAAATGACCATTTTTATCAAGCTTGTATATTTAAGTTCAGTAATTTCACTTAAATGACAATGAAGATTACCTATTAATTGTCATTTAAGTGAAATTACTGAACTTAAATATACAAGTTTGATAAAAATGGTCATTTTAGAAGAAAATTTCAAATGGCATTTAGAGGCTTTTGCATCTGAACTCTTCATATATATATATATATATATATATATATATATATATTATTCCAGTGCACTAATCTATGCTTCATTCCCCTGAGTCCAGAAATGTGTGTCATTATCCATGAGTCATGACTGATATGTTAACAGCCTTGACTGTTATCTCCAATAATTATGTAACAGTGAAGTGGATTAATTTGTTAAAAAATTAATGATCGATTTGATATACTGCCTTGTGATATACTGCCTTGGAGACCTAAAGTGCATTCAATCATGCGTACATATTTAACAAACGGGTACATGCTCCTACCTGGTGCAATTATAGTGTTATTACATACATGATATTCTGCTGCTGGAACCATCCACTTGTGTGATTGACCGATCATGTGACATCAGACAGAACATTCCTCCCTCGATATGTCATTCAAAGTGTCTGTTAATGGCACTAATGCCAAATCAAATAATCAGCAGTGTTTTACTTTTATTTGATATTCCTGACTCTTTAAATAATAATAATTACAATAAAAATTATACTTTTTCTGTATAATACAGAAAAAGTATAATTTTTATTGTAATTATTATTATACATACACATTATACAATTGTATAAGTACAATTATTGTACTTATACAATTGTATAATGTGTATGTATATTCACATCTATCTGTTTGTATTTTGCTGTATTCGGATTTCAGACGGGATTAGTTTTACAAGGGCAGATGGAGTAAAGTAATTTTACCACAGGACGTCGCAATAAGGACGTGGAATAAGATTTCTGTAAGTAAAACTAGCAAAAGTGGGAGGGGTGACATGATTTACACACCGCCGTCACGTCACCTTCCTGTCGTCATGTGCCTATTACATTTCTTACCATGTGTGCAAACACACACAACCTACATTTTTATATTAAACGGTTAAATCCGGTCGAACGTTGTATTATTCAGATTCTATTCAGAATAGGCACAAACCTAACACTAAAGGAAGTGTAGTGTAGGAAATATAAGCTGACTATGCCACCTCTTTATTTAAGGGAGGAGTAGCCCACCACAGATCACAATACTTGATTCTAGGCAACAAATGTAGTTTTTTTAAAAATCACAGTTTTATTGTTCCCCAAGCTGTTCACTAAAAAACCCCACAGTCATCATGTTTTCATGCCATTTCAAGTTTGATTTTGACGTGACAAAGAGTTGATAGCCTATCTGAATGGGTGAGTTGTTTATTTACTTTTTAATTAGTCTTCCCATTAATGTCATCATTGACGTCATTTAGGCCGATTCGAGAACACAAATGAAAAAAAAAGAGGACGGACTTATCGCCCAAACGTAATTCACGTTGATCATAACCAATCATAACCGATCATATCCAATCATAGAGGCAATGCCTCCTCTCATGTGACTTTCTCATGTGACTTTCCCCTATTCATTCTAAAAAAAGAGTGAATTTTACACTTTTTTTAACGTCACATTTTGTTATATTTGCATTGTGTTCTTTTTTCTAAAATCGATTATTTTCTCTTCCAGTTTTTTTTAAGGAGACACTGCCTCCCTTGGAAATGGCCCT
Source organism: Cyprinella venusta (assembly GCA_038021265.1). Taxonomy (NCBI): domain Eukaryota; kingdom Metazoa; phylum Chordata; class Actinopteri; order Cypriniformes; family Leuciscidae; genus Cyprinella; species Cyprinella venusta. The sequence continues at coordinate 16,564,043 of CM075875.1, forward strand.
GATATATACGGATGTCTGTCTTTCTATCCATCATTTGCATTTGGTCTTTATTTTTCTCCTCTCTCAGTCTCATTTATCTACATCAAGGCCTTCTTTCAGTTTGAGATTGAACTGCATCCAACCTTTACCACTTAATCAGGGGGTTAATACCACACTCAGTGATGGTGGTGTGTTGGACATATTGAGATGTCAACCCATTTACAAAGTGTGCATAGGAAATTACAGAGGTCTTGTGTCATTTACACTCCATCTGCCCCCTGATGCTATAAAACCAAGAAGGGTGGAATCTAGGAGAGAGAAAAGGGTGTTCATCAAACCAACAGCCCTCCATTCTTGGAATGGCCAGCACCCCCTCACACACACACTTTCTATCCCCTCTTCTCCGCTCCCCTTCTTCCCCGCTATATCAGAACACGGAGGCAGCCGATCCTGTGAAATATAACTTGTGGTGTCGGCGGCCTGCGCACGCGCTCCAGCAATATGCTCTCACTCAATCAGATTTGCATAAGTAAGCTCTCAGCAGGCCTGCTCCACTGCCCAGGTGCAGGCCTATTTGCATATAGAACTGTGAGAGGGCTCCCTAGAGTCACTTTAGACTCCAGTGGCTGCTGAGTGAGCTTACGGGCCGCGGCACTGGAGATGAAATTTGAATTAAAAACCTTGGCCGTGCTGTTTTTTTTTTTCCTTGTGCAAAGGGGGGAAATGGGGCCAGCGAAGAGGCACGTAGGCATTGAGCTCGGAGACAGATAGATGGTGGGGGTAGATGGATGACTGGACAGAGGAAGCTGGATGGGCCGCTCGGAAAGGCACGGTGAATCTTAACGTGGTGTGATTTTGACTTATGTGTTTGCCATGAGCTCGCTTGTGTTGGTCATACACCACCCCCCACTTTTATGAAGTCATAATGAGCGCATGTTTTGTAATGTAATTTAAAGTTATCATCTGTGGCATTTCAATATGATATGTGCTGATTTTTGCTTTCAATCTATTTCTTCATGTAAACTTAAGCGCACATTACAATACCAAATCTTCTAAAACCTCATATTGCAATTGCCGGATCTATAGTATGCAAACAGTTGTGAAATGTACATACCAAAATGTACAGTACGTTTTTTTTTTTTTTTTTTTCAGGGTTTATATATACCTCTGAAAATAGTGGCGTTAGCGAGAACAACTTGTGAACCTTTTTTTTTTCAGGTTGGTCTGCTAAATAGGATATTTTAAAAATTCTGTTGCATTTCCAAATTGCATATAATGAGTGCATAAAAGGACGCTGCTTGACTATTCTTGTTTGAAGGAATTTGTATTTCTTACAATTATTCTAATTTATGGTAACACCCCTTGTTTTAAAGACACTGGAAGTGCATAATCTGGAGGTCAACACGTATGACCTTCATACAACTACAGACTGATTGCTGGAACTATATGGTTAATACTAAATCATTCAGAATTTATTCAAAAAGAGGAAGAAATTGTAGATATGAAACATTGATCAATTTCAAAATATAGAACTTATTCAATTTGTGAACAAGAAAAAAAAAGCCTGACCCTTAAATGGATTCTTCGATTTGATTGTGGCATGGTGTCTGCAATCATTTATCAAATTTCATATTTATTTGGCCACTTCATGGGTTTGACACATGTATATTATTTGTTTAATTTATTTATAATTATAATTAACGTGCATATTTACACACATACTGTACTAACATTTACTGTACTGTATGCTTTATTCCTAATATCAATGCATATTGCATCTTGGATTGACATCCTCTATTCAATCCTATTCATTTCATGATCAGTATTGATTGGATTCAAGCTGAACATGAAATGATTGATAAGAAAAAAAGTGCATCCACTCCACAAGCTCTTTATTTCGCATGATTGTCGTGTACAGTATGAACTATATTCAAACCGAACATGGAAAAAGGTGCATCCACACCACAAGCTCTTTATTTCGCATGTATCAAAATTGCAAACGTCTGACCAGTTGGCTTATCTGTACGACCAGATACTATCACACAACAGGCCTGTAATGGGCACATGCTCCATTTGATAATCCAAAAGCCTTGTCCGGAGATAGGATTTATATATTTTATTTTTTTTCCTGGACCCAGGCTGGGCTTATGGTCTGGAGAGAGCAAGTGAATTACCTATACAAAGGAAATGCATTTTGGTCCCTCTGCTCCTCAGACTGGGTTAACATTATGGCTTCCATTCTGCCCCTTGCCTTGTTTTTGATTGATACTTTTCAATTACAGTCTCTTCAACCTTCCCCCTATCCAGCCAACATTCAAAATGCTTTTTCTCCCTCACGTCTGTGATAACTTCAAACATTTAGGGGGTTACAGGAGCACCAGTAACCCTGTTTAGCTGGTGCAGTAAATTGGTTCCATGTTCAACATAATAGCAGTGACAGGGTTTTGCTAGGGAAATCAGTCCAGCAAAGGGACATGCCAACGATAAGACATCCAGCTTTGAAATTCTATTTCTTGGTATCAGAATTAAATCTGGCCGTTATATTCCTTTGCCAGCAAGGCACTCTGTAGTTGCCTCCCGTTGATGCTATTTGATCATTGGTTGACAACTAATACTAGCCCGGCCTGTCCTGTCCCTTCCTTTGGCAGTGGGTTGCGTTCTTTTGCAATATTTAATCAAGAATATCTTTATTTTAAAGTTACAGATTGTTTCTCTTCTCAGATTTTGTGGAGGTGGAAAGACTTTTGGTGATGTTTTGGAGAAACTCAACTTGTAGGAACTTATATCTTGACTATAACTTAACTTGTTTAATATCCTTAAACAAGACACTTTTACTAAAGAACATTTTGAATAAAAATGAAGATAACCCAATGTAATGAGACAAAATAAATTATTCTGTACTTAAGGAAATTAGGAATGTAATGTCTTATGAAGGGCTGCTTCTTAAATCAATTACTTTAGAGATTTTTTACTGATAAGTTTTAAAAAATGAAAAAAAAAACATTAATTATTAATATTTAATAAATAAAAGTTATTTCTGATGTGTTCTTGTTAAATTATATTGTCTTGTATTATAACTCTTTCATAGTCACATTGTGTAAAAAAGTTTTTTTTTTTTTTGAAAAAAAAATCATATAGTACTTGGACAGTTCTTATAAGAAAAATAAATAAATCACAACAAAAGTTATGATACATCACGAAACTTAGTTTAAAGTGTTCTAATCCTCAGCGGCACCAAACCGTTCTGTGCCCTAATGCCATTAATTATCATTTCCAATTGGATAGTTTCAACTGTATCATCCCCAGCTGTTCCATTAGGCCAACATTTTCTGGGAAAGATTCTCTCTCACTTGGTCTCTAACTATTGGTGCATCCCTCAACAATTCACTCATCCTAACAAATGCGCCCCATCCGCATCAACTCCTCAACTTTGCAAAGTTGAGGGCTGGGATTAATATGTGTTAAATATTTAAAGCGTGTCTTCGTTGGGCGTTATACAAACATATTGTTATGTATCTCCTTGGTCTCACCATATAGGCTAGTCACTAATTTATAGTGCTTGTAATTTAATTTTAACAGTAAAATTTTGTGAGGAAAGGTTAACAAAAACTTCACATACAACATCTTAACAGTTGGTAAACAAGCAACTGGGTTGATGCCTGTGTAATGCTGGATATACGCGAGATGCCCGTGTGCATACTGTACGCAGGGACAGACTGACGGATGTATTTTGAGGGGATTAGGGATTCCAGGCATGTTCGGGGAGGTGGAGAGAGAGCTCCTCCTCAGTTCACCCTGACATTGTGAGTGTCAGCATCAGATCACTTTAATCAGGCAAGGGATATGCATGATAAAACGGATAAGGGACTTTAATCAAAAAAATTCGCTGGTCTGGAAACGTGACACACTCCGACAAGCACGCCTCATCCCTGCCGCACCCCCGTGTCACTGCCAGGCGTGGGCTCGTCATGAATATGCATGGCAGGAAGGCAAGGTACCACATTAAAATGTGCTATTGTTTGTTCAGCTGCACGGCCACCAGAAGAAATAACCAACAGACTCGTAGAAGATAAGTTTTCTAAAATCCATCATAAAATCCCATAAGTGTGTACTTACAAACTCAGATGTACAAACACGAGGGAGGTTCACGTGGTCTGCTTTGCTCTGACCTGTTGTGTTTGTAAAATTTGCATATTCAAATAATGTATGTATGAAGACATTTGAGAATTAATGTCAGAACTTGTGTTGCTTATTACAAGCAACTGGTGAATGTGTGTGTCCAGCCCGTTCTCATCCCAAGGTGTCATTTACTGACGCTTTTGCCAATGCGTATACATCCAACGCACATGGCACCCTTTAGTGTCAATATGAGACGCAGATATATATGGGCCAGAAGGTGCCTCCTAGTGGTCTAACCCCAGACCTAAACCTACCCATACTCTGTGTGTGTGTGTTATATTGACGCAAAAGGATGCTATGTGCCAGGATGCAAAAGGATGCCATGTGCGTTGGATGTATATGCTTTGGCAAAAATGTCAGTATATGACGCCTCGGGATGAGAATGCGTTGGTGTCTTATGTCATCTATATATATATATATATATATATATATATATATATATATATACACACACTCACCTAAAGGATTATTAGGAACACCATACTACTGTGTTTGACCCCCTTTTGCCTCCAGAACTGCCTTAATTCTATGTGGCATTGATTCAACAAGGTGCTTAAAGCATTCTTTAGAAATGTTGGCCCATATTGATAGGATAGCATCTTGCAGTTGATGGAGATTTGTGGGATGCACATCTATAGGGCAAGAAGCTCTATAGCAAAGATGCTCTATTGGGTTGAGATCTGGTGACTGTGGGGGCCATTTTAGTACAGTGAACTCATTGTCATGTTCAAGAAACCAATTTGAAATGATTCAAGCTTTTTGACATGGTGCATTATCCTGCTGGAAGTAGCCATCAGAGGATGGGTACATGGTGGCCATAAAGGGATAGACATGGTCCGAAACAATGCTCAGGTAGGCCGTGGCATTTAAAGAACGCTCAATTGGCACTAAGGGGACTAAAGTGTGCCAAGAAAACATCCCCCACCACCACCAGCCTGCACAGTGGTAACAAGGCATGATGGATCCATGTTCTCATTCTGTTTATGCCAAATTCTGACTCTTACCATCTGAATGTCTCAACAGAAATTGAGACTCATCAGACCAGGCAACATTTTTCCAGTCTTCAACTGTCAAATTTTGGTGAGCTCTTGCAAATAGTAGCCTCCCTTTCCTATTTGTAGTGGAGATGAGTGGTACCCGGTGGGGTCTTCTGCTGTTGTAGCCCATCCGCCTCAAGGTTGTGCGTGTTGTGGCTTCACAAATGCTTTGCTGCATACCTCGGTTGTAACGAGTGGTTATTTCAGTCAAAGTTGTTCTTCTATCAGCTTGAATCAGTCGGCCCATTCTCCTCTGACCTCTAGCATCAACAAAGCATTTTCGCCCACAGGACTGGTGCTGGATGTTTTTCTTTCCCCCCTTTTCACACCATTATTTGTAAACCCTAGAAATGGTTGTACGTGAAAATCCCAGTAACTGAGCAGATATACTGAGTGAAATACCCAGACAGGCCGCCTGGCACCAACAACCATGCCATGCTCAAAATTGCTTAAATCACCTTTCTTTGTTCCTTATTTGGTAACCTAGCCTATAGGCAATATAAGACATGCTGACTCGTGAAATGTGTACATGTCATTACTCGACATATAAAGATTCTTAATTTTATTACAATATAAAGGTAGGCCTACAATGTTATTTATCGCCCAATGGTGCCTATAGGCAAAATATGTTCCATATATATATATATATATATATATATATATATATACTATTCACATGATGGCTACATTTTTTTATGATGACCTAGATGTATAGAGATGCTAGAAAGAAAGTCTTTGATGAAAATCAGTCTAAACAGCCATAAGAGCAGATGTAAACTGACAGCTCAGTGGAATCCATGCACAAACTCACACATCAATGTCAAGCTAATGAAGTATGTTTAAGTGCCATTGATGTGCTAAAACAGTGACATGTGACTGCCTCTTGAGCAGTTGTTAATTAGCTTACACGAGTTCTACGATGCCAGCCATACACGTAACACAGATGGTCTTTTAAAAACAGTGTCTATCTCTTTATATTGTTAAGTAAAATGAGTACAAAATAATAAAAAAATAATAAGTAAACCTTCGTTACAAAAGATTTGCATTGTGCTTGCATATCTAACTTATTTAAAGTAGAGCGGCAAAGAAACAAATGTCTCTTTGATTCTGGACTTTATGTGCCTATTTTGTTATGATTTGTCTGTCAGGGTTGACTGGGATTTCACAACAGAGTTTGATTGTTTACTTGAGAAAATGTTAGTTCATTTAAAGGCTTTTTTTGCGGCCGTGTTTGTTTACTTTGGCAGTCTTCTAAGCGATTGAATATGCAAAGCAATTTTTGGTGATTATTTTGTGCTAATTTGAAGGCCTCTGCCTTTTGTGCCTAGCCAGTTATTGGTTCACCCTCCTGAACAAATCCCTTGAATTCAGAGGATCATCATTTGGAGGGAAGGGAGCTTGTTAACCTAATGATTAAGTTTAACCAGGCCTTGAAGAATATATGGATGTGGTTCAGCTGAGCAGAACTGAGTAATGGGTTGTAAATGAGGGGTGTTGGCAAGGGAGGGTTCTTTGAATATGGAGGTGCTGCTCTGTGCAGGTCAAGGAGCTTCCAAAAATGACTCCCAAAATAACTTGAGCGAGAGGGAAAGGGATGAGAAAACCAGAGCGACGACGAACTGATTACAATCTCAGCAAGAGACGTGCGCTAGTTTCTCTCTATGTTCTGCATTTATCTCACAAAATGAAAAGTGCTATTCAGTTTGTAAAAGTTCAATAATGCATATTGTAACGCATCATAGCAATGGGAGTTTTGCCTTCAAATTGTTATATTACTATAGTAGCTTATGAAAACATCATTATGTATTTATTTATATTTATTTATTTATTTATTTATTTATTTATTTATTTATTTATTATAAATAGGTCATTCCTGCCATGCAGAACATTTTAATCTCTCTAGTATATATTGGATTTAAATAAATCGTACTAGTTAGTTTTACCACAGTTAAGGGAACTTTTGGGTGCATTTAAATGCATATTCATTTTTTTTTTCTATTAATATTGTTAACAATGTATTATTGTTGTTGTTTGTAATCTTGGTTTAATTAGTAATCATTTAATTTTTCCTGCATGTGTCCTCAAAATCACTCAACAGTCTTTTGTAATATTTCTTTATCTAACATACATTATCATTGATATCATGCCATTGATATCGGCATAACATTAGTTGGTCTTTTTCACTTTAAAGCACCGTATCCAGAAGACGATATGATAATATCTATGACAGAAGAGTTCAAATTCAGTCAAAAGATATTAGTGTTTTCTGTGTGTTCAATTCAATTGTGCCATTCCAAGTGCCTGAACTTAACAGAACATAATTCTAATGGTTTATTTTATATAAATACTTCCTTAAATTACAACAATTCCTTAAAATGATTATTTTGTTATATATATATATATATATATATATATATATATATATATATATATATATATATATATATATATATATATATATATATATATATATTCTCGCAATATATCTGCCAATTTATGAACATTTTTATGATGTTATCACTATCGGCCAGATAAGAAAATTTAAGAAAATGTATCATTTTCTTCAACTGATACTCTTCAGATGTGCACTGTTCAACATGATGGTTTTGAATTGCTTGAAATATGATTGCAATTACTTCAAAAAAAGAAAATATAGTACATGCACAGCACAAATGATGAGACTTGTTTTTGTAATCAGTCTTTCAAAAATTATATAAAAATTTGGATTTAAATTTATCGGCCGATATATCGGTTATCGGCTTTTAAATATAAAGAATTATCGGTCTCGACCAAAATGTTCATATTGGTGCATCCCTGGAATATTGTATATGAACTCATTGTTTAATCAGGGTTGCTTTTGGAAACTTTTGTTCCAGTTACTATACCTGGTCAAATCAGAGGGGACGTGACCTGATAAAATCTGCTAAATTCATAAAGCCCACCAAACATGTGAAAATCTTGGATTAAACACTCTATTATCTCCTGCAACTTTAGAAAGATTTGTGGTTTATGTTTTGAGCCCGTGCAGGTAGAAAGCCAAATGAATGTGGGATGATCTCAGGTGATACACCTCACCGCAACCTGTCAACGAGACACTTTACCCACAATTAAGCAAAATAAAAAGGGAAAACCGGGAACAAAGCAGACACGCGTTCCTAAACAACTGGCGCCTGTGTTGAGCTCAGATGAGCGTGTGGATACAGTCGAGTGCTGCTGTACATTGGGTTCGGAGGGCAAACGCTCTGAGTGAAATTACAGCCGCTGGTCAGACCTGTTGCAGGGAGTTTGTTACAAAAATGGGTCCTACAGTGGAGGGGGGATATTGAACGATGAAGAAAAGGATACAGTGGCAGAGGATGTTTGCTGTAATACCCAGGACAGGTTCCTCCACTCTGAAGTGGACAGATCAGATGCAGACGAGATTAGATTTCCTTTAAAAGCCTTTCCCTCGCGCTAATGGCATGAGGCCTCTCGCACAGAGGCCAGAGTAAGGTCAGTGGGATGGAATTGAATGCCCCCAGGAAAATCTCGCTTCTCACATCCCAAAGCTAGGAAAGTGACACGGGATTTAAATTGGCAGAAGTGTGCATACATATTGAAATATCAGTGGTGGTAGGTTAAACATGCATATTTTGCATGGCGGGGGTGTTGCTGTTTGGAAAATGCATTTGGTTTGTTTAGCATCTGTGAATCTTTGCTTTTTGTCTTAATGGGGCAGTGTGTTGTTAAAGAGCAACACACTTAGTTGGCCTTTTAAAGTAGCCAGCCCTGATCAGTTTTCAAATACCTGTCCTTGAAGCTGTGTTTGAGGTTTTTCTTGATTTTTTGGTTTTCATCCAGGTGAGTGTGGTTGGATATTGTGGCATAGTGGTTAATGCTGCTCAATGATGATTTTGACTTTTCACTGCTAAATATGAGATAGAAACAGATGGAGATTGTCTTTTCTTTTCTGCCCTGCAACAGTGTTTTGTAATCCTACATCACTGTTTGTTTGAAACTGTAGCTTGTTACTCCTAAGCCACTATTTCATACTATTGAAGAGACAGTCATTTTTTTTCATACAGCAGTTTGTAGTTTGTAATGTTGCTACTTTTAAAGTTAATTACTCCTCCACACTGGTTATGGCCACTATGACTTTGAGTAAGGCACCAAACCTAATTTTTCTCCGGGTGGTTTGTCTCCATAATAAGCAGTATTGGGGAAAGTTACTTTTAAAAGTAATGCATCACAATTTTGTGCTACTCTAAAAAAAGTAACTAAAACAGTTTTTCTTAGGCTGCATTTACACTGCAGGTCTTGATGCCCTAATCTGATTTTCTGACTATATCCGATTTTTTTTTGACAACCCGCTTATATCATCTTTTAAAAGTGACCCGTATCCGATTTTTGCAGTTACACTATACACTACTGAAACTACCAAATGCAGAGGTTCTGACCCAGAAAATTTAGTAAAACCGGACGAAATGTAATGGATGCAGACTGCGAAGATAAAAAGAGGAGAGCCCTTGTTGGCACTGTAACCACGAGCGCTTAAATCCGTGCCTCCCCATGTCTCATGAAATGTCTTCAAATACGGATCTATTTCTGTAACAATAACAACCCTGTATTTTACCTACACTCTTCGCCCCAAACACTTAAAAGACATGAAACCTCCACATTGCTCCACTGTGTGTATCCTTTGTCTTCCATCGGGCCTGTAATAGCAACGCAGTCTCATCCCAAGACGTCATATAACTGACGTCTTGGGACGTCTTTTGACCATACGTCAACATCCGCCGTTTTAGGGTACCCTTTAACGTCGGTTAGATGACGTTATCGGATCCTAACCCTACCCCAGACCTAAACCTACCCCGTCACCTAACTGACGTCAAAGGTAAAGCGTCAGTTGTATGACGTCGGCATGTAACTGACGTTAAAGGGTACCCTAAAACGGAGGATATTGACGTATGGTCAAAAGACGTCCCAAGACGTCAGTTATATGACGTCTTCGGATGAGACTGTGTTAATAATAGCACACTTTTTTTTATTGCCGTACGACTCGCATTTACTGGGGATTATCCGATTTGTCTGCTTACATGGCACACGCAAATGCATGTATCCGATATTCGATTTATTACCACATATGAGTGAGGCCTGAATCTGATCTGAGAAAATCGGAATCCATGCATTTTTTTCCTGCTTAACATACGTTCACACCGCCGCTGGCGAGAGCGGCAAAATTCGCTCTCGCCGCCCTGCCAACGACGCCGTGGAAAGATTCATGGACGCTCTGATGCTCTGACATAGATCGAATGCGTGATCGTTTTTTTAAGGGTCCGCAAAGCAAACAAGCATGTCGGTCGTTATTTTTTCAGAAATAACTTTAAAATTATAGTGTTTGCTAATGAAATAAACAAAGTAGAAACCATATGTGTGTGGTGTGGCTTTTGTGTTCATGGTTAAGTGCTATTATAACTTGCATTCCCGCTGAAAAAGTGTTGTAGCACGAAAATCATCCTCCTCTACTTTGCTTAGGAACTAATGTGGCCGGAACCAAAGTTTACAGGACTAAGTTCTCTGGGATTCTCTCAAACGGAGCACTTCTACATTCCGATTGGTTGCTGCCGAACCGCGTCATTGCTTATTACCATAAAGTTGAACTGATTTCCTCACCGCTCTTGCCGTCCAAGACGCGCCGCGCCGTCCTCGCCGAAGCTCGCCACCGACTCTCATTGAAAATGAATGACTTCCGGCCACTTTGACGCTCTCGCCGGCGACAGTATGAATGCACAGTTACACGTTCACCGGTCATATCCGATCTGTTCCACATGAGAGGAAAAAATCGGATTTGGGTCACTTGAAGCGTGCAGTGTAAATGAGGCCATAGTTACTTTTTTGACAATAATGCATTGCTGTTACAGTTATGAACTCTTATTTTAATATTCTTTCCTGTTTTCATTTTCCTGCTCAATTAAAGGTGCTCTTAGCGATATCAGGTGACGTGACTTCTTGTTGACGTTTAAAGTATTTTCAAACAAAATGGACGCTACATAGACCCTCCTTTCTCCTCATCCGCACACTAACCCCCCCAAACCCCACCCCCAGGGCCTTCTTGTCAGTTATTGGCTGGAACAGTTTGTTATGTTTCGTGGAGCGGGTTGCTGCAGTTTGTTTTTGTTGCAATTTGTGGAGCCTGGGTTGTCTGCATAGACCGCATTTTTTTACAGTGTGTTTAGGGGAACGGCAGCTAGCGCATAGTGAGGAGATGTTTGCTGTATGTGACAAAAATGTTTTGACCTAAAAACGTGTGACATCGCTTAGAGCACCTTTAAGATTCTGTTTCCTTGGATTCTGATTATGTCCCTTTCTGTGATTATCATCAGCTGTATCTTTAGTTCCCAATTATCCCCTGCATATATACTCCCTGTCCAGTTTAGTACTTATTGGTTATCATTATTGCTTGCATTTATGTACTCTGTACTGTGTTTATTATTAAAGACTGTTAGCATTCCTAGTTCATTCATGATGTTTAAACTCTACAATATGTGACAGTTAGGTTTTTTTGGTTACTTTTTCTCATCTGTGCTGGGCCTGCTTGTTTGTTTCTTAACATGTAATGGCCCTTTCACACCAAAAATGAAACGATTAAGCCTCAGGCTGAAGAAAATGCAAATGTACTGTAGAGGACGGAGCTCAAACTGGATTGCAGAAGAATATGATGCAGGAGAAGAAAGATAAACACTCTTACTTCAGCAATACATATATAAAAAAAATATATAGTCATTTTTGCTTATGGGTTGATTTGGATAATTGGAGGTCAGCAGCCAAGACATTGGATAAAAAAGTGAGATTAAATCCATGAAGTATATTTGTGCAATTTAACTTTTAATTATTGCAGGTTTGGGTAATTTACTGAGTTTGCATTTCACTGTTTTAGTCATTTTGAGGAATATTAAATCAGTTTTTGTGAAAGTGAGATGAGTAAATGCATGCTCACATTTAGCGAATAGAACTGCAATAACCTTAATGTTTACACACAACGCCTCTGAACTTCACTCCTGATTTCTCTCAACATCGGGACAAGAGAAAAGTCTGTAAATGGCAAAACAAAGTAACTTGCATTACCTATTTGAAAAAGTAACTTTGTTGTAATTTAAAAGTAATTACTGATAATGAGCTTCTTCTGAGGTTGAGTAAAATGGCTGGTCTGATTGACTATTGTTGAAGTTAGAGACAGGGGGCATTGAGTATTTTATCATCTTTTTACAGACAACAGCACTTGCAAAACGAATGTTTTGGAAATAGCAATTACTTTTAATCCTCCCAGTTCAGCCAGCCAATTTTCTTTTTGAGGAATTATTCCTATTTCTTGCAGAATTCTCAGGTGTCTCCTCAACTTTTTAAATGGCAGATACCCATGGTTTATTGGCAGGAGTTATTCATTTAATAAGGGTGAGTTTCAGAAGCACTTGTATAAATCATTTAGTTGGAATTTAGTCCTTTCATCCACTCTTGAGATTAGCAAGCCATTAATGAATTATTTGAAAGAAAATATGGAAAACTTCAATGCAAACACGAATAACATAACCAAAGAGAAAAGTTGAAAGCCCATAAGAATTTTGACCAAATTTGACATTATCTTGACATGCAGACTTCAATTTCTCTCATTTGTTTTCTTTTTCCTTTGGAGATAGTTTTTTATTTATTTATTTATTTATTCATCTGTTATTGTCTTGTAATGGCATTGAACAGATTTTGTGACTGTCTGAGATGGTTAGAATCACACTCACAGTAATTGCAACGCAGAAACATTATTTAAACAGGCTGGACCAAATAAGCAACATCTAGAAAACATTTAATCCCCATTTTAGATGTCATAGCTGATTGTAAATCATTTTAAAATATAAGCGTACATTTAGTTGTTACATTTTTTTTATCCACATATATATATATATATATATATATATATATATATATATATATATATTGGTATATAACTTGTTTTCTTTTGTTAATGTTAGTTAAATTAGTTAACATGAACTGACAATAAGCAATACTTCTACAGCATTTATTAATCTGATCACACTTTAGATTAGGGTCTAATTTTCACTATTAAAGGGTTAGTTCACCCAAAAATGAAAATTCTGTCAGCATTTACACACCCTCATGTTTTTCCAAACCTCTATGTGTTTATTTGTTCTGCTGAACACAAAAGAAGATATTTGGAAGAATGTTTTAATCAAACATGGGGAATGAGATCTGTTTGATTAAAACATTCTTCCAAATATCTTCCTTTGTGTTCAGCAGAAAATTTAGTAAACACATAGAGGTTTGGAACAACATGAGGGTGAGTAAATACTGACAGAATTTTCATTTTTGGGTGAACTAACCCTTTAACTAATTAACTACGACTTTTGCCTCAAAGTCATATTTACTGCTTATTAGTAAATTGTTAAGTGTGGGTATTGGGATTAAAGATGTAATGTGTAAATTTTTTAACAGAAATGCAAAACTATATCCATAACTATGTTTTTAGTGGTGTATAAAGAACTTAATAAACAATAATGTGGGTGGGAGCGGGACAAAACATAAATGTTGCAGGTAGGAGAAAGTAACATAGAAAGTACTTGATAACGTCGGTTATAATAATGACCCACATATAAAAAAAAATGGTCGGGTTTAAATCGGGCTCATAATTACACAGAGATGAAGTACTAGAAACCCGGACTTATCAAAAAAGTGACTTGAGTAGAAGTTGAAGTGCTCTTTAAGCACCACACTTAAGTAGAAGTACTAAAATATTCAACATTTTTTGTACTTAAGTATTGCAAGTAGTTTATTTAAAAATTCACTACTTAAGTACTAAAGGTAAAAGTACAACTATTGTGTCATGTAATTATTAAAGAAAGCAGTCAAAAGTTTGAACTCAATCAAATAAGGTGCTTTGACGGGATACAAATTTGCTTTGGCGGCCGCAGGACAACCCCTGCATTAGTTTTCAATGTGTTTGTCAATCAATACCATTACCCTATAAAACTGGCATGTGAATTAGGCAGCAAGAAAGTCAACTTGCAACAAATGATTCATAAAATTTTTATAATTGTAATGAATAACTAGCAGAACATTAAAATACTATCGAAGTAAAAGTATTAAATTCATCGAAAATATCTTCTGAAGTAAAAGTAGAAGTATGAGGAAAAAAAAACAATATTCTAGTAGAGTACAGATACAGCATTTTAGAACTTAAGTACAGTACTTAAGTAGTTCTACTTCGTTACTATACATCTCTGAATTTAATTACAGTTAATGTGTCGGGCCGGGCTGGGCTCGGACACAATGTGCAAGGGTCGAGCTTGCACATCTACCTCGGGTATGCTAACACTTCTAGACACGAAACAGTCGTTTGGCCTCTCCTCCGTTTTTGTTGTATTTATACATCCTGCACAAACACAATTTAACCTATTTTTGCTAGCTAGGTCTCCAATATAACTGCTAGCCTACTTGCCGTTTAGACTCTAAACTTGCCGTTTAAACGGTAACTCTAAGCTTGGAGCATAGACCAGGCATAGACAGTAAAAGCTTAGAGTCCCTTTTATGTCACGCCCAGCATAGTGGAAGGGAGGGGGCGTGCTTAAAACCACTGTAAAACATACCAACTTTTCATATTATTTGCATTTTGGTATATACGAAAAAAAAAAAAAAACTATTGTGGGGGATTCTTATCTTTAGTGTTTAGTAGTAAGTATGTTTAGTAGGCACATTGCATTATCTTCGTGAAAAATTTAACCTGCAATTTACACTTTAATAATTACTGTAAAAATATATTGATCATTGTAAGGTAATGTATTAATTAATGTTAAAATGAGACCTACTTTTAAAGTGTAACCATAAATTGAATTTCATTTTCATTCTGCGTACCTTTGTGACAGCCAACTCACAGTCTCTCCATTACTTTTTACTTGAGTAGCAAACTGGAAATCACTTCCCCTTTTTTAATTAGAGAAATATTAATGCGTAAATGTCATAAAGAAGGAAACATCTGATATCTGAAGTATTACATGGCATGAGGAAAATGCAGTGACTGATGTCCTGAATTTCACATGCCATTGCACATTCATTCTGCTGCCCACCAGGATCTCTTTTAGAGAGCCCGATTCCCCTGCAGTCGAGCTCATACCATTGGCTTGATATCTGTGGAACCAGAAGGCACCTGAAGTCTCTCCAGCCAGGCCCTGGATCAAAGTCAGCTGACCCGTTCCAAATGCACCCCTGAACCATGCATTAAAATAGCACCGCAGCCAGTAGCTCAGTGGGCATGGGGCTCGGGCCGCGGGTTGGGCTGTGCCAGTGCAGGCCTGGGTGAACACGTCGGATTGATTTATGTGACGTGCGGCCCACCCTGACCCCTGTTAGTGGGCAAGCCGGCTTAACCGTCTCTCCTGGCTGGTGTCCACCTGTTCTCTGGCCTGAAATAGCCCTCATTGCGCCGGGCAGGGGCGATGCTGGCAGCTCCAGGGTCACTGATCACTATTCAGATTAGGGGTGTAATTTGAAGTTAGACAATTTTTAGTATACACGGGTCCATTAATATGGATGTTAGGCCCCTCCTCCTCTCACTCACACCAGTTCAGAATACCTGATCCTGTCGGTCAACTTTACTTTAGTAAGTAAATGCTAAATGATTAACTCAGCCGTATGTGTCTGAACCAGAAACTGATTTGGAATGAGAAGATAAAGAGTGAATTATATACAGGCTTGTCTAGAAGTTGATGTTTAAGAATTGTAATGCGTTTTATGTATCGCTCTACTCTTCAGACACATAGGCCAGCGGTAATTGATGTGATTAGCCTTTGGCTTGACTATGTTATCAAACAGTTAATAATGTGTTGCTAATGTTACACAAACCATGTTCCAGTTCACCACTTGTCAGAGCCTTCTAAAAATCAGAATCCTTGGAAATGCTTTGAACAACTTTGAATGTCATTGAAGAAAGGCATTTATTAGTTCATCATAACATCACAATATGCATCATATTCATAATTCACCTGCTATACCAGATTTTTCATATAAACAGAAAAAAAATTAACCATGCTAAGGTCCTCCCTAGCTGCACGCTGACAGGATTAGAACATGTTTGTGATCTAGGGAACAAGGAAAAAATACTCTGCAATGGTGTTTACTTATGAATTTGTACATGGTTTGTCTTAAAGCATATTAAAAACACCACACGTAAACATATGTACAATAATAAAAAGCTTGATTTTCACCACAAGGGAGCTTTACCGAGCTTAAATATAGTTACTTATACTTTTTTTTATTTATCTTTTTATGTAGTAAATGTAGTTAGTGACTTATTGTTAGCTTGTCGTTTAGCTAACTACGTTTTTAAAAAGAGTAGCCTGCTAGCATGAAAAGCGACCATTTTAAACAGCAAGTGAAAGCCTGTGCACAGTGCTGAAAACCTCTCTCCCTACTTCTGAATAAGACATCAAGACTGACTTGGAGAAAGAATAGCTTTGAATAAATTGTAGTTATGTTCATACCATGATTAACTCTTCACTTCGGCATTGTCTGACTGGCTTGACTTGATTAGTATCGGTGTCATGTCCCTGTGAAAGTTTGCAGAGGATGAGAAAGTTGAGACAGTTATGAAACCTTGCTCAGGGCCGGCCTCCTCAGCGGGGGTTATAATTAGGTTGTCTTAGAGTTCCACCAGATTGTCCAAGTGGAAAAACGATGAAATTGAGAGAATCGTTGGCCATCGATACCCAATTATGAGACTGGGATACCAGTACTTTTAAATTCTTTCACAGCATGACAGTCCTAGCGATCTGATGTTTTGATCCTCGCAACGCTGCTTGCACATGTACAATCAACCGAGAGGAACACATTAACAGTCTACTAGATATGTCAAGGCAATAAAAGAAATGTAATGAACTTAATGCTTCCCATAAAGCCACATTAAACCCACTGCAAAAAAATCCATTTGAAGGTCTCTATCTGCTGCTGTTTTTTTTTTTTTTTTTACCTACATTGATTCCAGTTGATTGTGATGGACTCTGTGGTCATATCAGGCCATTGAAATAGTTTTTAATTTTATATTTGTAAAATTTTAAAAAAATTATACTCATTCCTTTTTATTAAATCTCGCTATGATTTATTTGGTAATAAATAGTAAATTTTTTACAGTATCTTAATTACTTTAAAAAAAGTATATATATATATATATATATATATATATATATATATATTATACATTGTAAATACAGTATATACAGTACACACACAAGTAATACATATAAATCTATGGCCCTTTCAGGCACATTTTTTTTTTGATCGGTTTTGAACATCTAAATCTAGCAAATCAGCAATTTATACATTATTTGATTTTATATTTCATAATTAGTTTTTGTTTAGCTTAATTTTTGTTTTGTTTTTTGTTTGTTTTTTTCTCATCCTTTTTTAAGTTTCCTTTGCTTCAGAGAAACTTCATGTCCTCATAACTTCATGTATATGAATATCAAATCAGATATCCTTCTATATCAAATGATATCTTTTGACTTTCTGACTGATGTGCTTCCTCCTGCTTATAGCTGACATGTTCACACATTCCATGATTTTAATTCTTATCATAATTTGTGAGAACATACTTTTTTTAGATTGCCATTACTTATGTCAAAACCGGTTGTTAAAGACGTTAAGATATGATCGTGTACTGTTAAGGACCACTTCAAATTAGACATTTCTTTTGAATTGGATATTTCTTGATGGCCTAAATTTTAATGAACAGCACCCCTCTCATGTTTGGAGTTTGATATGAAATGGTGCATTGGCGTCCTTGATCTCCTGCAGTCATCCTCGAGGTGTTCTCTAATATGGCTGAGAGTGACATGCCTCGACAGTTAGCATTTGCACATCAATAAGGCAATGCAGAGCTTTGACCCAATTACAGGGCTGGAGATCAGTGAGGCTGGAGCTCTGGTGGGCTCGGCTGGGGAGCCTCGCGCTCAGCTTGGCAGGGTCACGGGGAGCCGGGTCACTCTATCGGCTCTCGGGGTCAGCCGGTGGTCAGGAGATGAGAGAAAGCGTTGCCTTTAGCCTTTGAGTGCTGTCATCTTTTCCTCTTATCTTCCTCTCTTCATCTGCCTCTTTCTCACAGACACATGCACACGTCTCATCTGCTGCTGAATATTGGGTCTCTCGTCTTTTCACACATACACACACACTTACACACACACAACAGGGGTGCCTTCTCTGAAGAGGTAAAAGATGGAGTGCTTTCTCCAAAAATTTTACATTTTTAAAGTTTTAAATTTATATTAAATTCATATTATATATTAAAAAAATACTTATAATAAATATGTTAAATATTATATTCTATAATTAAAGTGGACATACTATACGGTCTGCAAAGTTACAAAGCACAGAGTCACTTCAAAAGGAGTTATTCTCTGTATCACTAAGCACTGTTTCTTAACTCCCTAAAATGCCAAAACGTCTAGTTTGTAGTCTTAAGAGTGATTTCCTCTGGGAATGTACACGTCACAGTATACCTTAACTAATTCCTGCCCAAGGCATATGCAAAATAAAAAAAAAAGGTGGTGGGGATGAGAGGGGCTTCATAGAGACCGTGCTGCATCGATGTAAAATGCGTTTTTTCAACATGCATGCATAGAAACCTATTCTAGTACAGTCCACAAACAAAATCAAGACCTCTTTTATATTGCATTTTTTGTTTTTTCAGAAGTCCACAACATGCCACTGACACACAACACAAACATTACACTTGTCACACACTGAGAAGTGACCTGTCAGTCAGCCCATTCCCACAATCCTTCACCTCGGAGAGGAGTGGAGGAAGACTTCTCTCGGTTCCATGCCTTGTTAGATCTATCATCCCTTTAATTAATAGTGTTTTTACGGCAGCGTCTGAACTGTGTCATTTCCATTATTGGAAAACCCAACGCGATTAATGAATAATTTTCATTTTTGATCCATTATATCATGCCAGTTGATCTCTTTTCCGCGCGGCTGAATGATAGCGTCGTTTTCTGCCCCTCGATCAAATTTAATTTGGCCCTCTATTATATTACAGTGTTGCGACTGAAGTGTCAATTTTTGTCAGGCAATTAGAAGCTCTAACCTGTGAAGCTAAGTTTGATAGGCATTGTAATTGGATTGTTTCAGCAATAGCTTGAAATGCTTATAGCTCCTTTTTTTCTCCCTCTCATTGCCACCCTTTTTCACTCCTTCCTGGCTTCTGATAGCAACTCTATATGTGTAACTTCAGAACAAACAAAAGATGGTGGTCTGAAAGGGGGAAGCTAAGAGTGCTTGCCTGGCAGAAACTCCCACTCTTTGCTGCTTTCCCAATTTGCATGGATTTGCAGTACGTCTTTTTCTGCTTCTGTGCTAGATGTTTGTCTATTTATCTTGACCCTGCAAGAAAAGCATAGTGCTACATTTAAAGCTCTTTCTGGCAGAATTGTGGCCTTTCGTGGGCCGTGACATGAATGTTGAGATTTCTTTAGTAAAGAAAAAGTAGTAGCTATGCACACAAAACATAGCTAACTACACTTAAGTTACTTAAGGGGGCAAGACATACAAATAGATCTCGGTTGTTATTAATGAGTTTTACATCATCAATCTGTGACACTTTTGGTGACTCTGAGCTGCATTTACATGCGGGATAAAAATGGTGGCTAGCAAACAAAAACAATCTCTAGAGTTAATTTTGATCATGGCGAATATGTGGAGCAAGTGTTTTTTTGTTGTCTCACTAATTCGATCATCAGGTTCTGCACTCCTATTGGTTTTTGATTTGACGGTTGTTGTAGGAAAAGCCACACTGCATGACTCCGCCTCAAATCTTTTGACACTGCCAGAACATTGTCAGAGGTAAAATTTGATTGCAATGGTCATTAATCAGCTGTCGGCCAACATGTCAAACTAGCGATCAAAGACTTCAGATTTTGGCCTAGGAACAGAGGAATCTTTTAGTATTCACAAAATGAGTCTGAGATGGCTAAATCGTGGCCAAAATCAAACAGTGTGAAGCCGACTTTAGTCAGGGTAGCTCCATATTTAATTTTAGAAAGGTATAAAAACAAGGCTGTAAGGGATAGAATACAGTGTGTTTATTGAATTGTACTGATAATTGTTCAGCTGATGTATCATCTTTATAAATAAAAAAAAAAAAACTAAAGTTGACAAACTCCATTAAAAGTTGTAAGTTGTGAAAATTACATGATTTAGGACTTTTATACAGTGTGTGCCATTGTAAAGACTGTAAGTCTATCCGTCACAGCCTCGTTTTCATACGCATTAAAGGGATAGTTCACCCAAAAATGAAAATTCTGTCAGTATTTACTCACCGTCATGTTGTTCCAACCCCCGTAATACTTTTGTTAATCTTCGGAACACGGATTAAGATATTTTTGATGAAATCTGAGAGCTGGATCACTCCTTCATACTGGTCCATAGGCTTGTTGAAGGATTGAAATTTGCCGGCCTCGAAAAGTTATCAAAGACATCGTTAGTGGCTCAATCTTAAGTTTTTCAAGCGATTAGAACACTATTTGAGCGCAAAAACAAACATAAATAACGACTTTATTTAAACTATTAATTTCCTTCTTTTAGGGCCTCTAGTCAGTTAAATGTTACACATAGGCTCACTATTGGCTGACGCTGGTCATGTGTGTGATGCGTGTGACGTACAACAACAGATCGCCCAGAGAGAAGGAAATGAATAGTTGAAATAAAGTAGTTATTTTTGTTTGTTTGTTTTTTGCGCACAAAAAGTGTTCCAGCAAGTTTCAATCCCTCAAGAAGCCTACGGACTAGTATGGAGGATTGAACCAGCTCTTAGATTTCATCAAAAATATCTTAATTTGTGTTCTGTAGATGAAGGAAGGCCTTAAAGGGTTGGTACAACATGAGGGTGAGTAAATACTGACTTCATTTTCATTTTTGGATGAACTATCTCTTTAAATTCAATATGGCGTCTAACCCGACTGAGGTATATAGGTGAGGGAAACATTTTGATGAACCGATTCACTTGAATGAATCAGACTTTCTGGCTCTTCGTGTGTGAGAGAGACAGAGAGTTCACTTGATTATTCTTTCAGCTCAGTTGAAAACGCATTATATCACAACTCATTGGATAAAGTAGCAGCTTAGTGAAACTTCTATCTGTCTTGCTCCTGAAAAATATCCTCCCTAACACCGCCTCTGATTAATGCAATTGTTTTTGTTTACAGTATTTTTTTTATTTTATCTCAATTAACAGAATTCAATTTAGCATATTTTCAAATTAATGAAACATTCTTACTGTGGCTATCCAAAAACAATTTAATTCCTTGCCTTTAGTAGCCTATGTTTATAAGTGCATAATGTGCGCCCACGCGTCAAACGTGCATTATTAGTGAGTTAGAGAGCTAAACTGAGGTGCAGAGTCATATTAGATGAGCTCAAGATATGCACAGGGTTTTTGATGAGAGCTGTTAAAAACCTTCACCTGTGTCGAGTGTTCTGCCCTTTATGGCAAAAAGCTGGGCCCTTTCCAGTCAGAGAGTAAATTAGGCTTCTCATAACGGCCTATTTTTTTGTCTCCTTTTCTTTCTCAGCATGACAAGAACTATGACACTGGGTGTATTGGCCAAATTAATGAGCACTTCCTAGTAGGATTCAGGAACACATTAAAACACTCTTGAAATGAGCCATGTTCAGATTTTATCCACACTTCTGTTCTATATATCATATGTGCTTACCAGAGAGACTTGAGAAACACTGTCAAGTGTTTTTTGTAGACTTGGCTATAACGGAGACACTCCCTCAGTGGAGCATTCGAATCAGAATGACAAATGCTTTATGATTTGCCCTTTCAGCTGGAAATGCAGGTGTCTTTGTTAGAAATGCATGGCGGTCAGAAAAGCTGCTCCCTACATGTAATTACCAAACATTTTTTTGGCAAACACACCAAGTGATTCCCCCCCGCTCTTTCCCCGGGAATCCCAGTAAACACTTCCCCCTTCCTTCACAGTAGGAGAAAAGTAAAATTATACATTTGGTAGAATGAATCTGAGATGTGTTTTGTCTTCATAATACCCCTAAGTTTTAGCTAAGTGTTGTCACTTTGCGTAGTCGACTTTGTTACTGTTATTGTTAATCTATAGCTTTTTCTTTTCCCCAGTAGCACTGAAGGCTTTACTGTAGTTGATATGTCTCTATAGACATCATTATTATTTATGCTATCAGACAGGCCTGGATTAACATGTGGCTTTTTAGCACCTGGAGCAGCGATGCTCTTCAAGGAGGGGCAGGCATGTGAAGGTGCTCAAAGAGCATCAGGAGAGGGGGTGGAAGCCGGTATGATTGTTTGCGCTAGATCTCCCCAAACCACCACCCCCTCCCACTTGCTCTCAGAACACCGGTCCCGTCGCTCCTGGCAACACCCCGGGTGACACGGGCACTGCCGATCCCTCCTGGGAGACACTGTGTCACCTCTCAGTGAGGCATCAGGCTTTTGTTTCATGATCAACCAGGGTTGGATAATAACGCATACATGTTGAAAGTGAAAAGAAGAGAATTAAAACAAAATGTGGAGAGGGAGTTGTCCTTATAAATAAAATAAAGAAAATTAATGAGGTTAAAGGTCATTTTTAAGTGTGTTGTAGGATCACGCTTTTCTTGAATAATTTCTGCTTTTTCGCTTTAAGCAGTAATTTGCGAAGAAAAAAACATGCATTCATTTATTTAATGTGATTGTATGTAAGTAATGCTTCATTTGGCGAGACAGTTGTTCACTAAAAATGATCAAAATAAAATTAAAACAATAAAGAGGATAAAGGTCATTATACATTTAAATACAAACTGTAGGAAATTGTGCTTTTCTTGTATCATTTCTGCAAATATATTGCCTGTTTTATTCAATTATTTTCATGTTTTTCACTTAAAGCAGTCATTCGCAAAAGGAAAAAATGTGATTTTATGTAATTGATTTTTTTATTTGGCAAAAGTTTCTCACAAAAAAAAGAGATTATAGGTCATTATCAAATGTGTAAATCATGCATTGCCTTATTATAATTTATATTATGTTTTTGTTGAATAGTTTTATTCTATTATTGTGTTTCTTTTGTTGAAGGTTAAAGGTCTTTATCAAATGTGTTTAAATGCGTACGGAAGGAAATAATGTATTTTATTTGATTTTATAGAAAATGCTAATAGAATTAGCATTTTCTATTATAATCATGTTTCTTCAGTTTAACCCAGTAATATGCAAATAAAAAATACATAAAATCATATGAAGTAAATGAATGCAAGATGCTTTAATTGGCAAACTGTATATGTTTACACACACACACACACACACACACACACACACACACACACACACACACACACACACTCACAAAATATCTACCTGGTATCAGTCAGGAAATGCCTGCCTTTCTGTGTGCACCTTTTTTGTGCCAGTGGAGGGCAGAATTACATTTCTGAAATTCAATCTGGCAAAGTTGATTAAAATGCAATGAGAACAGCTCTCCTGCTAATGTTGTTGATATCGAGTATAGTTCCTCCACTTTTCCTAAAGGATACACAGCCGTAACAGGCAATAATTCCAGTCGCTCAGATTAAAATACACACTAAGGGCATGCTGATGAGACTGCAGACTCAAACCGTTCGCCGTGTTATAAAAAAGGAGCATTTGTTTGTCTCTTAAAGTACACTATAAGTCAATGATAAAATTGCTCAACGCAACTTTGTTGTCTTAATTATTCGCGATAATGTGTGAGGGGAGATCCTGGTACCGACATCTCTGACCCCAGAGCATCTCTTTCTCGTGCCGCTCGATGATTTGTTTTTTATTTCAGCATTTATCACATACTGACAGATAAACTCCAGACCCAGATCAGTTTGAATCAAAGCGAGTTGGAGACTTCTACAGAGCCGTAAATGTCTTTAATGATCCCCAGGCAGCGGAGCAGAGAGGCAGAGTCTGCTTGAGTGGCGTTAAAGGGAGAGATCTGGGCCTCCCCTCAGCGTCTAACCTACTGGCACTTAAGAGGAATGTTGCATTATGCCGCCCTGCATTTGCCACTTGGATCAACCAAATTATCTGACAGGAAAGAGGGAAGGTTCAAAATTGAAATTTCAGCTCCATTTATTTAAACACGGCAAACCACTTTGTGTATATTCAACTTGCGCCGGTGACATCACTGTAACGCCGGCCCGGCCGGGTGTTTGATGGGCGCCTTGAAAACAAACCCTGGCTGAGATCCAGTTGCATGATAATAAATAGAATATGCCAATCAAATTAGGGGTGTGTGTCAGTTTGGACTGTGTGGAGAGCCAGGTACCAGTGGTTCAAACTGAGCGTATCAATAGCTCATTTTAAAGGTCGCTGGCCTCATTTGTGTATATTTGTTACTGTATGAGTTTTGAATCTTAATAAGGACAGCGTTTTTCTTCTGGTGTTTGTTCAGTACACGTTATTGAACACTGGGAAAACATACTGTATATTTATTTATTGTATGTTGTTTACTATTTTTGGCAACAGGGCTAAACTACTTTAACTGACCATTTGTTGTAGAAGATAAAGTGACTTCTTTGTGTGAAGCACAATGTGGTTTGTGATTGGCCTACAACTTTAACCTAAAAAAACCTTATACATCATTATTAAAAAAGGGAGACATTATTATCTTTACTTAATATGTTAAATCTCTGCTATTATAAACCTTAAATGAATAAAAAGTGAAATAGTAGGATATAGACGCTTGAGAAAATATTCAATTAGCCCCTCTGTATTATATATTCTCGCATACGATTGCGCTGAGGCTTGTTAAATTGAGATTAATTTAAAATTCACACTTACAGTGTGATCACAGATCAGAGTCTTGTTTTAATTTTCTTACTCTTGGTTACTTCACTAGAGACTTAACAGAGGAGCTCGAATTTTCTCAGCATTCTAAATAGACTCATGCCGACTGACTGAACAGCATTTCCTCTCACCACCAGCCTCGTAAAACAGAAGAAGAAAATCTGTTCAGGCCTCCATAATATCATATTATCAGGCTGCACAAGAGTTTACAGTTCACGGTGATGCATTTGATAGACTCCCTTTTTTTTTCCGTGGCCATATGAGTTTCAGTTTTTGTATCATTATTTTGTATGGACATTCTGTTTCTCATTTCTTTTTTCCCCTCCCCTTGTTTATCCTTGTTCATACATGATCGCAGCTCTTTTGCTTGCACGGAAATATTTCAGAGACAGTGCAATCAGTCTTACTTTGGCAGACATTTCTGATTGGAACTGCATTGATGCTGTTGGTAAATTTGATCTTTGAATTGCTCTTTCACAGAAGCAACCAAACATGGCACACTTTTATGACATCAGCAGAAGTATGTTAATCTTTCTTTGTGAATCATAACAAGTCGTTTCTTCATTCTGCAAAAGAAGGTGTCTGGCGCGTCAGAGTGATGCATGGTTTACTCATGTAAATGTGATCTTACTCGCTGTGGCACGATGACTGATCTCCAGTGCATTCCAGAAAAACAACGGCAGCTCGTTAGAAATGCGTTAAGCACACAGATGTAGCCTTTTGCCAAAGGAGACAGGTAGGACCTGAGCAGAGCAGAACAATGAAATTCAAGTAAAACGTACAGATGAGACGCTTTTGAGTGCAAAGGATCTGGCCAAGTCTATGAATTTCCATGTGTGCCCTGTGTCATTTTATCCCCCAAAATAAAAAAAAATAAAAAAAATGTTATCATGTACCCACCGTCATTCACCAGTGAATCCAATCCAACTTTCTTACGGAAAACCAAAGAAGTTAAGCTAAATGCTCCTGCTTTTCTTTTGCATGCAATGAACGCACAAAAGACATAAAGCACCATAATCTAACTTGTCAAGTTCTCAGATGTCATAAAAAAGCCATAAATGCAAGACATTATTCTCAATTTTGACATAGCATATTTAAATATGCAAAATTAGATTTTTTGTGTTTTTTTGGAGCTTGACTTCAGTTCCCCCTTCACTTTCATTGTATAAGAGCAGCTTGGATCATGTTCTGCTAAACATTGAGACACGATGACTTGACATACTGTATAAAGACATGATGGTGAGTAAATGATGATAAATAATCTATTTCTTACATTTGATATACACAATTTAAATGCCTCTAAATTATCAATCAAAACTTTGCTGAAAAAGCATGATCTTCTACATTCCTTCTGATCTCTGATTGTTTCATATTTTTTATACCACTTTTTTATGTATATTTACATTTCCCCCCCCCCCCCCCCCCCCTCTCTCTCTCTCTCTCTCTCTCTCTCTCTCTCTCTCTCTCTCTCTCTCTCTCTCTCTCTCTCTCTGGAAAATGTCTTTTCTGTAAACCAAATGCTTTTAATCTTCGCTATTGTTATAATGCAAATGAACAAGCACATCGTTATATGTTGCGCAGTGACGTGCATGTTCAAGTAAGCCAGAAATATGCAGATTCAGCGCAATACACTGTATTTAATATTTCATGATGACCCACGAATTTAGTATTTGTGCTAAATCTGCGCAGATTTGGCACACACAAACTTCCCCAGCAAAGTAAGAAAGTATAGTAAGACGAATTAATGGCTAGTAACGCCAAATTGGCTAGTGATTCGAAAGTGTTACCTGCCATAGGTGATGTTTACCTGCATTTGGCGGGTTGGCGGGTGTTAATTTCAAACTCTGGTTGTGATGTTCGGTTACTGACGTTTGTCTAACTCTGCATAGCATGAAACATGCTGATGCAATGCATTCTCATCCCAAGGCATCATATACGATGCTTTTGTCAAAATGTAGACATCCAACGCACATTGCACCCTTTAGCGTCAATATAACACGCTTCGGTTATGGTAGGTTTAGGTCTGGGGTAGGGTTAGGTTTAGACCACTAGGAGGTGCCTTCTGCCCCATTTATATCTGCATCTCCAATTGACGCTAAAGGGTGCCATGTGTGTTGGATGTCTACGCTTTGGCAAAAGCGTCGTATATGACGCCTTGGGATGATAACGGGCTGGCTGATGAAGTGTGAGGTATGGAAATGCATACATTGAGAGACAGGTAGGGCATCGTATCAATGATTGAACGCCTACACCTTCCACAGATGAGAAATATACATATAAATACATTTAGACCACCTAACTTAGTGATTGCTATCAGGATGTGAAGAGACTTTCAACCACCATAACAAAAAAAAAAAAATATTTCTGGAACAAATCACCTACCCAGCGTTTAAACTAAAGAACCAATGTACATGCATCTCATTGTCTCCATTCAAATCTGAAGCGTTTCCATAAACAAAGTTTCAGCAATGACTTTTAGATTTTCTCCAGGGTTTAAAGTTAACACAAAAGCTAGTGATAATTGGCAGGGTTATAGCTAGAGCAAGTAACTCAGACTCACAAAGCAAAGTTTTCCACTCCACTCCACTCCAAGAAGCACATATTCTGTGGGGAAGTGCACTTTCCTAAGCGACACCTTGTGCTATCATAGATGACTTTGGCACTTTAGAGCGCTTGATATACAGCGGCATCCTGCAATCCATGGCATGTTTTAGTGGAGAGGGGAAAGGGATGGAAGTGGGGGTGAGCTTGGTCCCAAGAGAGGCACCACTTCCCCTTGTTTATGGGGCATCCTAATTGGGACAGTGTTGTCAGACAGTCTGATGTGACTTCTAAGGCACTGTTTCCCTGAGAAGTGTGTGTTTGCGTGTTTGCTTATGTGCACACGTGGTGTTGAAACTCAGCTGCCTGCCCTGTGGCTTCCTCTGCTGTTTCCTGCATGAGCGGCCCAGGCTGCCTTAGCTGGCTCCCCCTCCGAACGCATCTCCGACGCCGCATGAACGTAGAGGTGCGCCCACCTGTGCTTAGCCCGGCACAAACCCACAGGTTCAGAGCGCTGGATGGCAGGAACTTCCCGCTGCCACCCCCCCCCCCCCCCCCTTTCTTCTTACTCCGCTGCTTCTAGCTGAGGAAGAGTGGGTGAAAACACCGCCAAACTTTACCTGCTACACCACATTCGTATTTATAGCTTGTTTTGTGTGTGTGAGAGTGTTCTTTGCACTACCTGCTTACCGACTGACAGCGATTGTATCTTGTTCTCATACCTGGCAGTGACACAGATACTGTACACACAACATCCCGGCAACATTCAGAGAAGCAAAAGTACATGAACATTCATAAATAGGTCATCTGTGCTTTTTTAAGTAAAGGGGTTAATGTTGATGTTTCAGAACATAAATTTGAAACCCCTTTAAAATTTCTACTGAAATGTATTTTTTATGAATACCTTGTGCTTTTATTGTAAATATTGTTTGCAAGTAGGGTTGTTATTTTTATATGATAAAACATTTGATTTCTTGAACACTTTTCAAAGTTCAACAAGGAGAGGAGCTTGCACACATAGAACATTTTCTTATAATACAAAGACTACCATCGTACCTTCGAAGCAATTTTGCCACCTACGTGTTTTTTTTTTTTTCGCAAGTTCTGGCAACTACAGCCAACATACCCGGCCAAACCACACTTACCAAAAGCATGCACGAAATGAGTAGCATCGTTCAAACCGGATGTATATTTGCAACCAATTACAGCTAGATGACGCTCAACGAAATGGTACAGAATGCAAGGGTGGACAACCAAGTCTTAAAATTGTGAGATGCTGAAAAAACTGCAAGTACCAACACAATGACCAAAGATATCCACAATGTAGTGCAGAAAGAATACAAGTCAGTCAGTATGCAAAATAAAACAAATAATTAATAATAATAATAATAAAAAGCCAGTGTTTATAATGTCTGCTCAATGATTTATTTGTCTGCCACAACAATTTATCTTTAAATGATCTTTAAAGGAGCTTTTGCCTCCAAATATTGATACATGCTATTAATTGTGATTAATTACATTAATTAGTTGTCATATCATGTAATTAATTACATTAAAAGTTTTAATCAACTGACAGCCCTAGTTGCGAGGGAACATGTTTAGTTTTGAAGATAACTTTGAGAACTTGGCGCAAATCAGAAAGACAAAACAAAAACAAAAACAAAGGAATGAAATAAACTGCATTTGGCAGTTGGAAATCAAACAGCTGTGAGAATAGACTGTGTGTGAGAGAAAAATAGGGGTCCACTCTGGGGGTGAAAATGCGCCAGTTAACATCCTGTAAACAAGGCCAACAAAGGCGAGATTTGAATAATAGTGCAGAACAGTACATGGAGGTTACCAATTATTTTTGCATAAGCAGTTTGAGATATCTCTCTCTCCCTCCCTCTCTCCCTCTGTGTTTAGCATTAAACATCTCTTTCTCCATTCTCTGCTCCTCAAACAGAAATCTTTGAGCACGGCGTAAAGCTTTGTTTTCTGCCATTTGATGGCATTGCAATCCCAGTTGCTTTAAATAATTCATCACGTGTGGATTTGCTTTAAAATAAATAAGATTTTCTTTGAGAACTGACTCGAAAATATTTCTCATCTAAATAAAGTGCTATGATAATTGTGACTTTGAAAGTTCTTTTGAATGTAGTAAATATAAATGTATCAATAGTTGTGTAACCTTTGTATTTTTTTTTTTACATTATCATTTTGTTAATGTGCGCATGGAAAAAATGTTTTAAAAATAACACATACACAATTTTAAAATGACCTGTTTATTTCACACATTTTATGAAAAAGAAAAACATTTCATAATGAACACAGCACTTTGTTGACTTGAAATTAGCAGTGTGTAATCAATGACAACACTTTCTGTATTTATGTTTATTAAGATTAAAATACTTAAAAACCAGCACACTTAGAACAGTTAATTGAACTGACCGAGCAAGACTTTCTCATATAAAATTGATTTTCACTATATTATTTCTGCACTATTGGCATGAATATCTGTTAACTGAAATCTTGCTGGGTCAAGCCAGTGCAAGTAAAAATTATTGTATCAGAAGTACTTGAGAGGAAGTGCTCTCTGATTCTGAGAACCGTGTTCGTGTGTTTATACGCCGCCTCTCCGTACAGCACACATCACGTCGAAACTCGTCTTAAGTTGTACACCTCCTGTCTCTAGAGTCATAGTTCACTACCAAAACTCTCCACTTCATTTTGGTTACTCTATTAAGCTAAATTTTGCAAGGCATGCATCCTTTATTCATAGTGGTCTCAGAAACCACAAGGGTTTTACACTCATGCATAGTTAACTGTTAATGCAAAAGCCTTGTATCAAGCAGCACCGATCATTGTCTTACAAAAACCCCAAAGAATCATGGGATCAAACCCCAGGCTACCGTGTGTCAAAACCCTTCTATTTAAGCACCTGAACCCAAATAACCAGCAGTTTACTTCTCTCTCACGGGTCGGACGGGGGGGAAAAGAAGTCTCACTTCTATAGAAAAAAAAAGCACCAGGAATGCTTCTTTTTTTCTCTCTCTCCTCGGTTCATATAATGACCAACAGCTGTTACACCTGCCACAGTGAAAAGAAATTAATTAATATACATCATAAACATTGATTTGGTTCATAAGCATAATTTTAATTAACATCTCAAAGGGGAAGAAAGAAAGATTTTTAAAGCTAAATCTCCTAAATTTCCACCCTGTATTACTGAACTACAATGTTTTAATTTATGAATCACTGTATTATAATTGTTACACTTTTTGGTTGGGGATTTATTATAAAAGAAATAATTTTTAAAAACTGTTCAAGAAATATATGAATTATTTTGTAGGCAAGCCAGATTTCTAGTACAACAGTTTCTTGAATTTTGATACCGATCATAGATCATTTGCTGAACACCCATGGCGAATAAAAAAAATAAATAAATTAGGCCTACTTATTTTCTAAACAATATGCTCACTGCAACATGCTTTCCAAGTAAAGGCTACCAAGAAGTGAACTAAAGTGTGAAGAGCATTATTTTGAAAGAGTAATAAGAGAGTGTTTTGTGCTCGCTTTATTTTTATCTTGCTTGGGAGCTACGAGAGGAAATGACAGATTGAAGGATTCGGTGGGCGTCTGGTTTTCGCTCGAGTGTCCTGTGTGTAGTTAACACATGCCCACCGTCGCTCCTCACAGAACACCAAATGCCAAACGATTCACTGCTCAAATATGTCCAAAACAACCTGCAAGAAATGGGTCCAAAAACACTCATTTCTATTTCCTAATTATGCACCACTTTTATGTTTTACATTTTACTTGCTTCAATTAACTTTCTGTAAGACCAAATTCAAATATAATATACACAATTTATATGTATATGTACTGTATATTTGGTTAATGCATATTAATCTATATTATAGGATTTGGTTGGTGCTTGTTTGTTTATTAGTATTTGTCGATGTAACCTGGCCATTTTTGAATATAGAAACTGACACACGCACACACACACACACACACACACACACACACACACACACACACACATATATATACAGTGTACACACAACTGATATATATATATATATATATATATATATATATATATATATATATATATATATATACACAGTGTACATGATATATGTATATACATGTGTGTATATATATATATATATATATATATATATATATATATACATACAGTGGCCAGGTCACATTGACAGAGTATTAGTAAACAAATAAACACCAAACTGTTCCGCAACAACCCCCAAATACCACCCTGGGGGAAAAAAGAATCAGGGAGGGATGATGGGGAAAATCCTCCAGTAACAATGGACAATTAAAATTGTATTCCTGAGTTGAGAAATTAATTTTAATGAATGTAGAGCTCTGCAACAACAGATGGTCTTCTTATACAAAATACAAAGATAGATTCCTGTTTGAAGACCGCCTGATCAAATGCCAGTGGTTATCAATTAGGAGCAGAGTGATGGTAGTGAGCGGGAACATAAAAACACTGTCTCCCCCTCCACACATACCCTCTCTACCTTTATACACACACACAGACACACACAGTCTTCAAATCTTATTTTTTTTAAGCATTATCTTGCCTGTGAGAAGTACAATCCTTCTACTTGATATTGCTTTATATGCTTTATTGCAAGGTTTTATTATACAACTTATACAACAGATGCTGATCTCCACCTCACCTGGGTCACAAGTCACAGGGAACAGAAATTAAATGTGCTGCCTACTTTTCATATGAAAATTCAAACACCTTCTATATAAGCTGGTGCCAGATAAACAGGATTTTCTAAATTATGTATAGTTAATTTAGTTTCACAAACCCATCAGGGGAGGTGAATTGTTTATCCCAAAAAATAAAAAAAATAAAAAATAAATAAATAAAATAAAGAAAAAAAATTAAGTGATTGAATATGTAAATAAATAAATGAGAGAATGAATGCAGAAGGAAATGACCACAGTAGTCTTCATATTTGCAATATGATTCTCAGGCTCCATAAATAGTAATGGAGTGTGGTAATATATACTGCAGCCCAACTGGAGAGAGCAATTAAGAGGCTGCTCAGATTTAGTGGAAATGAAGCTACTTGCAAAAGCCAGGGAGGTAATTGTGAGACAGCCTTGATTGTTTTGTAAAAAGATGCTTTCCCTTTAACTTTTTAAACACTCTGGCATCTAGAGAGACTCTGTTTTAATGGAAATAAGTGAGTCTGTAAAAAAAAAAAAAAGGTCTAAGTTTTTCTCATTTATTTACTTCCCTAAATGCATTCTTAATCATATAAAAATTAAGGAAATAAGAATAATTAAAAAATGGAAAATTTTAGCACTTTCGGGAACGGCGAGGTCCTCGCGTCATTCTGCTTCAAAGAAAAAAGATAAATGATGATGCCATTAAAAAGTGAACTAATTAAGGAAGGCTTCTTTTAAGAACTCATTAACTGCAACCTCATTTACATAATGATGCATATTAATTAAGTTTTAATGAATCTGAATTTCCACCAAGCCGCTTTTCTTTGGCTGTGGAACAAATTGAACAAATTATTTAAAAGTGTTCTTGAGTCTACTTTTCACACCAAAGGGGAGAGAATGCAATCATTTGTAGAAAATCATATTTTTTTAGGCAGGCCCATCTGTTCTTTTTTTTATGTAATCATTTACCCTTTTTTTTCTAAACCTGTGAGATTTGTTGCATTTCCACACAAATCATGAGGTTTGTGATCAAGAGTAAAAACCCTGGAGAATAAATCTGAAGAAATAATAATGATCATTTATAGCGCATGTCCACACAGTCAACAAGTAACACAATGAGAGTGGCTTCATTTTTTTTCCTACACAAAAGGTGTACAGGACAAACTTAATAACTTGTGCAAATTATAAATTGAATTGAACTAAAACTATCTAAATGTAATATCAAAAAGTTGAAGACATAATAATTGGTTACCTTAAAGACCTCTATAGGACTTTTGTTGCTATCTGTTGCTGCAGAGGTGAAACTGGAACAAGACAATGCATGTTTAACAGCACCAGCTGCCGCGATTTCAGGCGTTATTGTGGTGTGTGTGTGTTTGTGTGTGTGTGAGTGACTTAACACATGTGCTGCACAAACATCAGTATCATCTCCTTCCTCTCTGCATGCAAAGCTCTTTCTCTTCCTCTCTCTCTATCTTTAACACTTAACGCTACTAACATAAATCTGGGAATAAGCACAGCCCGTGGGACTGACAGTGCACAAAGTTTGGCGTTTTAGCCTTTTTTTTATTTTGGGGGAGGGAGTGAAGGTGAGAAAGGAAGAAAGAAAGAAAGAGAGAGAGAGAGAAGCTGATGAAAGCCATTGCATGATGCTTAATGCCAAACTCACTTGCGCCAAATGGAGCGACAGTGCCTCTCTCTCCTCTCCTTCTCCCAGATGCTGAGCTCCGGATGTGTCTCTGAGGTTAACCTGACACAAGCGACAGCTCCCCTCCCCGTCTGCCCGCCTCGCGCAGCCCCCTCTCGCTCCTTCATCCGTTTCTGGTGCTTTAAAGGAATCACCTTTCTGTGGCGGTAGGATGCCGGGGGTTCTTCTGACAGTGAGCACCTTCCTCAGGGGAGGTCAGGAGTCAGGGATTCAGATGAGGCAAGCTGGCGATGCAGTGTAACTGAAAATGGAAAGCAGATGTTAGTTAATTAGGGAAAATGTGACTGACAAGACTTGAGCGGCAAGGTACACGAGCTAGCCGGCACCGAGCAGCTGTTGTTGCCGACTTCATTGTCAGTCTCGTACACAAGTCACAACATCCCCACGGCGAAACGCGGCCGCGTACGCAGACAATTATCAAAATAGAATTAAGCTTGATTTAATCATACCCTCCTCTCCTTTGAGTTTTCGGCCACCATCGGCCAGCCGTACCGTTCTTCTCGCCTCCCTGTTTTCTTCCAGTTCATTTTCTGCATTTATTCTGTCGCCGCGGTGCTCCCAGGGCTGTGACTCTGCCGAGACTTGAGTGCTGAGAGGGTGGAGAGACAATAGACGGGGGTGGGGGGGATTGCAGACAAAATAAAACATTCTTAATGAGCCGAACGCAGTAATCTTTCACTTCTCGCTTCTGCAGTAGGAGGACTTAGTGGCGGCGCTGAGATTTTTTGGTGAAGCGTTTCAGCGAAGTGAGAACGAAGAGGTGCAGAGCTCATCGCTTTGATTGTCATGGATCCTTGGATGGGAAAACGGATTAATATGCATTAAATGTGGCACTGAGGAAATCACGATCACATACTGATAGATGACTCCCTTTACCCTTGACCTTCTGTATGTATGTGCATGTACTGTACAGTGGCCCCAAGATGTTTTTTTTTTTTTTTTTTTTTTTTTTTTGGGGAGCGTTCACCCAAAAATGAAGAATTTTGTCATCATTTACTCATCCTCATCACTTTCTTTCTTCAGTGGAACACAAAATGAGATATTTTAATTTAAAAAGTCATTTTTTTTCTTTATTTCATATAATAGAAGTCAATGGGGTCTAGTGTTGCTCCAGACTCCATTGACTTTCATTGTATGAACCAAATCAGTTTCTTTAAAATATCTTCTCTGGTCTTCCTCAGCATTTAACATAGTCATGAGAGTGAGAAAATGACGGATGACAATTTACCACTAAAAATCCTGATAAAAAGGTGTAGGTTGTCAAAACACCTCCATAGCATGACCGTATGATAAACCACAAGAATACCTGTGTGAACTGACTTCATATTTCCACTGTAAAATCACATTGAGACCTGAAAAGTGAATAAAGATGACGTTAGCTCTGAGAAAAAAAGCCACACATATTTTATCAACTGCAATGACATTTATAAAGTGTGACTAAAGTGTCTAGTGAGCCCACTGTACATTGTACAATTACAATCTCCCAGGAATTTATACCATAGCTTTTTTTCTTCCAGTGTCAAGCCCCCTTGGGTGACTCATGCAAAGTCTGAAGAGGATGTATGGGCTTAGACATCCATGAAAAATTCATAGAACTAGTGTGTTTGTATATGGTTAAACTATTGTATTAAGGATTGTATAATTTACAGGCTTGATCATTACTGTTTTGATAATCTGCTATTGATTTGTTTTATATCCTTTTTTTCCCAGTATGCTAAACACATACAGTATCACATTATGTCAAAAGCACAAATCGACATACATACACAGAATGCCCCCCATTATCTTTGGGGTGTTATTCAGTTTGGAGAGTGTTTAAACTAAATATTTCTAAACTCCCTCATGTTGTTCCAAACCTCTATGACTTTCTTTTGTGGAACATTGGGGAAGTCACTGGAGACTTTTCAAATGACAGTGAACCTCTTTTGGACTTTTGTTTTATAATATCATCTTTTCTAGTCCTCAGATGAAAGAAAGTCATACACGTTTCGAACAAATGTCTGATTTTCAGATGTGAACTACAGTATCTCTTTAATGCACCACAAACACTTATCATATCCATTTCTAATTTTGACAGCACTGTTAGTGCAAGAACACACTGCAGAGCACCATGCATTGCAGTGCCTAAATCTGGGTCTGTTACATGAATCTCTGGTCAGCAATATTAGACTGTGAAATTGATGAATTGCTAGACATTAGCCCCATTCAAACAACAGATGTTAATTCACTTCAGATGTGAATTATCTGATCATTTGTGTCAGGAAGCATAATATGAATGACACAGATTATCTGAAATTCGGCTCTTCCCCTGGTAGACGCAACGTCCTTTGTCTCCTCAGGTAGAGGGCTCTGGAGTTAAGGAGGCAAACTCCAGAATGTTCCATTAGCCAGCCATGTCTCTAAACATCTCATTAGGACCTCGCCAAGGTCCGCCTTGGGCTCTGCTGTGGAGAGCAATTGCTTTGCTCTTTGATGAGGAAATATTAGTTATCCTGGCTCTGGATCCATACACATATGTCCTGTTGTTTGGTGTCATTAACCAAGGACACCAGAAATATCATAATGGCCTCGGTTCTAATGGTTGCATGCAAATATGAATGATAGCATTTACTGTATAACCATCACGACCACTATTTTTACAGTAAATCTAAAGTGTGGTAAAGACTTAAAACACATTAAAAAGCTGGATTTCAAATGTAAAACAGTAAACAATGAAACATTATTATGTTTGAAACAAATTTCTTGGCCACTAATCCAAGGCTATGTCCATTTTTCCGGATACATTTGAAAATGCCGTTTTCGTTTACTGTAAAAACCCTCTCCGTCTACACTAGCGTTTTCAGACGTTTTCAGACATTTCAGTGTGGATGAGATACTTCTAAATTCCCCTTACTGCGCATGTGAGATAAAACAAATAGAAAAAATAGTCCCATTTTATATTAAGTGGCTTTAAGTACTATGCACTTGCATCAAACAATCAGTACAATGTAATGTGCTCCTGTTTTATTGTAAAACACTTTTACTGCTATTGAGGTATGATACGGGTAAGGTTAGGGACAGGTGTGGTGGTATGGGTCGGTTTAAGGGTAGGTTAAGGTGTAGGGGAAGGGTCAACTGTGTAATTATAAATGTAATTACATATTAGTTATAGCTGTAATTACATGCTGGTATTTTTAAAACATAAGTACAATGTAAAAACATGTATGTACACAATAAGTCCAATGTATCAAATGATAAATTTCAATGTAAGTGCATAGTACTTAAAGCCACTTAATATAACGGCACATTCTCACCCTTTGACCACCTTTGACCATGCTTCAATATTTGACGTTTTAGGCGCCCTTTAGCGTCACTTACATGACGCGATCCTACGGTGTCACCTAACTGACGCTAAAGGAAAGCGTCAGTTAGAGGACACGGTTAGGTTTAGGTGTGGGGTGGGGGTAGGGTACACGCGATCCTAGGGCGTCAACTGATGCTAAAGGACGCCTAAAGCGTCAAATATTGAAGCATGGTCAAAATGCTCCCAAGGCGTCAGTTAGGTGACACCTTGGGGGTGAGAATGGGCTGAATATAAAGTTGGACCAAATATATTTTCAAAGGAAAAGTATCAGTGTGGACATGGCTTAAGAAGAACATTTGTGCCATTGATCATGTGACTCTGCTTTCTTGCTTCTGCTCAAGATGCTCTTTGTATCATCTTAAAGTCACCATGAAACTGAAGTTAAATAGTCTTTTCTGTTCTAATGTGAAGTATTTCCGAGTAAAATGGCTTTTCGAGAAAAAAAATGTAGGATTGGGCCTTCATTTTGTCCACTGAGAAAGGATTGGATTGGTGTCATTTGGTGCCGCTGTGATCCCATGTGACTGATAGGTTGTCAGTAACACTTCATCAGAAAAGAGATGCCATAACAAGAGGGAGGGGAAATTACTTTGATTAATGATTATACAAGGACACATTAATAAAAAAAAAAGCGATAAACCATTTATAACAAATACTGCGATATTTTATAAAAATAAGAATTGTCTTTAGACTTTAATGTTCACACCGCAGCAGAATGGTTGCGAGTCTTGTATTTGACAGCTGCCCTTCACAAACTATTGGAAATGTACTACTTCCACTTCTGAAGTCGTGATTACAAGCTTGTCACATTCAAATGCTTTTTTGTTATTTTTTTATTTTTCTTCTTATTTTCTTATTTCTTACTTTACTTATTTGGTTGCATAAGATGATATTTACGGCTAGCTACAGTAGAGCTTGGGTCCCTTATTTGTTTAGCGACTTAGTGAGATACTTGTGATCTCGGCCAACCAAACACTTCATCACAACTTCTCCATTCAGCTAGCCTCATCACCCATAACTCCATCAAGGTCAGCTAGGAACCTTGGGGTTGTAATTGATGATCAGTTGAAATTCACTGACCACATTGCTAGAACTGCCCGGTCCTGCAGATTTGCCTTGCACAACCTTAGGAGGATCAGGCCCTTCGTTACAGAGCATGCTATACAACTCCTTGTCCAAGCTCTTGTTTTATCAAGACTGGACTATTGTAATGCTCCCCTGGCTGGTCTTCAAGCTTGCTCTGTCAAGCCTCTACAATTGGCTTTATGCACAGCTTCACTACTTCCTGAATTTCAGCCAGCTCCTTGTTTCCTGTCTGCCATTATTGGACACATTGATTAATTCAGGTGTGGTTGACCTCAGTAGTCATGGCAACAATAATCAGACACACCTGAATTAATCAATTTTGCCCAATAATGGCAGACAGGAAACAAGGAGCTGGCTGAAGTTCAGGAAGTAGTGCAGCTGTGCATAAAGCCCATTGATCCAGAATGCTGCAGAGTGGTCTTTAGTGAGCCAAAGAGAGCACACGCCACTCCTGTACTCACATAGTTGCCGTTTGCCTATAGAACAACCACTGGCACTGCTCCCTCTCAACTAAACTCATTACTTCAGACTTATGTGCCATCCACAAACTTGCGCTCTGCTAGCCAATGTCGTCTTGTGGTACCATCTCAACGAGGCACAAAATCTCTTTCTTGGACCTTTACCATGACTCCTTGTTCCCTGCTGGTGGAATGATCTGCCTAACTCAGCCAGAGCTTCTAAATCAGTAGCCACTTTCAAGAAACAGCTGAAGACATATCTTTTTCGTCAGCACCTGGTTCAGTACTAACACTTTCTCTTCTCTTCTAAAAAAATAAAAAAACTGCACTAAATTAAACTGAGAGGGGTTATAGCACTTATGTATTGTTGTCCTACTGTTAGTTTAACTGCTTCTATTGTTCTCATTTGTAAGTCGCTTTGGATAAAAGCGTCTGCTAAATGAATAAATGTTAATGTAGTACATTTAAGCCGTTATGGGAATGGGACAGCTTGATACTTTGATATTAAATAGGCTAAGGTTGTCAATCCCAAACTGACGGTGTGAATGTGCATTCTAAAATTAATGGTAGCCTAATTATATATTCTTTATAGGCGAAATGAGAATTGCTTACTTTTAATAAATACTACTAATACTAATATGTTATAGTATGTGTGTGTGTGTGTATTACAAAAAAAGTAAGCCATTTTATTTGTGGTCTCAGTCTTTTGGACCCCCACTGCCCCAGATTCAATATAAGAAAGAATGCTGTATTCCATGAACTAAGCGCACCACGCTGGTAAGAATGTGTTGCTAATCACCTCCGTCTTTGTTATTTCTGCGGTTGAATCCTTTTCAGCTCAGCTGATTTGATCAAGGCACCACCGTTTCCAGACTTTGAGCAGTTTCTCTTTCCCTCCCTCTAGAGAAAAAGCATTTACTGAGAATCCAAAAGAAAAATATGGTGTTAGAACCTCCCCTTCCTTCAATACAGTCTCGTGGGAGCTGAGGAAAGGTATCAAAACAAAGAAAATAAAAAAAAGAAAATTCAGACTAGATAATAACTTGGATTACAAATAAGTGCGCAGCCCGAAGAACTGGTAATTGGGTCAAGTGTACTTCATGTGCCGAGAATAAAAATAATAAGATGAGATAAAAACAGATAAGATTAGAAATATATGAAACCTTGCGCTTGTTAACTTCGCTGCAGATTGGCGTGCTTCTGTTAACCCATCCTTCCACAGTGTGTTTTTATTTAACTCTCTCACAGTGCGATATGTCTAATTGCACAATATGTTCATCAATGTAAGCATTGGTCTTCCTTTAGGTCTATTGAGAATACATGTAGCATCAGGCCACAGTCCATACTGGTTACTTCGATTGTCTCTTCAGCTTTTGGACCATGTGTCATTTTAACTCCCACAGCGCCGTGGCCAGACCGTAATGCCTTCCTGTCCACTATAGCCACAGCCGGCCCCAGGGGCTATCTAAGCCTCGTTGGCAGGCTTGAATCCCCGAATCCTCTAAATAGAAATAATTGTCCCTGACAATCGCTGTGTGCTTTGCTAATGCTTGTGACAGAACTTTTTTGTCGTTCTGACGCCCACGAGCATGGCTAGCTATACATGTGGAATATGCTAAGCTATGTAATCTCAGTCCTGATTAATAAGTGCCACGAGTGCTCACGCTGGACGCTAATGGCTCCATTCAGCAGTTGTGTGACCATGCACGCTGGAAACCGTGGGACCTAATGTTTTGACATTATTCCACTTGACCACTCTCAAGTAGGATGATGATGACCTTAATTGTGATAATTTAGCCTGCATGCTTATATAAATCTCTCTTGAATGTCGCTCATATAATACAATCTGTTTAGCCTGACTTCGGCATACTCATATTCTAATAAGAATGTGAGTCTGATACTGTTCCATAGGGCTTTGATTATGAGGTATGAAAAATGTTTTTTTTTTTTTTTTTTTAATTCTGCACTCAATTGGATAGACCTACAACCAATCAGAGCAACGCAGTAAGTGACATATGTTGAGCAACGCTTAGTTGTCAACAGAACTCAGCTGCACACGCACTGGAAGAAGTAGTAAAATAATGAGTGTTGCTTCTTTTACTTGGTCCACCATGAGTGGGACGATGCGACCAAATGAGAAACCACAACTACTAGAGGGTTTTCATTGCATCCCATCTTCTTAGCAACCATTGGAGTCAGCTGAAGAATTAAACTTTTGCCGAATCCCGCATGAAAATACGGGAAACACATCTTTCCGATTGACAAATGCCTTGATTGCAGTTCTCTGTTCGATTTTAAAAATGTATGTGCTGTCGATTTCTTTTACAACAGACGTGAAAGCGTAATCTTTACATCTCAATTCTCCAGCAGTCATCTTTGAGGGAAACTAGTTTAACCCACGCAATCTTTGATAACGTGATGATTATGCGGATCAACTGTCCATCATCGTATAAAGCCCGCCCGGGCAATTTGATTGGCCGGACGATTTCTGAACCGATCATAATTACTCCTCAATGGATCGAGTCCAGACCGAACTTCCCGACCAAAACATGTTGTGGGCGTTGTTCAGCTTGGCATTCAGGCTACAATCTGTTATCTTAACTCGTTAAAAAGCATAAAAAAGTATGCTGTGTTAAAAAAAATGTATCTATGAAAAAAAAATTTGTATGTACATTTAAAACATTTTTTTATTATTATTATTATTATAGCTAATTGCACCTAATGCAATATGTGCAATATAAATGTCTCTAAAAAAACCTAGTCAGAAAAATAATATTTAGATTGTTTGACCTGCGTAACCTGTGGTTTGTTAGAGCGAAATGTCAAGACCATAGTAAATATGCAGATGTAACGGTCTATGGTCTAAATATGGTGCCCTTGAGAGCCTCCAGAGGGCACTCCACACAGACTATTATCACTCCCTTACGAACTACATTTCCCATAACTCATGGCCAGGACTCATCATCACTGATTGCAGTCACCTGTGTCTCATTGCCCTGTTAGTCTCAGCCTATTTCGACCTTGTTAACTATTCACGCACTGCAAAGTTTTGTATGTTGTTACACTGCATTCCCGAGTGTTTGTCCCTGGTTTCCTGTCTCCTGGTTTTTGGATTTCTTGCCTGGTCCTTGGATTATTGTTCTGCCTCTGCCTGTTTTGTTTG
The DNA here is from genome assembly GCA_038021265.1 of Cyprinella venusta. NCBI lineage: Eukaryota > Metazoa > Chordata > Actinopteri > Cypriniformes > Leuciscidae > Cyprinella > Cyprinella venusta. Next base: position 16,606,090 of record CM075875.1, read on the forward strand.
TTCGTTTGGACTGCCTACCTGTGAATTTGACCTTTGCCTGTTTATTGGATTGTGTGTCTGGATTGTCCCTATTAAAGCTGCATTTTTGTTTCTTAACCGTTGTGTCTCTGAGCAGTTTTGTGACATTTAGGTCAATTAGGTTCCAGTAATTTTTGAAGTTTTCTTCCTTCAGTTGTTTCATTCTTTCACCTCTTCTTTTCTTTCTCCCACAAGTGCCGCAGAGCAAATTTGCAGGCGGTGCAGTGCACCTGTGGCAGACACTAAATACAAGCTAACAAAAGACCCAAACAAACACATTCAAAAGCAACTCTCCTCAATTTTCCAAACGACTTGTCCATTTTACGACAATGCTTTTTTCCCGTTTTTGTGCCAAGCCACTCTTTTTTTCTCCCCCCTTCTAGTCAAGGCAATCACCTCTCTCATATACATCTGTACAAATTGATTTCCTCTTTACAAGAGAAGATAAAGAGCACAGCAACAGAAATACCTGTAAGTGAGGTATAATTACTGAGAGAGACACCCCCTACTGAGTCCATTCAGCAAAGTCCCAACAACATGCATTTACAACCTCAATAGCGCTCGACGGCCTCGTACGAATAAGCCAGAGATTTGATTAAAATTATAGCTCTTTTGCTCCTACTTCATCTATTAAGATAAGCATCTTGTTCGGGGCATTTTTATATATACATATGAAGAGGGCTGGTACAATTTAACAGTTTTCTCCTGCTGCTTCATACAAAAGGATCCCTGAAGGGACCCCACTTCACTCTCACCTGTACAAAGCAGTTGGTGTCAGAGTGGCAAATGGCCATATTCAATAATATTCAGGAGCTCTATCTCTGACAGGGTGTCTAAAAGAATGTCTCTCCATTGTTCGTTTTTTAACGTGTAATGTGGCCTCAACATTACTGGTGTTACAATATAATAGTTTTTAAATATTGAATGACTTATAGATCTTGTTTTTACTTTAGCAATGTATGGGTTTGGATACATGGTTATTATCTGGATTAGTTGACCCAAAAAATGAAAATTCTGTCATTTACTCACTTGTATGTTGATCCACACCTGTGTGAATTTCTTTTTCTCCGAGCTCAAAAGTTTAGATTGATTAACTGTAGCTCTCTCTTTTCCATGCAGTTACAACTACAACTATTATAGATGTGGTCAATATGATTAAATAACAGTTTGAAATGTATATTGTTATTCACTTATAATCTTTGCTACCAGATCATAAAATAATTGCTTTGAAAAGAATAATAAATTCATTAACCCATTCAGACCCTGTGTCCATTACAATGGACATAACATGCCAGCCCCATGGAGCATTTCATCTAGTTTAAAACCTGCAGTCCATGAGTTTGGACATTCGTCATCCAATCAAATGCCAGTAAAGCTCTGCATGTAGTAGAGCTCTACATTGAAGAGTAGCATGGCAGCACTTCACTCCAAACACATGAAGCAAGCAACATTTTCTAAAGTGTATTCACATTTTGTATATATTTTTGCCAGCATTTCATAAATTGTATGTTAAATAGAAAGATTGAATTTATTAATTAAAGTTAATAATCGACTGTAGAATTGCACGTAATATATATCAGGATTTTTTTTAATGTGTCTGTCCTTTAGAATGGACAGTAGGAAGCCTGTTATTGAAGTCACATTTTAAGTGATGCTGATTGAAAAAAAAAATATATCACAGATACAATTTTGAAACTTTTTCATGTGAAGAATATACAGTTCTGAAGTGCTTGAACATATAGCTGATGAAAATATCTGAGATGTTGACTTTATGTGGAGTAATGAGGAGATGTAAGAGATGTAAGAAAAATATCCATATTTAAAACTTTACAAAGTAAAATAACTTCTGGCCAAAAGAACATATGGATTTGACTTACATCTAAAGCGCAACTTAAAAATGAATATTTTAAATATTTTATATTAATATATATTTTTTATGGATAGATGCACTTTTATGATGGATAGATACACTTTCAATGGGGTTTCGGGTTGTATATTTGATAGACATTTTAAGTAAAGTTCCTGTCATGATAAAAACTATTTTACGGCACTCAAAGGGGCCTCCTGAGTCCGTGGCACCAAGTGCCATCCCAAAATTCCACCGTCCGCGAACCCACTATTTTTATAATGGCATAAAATCTACGTGGGATCTCAATATCTCAGTGCTGGAAGGGTCTAGAGCCTCCATTTTGCACTCAGGTCTAAGTCTCATGGTCCTCTATCAGAATCCAAAGTTTCAAGAAGATCAGAGATACTCAAAATTTCGACGAGAAAAAAAAAAAAAACAGTGGTACCCCTTTCGTTTTTTTTTTTTGTTTTTTTTTTCGGGTTGAAATTTTGAGTTTCGATATCTCTGCTCTGGAAGGTTCTGCTTCCATTTTTGCACTCAGACCTAAGTATCATGGCCCTCTATCAGAATCCAGAGTAAGAAACTAAATATTTCGACCCGAAAAAAAGAATGACAGTGGTACCCCTTTCGTTTTTTTTTTTTTTTTTTTTTTTTACGGGCCGAAATTTTAAGTTTCAATCAGCTCTGGAAGGGTCTAGAGCCTCCATTTTTGCACTCAGGTCTAAGTCTCATGGCCCTCTATCAGAATCCAGAGTTTCAAGAAGATCAGAGAAACTCAAAATTATTTTTTTTGAGTTTTGATGTCAAAGCTTTGGAAAGGTCTAGAGTCTCCATTTTTGCACTCAGGTCTAAGTCTCATTGCCCTCTATCAGAAACCAGAGTTTCAAGAGAAATTTTCAGAGAAATTCAAAATTTTCGGACCCCCCCCCCCCCCCCCCCCCAAACCCTTCCAGAGCTGAGATATCGAAACTCAAAATTTCGACCAAAGAACGACAGTGTTACCCCTTGCGTTTTTTTTTTTTTTTTTTGGGCAAAAAATTAAGTTTCCCCAATCTTCTCAAAATTCTGGATTCTGATAAAGGAAGATGAGACTTAGACCTGAGTGCAAAAATGGAGGCTCTAGACCCTTCCAGAGCTGAGATATCGAAACTCAAAATTTCGACCAGAAAAAAAAAAAACGACATTGATACCCCTTATGTTTTTTTAGGGCAAAAAATTAAGTTTCCCCAATCTTCTCAAAACTCTGAATTCTGATAGAGAGCCATGAGACTTAGACCTGAGTGCAAAAATGGAGGCTCTAGACCCTTCCAGAGCTGAAATATCGAAACTCAAATTTCGACCAAAAAAAAAAAAAAAACGAATGGTTACCCCCTTACGTTTTTTTTGGGGGGGGTCGAAAAATTAAGTTTCCCCAATCTTCTTGAAACTCTGGATTCTGATAGAGGGCCATGAGACTTAGAAATTAGTGCAAAAATGGAGGCTCTAGACCCTTCCAGAGCTGAAATATCAAAACTCAAAATTTCGACCAGAAAAAAAAGACAGTGTTACCCCTTATGTTTTTTGAGGGGTCGAAAAATTAAGTTTCCTCAATCTTCTCAAAACTATGGATTCTGATAGAGGGCCA